>CM021104.1:278134816-278564942 GCA_007115665.2 Sequoiadendron giganteum | reverse complement strand
AGAGACTGAATGGACCTATTTCTCTAATTTCATTCAAAGAAATGAGATCCAAACCATGAAATGACTAACAAACCTTAGGTGAGCCAAATCAAGGAATGAATCAACAAACTTCCTACCTATACAAGGATGAGGGTATGAGCTAATTAGAAATTTGGGGAGAAAGATTAAGACCATCAAATAAACTCCAAATTACAACCTATAAAGTGTATTTAGAATCTTAAACATAATACTGATGGAACCTATAGACATTAGGGAGAGTTTGGAAGGGGTAAATGATGTGTAAATTTTGTAGAAAGTGCTTTTTCATTGCTCACTAAGGACCCATTCACCCTACGACGAATGCATCCTAGCTAGGGCTCTAGAATTGTTTTTTTTCGGGTTATGTTCCTATGTGTCTACACTTCCATATTCTTAATTTTCACTATTGGATAGTAAAAAAAAAATTCTATAGAAGAGATTCCATGAAATTTCAAGAATGGTGACAACTTTCACAACTTTGTAATTTTTTTTCTTTAATAGATCTTCCACCTAAAATCTGCAATCACACATCAAAGAGAGAAAATGTTGTTTGTTATGGAATAGGGGTTTACCTTGGTCAAACCCCATTTTTGGTAGTTAAACCTTGAAATGAATAAAATTATGAAGGAACGATGAATGAAAAAGTTCAATGTAACAAATCACCAAACCTTAATTGAAACCTTGGAGTAAAAATCTACAAATTTGCATGAAGTGACCTCAATGAATGTAGATCTTGATCATGAAACTTGATGTGACACAATGCCTTTGAATATGCTTGATTGATCTTGAACACTACATCGACACATTAGATAAAACAACATGATTAATGTAATAAATCTTTGACACGATTAAATGGAATCTTGATTGCTACGATAATATTCTACAATTCTACCCTTGAATGCTTTAGAAATTTCTCTTAAATTCTCTCTTGATCATAAGTTTTCTATTATTCTTGAAGACTTGAAAATGCTAGGTTGAAATTAGTGAAATGACCTCTTATTTATACATATCTTAAGATTAATTCATAAAATTCAAATATCATAAGCCAACATTGAATTATAGATTTGAAACCATTAAAATACTGCCAAAAACATATTTCAAAGAGGGGTCCTAGGTCTAAGTGAGGACCCATTTTCCAAATGGTAAATGGGTCCTAGGCCACTTACCTAGGACACACATCAGACAAGGTGAAATATCATGTAAAAATAGGGTCCTAGGACTAAGTGAGGACCCATTCACCATCTAGAGAATGGGTCCTAGGTCACCTACCTAGGACACACATCTTCCAAAATTAAGTGTTGTGTAATAGCATTTATGAATGCCAAGTTTTATCCCTTAGAATATGCATTTAATGAGGTTTGGATTTGAGTTAAAGGGGCCAATTAAGGAAAATCAATCTCAATCAATTAATAAATCCCTACATTAATGTGAAAGTGTAAAGGTACACCTTACAACACCCTAAATAAGGCACAATTAAGTCTATTTAGTTTAAAAGGGCCTTACACTTAATGTGAATATGAAAAACATAGTACAACACTAAATTAAGGAAAAATTAGGCTCATTTTATTACTAATTATTCCTAAATTAAGTGTGAAAAGGTATACTTTTTCCTACACTACAATTATATCGGTCACCACAAAACTCCCACTAACTCTAAAGCTTCTATCGAGCTTGAGTGGCTTTTGTATGTTGATTTTCCCTTGGTGCATCGAATCATGTGTGTGACTGTTGCCATAGCTCTTGCATCTGATGGATGAGGCACACACCATGATTGGGGCCACGTTCATACAATACAAGAGATGGAGAATCACTAGGCAATCTAATCTTGGGGACAAAGCATTCTCACACATATTTATTATGATCTTGGTCACTCTATGTATCGGGAGGTCCGCAACATTGTCCATTGTACCCTTCTTTTAGGTGTGGGCATTTGATAATATCACATGTACCAAACCAAAAATATTTCCAACCACGATAGCTTTTGGTTATCTATGAGCCCTTTTTTATACTTTGAGTTGAGTTTGGCATTGCAGAGATCTATCGCACTAGTGTAAAGAGCGAAACTCTTTAATTCAAAACATCAACAATAATTTAAATAAATTCATTTATATTCAAAAGATAGTTGACACTTCATTCATTAGATTGCATAAAATCCAAACAATTTCAAAACAACGACTTAAAGTCTACAAATAGATTCAAAATTAATTCCAATTAAATTCATACACATATCATCTTACACGAAATTGATAATAATACCAAAGTATTTGTAATAAAATTTTACAATTTGAGACTTAGGCATTTTGTCGCCTCAAGCTCTACAATAATTAATTAAAGAATACAATAATACATAAATGAAGAAGTCATCTTTTCTTATTCAATCCAATAGCATATCTTCAAACATGAAGACAAGAACAAGAATCAGGCACTTTTCCCGCCCAACCTCAAAGCTTACACTTCCTTGAAATTCCTTAGTCATTCAAAGAATACCCGACCCTACATGAATTGCTTAGCAAAAAGCAGTCAACAAGCAAGATGGAATCTGGTGTGTGCCTAGTATAACTAGTAAATCCACAAGCATTTTCATTTTTCTAATTCATTTAAGAAGCAAGCAAGTTCAATACTAGGATATGGTAGAGAGTTAATTCATTCCATCTATTTCAATGGTCCTTAAGTTACTTGGCCAAGTAAAATGTCATGCATGACAAATAAAAGTAGTTTTGGAAAAGAAAAACTACGCTCTCTAATAACTCATATTCGGCACCTGTCCCAGAAGGTAACTTTCCAAACACATGTCATGCATGGTTCCATTCAAAATATAAAAATGATCTTTCACAAACATCTTTAACTGCAATCTTGTTTCAAGCAAAAATGGTTTAAATGCAGTATTTTCATCATTTTAAAACATAAATAACATTAAATTAATATTTAAATCAAATAATAAAATAACATAAAGAAGGTGTTTCTCAAGTATGTAATCTAAGTACATATTTAAACAAGAATAAATAGGCACACATTCTTTCGGTTCATTTACTCATATAGTTTATTTTCACTTTGAAATAATCCTACTCCAATTCGTTTCGTTTCCAAGTAATTTATATTTTTAATTTACTTAAATTTCTTTTCTGTTTTTCACATTTCCATAAAAATAAAAATAAAACTTTTCCAAAACATGTTTAACAACTCATTTTTACTTCTATTTCATAGTAATTTTAGTTTCATTTCCATAGATTTATCTAATTTCATTCTTACTCTTTGAGCATGAATCTTTACACAAAATTATTTAATCTTACATTCTGGAAAATATTTCAATTTCATTTAATTTAATAACAGTATCTTTTCCGTTTCTTTTGTCTTGATAATTTTATCTGTCTCTGGCAGTTTGATTTTTGAATCTACAAAAACATAATTTACTAAATAGAAAAATCTACTGTCTCTTAATTGTTTTCTATTCAAAATCATTCTTCAATTTTCTGTTTCTAATTGTTCAATGGTTTTCTGGTAAAATCACAGTTTGGTGTTTGAAATTTCTTCTAAATTTAAAAGAAACAGTGATAATTTTCAATAGATAATATACCAAAATAAAAGAAATAATTTAAACTCAGATATTAAATGAGATTGTGAATTTTAGAAATAAACAATTATCATTTGAATCTACCTTTTGCTCTTGAATCTGGTTTGTTTTGCTTCCTCTATCAATTTTCCGTTCTTTTATTTTCTTTTGCTATGAATTCCCCCTGTCTTCTGGCGTTCTTGAATCAAAAATATATATTTCCTTCCTTCCTTCCACATATGCTTGGGAGACAAGCCAATTCAAATAAATTAAGACTTCCCCTTATCCTGGCCGCACCTATCTTCTAGTTGTGCTTGGGAAGATTAACAATCTGTTCTTTTATTATTTACCTCTCCCTGTCCTCCCTTTGGTCATACCCTTCCTTATATATTCTCCCACGTGCCTCTCCATTCTGTTTCCTATGCACCCTCTCCTTGAGACTCTATGTCATCTCTCCATCCTTCCATGTGCACTTGGGAGACATCAGAGTTCAATGCAAACCATTGTTGTTTCTGTTTGCATGGTTCTTCTGGCTGCACGTGGGGTTTAGGGAAAGAACTAAAATAAAACTTAACAAAACTCTCCCTATGTCTGTGCATGCAAGGTGATCAGCCTATAAAGGTTATCAAATTCATTCTCTTCTACTGGTTGCGCTCCCCCCCAAGTCAAATGAATCTCCAAAAATAAAATAAGACTGTGTTTTCTGTTCAACTCTCAAAAACAGTTTTTTCACTCTTTCCCTCTTTTTCAATTCGAATTTCCTCTTCGTTTTATCTCATGAGAAATGATGGAGCTATTAACAAAGTCAGATCCACCTTTTGTGTTTGATCTCCAGCCAAATGGCCAGAACTCCAAGTTCCATTTTTTTTATTGCAATCAATTTGATTGAAAGATATTTTTTTCAATTTGTTAACTACTATTTTGAATTCCACTTCAATTTTGAACGTATTTTGTTTTCTAATTTTCATTAAATAACTTACATTTGATATTTGTCTATTTCTTCAAACAAATCTTTCTTCTTTCATTTATCAAATGAGAAGATATCAAATAAATTAATAACACTATTTTACATTTTTATATATTTTCACAATTACAAGTTTTATTCCAATAGTTTAAAAATAATAAAAGCATTATTATTTTTAACTAAAATAGAAAAGATTTACATAAAGAAGTAATAAATTGAATAAAATCAATTTTCTCATAAAATAATCAAATTTCCATTCAAACAACATATTCTTTTCCACAATTACGTTGAAGAAAAATCATAGTCATAATAACCATTTAATCATGCAAATTATGTTCTAATTATTTAAGTGGTGTGTGAGATTCCATCATCCTCGTAAATGTCTAATGGCTAAAACAAATCTACCTGATCAATGTTCTCGCCTTCATTCACGATCACCTATTCCTGCATTCATTTGCACTCAATTTCTCATCAACAATGACAAACCCCAAATTTCATAAAAATGCGTTTCAAATTATTTCATTTGCATTTAAATTTAAATTTCACTTTAAATTTCACTTTCACTTTCAATTTCAATTTCAATTCAATTTTAAATAATCATCTAATATAAACATTAAAAATCTCTTGATTAATAATTGCATTTAAATAATTAATAAAATCAGTACGTGACAACAAGAGAGTTAGGTTTGATCATATAGAGGAGGATGACATGGTATGGAGACCGTATAAGACTCTACAACAATGGCTAGATCTTACATAGTAGTTGGCCAATATGTAGTAGGATTGGTTAGTTTTTTGACATCATGAGTATACCATCATGCCATTCTATTATGATTGTTTCATGCTTCAGTTTGGAAAGATATAAATAGCACCTAGCTAGTGGCCTACATTCTTGAGATCTGCACGTAGCAATGCCAGACCAGGGGACATCTATCATCCTACACTCGCTGATATCACCTTTACTAGTTTAGATGATGAGGACAAAGATGCAACATCAACATTTTATATGGATTATTTAGGAACTACCATAGCTTATGAGAGATGGTGGATAAAAATAACCTCAACACATCTTCCTTGATGATCATCCTATAGGTGATCTTGGACCTTTTCCATATCGAGAGGATGTAAGAGAGGATGGGGGTGTGGATGGAGATACTACTAATGATGATGATATGGCAGAGGATATAGAGGATGGGGAGGATGAGGGTCAATAGTAAAAAATAGATGATCTTAAGGAGGCATTAGAGGTAGTAGATTCCCTTAAGGAGAGGCTTAAATCTTTCCCTCACATTACTCAAGCACATCCATTTACTACAAAAATAATCCAATCCCATGAGTGTGGAGAGAGAAGCTATACAACTCCTACCACACCCCCAACCCATCATAGGAGTCTCGATATGACACCTATAGTGTCCTATTGAGATCCTGAGTGGTGAAATGGTGACCTAGGTGTTGTGATATGTTATTTATTTTCAATACATTATTAACTATGTTTATGCTTATTTATTATTCCTAGTTCTAATTTGTCGTCATTTTTTCTTTGTCACAATTGACACATTTGTGGCTTGACTTGTTCAATAGAGTCACCATAGATATTTTTCCACCGATACCCCCATATTGAGTGACAAAGATTGAGCATATGCCTTTGCCTAGCATGGAGTGCCATGTTGATTTGTTCAAGCCTCTAACACGATGGAGGACATACTATGATGATGTTGTGAGGACCATTGATTTAGTTAGAGTTGATATCAAGGAGGTTAGAGCCAAGGAGGAGTAGACTAGAGCCACACTTGAGGAGATCAATACTGCCTATGAGGAGCTTCAATCCACTCGATCTCCTTCTAAGAGTGATACACAAGATTTCTCATGTTCAAAGCTCAACAGGGTGTAGATGGAGCTTAGAAAAGTGCAGGTGGATAGGGATTGGATCGACTAGGAGCACGTTGCATCACTCGTGCATGAGGGGATAACTATAGGATAGGTTTAGGGCCTATGAGAGTGGATGAGCTCAATGAGCCACTCACAATCCATCATCTCCCAATGAGCACCATCACAACTAGGCCCCGAGGAGTTTGGTAGCCATAGGCCCACTTAGATATATCCCATTATGACATACCACATTTTTCTACTGTTGCAACCATGATTTATATAAACCTTATCATCTATATATGTTTTTGTATGTTATTTATATTAGATGTTGATGTGATCTATTAATCAATATTGATAAGATTATTTAATAAATTTCTTCATGATCTAATTGTTATGTGATGTATTTGATCTAATTTAATGCCATACAAATGTGATGGAATATCATGCAAAACAAAGTAATAATTCAAGAAAAATGAATAATTACTCATAATAATTCAAGGTACACAAAAAATGTTTGTCAAGAATGAAGCAATGTAAAAAAAAGTAGAAAATTATCTACTTAATCTATCAACATGCTTTATCATGCATACTATTCAAAATATTGTTAGGTATAAAATCTATCTAGATGTGTGACATTGATAGGTTCTTTAATAGGTGTACCATCTATTGCTTTAAGTTTATAGGCTCCAGACCCATAGTCTTTCATCATGATATAAGGTCCTAGCCAATTTAGGCTAAACTTTCCCTTTTCATCTGGAGTGACATTTACATTATGCTTATTTTCATATAGCACCTAATCTCCTTTGTTAAAAGAGTGAGGAACTACATTATCATTATAATTATGTTGCATTATTTTTGAATAACCTTGGAGATGTTTGAGAGTATTTATATGTTTTTCATCGAGAATTTCAAGTTGTAAATGTTTTTATCTATAAGTGTTATTGTCAATAAGTCCCTAAGAGAGATTCTCAAAGATGGGTTTTTTTTAATCTCTAAGGGAATTATTGCATCTGCGCCATAAATAAGGTTATATGGTGTATTTATTGTAGAGCTATGAATACATGTGTGATAAGCCCATAATTGTCACGTACTGATTTTTATCATTTATTTGAATGCAATTATTAATCGTGAGATTATTAATAATTATGTTAGATGATTATTTAAATTGAAATTGAGATTGAAATTGAAATTGAAATTTAAATGCAAATGAAATGATTTTGAATTCATTATTATGAAATTCGGGGATTGTCATTGCTGATGAGAACTTGAGTGCAAGTGAACACAGGAACAGGTGAATGAGAATGAAGGCGAGAACATTGTTCAGGTAGAGTCGTTTTAGCCATTAGACATTAATGAGGATGATGGAATATCACACACCACTTAATTAATTAAAACGTAATTTGATGATTAAATGGTTATTATGGCTATACTTTGTTTGAACGTAATTTTGAAAAAGAATTTGTTTGTTTTAAAATGGCAAATTGATTATTTTTGTGAGGAAATGGATTTTATTCAAGAATTACTTCTTTGAGTAAATATTTTATTATGAGTTGAAAATAATAATGATTTATTATTTATTATTGGAATAAACTTTTAATTGTGAAAATGTATAAAATGTAAAAATTGTGTTACTGATTTAATTGTTATTTTCTCATTTAATAAAGGAAAGAGGAAAGATTTGTTTAAATTGAAATAAATAAATATCAAAATTAGTTATTTAAAAACAATGAGAGAACAACAATACGTTTGCAATCAAAATTGAAATGGAATTCAAAACAGCAGATATCAAATTGAAAACAATTACCTCACAATCAATTTTTGCATGCAATCACAAATAGAACTCGCAGTTATGTCCACCATATTTTTTGGAGATCAAGCACAAATTGTGGATCCAATTTTCTTGTTTTACTTCACCATTCAATGAATGAAAAAAAGGGAGATCTGGAAAAGAAAAAAAAAGACATGCGCATATGAGAGAAAAAGGAAATCCATTTTTGACAGGGAGAAAAAAAAGAGCAAAATATAGCATAGTAGTTTGTAGAATGTTGTTTGGATCCCATGCGCACTGGCTGAAGGAAGATGGAAGAGAGTTTTGGGAATGTTGTTTGAATTCATGTGCAAAAGGAAACACAAAGAGAAAAATTCGAAAATAAGGAGAGGGAGGTAGAAAAATTCGTTTTTGGGGAAGTGACAGGAAAAATCCAAGCATAAAGGAGTTGCTTCTATCTTTTATTTGGGGGGACTCTGCTCATTTTCCAGGTGCAGGAAATAGATAGAAAGATATTTATATATTTAGTCCCATTCTCCTTACTTCCCATCAGGCGCAGCCAGAGAGAGAGAAAGGGAGGAGCGTAGATTTTAGTTTAATTTGTTTGATCTTATGTTCATCAAACTCCCACGTGCACATGGAAGGAGGCAGCAGGGAAAAAGGGAGGTGAAGCACATGAGGAAAGGTGAAGGGGCGGCCAGGTAAGAGTGAATAAAGAAAACAGAGACTTGCCTCCCTCATCCCACAAAGCCAGAAGATAAAGAGAAGCAAGTGTGTGCCCAGGAAGGAGGAAGAGTTAGGAAAACAAACAAAATCAGCTTTGTTTTTTATTAAATTGGCATTCTACTTATCACACACCAGGGAGAGGAAGAGAATAGGAGAACAGAGGAACAACAACAGGAAAAGATTTGACAAAAGAAATTCACAGCAAAAGAATAGAACAGAAAATTGATAGTCAAAGAACACAAATCATTATTTAACAAATTCATGATCATAGTTTGTTTAATTTGAATCAATTTCTTTTGTTTCTTGTATTTAAATTATTGAAAATTAATACTGTGTTTTTATCAGAAAGATATTGAACATCTTGAATAGAAAATTTATTGAAAAACAATAGATTTCTTTGTTGTAAAATTTTGTTTTAGATATAGATGAATATAAACAAAAAATAACATGTTTTAGATTTATTCCATGACATTTAGTGAAGATTTTTACAGGAAACAGCATGTTTGTAGATTTAGAAAACCTTCAAACGGAAACTATATTCATTATTTAAACAGACAAAGAATTGAAAATTTCAAAGAAAATATATCAAAGAATAAAAATTGTTGAATGTTTTGTTTTCCAGAATGATAAGATTAAATAATTTTTATGTAAAGATTTATGTTTGAAAGTAAGAAAGAAACTTGTTAATTCTCTAGAAATGAAACTAAAATTACTACGAAACAGAAGTAATATGAGGTGTTTTTATGATTTTGAAAAGATAACATTTCAATGGAAATATGAAAAAACAGAAAAGAAAAGAAAGTAAAGTTAAAATAAAATTACTTTGAAAGGAAACAAATTAGACAAAGATTATATTGAAGTGTAGTTAAATTAAATGAGTAAATGAACCAAAAGAATGTGTGCTCATTTATTTGTTTCTTGTGTTATATGTACTTAGTTACATACTTGAGATACACCTTTTTTAATTTATTTATTTTAAATTTATTTTATTATCTTATTTTAAATGAACTTAATGTTGTTTACGATTTAAATCTGTGAAATTATTGCATTAAATACCATGTTTGGTTGAAAGATAAAGTGCAGTTCATGTGTTTGTGAAAGATCATTTTATTTTGAATGGAGCCACGCATGCTTGATAATTGAATGCGCGTGACATGTGTTTGGAAAGTTACCTTCCAGGACGGATGCCGAATATGGGTTTATAGAGAGTGTAGTTTTGCTTTTCCAAAACTACGATTATTTGTCGTGCATGACATTTTACTTGGCCAAGTAACTTAAGGACCATTGAAATAGATGAAATATTTATAACTCTACCATATGCTAGTATCAAACTTGTTTGTTTCTTAAATGAATTAGAAAAATGAAAATGCTTGTGGATTTACTAGTTATACTAGGCACGCATCAAATTTCATCCTGCTTGTCGACTTCTTTTTGCTAAGCGATTCGTGCAGGGTCCAGGGTATTCTTTAAATGACTAAGGAATTCTGGGGAAGCATAAGCTTCGAGGTTGGGTGGAAAAAGTGCCTGAACCTTGGTCTCATCTTCATGTTTGAATATTGTCTATTGGATTGAAGATCAAATGAAGATTTCTTCAAATATTTATTATATTTCATTATTGTATTATCATTGTAGAACTTAAGGCGACAGAATGCCTAAGTCTTGAATTGTAAATTATTTTACCATGTTTTGTATTATAAATGTCGTGAAAGATGACACGTATTTATGAATGTAATTGGATCTATTATGAATCTTGTTGTAGACTTAAAAGTCGATATTTGGAATCTTTTGGATTAAACTTATTTTTTGAATGAAGTTACGATATTATATGGAATGGAAATGAACTTATTAAAGGAATTATAAGATTATTTGGAATTAAAGATTCTCGCTCTTTACAATTTTAAATTTGTTAACTCAATGACATCTATTATGCCTATCTTGGTTATAAGTGTTTATTCAGATGTCTCATTATGCTTGTTAAGGGTTAAATTGCTTCAATAAATCTATGTTTTATATTGCAGGTAAGCTCATGACTTTGTATCAAGTGCTACATTTATAATAACCATAGTGTTTATGTTAATGTTTTAGCTTATTCAATTTCATATGTACTTGCCTTGTGTAGCCTTTTTTAACTAAAAACTTTAGCAAGTACTTATAGGAGTTGTTTTAATTTAAAAAGCATAAAATCATTAACCAAGTATTGAAAGGATTCCTTAGCTTTTTACCCTAAGAAAAACTAAAAGGATATGCATTTACATTTTATTAGCATGAACATGAACCACCCAAAAAATCATTGTAAATATTAGAGGCATTAGATTTCCACAATCCATAATGATAAGAGAGTGTTTTTTCTAGATCTAACTATGTGCTATTTTTTTGCATCAACGTTTCAGATCACACTATGTGATCCATCATCAAGATGAAAAAGAGTTATAGGATCCAACAACACTCTCCTATTGTAAAGATTGTAAATTAAAACTACATATTGTTCAATTTTAGGTTAGTTTTTAATTTACAAAGAGCTCCCCTTCTAATTTGAAAAGTGGTATTACTACACATCTCATATGTTTTGTGTTGCATTAAAAAAATTTAATCAAAATGCTA
Organism: Sequoiadendron giganteum; assembly: GCA_007115665.2. Lineage (NCBI taxonomy): Eukaryota > Viridiplantae > Streptophyta > Pinopsida > Cupressales > Cupressaceae > Sequoiadendron > Sequoiadendron giganteum. Next base: position 278,553,446 of record CM021104.1, on the reverse strand, counting down.
ATTTTTTTGTAACTTTATTGGGAAAAAAAACATAAGACTAATGTCTTATTCAATGCAATATTAGCATTTGGCACAAAGATTTCAAAGTTCATAAAGATTTTTCAAATTCGAAAGAAAAATTATTACACTCAATGGTTTGATCAAGAGGGAAGTTGCATAAAAAAAAATCATCTACCTCCATTGTTTCCATACGAAATCCCTTGAGGATTGAGGAAGAATATTCCTAAGTTCTATGGTGATGGAAAACAACATCTTAACAAGTAAGGATAAGGAAAACACATGAAGATATTGTAGTTCACTTATTTGTGTAAGCCTTGCAAGGTCTAAAAGCTAATTGGTGTCACTACCTTGTTGTTGGTTCAATCATGAGTTGGGAGTCAATAATAATTTTCTTGCATGTTTCAAGTCAACTAAGGACAACCATATCTTGTTTACAAAACTCTAAATCCTAAGAAAGATAAAATTAAGCCAATGGGATAGGTAAATGTTGTAGGATTCAACATTCATTACTTTGATATTTTTAACACATTCATTACTTATGAAATTTTAAATCCCTTTAGAGTTAATTTATTTTATTATTTTTCATGCACATCTCTATAAACAACATAAATAAGTGCATTTTTATACTTAGTTTTATCAATGGTAATTATCAAGCTACATATTGGAGTTATTCATCAAGTATCCAATAAATTATTATTCTAATTTTATTATTCACTCAATGAAATCTATAATGTCTATCTTGGTTACATATGAGTGTTTATTGAGATGTATAATTATGCGTGCTAAGGATTAAATTTCTTTGGGAAATTTATGATTTTTATATTGCAGGTAATCTCATGGCTTTCTATCAAGTCCTACATTTAAATTAACCATATTTTATGTGTTTATGTGTTAGCCTATTCAATTTTGTGTTTACTTACCTTACATAGTCTTTCTCTTTCTAAATAATATAAGTGATTAATTATAAGTAGAAAAGGATAAAATTCTTTACCAAGTGTTGAAATGACATCTTAGCTTTTTGCCCTAGGCAAAACCAAAAAGATGTGTGTTTACATTTTGTTTAGCTTGAACATGAACCACCCAAAAAATAATTGTAAAGATTCTAAATTACAAGTACATATCATTCAATTTTAAACTAGGTTTTAATTTACAAGGAGATTCCCCTTCTAATTCAAAAAGTGGTATTAACACACATATGGTTTGTTTTGTATAGAATTGAAAGGTTTTAATTAAAATGCTAAAATAAATTGATGACTTTGTTGGGAAAACAACATAAGACAACTATCTTATCCACTGTAATATTATTATTTGGAACAAATGTTTGAAAATTCATGAAGATTTTTCAAATTTAGAAGAAGAATTACAACACTCAAAGGCTGATTAAGAGGGAAACTACATCAATGAGAATCATCCACCTCCATTGTTACCATGGGGAAATAAAATTAGTCCAATATTTTTGAAAAAATAATGAGATTCTTTGAGGATCAAGGAAGAATATTCCCAAGTTCTATGGTGATGGAAAGTGACATCCTGACAAGTATATTTTAGGGTTCATCATTGCATGTGGAACTCTAAACATAATACATGGAGATTTTGTTGTTCAGTTATTTTTTAATCCTTAAAAGGTGTAGAAGCTTATTGGTTTCACCACTTTCTTGTTGGTTCAAATAATAACATACTAACATCGACATATTCAAATTAGAGCCAAAAAGAGGTGGTCTAGGGTGTGGGGCACCCTAGACCAAACCCATTCATTTTAGGGCCCAAAGTGTTGGGGGAAAATATTAAATGCTTACTTTATTTCCCAATTTTTTATTTTTCAAAGATGTTTATAAAACAGTTAAATATAAATTGTCCATTCACTATCCATTAGGCCTTGGTTGTGCTCTTTCAACCTGCTTACTGAGCCGCTGAATATCATACCTATTTGGGTCTATCTCCCAAATCTCCCTCTCCAGTTTTGGGAGTTGTCCTGTTTTGAAGCTATTGGTAACTCCATTGGACATTTCCTCAAGGTGGACTCAACATCTCATGATCTGGGGCACACTACGGTGGCCTGTATTTTGGTTGATTTGGATATTTCCAAACCCCTCCATGGTGATGTGGTTTTGATGGTGTTGGACAGACCTTGGTCGCAACTGTTGGACTATGAGGGCCTCCCCTTTCGTTGTAGGAGGTGTTTTTCTACTGGTCATTTTGCCTCGAGTTGTCCTCTTGCTTTCCGCAAGGGTGTTGCTACTTGGTGGAAAAATGCTATATCGGATCACCTCACTGTTGATGCTCCCTTTTTAGACTCCTCGGACTCTTCTGATGATTCCTCTAAAGATGGCGATCTTCTTGTCCCTCCTCTAGTGTTTGAGCCTCCCCAGGATCCTGTTTTGGCTACCTCTTTTGTTGGTCCTTTGTTACCCCAGTCTGTTGTTGTTGTGCAGTCGTTTCCTACTCGTCCCTCGTTAATCGACTTGGCTGGTTCGTTGATCTCTCTGGTCTCCTCTTCTTCGCTGTCAGCGCCCATGTTGCGGGGTGGTTCCTCGCCCATGGTGGCTATTGGCGATCTTCTCCCCTCACCCTGCTCAGTGGTTGTTCCCGAGCCTTCTTGGTCGGTTGTGTTGAGAAAGAAGAAGGGACTCCCCAAACCTGTGGCTTCTCTGCGGCCTAAGGTTCAGGTTGTGGGCTTGGTCCCTCTAGTTCCTAGTCTTTTCTTTTCAGTCTCTTTGTCTCTACAATTGTCGGTCAGCTATTTATGTTTGTTTCTATAGTTCAATTTTGTTTTGAACTATGTTGTCCTTTGGCCCTTTGGGCCCTTTGTGAAGGCTCCAGAACCCTGTAAATGTTGCTTACCTTTTCAAAAATAGTTAAATATAAATAATGCATAATTAGGTCTAAGCATATAGGGGAGACCTAAACCTAGTGTGCAATTGTCAAGGGTGGTAATTTTTTATGCTAAAATTTTATAAGCATGTATTGAATGATGTTATTTGTTTGCATAATCATGAATATAAATGAAACAAGAGTATCCACTACAAGCAAAAGTATTACCCAATTTTATCAAGTTATTTAAGGATAAAGAAGGAATATTGATGCAAAAGGAACCTAATATTATACAAAATTATTGCATATACTCTTTGAGGAGGATGAAATCGTGCACAAATATTTTAGTACTAGAATTTTAAACAAGAAGAGATCAAAGAGATTGGAGAGGATGATGTGGAAACTAATTTATTATTTTCATCATTTTAAGGTTTCCTCAAAGAGCTTGCATAAGATAATAAAATAAGAGCAAGATTTTTTTTCTCTCTTATGAGTTTTCAAATTTATAATTAGAAGTTTCCATATGCACTCATGGTGAAAAATATCAATTCATATTCATGGAAGAGATAACAACTTGGTCATAAGGGGTTGGTATTTTTTGAAGACATCAAAGAAGCATCATAGTTTTTTACTAAGGCAAAAATAGGTTTTGAAGGGACCCTGAAACCCTTTACAAGCAGATTTTGAATGGATCTAGAACCCTAAACCAGAAGGTTGTCAAAACTTAAAGACATGAAGGCATAGAAAACCAAGGATAAAAAGGCCATCAAACAGCCACCAACCGGCCGAAAACCAACCCCCCAACCAAGAACCATCAAGATTTACATTTAGAATTTCTCTTGTGGGAGCGGAGAGTCATGTCAAAAGGAGGTTTAGAGGACTTATCCTTTTTTCCCTTTACAGTGATCTAACCCTCTTCTACTTGCGTTGCCTTATCAAGCCAAGCCAACACACCATTGTCCATAGGAGGAAAGCCAACAACCACTGTCTTAAAGATTTCATCTATATTTCTCTCAGCAGGCATGGCCAAATCAGGAGAGCCACCCAAAAAGATAGTTGGAACACTGTCACAAGAAGTGGCAGCCAAAGGCCCACTCCCAACCTCTAAAGGGGGCACAACATTATTGTCTTGCGAAGCATCAACAATCCTGCCATTAGAGACAGCCGGAGAGGAAGCCTCAAGGCCTTGTGATTCCTGAGCAACAACCTCAGAGAAGCTCCTTGGTTGCTCAACCTTCTTCATAATCATGTAGTGTTGCGGGGAAACATCTTTCCACCATGTAGCCTTCATGGATTTTTTCTCAAAACCACATTGAGCAACAATATGACCTATTTTGAAACATCTTCTACATCGAAAGGGAATCCCCTCATAGTCCAAAGCTTGGACCAAAGAACTCTTAGAAGTTTTAAGTAGAATTTCGACAAGCAACCCTTTTGAAATATCCATTTCAACCAATATGCGGGCAAAGGTAGAGTGAAATATATCAGAAGATGCATCATCCACCAGCAAAAAATCACCAAGAGCCTCACCCACTTCCTCTAAAAGGGAGTCAGTCCAAAAATGGAGTGGAAGATTAGGAAGCCGAACCCAAATCGAGATTTTATTGAAGGTTTCAGAAGAAGCATCATAGTTAGATCAAGAACAATATTTACTTCTTATCGAAGATAGTTTAGCCTTAGAGTCATCTATTGGATTAGAAGTCCATGTGGAAGATTCATTACTAGATCTTGACAATTTTCTACATCACTTAGAGAGTGACTCTTTAGTGGAGGATAAAGTGACTTTCATTTTATAATTTGACTCATCGTCATCCTCATCTTCACTATTTTTATACTCATTAGTGAAGAATCCAATGTCAAATACTTAAATATTATTAATGAATCTATGTGAGAAAATGTTTCTATAGACTATAATTATATTGCATTGATGATAAAATCATTGAAACACTTCTCTATTTCAATACATATAGGAGAAAATAAGATCATGGATCATTCATTTATAATCAGTGAAGATGATATTATTGAAAAGTATAAAACTCTTAGTTAGATGTTGGATATAAACCCTCTATAAAGAATTAGGGTCTTTGACCACTTTTTAAAGAAGATTTACCATTTCCTATCTTCTATGTTGTTCAATCTAGTGAAGTACATATTTAGTGAAGAGGGATTAGAGTGTAATAACCCTAATGAGTTATTTTGACATATAACCTTTAGATTTAAATTGTTTACCTATATATTATAAATACCTAGGTTTATTTATAAAAATTACAATAAAATTAACAACCTAGATTCAAATGAAGTCCATGAATGACATATAAAATTAGAAGAACCTTTTATTATTTATATAAGAGTTTGGAATATATATCAAAATATTTTTCAATGAGATAAAAAATAAAAAAGTTGCAACCAACAAAGTGACAACCCAAACAACAATATTTGAATTCATGCCAAACTACAAATGATGTAAACTTGATGACATTATGATCTTTGATCATGAGGCTCATACATAACTTGTGGTTGAGATTGTCATCAATAACAAAAGGGGTTTAATCAATTGATCCTTGAAATAAAATAGTTTTTTTCCACTGATATCGAAAACATCCAAGGTTTTTTGTTCTTAGATCTAGTTTTGTGAACACGAGGGCTTAGAAAAAGTTTAACAATGGTTTTGTTTTTCTATCTTGAATGTGTGATGATTAAATAAAATTATCCATTATTTTAAATCATTGAAATTGATGGCCAATGATGAATTCCACCCAAAAGAGTGGATATGATTGCATGTGAGGAATAAAAAGAGTTAGGATACAATCACTAGATTAATGAGAGTATGGTTGTCCCCATCTTCTAATGCTATAGTTAAATGTGAATATATTCCTTAAATTTTAACAATATTTTCTAGGTGGGAGAAACCCTTTTAGAGTAGTTGTGGTGTCAAATATGGTTATTAATGGCATTTTAGGTTGTGCAGGGAGGTAGGTGGGAGAGAGTAACACTAAAGGAAAGAGTATTAGAGCTTATGGGTTAAGGTTACCTCAAGAGCCATGCCACATATGGAGGGTCAAATTTTTAGAGTACATCATACTAGATAACCAACTAAGAAGATATTTGAACTTGTGATCCTAATGAGGTGACACAATTGAAGATGTTAGGGACCATAGTTTGAGGGCATCAAGAAAAAGGTAATCAAAAAGGGAAGGGATGAAGCTCTTATCTTAAAAGTTGAATCAATGTAAGTATCATAGAGTTAAGGTTTGTGCTAAATGCATGTCGAGAAGGAATAGTGAAAATTTTGACAAAGGTAAGGGAAAGAGCGAGGTTTGATGAAAATGGATGAAAATTTGAGAAATCTAAAATTTTGATAGGGACAAAGGGAAAAGGCAATATTAGAGGGAAAAACATGGAAAACTTAGAGGGAAAATAATGCCTAGATGGGAAATTCTAACATCCCAATAAAAATAAATGGAATGGAAGAGTTGGGAGGAAAGACATGCCAAGAGAAAAACTCTTAAATTTGAAATTATCTTCCCTTCCCAACATTTCTTGTCCTTAAGCAATTAAAATTCAAAATGTTCTAGATTTCTTGATTCTTCCCAAGTGGAAACCTTTTTAGGTATGTTCCTCCCATGAACTATATATTATGTAATGGATCTATATCATGTCCATTTCACATTTGTGATGATGATGGAATTTTGTGCTCATGTGAGCAATACTCTACATTTTATGATGACTGAACCAACACAAGTCAGTGCATCATAAACACACAATGCTATAAATGAAAACATACCAAGGGACAAACATTGGATTGTGTAGCAACACTCTCCCATATGAAAAACTCAACCCATGCTAATTTTTATTTTGAAACATATTCCCTCAAGTCTACTTTAACCCATTTATTCACCATTTTCATTTTAAAACATATTCACTTCAGTCTTGTTCAAGCCATTTATTCATAATTTTTATTTGAAACATGTTCTCTTGATTCTCCTTCAACCCGTTTATTTGTTATTTTCATTTTGAAACATATTCCCTTGATTAGTTGATAATTGATGTTATGAGTGAATTTTGCACTTATCAAATTAAATAATTATCGGGGAAAACTCGTGATGGAGTCCATGAACACACATTTCCAATCTTGATGAGGAATAAGTGTAGTATAGAAAATTGTACCCCTTTCTAGGAGAAAGTACAATTTCACACTTATTTGGACCTATTTTAGTGACCTTTCATTTATGTATTTTTAAAACCTCATTTTTGGGCCCCTAATACCCTTTATTATGCATCCCAAGGCCTATTTTATTTATTTCCCGACACCATAACCCGCATTGAATAAATGTCATTTATTAAATTAATGCATCGATATTTATGGAGTCCTGAAGTTTTAGGTCAGGACCCATTCGCCCATGGGTGAATGGGTCCTTATTAAGTGCCTTAAACTCAACTTTAAACATGTTTTTGGTGGAATTTCAAGGTATCAAATTCAAATTTCAAGTGTCAGCTTTTGGGACCTGATAATTAGAAAATTAGAAAGGAAGCCTATAAAACTAAGTTTCACATTTATTTTTTACTAGAGACAAGAAAAGAAATTCATATGAGATCAAGTATTCATATTCAAGAGCAAGGAGAAGTTAAGAAAGCATTCAAAATTGAAGTCTTGGAGCAACATTTTAATTGTTTTTGCAAGTCTTCAAGCTCATTTTGGTATTAAGATCAAGCATTGACAAAGGAGTGATGATAGATGCCTATGGAGGATCATGATGGATTCTAGGTTTTGGGAGATACACTAAGACATTCAAACAAGCCCAATGACTTGTTTCCTAAGTGGTTCCATCTTAAATTATCATTCTAATTTCTGCCTAAAGGAAGGTATATTCAGTTTTGTGACTTATTAGGGTGATTTAAGATCTCCCAAAGTAGGTCATCAGTGTTCATGTTCATTTTAGGGATCTTGTTCTAATGCAGTTGAATATGGTTCCTTTGCATCTTGAGCTTCCTTAATCTTAGACACACTTGAGGTTAGGGATTGCACACACATTTTATGTTTCAGATCTGTTTTTTTTCATCAAGTTTTAATTACCAAACTTGGAGTTTGACCGAGGAAAATCCCTATCCACCAACAAACAACAATCTTATTTTTGCATATTTTACATATATTTGGATTCAGGATCAAAGGTTTAGAGTTACACGGAAGAAGTGTAGGTATCAAACTTAAATCTCATATTAAAAGTTTTCCAAAAAATTATACCATGACCCATTTGCCCTAGGGTGAATGAGTCCCTACTAGGGTTGCAAAAACAACATTTTGTGATAGGTGCACAATATTTATTCCTCTCAGATTTTCCAAAAACTTTGTTGGTTCCTTCAATTTTGTGTTTAATCTTCCAAATCCAAGTCATAGATTGCATTTTGGAATTGATTTTCTATTTTTAATCTTTATCCCCAAAGTGTTGTTTGACCTAGACCCTTGTCTTGACACAAAAAGGAAATATGAGGATTATTTCATAGAATTTATTCTCCTAAGGGTAGTTAGTCAATTCTTTGTGGGGATCTCATTTCCTAATGAAATTAGAGAAGTAGGACCCCTTTTCCCTCTTTGGATCCACTTTTCCATTTTGGGAAACCTTAGGAGCACCCTATTTTTCTTTCATTTTGGTGAACCTGGCCTTGTACAACAAAATTCTAAAAATTGGAGTCCTTTTAACCCTAGATCTGATTTTTGCACTAGTTTGCATTAGATTTGCATTAGTTGCATTAAATTTAAGGTTCCTTAATCTTGCATTAGTGAGCATTGCATTTAGGGTTAAATTTGCATGTTTGTGTCACTTAAAATCATCAAAAATCTAAAAAATTGCATTAGATCTGAATTTATTTTGCATAGTACTTACATTGAGATCATCATTCAATAATTTAAATTTAGATTTAATTCATATTGCATCTTAAAAATAATCACATAGTTCATCATTTGACCTTAGTCAAATTTGCATTTAGAGACACTAATCTGGAAAAATCTATTACAAAATTTTTTGTTATAGATCGAAAACAAAAATCACATAGGATAAACTCAAAATCTGAAAAAATCAAATTTAAAAAACCCTGACTTGGGACCCATTCGCCCATGGGCGAATGAGTCTCTGTACGGATATTTTTGACAAATTTCGGTGTGCTTTTTAGTCTTTGTTCTGCATTTTTGTTACTATTTTTGTATCTAAGAATTAAATTCCTAAAATAGCTTGTTTGTGCATTCAAGTTATTACTCATTTAGTTAGATTTTGCAACATTGTGGAAAAAATTTCTTGCATATTTAAGCTAAAGTTAGTGTTAGATTTTTGTTCTTTTCTTTCATTTTCAGTGTCATTGCATTATTAGATAGATTAGCTTACATTTTGTAATCATTAGAAAATAAAAACAAAAACCAAAAAAACCCTAAGAAACAAACAAAACCCTTGGAGAAGTTATAGTCATGAATTTGATTATGTCAAATCTCTTTTTCCAAGTTAATCTATCCTTCAATCCCTTTAGTAGTGATGAATTTGATATGTTAGATGAAGCCCTTGAGGACTTCATCTCACAAGGTTCATCCACTAAGGCTTGTTATGACAAAATGAAACAAAGAGATGTTAACGTAATCACACCTCAACTTATCCTTTATCCACCCTCACATCAACCTCAAGTTAAAAACAGACATGTGCTCATCTTAGAACCACCTAAAAAGAAACCATTGAAACCAAAATATATCTTGAACTTTACAAGACCAATTTATAGTAACAATGTTTAACAACAATCGACTTATAATACAATTGCTCATACATATAACACAAGGAATAATAGGCAACAACAAACCACTCCCATTTCATTATTATTGCCTCAACCTATCTTTCCTAGTGCTCTTTGGTTGCCTTCACACAATGGAAAGGAGTACAATCTTGTTGAACAACTTAAGAATACTCCTATCAAGATATCCTTATGGGATCTTATTCAAGCCTCACCTAATTACTATAGTATGCTTCAAACAACCTTACAACAAGTTGTGGTTCCTCCTAATCCAAATCCAAATGATGTGGTAGCCCTATTTCAAGAAATGAATGTGGTTAATCTAAACCTTATTTTTCACCAAAGTGAGTTTCTCTTCTTGGAAGTTCAAAAACAATACGAAGCTTTCATGATCACAGCCATTATTAATAGGAAGGGGATAAAGAGAACCCTTATTGACAATGGCTCAGCCCTTAATGTGTGTAGTGTGAACCTTTTGGATAAGATTGGAATCGATAAGAGTAAGATTGAACTTGACTCATCCATTTGTAGATTTGATAACATAGGAAAACAACTGCTTGGCACGATCACATTACCTGTTATCGTTGGACAAGCCACATTGCAACTACTATCCATGTTATGCCTCATTATCTTTCATATAATCTTCTTTTAGGTAGACCATGGATTCATGAATGCATATTGTGCCTTCAACCCTTCATCGTTAAATGAAGTATGTTTACAACAATAAAGTTTACACAATAAAGGTCGACCCTGAACCAAAAAGTTTTTTGCACACTAAGAAAGATAAAAAAAAGTCTTATGAAAACATTGATACCAACTTCAAAGGTTGAAATCATGCAAGAACAAGAAAAATAAAATAATGTTGAAGAATTCACGAAGCTATTAGAAGACAATTGGGGTTCCTTAGATTTCACACCAACATTCATGAGAGAATATAAGATGACAACAAAACAACCTGAAAAGGGAAAAGAATTGATGGTAATGTCAACACAAAACTCGGAAGAACCTTCACACGCATCTACTTCATCTACTTTAGAAGAAGACACAAGTTATACAAAAAAAATTGATGAATTGAACTATGAACAACCACCGAATCTAAAATAGATGGAAAAACTTTATGGAAGAGGTTATGAGCTCTTGAAACAACTTGGTTATAGTGGAAAAGGATGTGGTAGAAAAGAACAAGGCATATGTGTTCCTATAGAGCCTAACACACAAGAAACAAAAAGTGGTCTTGGATATTGTCCTTCTAAGATAACGAAAGAAACAAAAAGACCTTCACTCAACATCAACACCATCATGTGTAGTTCCTCTAAGACAACTCTCACTTTGAAGCATCTCGAATTTATTGATACAGGATGTGAGGAATCATTGGAATACTTTGAAGATGATAAAGTTTTGAAAGAAACGTTAGGAGTTTATGGCAAGTCATTTACTCCCCCTAAGAAACAAGGAGTCACTTGTGCTATGGTTAGTGCTAAACGAGTGGATGAAGAAAAAGAAATCAATGATGTTGACAATAATAAAGAAGAACATAATTCTAAAATTTTGAGACAAAATGCACTTCCTATGGGAGATACAATCAACATACTGATGGACACATCTAATGAAGAAAAAGTGATTCAATTAGGAAAGTGCCTTGATGAGGATGAACAAGAAGACTTACCCAAAGCATGGGAAAAGTTGGGATGAAGCAAAAAAATATTTCTTGGAAAACTTTGACACTCTAGATATATCCCTACGAAGTGTTAGAAAAATGATGGACCTAGTGCAAGGAGAAGAGAAATTTGTGGAGGCCTATGACAAAAAATTCAAGGTTTAAGTATGTCACAAATTGGAGGAACCTCTAATAGAATGACAAAATATTGAATGGTTCATCTTCAAATTACAGAAGGACATAAGAGCATCCTTAAATGGAAGAATATTTAATACTTCTACAGACTCAATCACAATGGCATATCGCATAGAAGCCTAGGCATGGTGCAGACCCTAGAAATATTACATAAAGGAGAATCTTGAGAAATTACAATTAGCAGTGGAACAATTGACCATACAAAATGGTATTTTGGTAAGATGACAAGCAAAGAAAGATAAAGAGATTTGGTGCACATATTTCTCAATGGAAGGCAATGTCTAAAATGATTGCTCTAAGGCTCAAGGAGAAAGTAGTGATTTTTTAAGTGGCTAATATTCATCAATTGGCTAATAGTTAAAATTTGGAATAAAAAATTGGCTAATAGTTTGAGTTATAACATGACTTGAATCACCACATTTTTATAAAATTTTATTTTAGTCTTATTTAAATTGCCAAAGAATTTTATTTTTTAGAATTTTTAACTCAAAAAATCACCAGAATATTCGATACATGATTAGATTGTATTTGCCTAAATTTTATGTTATAGTACAGAAATCTATATTAATTCACCAATAGTATATATCATAATCATTAGTTGATTTAGGACTATATTTCCAATATTTAGTTTCTAATTTATTTACAATATAATCTAATGGTCTTAGTTGTATTCCACGAGGTAAAATATACTCATGGCCTATAATGCTTATGGGGCCTGAAATAGCTTTTGGATCGTTGATCCTCTAAGATCAATGATCCAAAAGCAATTTTAGGTCCCATGAGTATTACAGATTAGAGGTACATTTTACCTCATGAAATACAACAAGAGTCGTTAGATTACATTTTAAGTCAATGATGGAAAATAAACATTATAGTCTACCCCTTAAACCCATCGATAATTTTCACCCTTGGGCCCCTACTTTTCCATAAGAATTATTTTCTTAGATTGAAAGGGTTTTCCATCATAATTAATGCATTTTCCTATTATTTTCTAAGATTCTACAAAAATTTAGTGATGTAAAAAAATCACCAATTAAATAAAAAAAATTCCAAAAAATGAAAGGTTTACCAATAGAAATTAATAGTTTTTCTCAAAAAAATGAAAGATTCGCCAAATCTTTTTTTGAGGTGGGTTTCTTAAATTTATCACTAGGAGAAAGAACTACAACAACATTACACGTAGAACTAAAAATTTAACTAGCTAAAACAAATTCAATATACTACAAAACTTTCTAGGAATGAGACAGCCACCTCACCAAGGAATGTCCTACAAATCAATTTCAACTCTGAAATGTAACAAGTCATCCTAATCCAAGATGCCCCATGAACTACAATTGTGACGTGGAAATGGATAGAAAAATGGCATATATCAAAGGACTTATGGAAGTCCCTTATATGATGCGAGATATGGACAACCACCTTGGAGAGATAATAGAAGTGCTTATGCATTGTAGAACAACCAACTACAAGATTACATGGGGAAAATAGGCAATCCAACTGTAGAGGAGGAAGAGGATGTGGTAGAAACAATTGTCAAAGAAGGGATGCTACATGTTATAACTATGGAAAGATAATCCATTATGCTACAAAGTGTTGGGTAGAAAATAAAAAGAAGTTTCCATGTGCAAAGATGATTCCCATGACATTCAAATTATGTGATAAAGAACAACAGTATTATCAAAACATAGCACAATCAAGAAGTGATGACTTACAAGACCATAAAGAAGCTAGAGTAATCAAAAGAATACCACCACAAGGAGTAAGAGGTTTCCAAAGAATGGATCAATGGTCATCTAATACATCAAATGAAGAATATTCTGATGAAGAACAACACATGCAAATTAAGAAAAAGAATATAAATGGAACAAACAAAAATAACGTTATAATACTGACTAAACAAGGGACTTCTACTGAGAAAAATAAACAGAGAAATTCAATAAGTTAGTGAAGAGTTAGGTCCAGAAAAAGAGGAATATGATTACTTTCAGCCAAGCAAACAACAACATGATAAAGTGGTGGAAAATGCAAAACAACACATTACATAACAACAAAATGATGGAATAGCCTATTTTTTTGAAGAAGTTATGATGCTAAAGAATTTGGCCTCTTTGGCCTAGCAAAAGGACCTCCTAGTTAAATTGAAACAATTGGGGAAGTATTGGAAAAAACAAAAACAATTCCATCAACTTATAGAAGATTGGAACTAGAAGAATGGCCCTCTTTTAATTATCGCATGTATCTTAATAATAACAAAGTTAAACATGTGATCGTAGATCTAGGTGCAAATATGAACATTATTCTAGAAACCACTTGGGAGAGACTAGACAAACCCAAGTTAGTCAAAACACCAATGAACATTAGTTTGGTAGATGTTTTTGGCATGGAGACTTTAGGAACATGGATAAATGTGCTAAGTAAACATCAAAGGACTTATAAGAAAATTGTAGATTTTGAGGTCGTTGAGATGAAAGAACCCTTTAACACTTTTCAAGAACTACTAGGATTGATATGGTTTGTCAATTCTAATAGGATGGTAGACTCAAGAAAGGAAGAGATATCTTTGGAAAATGACAATAAGATAGTATACATTCCACTAGGAGAAAGGGAAGATAAAACTTATGTAGAAGAAATTTAACAAGAAAGAGAGGGGGAAGATCCAAGAATTATCTATTATATTTCAATATTTCCTACCGCAAAAGAAGAGGAAGACCCCAATAGCTCCAGAGAAATTGAACTAGACAATAACAATGGCAGTGCAAATAGTGAAGAAGTTATTGATGCATGGATGCAAGGAGAATAGGACATAACTTCCCAGAAGGTTTATGGATTCTGGAAAGCATTTATTATACATGGAAAATATATAAACCCTCTACAAACTATCGCAAGTATAAGAATGATACTGCAAAAGCCAAAAACCAACACAACACAACCAACCAAGCATCATGTGCCACTACCCCAACCTAAAAGACCCATATGCTCATCACACCAAAAATCAGTGACCACAAAAAAATAAATGTTATACCTAAGACATAAGCATACAAATAAAAAATCAATATTACACAAAAGGAACAATCATTATAAGGCCATTACACACTGGACATTCAATTTACACCATAGGAAAATACCAGATAGGTTTGAGTTTGAACATCAAATTCCTTGACCTAGCCTTATAAATATGATACAAGGGATTGCAAAATAATATTATAGAATTAGCCTAACCTAACAAGATCGTAAAATTTGAACATAATGTACCATAGTCTACCATGCACAAAAATTAAGAAATAACTCGCCGAAAAAAGAGTCGTAGGAAAATAATGGTCAGAAAGCTACAGGAAGATGAGAAAATAGCTACACCATTTAATACACTTACCTAGTAAAAATATATAAATACATCATACCATTTTCACTCTTTCACTTTCACTCACTTCTCTATCATACTCTTGCAACTCCCATGCACTCAAACGCTCTATACTGCCCGCAAAACCCTAAGCAAGCTATCATTTCGTTGAAAATCCTTAGCTTCCAAAAATGGCCGCACCACCCTTGTTGACATTTCTCAGAAGCCTAGGCCTAAATACAAGAGATTTCCATACAAGGAAATGGAGACCGATCCAGCAAGCGCATTTTTGAAAGTACCCGCAAACATAATTTATATAGAATATATCCAAAAGTTTATGCATGCACCTCTAACAGAAATATACAAGTTCAAGACTTTCAGGCATACCTTGCTACAACAACACACAGAGAACTACATGTCCAATACAAGAATATATCATAGAAAAGACTGGATATATAGAGAGAATTTCGAGACTTCACGGTGCAAGAAAAAAGGATTTGCATCATACTCAATCGATTTCATGATGAATACCTCTACCTGGACCGACCCTACCATATAACAAAGGACGCAATCAAGGCAGTAATTGGCATGCTGGCACAAGGAGAAGTACCACCAAAGAAAGTTATTAAGAATGTGGAGGTCACAAAGCTAACCAGCGTAACTTATGATGGAAGAAGCCTTGATGTCACAAAGATAACCAATCCAGTAGTCAAGTATGCCACCATGGGAATTACCTACAAGGTTTTCTATACAAACCAAGAGGACATAGCTACTACCATCACCATTCATGTGGCTTACCATATGGTAATAGAAGTGAAAGATATCGACCTATGTGAGGTCCTGTGGCAAGAGCTTGTGGACAACATCCAACACACAAAGCAATCACATTATGAATTCAAGTATGGAACCTTGCTAATATGACACCTTCTATTTCATGCAAGAGCTACCGGCCTTCGCAATAAAATTTTGGGACACCACCCAGCCAGTTGCAACCCAAATTCAGGACCATGTCAAGCACTTTCAAGACACAACATCATACACAACTACCTATTGCAATTTCTTCAAATCCCTCCGATAAAAGTTGCAGGCTAGAGAATGCATTTCTTATGAGGTGATCCATAGATACTTAAAAGACATTGTCTTCCTTGTCGAGAAATATTATACCTTCGTGGAGGCAATCGATCCCAAGACATCATATGAGGTAACAAATGTGAAGATCAACTCCTATGTTGCCACACTCCTTAGTCTCCCCAAGGACCCACAAGCTGAAAAAATTACCACTTACTAGAGTACATGGACAATCTGGCAAAAAATAAATCTAATGAACACTTCGAAAAGAATAGGGAAAATTTACATGAGAAGTGGGGGCTACCTAAGCAGGAGACAAAGGAACAAAGCACATCTACTCCCTAGAGATTTGGAAGGCTCCACATAGGCACTCCTCTCGCAGAACCCATGCAAGGAGAAAGCAATAGACCATGGAAGAGGAGACTCCCTACCACACCTCCCTGGATAAAGAAATCAAAAGAAGCAGCATCAGAAGCTCTCCTACAGATGAGTGCGGAGAAAAACCAAAACGGAGGAAGGAAAAGGTACAATGGGAAGTCTCCCCATAAATAGTCGATATAGCAGAGGAAGAGAAAGTAACACTAGAAGACAACTCTCCCCCGAAAGACACACCCATCCTAGAATTTTCCCTACTAGTAGATGAAGATCGGCTATATATTGGTCCATTCTGAAAGGAATTCCTGGATATGACGCTACAAAAGTACACAAATATGGTGATCCTAAATAAACTAATCAGGGAAAGGGCATTAATAAGATATATGGTAGCATCCAACATAATGTTGGAGGATCTAATTGACCGCTTTCTAGACTCCCTAACTACCACACTAAAGAAGAGAAGGGAGAAAGAAGCTAAAGAAGATGAGAGAATAAAAGACTTGGCTATTGGGGAAATAGCCCTTGCAATTACACCTCCGTAGAAGTAGAGGATAACGGAGATATAGACCAAGGAGCTCCAGTCTAAATAGAGGTTAGACAAACTGGTGATGGAAAAGTTAGATATTACTCAAAAGTTCCAAGAAGAGATAAAGGAAGCCATAGGGAAACAATGTTAAAAATTGCAAGAGGAAGAAGCAAAATATAAAACAACTTCTTTGAAGCAAGAACGGTCTTCACAGCCTTCACAATCGAAAACATTTTCATCGGGGAAAACTTTAGTGGTGAATCTTCGTCAATTGGTGAATATTTGAAATTAGGATCTCCAAAAGTAGCGAATAATACAAGCTAGAAAGGATGTTTAATCGCCAGGTTTTTACAAAAAATAATTTTGTTTCGATTAATTCATTTATGCATTATTTTTTAAATGATGCGTCATTGGAGCTGATTCGCCGGTAGTTTATACTATAATTACAAATATTAATTATATTCGTCAATAATTTTATATTCCTACGATTTAATTTTTGGGAAATATCACCACTAATAATAATTTACCATTTCATTTTAGGGATATTTTAGCCTTGAATAGGTTTTTCATTTATTGGCATCAATTAACTTTTTAATCAGATGGTTGCAGGTTGATTCTGTGACTTTATATGCACGTGCATTTTAAAAGGCTTGTTGAGGTCTGAAATTTGTTTTAGGCCACACGATTAGATTTAATCATATGGCCCAAAACAAATTTCGGGCCTCAACAACCTTTTTAAAAGGCACGTGCATATAAAGTCACGGAATTAACTTGTAGCCATTCGATTAAAAAGTTAATCGATGGTAACAATTTCACTTTTCATATAGTTTTTTTTTTTAAAGTGAGAATTTTTAAAAATGCTTAATCCATGTGTGCTCCAATGCATTTTGTATAGTGAATTTATGCTTGGTGGCAAAGGGCTCTGCCCCTTGATCTCGCCTGTATCGTGACAGGAACGCGTCGAGGCCATTGTCCCCGGACCCCGCGAGGGGGCGTTGCCCCCTCAACCCCCACAAGGGGGGCTCTGCCCCCTTGACCCCCACAAGGGGCGCTACCCCTTGACCCCGTCAGTGGCTGCCACCCCCGGGCCTCTACTTCAATATTAAAAAAAACATAAATAATATGCAGGAACTATGTCGACCAACTATGCAATTTTTTAAAGGAGAGATTTACCATTGTAATTAATCCTTTTAGTGATTATTCACTAGGATTCGCTACTGTGATTAATATTTTTACCAATTATTCATTAAGATTCGCTAGGATTTTACAATTTTTTTAATAATGTGCATAAGATTCGCCAGGAAAAATTAATAATTTTTTCAAATAAAAGGAACAATTCGTCGGGATTTTACACCTTTGTTGAAGGAGGGGTTTCTTAAAGTTATCCCTGACCTTCATCCTCTACAACTTCCTTTATGCATTCCATTAAGGAATTCTTGGTGAAGAAAAAAAAAAAAAAAATCCAACTAGTGGCATCTCCATTGCTACTTCAACTTTCATTGGTGGGATCATAGGTGGACATTGGGAGCATCTCACCTCTGCCTAAATTATAATTAGGAGATATCCTATAGCAAACAGCAAGAGGAGATCTTGAAACATCATGTGGAAAGCTTCAATCAATTAAAGGAAAGGGTAAAGGATATACAAAGAAAATTCCCTTGGTTACAAGGGGACTCATCCCAACCCTTGGTGGTACAATTGAAAAAAATTGATAGACGGGGTGATTAGGGATACCCAACTATAGAAAAAGACTATGAGACAACAAATTCAAGTAGAGCTCTAGAAGATAAAAACAGATGAAGAAAGAAATAAATGTGTTACTTCACATTTTGTCTTGGAGTCACATATTACCATCTTGAAGAATACAAAAGGGGACCTTAATGTCCTATATCAAATTTGTCTATAATGGCCCATAGTAACTGCTCTGATCAAGGATCAAATGGGTCATATGGAAGTTCAAATACTTCAAAGAGCAATAGCCTATGATGCCCTACAAGATAGAGATGCTCAATCTCAAGTATTGATATAAGCATTACATGAACAGTTTTAACAATTACAAGACCAAAGGGATTAGAGCGGGAATAGATTCCACCAACTGAGAGAGGTAGTAAGCTTAAGATTGGCACACGTCACTGGACTTCTCCAGAAAGCACATCAACTGGCGCAAAAGATCCAAATTCCAAATACACTTTTGGAGGCAAAACGATTGCTTCTACAAATTCAAATCCAAACCCAACAACTGCAATTGGCCAAATCTCAATGGGAGAACACTTTTTCCAAGTTGAAGGAGATATATAAGGACATTCTCCCCACATAGTAGAGTTGACTTGACAACAAGCCAACATTTTGAAAGGGGGGATGATGGCAGGAAAGTACAACAGCTCAAACATCGCCAAGCAAATCCTATCGCATCTTGCTACAAAGAGCTCACAGAGCATAAGATTCAAGAGATACTATTTAGGGTAGGGGTAGGATAGATGGGTTGTGTCCCATCCCGTAGATATATGTATAGGAAAAGATATGTATAACAAAATGCAGAGAAGAGAAAGGAAAGGAATTAGTAGAAAGTAGAATATATGCATAGTATAGTGGAAGATATATGATAAATATATATGATGTAAAAAGGAGATATAAGGAGATGTAAATGAACTCAATTGATATTAATAATATATTGATACAAAAATTCTACCTACATTATTTTGTCTGACATTCTATTATATATGGTTAACTAATTGATCTTATGTCTGAATCAAATCATTGCTCCCTTTATATGACTGAGTCTGGGGTATACACTACAACACTCATAAAGTACTTAGGGCTCAGGACTCCAATTTGTGTTTCCCTAGTTTTCTTGCTAACAAGGGTGAAAAAGTAGAATACTCAAGACATATGGTGTCACTTAAAGGTGCTAAGATGGACCTTAAGAAGAGAGGAAACTATAGAATATTTTTTCATACCTATCATCCTATAAAGAAACATTTCTTTTGGGAAGATATCAAAGAAAATGTCCAAAAATTGTGGTGGATTTTTTTATATGCCAATGTAATAAAAGGGAAACAATAAAGACTCTAAGACTCCTACTAATATTAGGCATTCCAATACAAAACTAGGTAGAAATATCAATGAACTTCATTATGGGGTTGTCAAAGTCAAATAATCTTGATTGTTGTGTATAGACTCATTAAGGATGCATATTTATGTGGACTTTCTCATCTATTTCCTACTATTACTATAGAAAAAAGTATTCATACTAAATATACAAAAACTTCATGAATTCCAAAAATCAAATTGCAAAATAGAGCCACCTCAAAATACCTAATCAAGTGGAAGAATTTACCAATTGAAGATGCAACATGGAATGATGAACAATTCATACAGAAGATTTTAGATTTGCTAAGCATTAAGGGCAATGTTTTTTTGAAGGGGGAGGGAATGTTATGATCCTAATATGATAATATTCATAAGTATATATTATATATTTCCTAAATATAATAAGGATAAGCACTTGTGGCATTCTTAACCCTAACACATATATTAGAATACACTAATCATTTTAATTAGGATGAAGGGGTGTTTCCCTACATAGTTAAGCCTATAAAATAGGAATAGAACTCTTTCTCATATCATCATATCATCAAATACTAAATTCATATATTATTATCTAATTATTGTTCACCCCCTCAAAGTGGTTTGCTATGTTTCTAATTTTTACAAATATTTCCAAGAAATATCATAACATCATTCATCATACTTATTGAGATTAGATTCCTTGCCAAACCAAAAATGTGTAGAAAGCCAAAGAGAGATTTGATCCTTCCATCTCTAAATGTGATATTTGACTCTACAACAGCCAATAATATTAAGAGACGAGTTGTTTCCTAAATAGACCTCCCCACCATCAATATTATCTTAACTAGAATATAATTCCATTTCAACCATGCATTCACATGTATATGTGGTGAGGACTACAACAAACGCATCACCAATGTCTTTATGTAAGGACTTTAAACTCAAACCATCATTAGATTCTTTCTTGGCCTTCTCTTTGTAGTCCTTCCTATTGTGGTTAGGTTTACTCTAGTTCTAACACTTGACCTTAGATCTTCTATGAAACTTAGTTTTTCCCTTAGATTTAGATCCCTATGACCAATGGGGTCAAGTGTTACTTTAGAGCACTCCATGTGGGTGTCATTATTCCTCTTATGTACATCTTATAAACATTTAACTAATAGTTGGTCAAAGATGTTATTCATAGTCCAACTTGTAACCCCCTCCTAAAATTGTCATAAGACCAATGACACATGATGAATAGTAGCAAGAAAAAATATCAAGATTCCCTCCATGTGTGGCACCATTTTCCTTTAGGATCCAACATTTATAATATTTGAGAAAAATTAAAGAGTTGTAACAACATTAGGACTTGCAATGTTTACAACACCTTTGGGAGCTTGGATCAACTCTTGAAAATAATCTAGCAACTCACACAAACCCTTCAACCTTTTGTTGAAACAATCTAGAGATCTCTAGCTTATCTTATATATCCTTAGAAAGGCATACAAAACTATTTATATTTATTTTCATATATAACTTGAACTTTTAGACCCTTTTCAACAACCCGAAGGACGTGTAAAGATTATCTCACGTTTTCAAACCAAGCTTCTAAGCAATCCCATTTTAAATCAAATGAGATTATGTTGGTGACTATGAGCACACTTGACTTAGATTTTGGATTGTAATAACATGTTCATATTCCTTTCTTTCTTTGTTTTTATCTTTCAAAAATGTTATGGACTTTTTATAGTCCTCCTTCGAGTAATTCTTACCATGTAATCCAAGATACAACTTCCACGCTTCCCACTAGTATGCCTATCAATAATACAATAGATACAATGATTCTTGGGATCTTTACAAACATGCAAAGTGGTGCTAACTTACCATTTTTATACAATTTAAATGGCTAATTTTTGTTTTCTTGGGTTGATATGCAAACTAATTTTTCTTTAAGGATTCTACATCTCTTCCTCGATTTGAAATTCTACATGCCTCGTCAAGATCCTTTGGCTTGCTTGAGGTGATTCATCTATTTGCACAAAGTGGAGTTCTCCCATGTCCTTAGTCATCTTTATCTACCAAGTCCAAGCCAATCAATATGGCATGTCTACAAAGTTTTGTAGCATAATCTACACTTTGACCATTTCCTTGCCTAGAATACTTTGTTCATCCCATCTACTTTCAACAAAATTCATCTTATTTCTAGAAGATGCTAAATCACTTTCCAACCGAATTAGAGTGTCCTTCCATTTTGACACATCTTTTGTATTGTTAACATTATTCATGATAAAATACATCTCCATTTATTTTAACTATTTCTCAAATCATTTTGACATTTATTTGTCCTTCAAACATCTAAATTCTCACTACAATTTCAACATTGAAAGGAGTATGTTCAAATTGTATCCTAGCTTCTAAAGGTTGCTCTTCATGTATGAACTCTTTTTTTTAAGTAAAAAGGGATAAAGCCTGAAATTATATTAATAATCTAAAAGAAAGTACAAAAGCTATAGATAGGGAGGACCATGAAACAAAATGCCCCAAATTACATAAGGCCAAGGATCATACATGAACTCTTCTTGGCTAGAACACAACCCACCATATATGGGTGCTTGGTTTATAGCCATGAGCTCTTGTTGACCAATGTTTTCTTCTTCTTGTACGATGTTGAAGCATCTGTGGTTCCAACCATCTTGCATCAACAAAATTGATTCAATTTTGGTGTGAAATAATGTTTTGGTGTATTTAGTTGATTTTCTTGTCCAAAAAAATCAGAATTAATATTTGGACAATTTTTAGGTTGCAAGTTACATTCGAAAAAGTGTTGGAAATTGCAATTTCATTGTCAAAATGCCAAAAATCAAGTTTGGGTGTGGGATTGTTGAAGGTTATGAAATGTTGAATATTATTTAATTTATCCTAATGCTACAGGGAGGAATGGAACGCCCATGATGTCCATGACTGACAAATTTGAATTTAAATTCCTATTTTGTGGAGAGAATGAATATGACAGCTAGTGGAGGCCTGTCTTCCTACATTGGGGAGTCAAAATTTGTAATTGATACAAATTTATCGATTTTCCAGGTAGGGGCGTGGAGCTGGAAAGTTTTCAGTTGCTGGAAATAGTGGTTGCAGAGAAAATTGATTCTACACTATGTTGCTTTCATTTTTGAATTCCAAAATTTGGAGTTGCAGGTGTGGGGTGTGGCTTTTCTTAGGGAAGTTGTTTCAGACTTGATTTTGCAGGTTGGAGGTGAAAAATAAGCAGCAACAACTTGGCAAGTTCATTGGTGCTTTGTGACATTGATTTCCAGAAGGTAGTTGCAGGTGAAGAAGGGAAATTTTGCAAGAAATTGGAGAAATGAAGAGACGTACCTGTAAATGATCTTGTTGCTTGTAACAGATCATAGGATTTGAATTTTAATATCTTTCATCAGTCCAGAGGGCTGCATTTATAATATTTCCATTGTTTGTGATTTCCATGAATTACAGAAGACATTGAATGAACAAAAAATATTCATGTGTTGATTTGAAATTGTTTTCAATTAAATTTCAAAGTTGTTTGTTGTATGTTGGGCAACTCTCTTGTTCATTGTATCACCTTCTTCACATTGTATTCCAATGCAACTACTCTCTTGACAAGTATGTCCTCATTGTCCTTTGTCATCTCTCTCATTAATTGATTCCACTTATATCTTTGAATCACAAGCTTGTAATTATGTCCTTGGTAGACCTATTCACTATCATACAAACCAAACCACAGCTCCACAATATCTAAAAGACTATTCAAACAAACTCTATACAAATATGATATGTACTCTCAAGCACATTTAATCATAGAATTTGCAAAATCACACTAGTGTTCCTATTTAAATTCCCTTCTAAAGATAGTTTAATATGTTCGTTTGAATGTTTCAGAGGACAGGATTAATGTTGACTTTTAAAGGAAAAGATACATAGCACTTACAACAACGTTAGAGCAATGAGATACAAGCACGAGAAGAATTCAGATTTGATTTTCATCAAGGAAACCCCAAGGTTGGGGAAACTAGTTGTAAAGAACAAATGCTCGACTTTCTTATTTTCCTTGTGGCCAAAGATTAGATATACCAAATATGAATAGAACAATTACAAGATCACCTAATGTAGTTTGCGCCTATCATCACTCGTTATCCAACAATTCCTCATTTCTAAAATGAATTCCACACTTCAGTCATACAGCACTCATCTCTACACACTCCGTCCTAAATTGCTAACGTGATCTCTTACAATTCTCACAAGGTATCATTTCATGCACTGAAGGACTCAAACCATCTTTGGATATAACGAAAGAATGATTTTGTTGTTACTCTTGCCTATATGAAATCTCAGGTCGAAATTGTCATTTTAAACAGAACAAGGGATGTCTTTTAAACTTCGAAGTTCCATTAACACACACTTTAGTGACTGCTTAAAAAGGGGGTTTCAAACCTTTTGCCTTCTTCAATAGGTGGTTTTATACCTGATCCCAACCGACAGTTTTGCCACAATTCAAGAAATACTATGTTTAGTGTCCTACTATTGTTTTGTCAACTGATGAAGGGATTTCAGATTTCTTAATCCTTAAGTATCGCAGGAGACCAAATTGCATTATTATTTATTTATATTAATCAAATGGTAGTACCAATTCATTCAATAAAAAATATAGAAGGCTAGATATAAATGCTCTATACATGGACCCTCTTTTCTCCATGCATACAAAGCAAATTTTGAAAATATAAAACAAAATATTGAACAAAACTTCATCAAGCATAGTTACAGAATTAAGGAACTATACATAGAGAAAAGTAGAGAAAAAAGGGGCTTAAGCATCTATATTACCAAGTATCCCTCCTACATTAAAAGGAGTCGAGTGAAGCAAAAATGGTTGCTCCAAGTAAACCCAAACAAAAATTGCAAATTTATGATACTTCTGGAATTTTCATAGTGCCAAAAGAATGGAAATGCCATTTGAGAAGGTGCCCAACGGTATCTAAAGCATTTTCCACAACAAAAGGTTCCTTTAAGCACTGAAATTATGAAGTCGATTTTTCTATGAAACCTTGGTCATTATTGTACATTACAGTATAGATCTAGGAACGGCCTAGTGATTGAGAATGTACTCCTAATTCTTGATCTTAGATTATCGTGTCTAAAAACAAGCCAAGAAAGTTGATAACTACAAATTATTCATCAATGTAGCTTGACATAGAAAGTAGAAAATAAGTTGGAACTTTCAAAAGTCAAATTAGCAAGTTCAACTCCGACTAATTCCTGCTACTCGACAATGGGAAGCGCCTGCTGCTAGATGATCTGATTAATATATAGAGGAAGCTGTAGTTGAATTAAAAACAAACATCAGTTAGACCACTCAATGTATTAACTTGTAGATGCTTGCGCAAGGAAACTGCACATTGTATACACCATAATCCAATGGCCCACCTAAGGTTTTACATGAAATCCAACAATTACAACTGGTTTGTATCTTTCAACTGTAGTTTCATGTTCACTTTTGCTACAGTAATGCAATAACCACTCACCTCTGAACTCGGATGATACGTCATATAAACCTTGATCTATATTTCATGCTTCAAAACTGTATGGACCTATGACCAGTACTCCTAGCATTGACAATCATGTCATACAAGGATCTGAAAACACTTTTGACATGTAGCACATACTGATCCAAACTTAACTGCTGGGATATCAGATACCAAATGCTTATGTTAATGAATATTTTAGACAAATTTATTTATGGGCTAAGGCTCTTCAGAACAGATGATCTAAGGAAGTACGCAAGCATATGAGCAGGACTTGAGGAGCCAGCTGGCACCGGCATTAACACAACAATGAATGAATAGCTCAACATCCTCAACTTTGCCATTAATTAATATCCAACCATGCAATATATGAGGTGAAAAATATCCCAACCCTTATCCTCACAGTTGTGTTCTCTTATCACCACCTAACAGATTTTGATTGTTTACAAACTCAAATTTTGAACCTTGTTTGTATGGGAAAGATTTCCTTGAATTGTCTGATTTTATGTGGAGTCGACTGAATTACCAAGGCCAATGTGATCCTCTTCCAAGTCTATTATGTATGACCTCATAAAAGTTCCCCAGGCTTGGTAAGGTTGGCTAGTCATACCACAACTAATAGAATTTAATAGAATATTCTTTCTAACAAGCTAAATGAGGGTAAAATATTAAAAAGGTCACAATGATTGGCTTATAATATTTTAAATTTTAAGATTCTATTTAGAACAAGAAAGCTTTGGAATTAGAAATGCAGGAATAATTGGAAGCCATATTTTTTGAAATGTTCAAATAAACTTGGTAATTCAGAATTCCAATCTAATAGTGTATTTTTAAACACCTGTAATTAATCAATTTTATGGGCCACCCACAAGGTTTTTTAAAGTTTGTCTTTTGAAATCTGACTTTTCTTTTACAAGATGGAGAATAGCTTCAGACACCAATCACGCTACAATTCATTGGATGGGTTGATATTTGGTACACTTGTGCAACCACATGCAACTAATTTTAAGAACGAAGTGTTAAGGCTAATAACAAATTGATATAAAAAATGTCTTCCTACAGCGCATGGTGCAAAGGTTTGTCTCTGTTGTTTCACTAAAGATTTCACGTCCGAATCCCATAGTGGACATTTGGTTGTATTGGATGTGTCAGTTATTAATGGATGTTTCAAATTTGAATAGTTGGGGATGGGATCCCCCTTGTGTGGTCTCACCAGCTGTGCCCGGTTAAGCCACAGATTTCACTGATCAAGAAAAACAATTTTCCTGCAGGCCACTGACAGAAATCAATTTATAGTTATAGTTTATGCATAAATAAATGCTCATCACTGCTTTACACCTGCATTTTAAAAGCAGCTAGTATATATAAATCTAATCATTGGAGAAAACGGATGTAACACCTCAATTCAAGCCATTGCCAAAAACCCAAACAGGGCAGAGCTCTTTGCCTATTCTAGCAGCAGAGCCACAAATCCTCCAACAAGTATTGGGAGGACAATTAAGTTGATTGGTAATCTTGTAAAAATTACTGAAGGAAGATATCCAAAACACAGTTTTTGACGACTTCTTGTCTCAGATTACAAATTACCTGACAAATCAGGCTGCTATTTGAATGAAAGCCAATCAATACCATCCAAATACCCCTGATCAAACTGGTAAAATTAACACCTATTATGTATTACAAGATTATTGACTGAAAATCAATGAACCGTAAAAGAAAGCTATTGTTTATGCTTTCCCTTCTTTCTCATTCTATTAGATGCATCCTTCTTGAACATCTTTCCTTTCTTGTGCTTCTTTCCTTTCTTGACCTTCTTGAAAGACTTTTTTTTAGCAATTTGAATCTTGACTTTTGCTTTTGAGTTCTGAAAGCTATTTAAATGAGGCATCTCACAATCATTTTTCTCTGGAAGTACTTCGCTAGTCTCTACAATTGTAGTTGTCTCTCCATCCTCATAAGTAAGAGTTCCTTCAGAATTAAAAACATCCCCATGTTAAGTCAGCATCCAATTTTCCAAGGCAAACTTGACAACATTAAAAAATGCAGACACAAGAAACATCACAAAAAGGCCATATAAAAGATAAGGCAATACTTCAACCAGCAAAATGTTTTGCTTGACAATTTACTCTACAACAGGTAAACTCTGATAATCATTTACTTTGTTGGAAACTCAGCAATTTACCATTGACAGTGGAGATATGATTAGAGTTTTTATCTTCCTCTTCATCTTCACTTATTTCTCCAGCTAAGATGGTATCTGGATTTTCTTCATGCAGTTCAGAGGCCTCTCCATAAGCCATTTTGATTGCAAGCCTCCGCTGCAACAAATTTTAAATAAAACAAGATTTAAACAAAAGTGATGATGAAATACTGGTATATAATTAGCTTGACTTCTGCTTATTACTCTGGACATAGTTTCTGTATATACACTAGATATCAATGTGATGGAAGGTAAACAGTAAAATCTTGTAAATTAAATACACATTAGCAAAGCTCACAAGAGTCTACTGATTTTTCAGTCAGACATGAAAACAAGCAATTCATCATGCATGGTATAAAAATAGAATCATTTCAAAAAACATTATTAGAAAGGATCTAGCATATATCCGAGACATACCAATGAACTTGAATCACAATAAGTATATTTTGAGATTTTTATGTATAAATACTGTGAATGTATAAAATCAACTGATCAAATAACATCAAATTGAACTTAAAAGCTATGTAAATGATCAACTAATTACACAATTCCAATGAAATTGTTCACAAAAGATCAATTAGAATTCAAATAACATGAAAGAGCAAAGCAATTCAAATTGAATCTAACCTAAGTTGCTGAATCGGGTACGGGCATGGGTACGGGTACGTGGGTACGGCAAAAAAAATTGGGGGGTTGGGTACGGAATCGGGTACGTCCGTACAAAAATATAATAAAATATTTATATATATATATGCAACCTAGAAACAAAATTAAGTTTAGAATGTCATATACCAATACATATGATAAACAAAACCATGACAAATTTCAATTTTTGAAACATAATATACTAATTTAAATTTAATTTTCAATAGCAAAAGGATCAAACTTGAATGTAAAATTTTAAAAATAATAAAAATGATAGATTCTAATTTCTAAACAATAAAATAATCATAAAAAATTTAAATTATATAATTATAATATATGAATACTATATTTTAAAAATAATATATGAATATTATATTTTAAAAATTATATATATTATTATTTATTAATAATTTAATAAATTAAAAACAAGACTATAAATAAAAAACTGTAAAACTGTAAAAGTTAAATTTTTAAAATATGACAAACTCACAAAATATTAATATATAGAATTATATTTTAAATAATAAATTTTATATATATATATATATATATATATATATTAACTATTATAAATTTTAAAATTTATATTTTAATTTTTAAGAGTTATACTATAAATATAAAATAGGTTTTCGTTTTTAAAACAATCCCAAAAAAATAAATAAATAAATGTTGTAAACACCCTACCTGGTCTTGCACCCTCGTGTTTTTTCTCTGCC
The DNA here is from genome assembly GCA_007115665.2 of Sequoiadendron giganteum. Classification (NCBI taxonomy): domain Eukaryota; kingdom Viridiplantae; phylum Streptophyta; class Pinopsida; order Cupressales; family Cupressaceae; genus Sequoiadendron; species Sequoiadendron giganteum. The sequence continues at coordinate 278,524,539 of CM021104.1, read as the reverse complement.
CGCGACTGTGGTTTCTCTTCCTGCGCTTGTGGTTTCTCTATGCCTGTGATTTCATGTTTCCTCTGTGCGTTTTTTGTGTGCCGTCAAACTCCTTCGCGTTTTTTGCAGTCACTTTTCTTTGCGTTTCTGTGTGTCGTATATCCGCAAGATGAAACTCACACACCAAAATCCGCGTCTTTGACAAGTAGTAGATGAAACTCGCACACCAAAATCGAATTCTCAAGCGATTCGATTTCGTTTTAGTACCCGAAACGATTCCAAACGGGAATCACTCAAGAGAGGGTGACGATTTGGTAACACATAATCTAACTAAACAATGCAAACCTCAAACCCATTGCGGGATTGTGCTCGAGTTGGATGTGGAGTGCTCAATTCAAACAAAATCCATGATGTTGCAAAGCAATTGATGGAGAAATAAGATGAAATGACTCACAAAATGCTCTCAAATTGATCAAATTGGGCAATCAATTCAAGAGAGTACATTAACTCAATGCTTGTGAATGAATTATAATGGAAAAAGGCTTGGTATTTATAGAATTTGGGAATCATAATCAATGGTGAGTATCAAAGATGCTAATCAATGGATGAAATCAAATGAAAGGAGTGAACATGGATCAAGGATGAATCCAACAGTTGATAATCCATGAGACATGGATCAAAGATCAGATCAATGGTCCAAAATCCATGAGAGACTCAACCAATTCCCTAAATTTTAGGAATTATGTTGGGAGATATTTCCATTTGGAAAGAAATATTTGAATTCAAAAAGGGAATATTCCATGGGAATATCCTTTGAGCAAGTTGAGGAAATTGGAGGATTTGGAAAGAAATTAGCTCATTAAACAATTAATTAAAATCACTTAATTGTGCAAGTGTATGAGATTAGAGACTTTAATTAAATAATCATGAATTATTTAATCAAAGTATGATTATGACATTTAATTAAATAATTTGCATTATTTAATCAAATGAGAATGGAATTAGCATGAAGAAAAGTGAATTAATTGAATAAAATTGATTTATTTAATTAATACAAGAAAACGTGAATTTAACTAAATAATTGACATTATTTAATTAAATAGATGAAGCATGCGAAATAGACTAGGAATGGTGTTAGTAAGCGAAATCAAGTATGCAATATTGTCAAGACAGTTTTAAGCGTAATCAAATGAGAATGGAATTAGCATGAAGAAAAGTGAATTAATTGAATAAAATTGACTCATTTAATTAATACAAGAAAAAGTGAATTTAACTAAACAATTGACATTATTTAATTAAATGGATGAAGCATGCGAAATAGACTAGGAATGGTGTTAGTAAGCGAAATCAAGTATGTAATATTGTCAGGACAGTTTTAAGTGTCTACAAATACAATTGAGGCACCTAGCAATCTAAAGTAGAGAAAAGCTAAAATTCCCTGTAAATTTTTCTCACAAACATTTGCCCAATTTTTATATTGATGTGAAAAAATTCAATACTTTTAATCCCAACTATGTATTTTCTATTTCTTCACTAAAATTTTGACCAAACACTGCTGCATGCTATGTTAGATCAAGATCTAGAAGGTGGTCCCAAAAAACTCAGGATTATAGTATTAGGAGTCAGTGTAGTTGCCAATGCAAGGTGGGGATTATAGTTTCGTTTCTCGGGGGAGGGATCAAGATCAACTAGTTTTTTCACACCGCCCCTACCTCGTTTCTCGGGGAGGGATCACTAGTCTCTTTATTCCGAAACCGGGTGGTTTGAACGCATAACCAGCGGCGAGATAACTACCTTGCTCTCCACCGCCTTGTTTTCGCGGGATCACTAGTTTCTTTCCACCGAACCTAAGGCCAATATGGTCGGTGGCTAAGGCATATATGGTCGGTCCCGAAGCAGGGTTGGTCGGTGGGGTTCGGCTCCCCCAACCTCCCTACTCCCCCAATACTCCCTCCCACCAACCTACCTATGCATAACCAACCAAGGGGTGGGTTCACTACTTTCTTGACACTGCCCCTACCTCCGCATAACCAAGGGGTAGCATAACTAGTGAAGTGGGAAAGGGCATAGCCCACAACCCCACCCCTACCCCTACCAACCCAACCTTCGGATACAGTTGGTCGGCCTCAGGCCATCTATCCCACCCATCTCGGGGCCAATCCCAGAACAAAGCATGTTACGTATAGATAGACTCAAGTTCAACTAGAATTCCCCCCCACCCTAGATTCTATACGTAGCATGCCCACCCCCGCATCTATAGCAAGAAGATGCGGGGTGCGAGCCCCCCCTCTCTATATAATGGTCACTCATTAACCCAAACTAAACCTTGCCCTTCTTCACTAAGAAACGAATTATAGTTGTTCCCATGCAGGGCTGGATCAAATCAACAGGTTGGCGCCTTTCCTATTATTGGTTGGGGTGGGTGGGGGGGAGATGATGGGGCCGAGTGGGAGGGAGAGGTAGCCCCGATGTTTGAGTGAGAAATTTGGAGAGATTCCATCTGCCATACAGACAAACCTTCGTACCGTCGGACTTCCATCCACCCTGGAAAGGTGTACCATAGAAAGCGGAGAAGGAGACTGGCCTTCATTGCTTTCTATAAAGGAAGGGCGATGCGGGCAGCCTTTGACAGAAACATACATCAGCGCACTTCGTATTCTTCTGGGGATAAGAAGCACCTCGAATGCTTATTTCATTTCTTTGGCAAGCACCTGAATTCCTCCTTTGGCTGCCCTATAGATCTTTGTTGCTCCATTCCTGAGAAAGGGGTGGGCCTCTCAAACGACTTCAAGAGGGGTGGAAGCGCCTAAACTCCCAATAAAGGAAGGGCCCAACGCCATAGACTCGGTCGGGGCCCCCCCACAACAACAACAATGGCCTTTAGCCCCCCCTCTCTATAGTTCATCTACCTCCAATTAATCTACCCTCTGCCATAACTATGCCCCCCAACTAAAACTCCCTCCCAGCCCTATAGTTCCCACCCACCCGGCAATAGTTTCGGGTTGGGTGGGAAACTATAGTTCGCCTGCTAGAGTAAGCAATATTAATAACCTCTTAATTAATAAACCTGCTAGTCCTTTAGAATAGTAGGGGGCTAGCAGGTTTATTAATGGCAGTGGGTTACAGGAATTAGAGTTGGTGGGTGGTCTCACTAGAATCCCCACGGGAACCCTATGATTCTGCCACTATATCCGAGTGGGAGGGAATCTATAGTTGGAGGGGGTGGGAGGATCTAGGGCTATTCCCGTGCAACTCTATTGCTTCCCACCCTACACTATATCCACCCACTGGGCACCTTACTGTTCCCGGGGGGAGGGAAGGTAATATGTCAACTTGGAAACTACCAACTAAAGAATCAATAAATTTTCTAAAAGCATCCACAAATATATGAACAGCCAAAACAGTTTTATGAATTTTGGTGCCTCTAAAAATGTAATATCCCCATTTTCGAGCATGTTAGCATTGTTTTAGTTTTTGGTTTTCTCGGCGACAGTCAATGTTGTCTAAGGGGTTATCTGATGTTCCGCGGAATTCCGAAGTATTCTGACACCTTCAGTTATCAATTTTGACCAGGTTTTGTATTTTCTGCACTTACAATTGGCTATGTAGGAAATATTAATTAATTAAATAATTAATGTTTAAGTTGTCAAAAAAGATTAAATTAAGAGAACTTAAATTAATTATTTTTTAAAGGTGTGCAAAAGTGGCTTAAGTTTTGGAAAAAGTTAAATTAAATTAATAAAGTCAATTTTGGGTGAATTAACGTCTAATTCTTAAAAAGAATGAAATTAAAAGCAAATTGGAGGAATTTAAGAAAGGTGGTGGGGAGTTACGAAGAGAAAAGAATAAAAGTATTTTGGAGTTTCTTTTGCAGGAGGCTGGTTTTTGGTTTTGGATAACAAGTAATTGCTGGTTGAACAGAGTTCACCACGGCCTTTTGGAGGATGGAAATCCTCTTAAAGAAGATCAGTTTTGGTGGTGAGATTATCTACCTTGACTGAAAATCTCATCTACTAGCAATTAACATAGAAGAGCAAAATTATAATATAAGATAAAATAAGAGGAAATAATGTGTTACCACAATAAAAAAAAATAGTTATTTAATACTATTGCCAAAATTAGTTTTAGTGGGGGTTGGGGCCCTAGCTCGGTTGGCTAAATCTTTCCTTTTGCAGGAGGTTGGTCACAAGGTCTAGTCTCCCCCACCCCCGTGGTATCGGAGGGTGTGTCGCGCCAACGCCGCCGGTCACGTTAAAAAGTTTACCAGGCGCACTGCAGTTTATAGGGAGTCGTGCTACCCGATTCTTGCAGTCTAATAAAAAATAGTTTTAGTGAATATTGGAAGTTAAAAGTCTAATGATTTGATTACAATTATAATTAGAACTTTAATATATCAAATTTATTTAAAAGTATAAAATATGATTATAAATATTTAAATTAAATTGAATATCAACTTTGTTTGGCTTATGGGGGTGAAGTTTGCCCTTTTTTGTGATCTTTCCTCCTCTTGTTTGGTTTTCATGGCAGGGGTATCTTCTCTAGAGGTGGAGATATGGTTTGTTGGAGAGGAGATCTTTTGGTGCTTTTGCATGTTGGTTGGGGTTTTTTCAGCGTCTTCCTACTTGTACCAAATTCTCGTGATGCTAAGGGATGGTGTGATTGCCCTTTCTATTGAAGTTGCTTTTCGTTGGTTTCCTTAGCTGGTGTCTTCTATGGAGGTGGAGATTGCTGCTTTAGAGGTGGAGCCCTCGCCTATTGAGGTGGAGATGGAGGTTGTCAAGCTAATGGGAAAATCTTCCCTCTTATGCCGGTTCCTATTGAGGTGGGGCTTGCATGAACAAGAGGGAGGTGACTTAGGTGGTAAGGGTTTTTGCATCATCTTCTCCTATAGAGGGGAGCCCTCTCCTTTTGAGGTGGAGGTTGGGTTGGCTATTCAGACGGGATAGTGCTGCAAGATTGCTGAAGCTTCTCAGTGTTCTATTATTTTGTTGCAGTCTGGCTGTTACAGGCTAATTGTTGCCTGCCGGATTCGGGCGGTTATTACTACTTGTTAGGGTTTTCGGTCCCTGTTAAAACCTATTTGTGTTGGGTTTTAGGTTCCCAACAAAACCTATTTGTTTGCAGTCCGAGTTGTCTTGCTTATCTCTAATGGTTGCTGCTATTTTGTTGCTGCTAATTTGCTGATTTTTCTCTGTTTGCAGCTTTCTCACTTTGGATAGGGTTTCGGATCCCTTCAAAACCGTTTGTATTGGGTTTCGGGGCCCCATCAAAACGTGTTTTTCCCATAATCAAAAACCTAAGTTACCGGTTCGGTTTTGGGTTCGGGTTCGGGTTCGAGAATCCGGTTCACCGGTTCAAGCAAAAAAAAATTTTGGAATTGGGTTCGTTTTGGGTTCGATAATACAAAAACATATAAAAAATAAATACATAATGATTTTTTTTAATACATTATAAACAAATATAGTAAAATAAAAAAGTATCTCATATCCATTAATATAAATTATTAAATAAAAATAAAAATATAGTAATATGATTGTATATATATAAGTAATAAGAAGTATATTATAGAATTAATTGAAAATTTATTTTATTTAGTCTAAGTGCAAGGCGGGAGACTCAAAGCATCACAGTGGTGGAGCGACGCCACAGCTTCTCCACGGGGTATGGGTTTAGACATAGAGTCGGGGTTCATCACTTGGCGGATCGGAGCCTCAGTATTGTGAGCCACTTCATTCTGAGTGGAGATATTGGCAGACCTGTCATTCTCATTTATATCTGGGGTTGGATAGTCAGCGGAGCCCATTACAAGCCTATCGTGAGTTTTGAAAGCCATAACATATCACCAGGGAATAAAGGAAAGAGGATCACACGTCCGCATTCAAACAACACTAAGGAAAATCACGACTTTGACTGAGACTTCGACAACTTCTCCACGGGGTCTGAACCAATCATGGACCGAACCCGAATTTCGAACCTGGTCCGTATCGAACCCGAACCAGGGGCCTCAAACCAGCGAACCGGTAACTTAGTCAAAAACAATAAAATCACAAAATAATTAAGAAAGGAATAATAAATGCAATTACTAGAAATAATAAAATATGATTCAAAAGTTTACACATTTTTTTCTGCAAGAAGCTATTTGATTAAATATACTTTGTTTTCTAAAAACTCTAAGAAACAAAATGGGGGAGGGGGACACTAAGGTCTCCACTCATAGCAACCACTAAATGAAAAGCAAGTCTTTGCATGTCAATCTTTCATTGTCCAGGTATTTGCAAGAAGGGAAAAAGAGAAAGGAATATGGCAAAGAAAGTATTTGCAGGTCAATCCATCATCCTCCACTCTTTCTTTCATTTTGTAATATCTGTGTCATACAAAATGCAAAGTCCACAATGACATGCCCTCGAGGATCTGAACTATATTCAATACATTTTGGGGACAGGGACGATATATTCGTCACCTGCCCCCCACCACCTTTTATTAAAAGGAAGTAAGAATGCCCCACATTTTTCTTACATTTTGAGGATGCCAATGTATCACCAATGACCCAACTACTTCAAAAACAAAAATTAAAAATAGACTAAAAAATAAACATCCCAAAATTAATGAAAAACTATATTACAAAAGACCCAAGAAACTTCTTATTATTTTGAGGATAATTAGTCATTCCTGCATAAAGATATGTTCTTTGCACTTTGCAAAAAACCCTATTTTTTCCTTATATCAACTTTAAACAAATTAAAGCATTAGAAATTTATTTATTTTTGGTACGTAAATATGATTCTATTGATGTCAAAAAATATTTACAACACTCTGCCTATGCGGTGATATGTTCAGAGCTCCCCAGCCAATCCACCAAACAATTCATCCTTCTAGACAGAATGAAAACTATACAGGACTAACCCAACACTGACTAACCCACCCTCCTAACACCCCGACCATCCCATTACACAAAAACATGGCCGAAGCCATACTACACTGTTTACAAAACACTTGAACCGGACACAACTCCAAACCGCACCATCAAAACAGCATCCAACGTCTCTAGTCGAAGAGCACTTCTTCCTCCAACAGATATTCTTAGAAGCATCCCTTCCAATCCACCCGCAACACCTCCTCCGGGTACAAGAAGACCTTCAAAAACTTTGCACCCCATCATGCCCACTCTCTGTGCTCCCTGAGCTCGTGTCCTTTAACATCTAGCAAGAAGGAGTGCCACTTCACTTGGATGTCCAAGAGAAATACCCTAGCCATGTCTCTCAAACGCGGAATTTCCACCCCCAACTCGGCAATTATGATAACATCCTTCACTCCCCCTAGCAGGTCTGCCATTACCAATTTGTGTGCCACCAACAGCACCATTGCCTTCGGGAGCTCCAGGTCCAAAAGCGACGTGACAAACCTTGAGGCTATGTCCACATTCGTCCTGTATCTTTCTATCGACACCATGAATTCTTTGCCTAGTACAAGCACAATAGCCCCCAGAACTAGTTGATCCCACTCTTTGAACACAAACCGCAGCCTATTCTTCGTTATCTTTCCAAGGAAGGCCCATAGTTTGTGTGATAAAGCATTAGAAATATTGCTTGCACAGTTTGTTTTTATATTTTAAGTACTTTGATATCATTTATTTTTCTTTCAATACTCATCCCCCTCCTATCACCAAATCCAGAAAAATAAGTGTCGTTCCCCAAACTTAGAGAAAACAGGTTTTAGGTAGGAGGGGTTGTCAAATAATATGGGGGGCAGGGGGGTTGGAGTAACATAAGGTGATTGAACTAAAAAAAAAAATTAAGTTATTGTCTTATAGTTGAACAAACTGTTGTCTTTTTTCACTTCAATAAAATGTTCTTTTATGCATGTGGGCCTTTTTTATCCTTAAAAAGAGTATTTTTGCATTTAAAATATGTTAAAATGCATAAAACAATTCCTACTTTTTTGCCTTCGGAATATCCTAAAAAGCCTAAGAAATATTGTTCTTTTATTTAATTTGCAATGTGCTAAAAATCATAAAAAGTTTGTTTTATAAATTTATATTGTCATAAAACAATTGCTGCTTTTTTGCCTTAGCAATATCCTGAAAAGCTTGAGAAACACTGTTGTTTTATTTGAATTGCAATGTGCTAAAAATTATAAAAAGGGTTGTTTTGTAAATTGATATTGTTTTCAGTTGTATCTCTTTTCAGGGCCAATATGAGTCACTTCAGTGACAATGAGTTGGGATTGTGGGGTGAATGTTGGGGACTGGGAAACATTGAGCAAAGAGGTGAGGACAGCCAAACCCCACATACAAAGGGTTCAGTTGGGAGTGCATTGAATTGTGAATGCCCTTCCAAGATCTTGGCATAGTATGCCAAGGGGACTTTCAACAAACAAACCCCTTTTTTCCAGTTTGCAATGACCATTAACATAAATAAGGTGCATAATTCTGGAAGGAGTCGGCATTGCAAATACAACATTTGTGCTCTTGATTGGAAGCGATCATTACAAGAGTTAATGAACACCTCCCAAATATGTCTAGAAGAGCATTTGGCCTTGTACTAAGCTGACACTTGTGGAGAGAGCAAAGATGATCAAATTGTACAATGGGGATATCTCCATACCATCTACTACTTTCTACAAGATTTCAAGACGGGTAGCTACACCTCTTGCAATTCCCACTTCTAACGTGAGTGCAGTGGAACCAATGGGGGGAAAAGCAAGGATGCGGGTTTAGCATCAACTTCAAAACCAATTAAAAATAGGTTCTATGTGTAGGCTAAAGAAGAGCTTGTAGCATAATTATGGATGGATGGACGGACATTGGACATCATGCACTTATCAATGTGATAGTTATGTGCAAGGAAGGCCCCCAATTCCTTAGGGCAGTTGATTGTTTTGGAAAGTGCAAGGATGCAGAGTTCTAGTTTCAAAATTTAAAGATGCCAATTAGGGAGGTTGATCCTACTAATGTGTAGGGAGAGGCAAATGCAAGATGTGTGTGGGACAGCAAGAATGTTAGCATGGGTAGCTACAGGCAATACCAGACCCCATAATGTGTGCATGTTGTCAAAATTGCTTGGGTAAAACATGTCGTGGAAAATTATTGGATGTTGCAAATGTTTGTATGAAACCACCACATGCCATTAGCCCTCTTTTGATTCTTCTTGACAAAGGAATCCTCAATCAGTTGGAGACCAAATTTGCATCCTACTTTTTATTGTAAAGGATGATTAAGTTGTGAGAGCCCTTGCGACTAACGGTTATTACACAAAAGCAACTATGTGTGTTGTGTCCAAGATAGAGCAAAGGAATAAGTTGAAAGAGTTTAGGTTTTGTGATACATTTTGGCTAGTTGTGACCTACATCACATTTATTAAAAACCCTATTTTCAGAGACATCAATATGGAGTTTCTAACAGTTCCAAGCTTGGAGAGACCTGTGAGTGCATGGATAGCATACTCAATGAGATGAAGACCATGATTTGTTTAACACCCACCCTATAATTTTCACCACATGTAGGTTCAGCACATGATTCAATGATGGTAGGAGGATCTATACAGCCCTTTAAAAATGGTCACTGGAATGTCTGGAAACTAGATACTTGGAACACCAAATTGAGTGGCCAGCTGTAGAATCAAATGATATGGCTGATGCAAACACTCTGAGTGAAATATCACTGCTGTACCCTTAAGTAGCTGCTCAAAATACTAAAAATGATGCAACCAAAAATACAATATATAGTTTGCAAATTCTCTGAGTGCTTACCAAGTACTCTGAGGTGTTTTTGCCATGCAAGTTTTTACGAGTTAACTCGCGAGTTTTTTTACCGTCAGAGTTTTTACAAGTTAACTCGCGAGTTTTTTACCGTCGGAGTTTTTACAGTATTGAATGGTCAAAAAATGCCAAAAATATTGTCCCATATGAAATTGACTTCACATACCAACACAACTTTGAATTGTTATATGGTGGCAGAGAGTCATTGTCATCTACTAGCAAGGTGGAGCCACAGGCCCAATCTTCTATGCCAAGCAAGGAGCCAAATTGAGTGTGAGGAGCATATCCTCTACACCCCCAATTTTTCGCTAGGTTGGGGAAGAGGAAATTGTAAAAACTTGTACTTTTTTATTTGCCTAAATATGAACTTTATGATGATGATTTTCAAAGACAATCATCATAAATTCATAATAGTTATCAGTTAGCAACTAGCTATTGTATCAACCATCTAGCTTCACATGATAATGTAATTTTGTAATCCATATTGTTGATGAATGGTAGCTTAGGTCAAATATAAATGATGATTGCTAAAAGCATCATCATCATTTATATAAGATCAGATTGCTCTTCATATAAAATATTTCTGGAAATAAGTAATTTCGAATTTATAAAGCATGTATAAAATCAAAATAAATAAATGATGTTAAAATCTGCATTTAAATAAATCAGAACTCTTATCCGCCTTATATTGTAGGTTGTGTTAATGATACTAACGAATGTTAGTAGGTTCTCTTAGAACCCGCGCGCCCAAAGGGACACGTCCCATGAGTGGACGTGTATCCACTTGTGAAGACACATCCTCTCATGAGACACGTCACTTAGAGGCATGTCTCCAAACATATAAATAGCAGATCCCTCATTGATATGCAAAACATTGAAATTTATTAATGTTCTGCAATCAGCGTATTTAGCATAAAGAAAAGAAATCTGGAAATTAGTATCTTGACTTAGAATTCTCACACAAAATTTCAGACCTTAGTAATTACTTGGATTTCTTAGGATCCTATTTGATAAAGATTTGATTACATTTACATGGTATCAGAGTCAAGTTGTGTGAATCCAAATCAAATCTAAATATCAGATTGCTCTAGAAAATTCGTATTTTCTAAAATCGAATTCACATCACATTCTTCATAATGTCAAGTGTGATCAGATTTGAAGATCATCTTGCAGGAGTAGACAACTTCACATCATGGAAATTTAGAATCATGATGATCCTTAAAGAGAATAAGCTAGACTCACTTGTGAGAAAAATAAGAAGGAACCAGAGGCTGATCCTGAGAAAACTCAATGGATTGAAAACAATGAAAAAGCCATCAAAATCCTAGTAGATGCAGTTAGGCATCATATAGTGCCCATCTTAGCAAAACATGAAACTGCATATCATATGTTCAAATCTCTTGAGAGTACCTATGAGATCAACAACACCAGTAGTACTCTTGCATTAAAGAGGCAAATCAACAATGCCCAAATAAACAAAGGAGAGTCCATTAATGCATACTTCATGAGGATCATTGAACTAAGGGATCAATTATCCACAATTGGATATCAGATTGATAGCAAAGAGTTAACTCTAATTGCACTAGGAGGCCTACCAAACTCATGGGAGTCATTTGTTCAAGGAATAAGTGCGAGATCTAAACTCCCTAAGTTTGATAGGCTAAGAACTGACTGCCTTCAAGAAGAAACAAGACTCTCCACAAAAAAAAATAAACAGAAGAACATAGATGAAGACATTCATGTACTCAACACAACATCTAATAAAAGGAATAAGAAAAACTCTTACAAGAGAGGATCTTTTAAAAAAAAAAGAGAAATTCCAATGGAAAGGGATCTTCTAAGAAAAAAGACATCTCTCAAGTGCAATGCTTTAGATGTGATCAATATGGCCACTATCCAATGAAGTGCCTTGACAAATCAAAGCAACAAGCATCTTTTGCCAAAGTAGGAAAGACAAATTCAGATCATGAATCTGAGAACTTTGTGTTCTATACAACCTTATCCAGTCAAGTATCTAACAACACCCACAACTAGGTAATTGATAGTGGTTCCTCTAGACATATCACAGGATTCAGAGAACACCTAGACACTATGACTGAAAAGTCTGATGAAGAAGTAACCATTGGGGATGATTCTGCACACCCTATAAAAGGGGTTGGAACTTGCTCCATCAAACTGAAATCTGGTCTTTCTCTTCAACTCACTGGAGTCTATTTGTACCTGGAATAAAGAGGAACCTAATATCCATCTCTGCCCTTGAAGACAATGGATATAGAGTTACCTTTATGGATGGGAAAGTTCTAGCATAGCCTAAGAACTCAACTATCAAGAAAGCCCAAACCATAGGTGTAAGACAAGGGTACCTTTACAAACTATGCACTGAAGTTAAACAAGCCCTTACCCTTGACACCTTTGATTCAAATGAGATTTGGCATAGAAGATTAGGACACCTTCATTTCCGTGCCCTACCTTCTATGGAAAAACTTGTAACAGGCTTACCTAAGTTAAAACCATCTCATGAAGGAACTTGTAAAGGTTGTGCCTTAGGAAAGAATACAAAGGGATCCTTTCCCAATAGTTTGAGCAAAACCCTAAATGTGTTAGAACTAGTTCACTCAGACTTATGTGGACCAATGTCTTTACCCTCTAAAGCAGGATTTCTATACTATGTCATATTTGTAGATGACTTCTCTAGGAAAACCTGGATCTATTTCCTTTAGTGTAAAGAATCAATAGAAATCCTCAAAAGGTTCAAAGAGTTCAAAGCCCTTACTGAAAACTTCTCCGAAAAGAAAATAAAAACCTTAAAGACAAACAATGGGAAAGAATACACCTCTGAAATTTTTAAGGAATTCTGCATGAGTGCTGGAATTAAGAGGGAGTTCACAGTTGCCTACAACCCTCAACAAAATGGGGTTGCTGAAAGAAAAAATAGAACCATTGTAGAAGCTGCTAAGGCAATGTTGTTTGACCAAAACATTGAAACTTCTTTCTGGGCAGAAGCCTCTAGGACTGTTGTCTATATCCAAAATAGATGTCCTCATTCTCATCTTGATAACAAAACTCCTGAAGAAGCCTTTACCGGCATAAAACCTAACATTAGTCATTTTAGGATTTTTGACTGTCCTGTCTATATTCATGTGCCCAAAGAGAAGAGATTCAAACTAGAACCTTCTGGAAAGAAGGGGGTATTTGTGGGTTATAGTGAAACCTCCAAAGCCTACAGGATATTCATACCCGGGCAAAAACAAATTGAATTGAGCAGAGATGTCATCTTTGAAGAAGACATTGCATTCAAGAGGGCAAGAAGTTCTAGTGAGAGAGAAACCTATTCCCCTAGAGTACCTGAAATGGAACCTGCTCGTAAGATTCAGAGGGAGCATCCTGAGGAAATGCCACATGAACTTCCTTCTACTTCAAATGAAAATACAAATGACAACGGCAGAAAGAGACCACTTTGGGCCAAAAAAATGATCAAAGAAGCTGAGGATCATGCAGCACCCAAAGGAACGTTCAGGGAAAACAAAAGACCCAAATGGTTCTCTAGCCATGTTGCTCTAATGAACATCATAAACTCATAACCTATCAGTGTTACAGAAGCTTTCTAACATCAAGCATGGAAGGATGCAATGATAGAGGAATATCAGTCCATTCTAAAGAATGATGTATGGGATATAGTGCCTAGACCGAAAGAGAAATCTGTTGTCTCTTCCAAATGGCTCTTCAAAATCAAGCATGCTGCTGATGGCAGTATAGAAAAACATAAAGCACGTTTTGTGGCAAGAGGTTTTCCTCAAAAGGAAGGCATTGATTATGAAGAAACATTTGCACCTGTTGCCCGCTACACATCGGTAAGAGCAGTACTAGCCATTGTTGCAGCTAAAGGCTGGAAGATCCATCAAATGGATGTGAAAACTACCTTCTTGAATGGAGCCATTGAAGAGGAAGTCTATCTGGAACAGCCTGAAGGTTTTGTGATACATAAACCTGACTCACATGTGTGCAGACTGAAGAAAGCCCTCTATGGACTTAAACAGGCTCCCAGACTCTGGTATGAAAGAATTGACAGCTATCTCTTGGGACTAGGATTTTCCAAGAATGATGCTGACTCCAATCTCTACTTCAAGGTAATCAAAGGTGATATGCTAATAATTATTTTATATGTTGATGACCTGTTGATAACAAGAGAAGATCACCTCATTGCTCAAGGAAAGCAAGATCTAATTTCTGAATTTGACATGAAAGACTTGGGCATTCTACACTACTTCCTAGGTTTGGAAGTATGGCAGAAATCAAAGGGCATTATACTAAACCAAGGGAAGTATACTATTGATATTCTAAAGAGATTTGGAATGTTGGACTGTAGACCAATGTCTACACCTATGGAAACCAACCTTCACAAACTGAAAGAAGCAGCAACAGAATCCAAGTGTGCAGATACAACCCTTTATAGACAGATGATTGGATCCTTGATGTATCTGGTTAACACCAGACCTGATATTTGCTATGCAGTGAATGTTCTCAGCCAGTTCATGTGTGAACCAAAAGAAATTCACCTAATGGTTGTGAAACATATTATGAGATATCTTCAAGGCACTATTGGATATGGTCTTTTTTACAGAAATAACCAACTAGATCTACATGGGTACTCTGATTCAGATTGGGCTGGAAGTGTAACCGATCGGAAAAGCACATCAAGATGTTGCTTCAGTTTAGGATCGGCTATGATCTCCTGGATTTGCAAAAAACAGTCTTCAGTTGCACAGAGCTCAACAGAAGTTGAATACATTGCACCCTCTATGGGAGCAAGAGAAGCAGTTTGGCTTCGTAAATTGCTTGTGGGACTCTTTGGTGAGCCCTTGAATCCTACAATTATTCATTGTGATAATCAGAGTTGCATCAAACTCTCTATAAATCATGTCTTCCATGATAGATCTAAGCACATTGAGATCCCCTATCATTATGTAAGAGATATGGTGGAAAGGAAAGTGATCCAATTGGAGTATGTTAGTAACTTAGTACAAATGATCAAACTGCAGACATTCTCACCAAGCCTCTCTCCCGAATCAAGGTAGAGCACTTCAGGAAGAAACTTGGTATGGTTGAAATGTAATTTGATATTTATGTTTGAAATACAAATTGTTTATAAATTGTACTAATATATAAAGATGTTTAATGTGTAAACTCTTTTGTCATGTGTGTGACTCCATGACCTTATGGGCCTACTCCCCCTGTGTACATTATTGAAAGGTGATGATCTTTCTAATAATGAACACTTGTATTTGACATTGTAAAGTGACGACTCTACAATGATGAAACTATCATGATAGATATCATGTGACTTGATATCTTGTGGACATGTCATGATAGTATCTCTTGGACACTTTGATGGATATCATGGGACTTGATGTCATCTGAAGATCATTGTGATCCTTAAGAGATAATCATGGTGGATATTTATATCCGTGGATATGCCATGAATTATGGTAGACATCATGTGACTTGATGTCAGTGCACATACCATAATGAAGATGTGTTATGAAGAATGTCATGTGACTTGACAATATTGAGAAAACATATCATATCTTCGATATCACGTGTAAAGGTGATATCTCCACTTATTTTGATTTGAAATATCTTCCCTAGCTAAGAGGGAGTGTTGATGAATGGTAGCTTAGGTCAGATATAAATGATGATTGCTAAAAGCATCATCATCATTTATATAAGATCAGATTGCTCTTCATATAAAATATTTCTGGAAATAAGTAATTTCGAATTTATAAAGCATGTATAAAATCAAAATAAATAAATGATGTTAAAATCTGCATTTAAATAAATCAGAACTCTTACCGCCTTATATTGTAGGTTATGTGTTAATGATACTAACGAATGTTAGTAGGTTCTCTTAGAACCCGCACGCCCAAAGGGACACATCCCATGAGTGGACATGTCTCCACTTGTGGAGACATGTCCTCTCATGAGACGCGTCTCTTAGAGGCGTGTCTCCAAACATATAAATAGCAGATCCCTCATTGATATGCAAAACATCAAAATTTATTAATGTTCTGCAATCAGCGCATTTAGCATAAAGAAAAGAAATCTGGAAATTAGTATCTTGACTTAGAATTCTCACACAGAATTTCAGACCTTAGTAATTACTTAGATTTCTTAGGATCCTATTTGATAAAGATTTGATTACATTTACACATGTATTTAAGAATCACATTTAATAAAACAACACTTCCTCATGGTTTTTTAGACTAATTTGATACATTTTGTAATTGAATTTTGCAAAAGAAAGTGTTTCTTTAAGAAATTTTAGTATTTCCTAAGTTGCCAAGTTTTCCCTGAGTTTTTACCGAATCAAAAAATTTGGGCTTGCCAAGTACTCTCCGAGTCCGAGTCTGCGAACTATGCAATATCCTTCATAAATCCACTGAACTCAACCACTGCTAACTGATACCAGCTAATTTAATAGCTCAAGTCTGCATCCTAAATAGAAATTACCGACCTAATTGCTGCTGTTTTATATCAGATATGATATTCTGGAAATCAGATCTGCAATAAATAAATGACTCACTTTTAACAAATGTAAGCTCCAAATGGTACAGCACCCCCTTTAATATTATCAATATAATAATATTTAAAACACTACAACACAAATCTGAAACACATTGCAAATCCCGTAAATCTCTGAAAACCCAAAATACTGATAACCAAAACTGCAACCCAAGTATCTAAAAATTGAAAACTTCACACAAATATTATTTGGAACAAATCACTCAGAACAACTATGAGTCCTATATGACTCACCAAGAATTGGCTAGGAAGGTTTTGTCCTTGAAACCAATCTATGCCACAGGGTTTCTGTCCTAGGACTGAAAGTTGAACAAAATGCTCAATTTCTACAACTGGGTTTTGAAATGAAAATGCCAAGAATTTCCTTTGTCCTTCCCAAACTCCTTTTTATACGGTTTTCAGAAAATAATAAAATATTATTATCCATAATTTTTTGTTTTCCCACTTAAAGTGACTTTAAATTTTATCTTTATATTTTGGCCCCATAAAAGTCACTTTTTAATTTAAAGCATCCAACTTTATGAAAATAATTAATTACATGTAAGTCGTCCGCAAAGTGATCTTATTTAGACAACTTAATTTAATTAATTAATTATTCCCTTCTTAAATAATTAAATATAAGTTGTCTTTAGTGTTCCATGGGGATGTGTCCCCCCCCCAAAAAAACCCTGCATTTCCAAAGCAAGGACGCCTCCGAGACTTGGGGGGGGCATCCCCCCACCGCCCCGCCACCAACACCGCTATCTCCAAAACATCGCCAAGATGTCAGGACGTCCATGAGACTTTTGGGAGACTCCTAGGAGTCTCTTGACCATCTCGAGGATGCCCGAGAGTCTCCTTTGGCCAGATGACCATAAAGCAATTTTTAAAAATAAATCAAATTTTTCTTTTAACTTTGTGTTGAAGGCCGAATCCTAGTGGCCTATGGGCTCCACCCAAACCCCACAAACTCTATAAAAGTGCCTCCTATCCTCATTTTAATTCAAAAAAACAAATCAATGAGAAGCTACTATTGTGAGTGTGAGAATGAGAGCTACAAGTTTAAGGTGAAAGAGTGCAAATGAAGAGCAAGAGGGTTGAGGAGGAGCGAGAAGATGAGTGACACCAAGTTAATGTTCACTTCAAAATTCAATTGTTTAGAACTAGTTTGACAAAGTTCAATTTGTAATTCTTATACTTATACATCTTTTTATAACTATTTTTTCAAGTACCATATGTACTTCAGCGCCACCCCACCACCATCCCCAAACTTAGACCCTTGGTCCCCCCGTCCTCAAAACCCGTCCCCACGTCCCCCCATCAGGAAACTTCATGAAACATTTTCCACTTTTCAATAACTTAAATATTTAACCATCTAATTATTTAATTATTTTCCACACAACCACCAAAGTTATGGAAAATATTAAAATAGCCCAAAATATGAATTCTATTTCTAACCACACCACCATGGAAAATATTAAAATAGCGCAAAATATGAATTCTATTTCTAACCACACCACCAACACCATAAGAACATAGGACAACTACCCATTTGAGAGTTGGCACTCTCCAAGGATGATTGACTACTTCAAGAAGTTTGGAATGGACTAGGAAAAGGGACATTACAGTCACATATGCTATCAATCCAAAACAGTACATGAAGAGGCCCTAGTAGAATTGTTACCATTGATGAGGAGGTTAAGGAGGGCTTCATGAAGGCCCTCACAAAAATGTATAGTGCAGATGAAGCTTTATTAATCAAAGCTAAGCAAAGAAAACTTACAAAATTCAATGGCTACAAGAGTTTAGCAAAGATAGACAAACACACTTCAGCACATGACAAATCAACTAGCTGTTGGGACCTAATTGGCCTCCAAAATTGTTTGGTACACTTGCCATTCACTTTTTTTTGCAAGTTTTAGGTGCCCTTGCTGCTAAGAGGAACTGGTCCATATATAGCTTCATCCCCTCTATACAAAACAAACCAACATCTAGGAGAGTAGGGAAGCTTGTTGTACACAATGCCTTGCATTTCATTGATTGCAAGACACCTGGATACACAAAGAGCCCAGAAACACAATATAATGTAGGGCCCAAGAACCCAAGGCAGTTTAGCAAGGACAAAGATATGCAACTAAGATTGGTTGGTGTTATTAGGATAATTAGTATTATATTAATATAATGACTATAATAGTGTAACTGATTACACTTGTCTTTTTTGTTTCCACTCATTTATAACTGCCATCTTTCTGTCATTCGTAATTGTCATCTATTATTAGATCCTCCACAATAATATAAGGCTTTCATCTTCTCTTGTGATAATCAAGCTCTTCTTTCATCTCATTCCTCTACCTATGCCAGCAATTATATCAAAACCAGCAAGATTCGATCTCATAGAAGAAAGTGGGAAGAGTAGGTCAAGAGCATGGACTTGCTAAAAAACGTGAACAAGTTCATAGCAAAATCACAGGTTCTGCAAAGTCCAGTCACTAAGACATAATGTAGTAGAAAAAGGTCATCAAAATCTCAAGCATAGAGAAATACAATTGCAGATCTATCAACAAAGGTTTTCTTCTTACATCTTCTACATTTTTGAAGAGTTGTTGGTAAGCAGATTTGTCTGCTACAATATTTTGCTTCAAACAGCCTAGACTTGCCCAACAAGCAGCAACAAGCATTCCAACAATTGGAAAGATTACTATTGGAACAGCAATCTTTCTCTGTGTTTGAGAGGAGCAGCTCCCTTGTATGATGAAATTTCGAGGGGCAAAGAAACACAAATTGAAAAGGGAAAGAATAATGGGAAATATAGAAAAGAAAAGGAATAAAGTATAAACACATGATTCGTTCCTCGAAAAATATTATCAAAATGGGAAAAATACAACTAGGGTTTACTAATTGGAATGCAGTCTAACACAAAAAAGCCACATCCACAAAGGCTTTCATGACTCATAGATCAGATAACAACCTATTATTTCATTTTAAATGCAACAAAGTAAACACATATATGTGAAATGAAGTTATTTGTATTCTTCACAACCAGAAAACTATTAAGAAATGGCTACAAACTGAACATTCAAACAATTAATAGCATAAAGAATAAGAACATAGGCTAATAGACCAGCAAAATCTATTCTTTATTCATTTCCAAAAAGAGCTCTATAGACCCTTTTGTGCTTCTATAAAATGAGAGAATCCAAGTCTTCTCCCAGCCAATAACTTCCTTTTTTACATTACATTTGAGAGTATATATGACTTTTCAGTTTGTAACTAATTCTTTTAAACACAATAATTAAAAATAAACACAAAATTTAGATTTTGCCTAACTTTTCCAAAAAAAAGGGTTATTTTTCTAACTTCAGTTACACAAAGTTACAAAGATCAAATCACTGGTTTTACTGAAGCGACACAATTTCTTCTTTCAATCTATGAATCACCTATTCATCAGCAACCTGGCCTTCAAGAACAAGCATCCTAATTACACTTTACTAACCATCCTTTCCAGCTATACATAATTAGTGCCAATTTCAAACTTGACACAATGATTTCCACTTTTCACTTCCTTGCTAGTGTCCAAGGGATCCTATAAGAATGCTACCTTAGTGTTACCCAATCAAACATTTGTGTATGATATATTTGGTATCATAGCTTTGAGCTTGAAGTTATCAATGCTACATGATTATGCAGGGTTGTCTTGATTATTTGATGCTACATTTTGATCCTCATTGTACCATGCACTCTCAAATTCAACATCAATTGAGTCTTTTCAAATCATCTTTGTTGAATCTTATTTATTCTACAACATCATCTTCATAAAGCATCTAATACAAATATAATAAGTTCCCAAAATTGACAAAGTGTTTGTATCAGACATTGTTCTTGGTCCCTTGGAGATTCAAGAGCTATAATTGGGGTGCAACTCTATTAATTCAGGGATCTCTACTAGCATTGCATGCCATTGATCTGTGGGGGATACCACACATTCATTGCTTGGCCTAGAGATAACTTTTTTCTTGGGCTCACTACAAATGACTAATTCCCCTAACTCCAAGGGCTTTGTTGGAGGTCTATACACTATTCTAGAGCTTCCTTTTTGTCACGGGTAGGGAGGAAGATCTATATGCATATTTTTGAAGGTTTATAAAGTCTTTTCCACAAATCAACTTTCTGAGTAGCCTTTACAACAAACCCATCTTCTACATAGCTAGCAATCATTGTGTTCCATGAGATGACCATCTCTTTGAAGCCTTTTGTCAAACAATTCATGTGCCTTGTCTTTGATTTGGCATTTTGCATACATGTCAGCCATAGTATTTGCATCTTTAATATCTGATAAAATTTCCTCTTCCATTACATTTTGATGGATTGCGATACACTGTTCAAAAACCCCCATTTTGGCATGAGAAGGGGGCATGTTGGCGAAGGTTGTGGAGTTCAACTTTACACCTACTAATTGCATTTGCTTGAAAGTTTCTACAGCCTTTTCAACAAATCCATTTTGCACAGATCTTGCTATCATTGTACTCCATGAGATGAATGCTCACAGTTACTAATGAGCCAGCATAGATGCAAAGGCTTGGGTGTGGTAAATATTTGCATTGCCATTATCAAACCAGAAACAAAGATTCCACTGTTGCATACATGTCAACTTGGACATTTGCAACTGCATCATCTAATAAATTCCTCAATCCTTTATGTTTCTATGGCACTCGAGAAATGATCAAAAATGTTCAATGGCTTCCATGTTCCCGTAGCTGCAAGGAGGGTGAGAAAATTATGTAGAAAAACTATTGTTCCACGGGGATGCATCCCCCCCCCCGCCCCCCCCGAAAAATGAGCCGTCTCGGAGATGGGGACGTTTCTAAGACGCGGAGACATCAAGGAAACATCCCCCCGCCGTCTCCCCGTCCCTCCGCCGTCTCCTGAACATTTCCTTCAAAAGGAGACTTCATCGCATCTCGGAGTCTTCTGGGTGTCTCCAAGACTCCAAGTTTCCCACGCCCCCCTATTAAAATAATGATTTTTAAAAAATAAAAATAAAAAACAAAGATTTACATAGTTAAATTTAAAGTTTAATATAAATATAATATTATATTATTAAACTTTTAAGACTTAAGTCAAGTGTAAATTAAAAAAAATTGTTTTATTTCTCATTTCTTTACCCGTGCGTGCCTGCGACTGCATTTGGAGACTACGTGAGAGTCTGAGAAGTGTGAACTGAACCAAAAGAGAGCTCAAGATTCATCATATATCTTTCAAGGGCGGCATTATTTACCAGGTATTTTGCATTTTAAATGATTTAGGTTTTTTTTTTTTTAATTTTCATTCCAAATACCCATGACACGGGCAAGGGCAACAACACTGTGTTGAGTTGAACGAATCCCTCAAAGGGATGTCAACTCATGTCATCGCCTTCCATGAGCTGACATCCCTTTGAGGGATTCGTTCAGCAGTGACACAGTTCACTAGTGTTTCCAATAAATAAAAAATAATTTAATAATTTTTTTCCAATAAATTTTATTTATTTTATTTTATGGTCTGCAAAATGTGGAAGCACAAGCAAGGCATGTGAACTATTTGACTGAATGCATCAAGGGCCCTTGAGGCATCAAGCACATGCCTTGCCTGTGCTTCCACATTTTGCAGACCAGACCACATTTCTTGTGCATAGCTTGCAATATTGCAATCCATGAGACCACATTTCTTTCAAGTTTCTAAGTTTCAATTCATAGGTCTGATTTTTTTTTTACATCGTAGGTCTGATTGGTTTTCGCAACAGCATCATCGTAATGAGTTCACACAACAGAAGTGATGATGAACCAGAAATTCAAAGTGAAAATGATTCATCAGATGATCCTAACTTTCAAATAGGAGGGGAGGTCGAGGGTGAAGTTGAACCACAACGCGGCTCAGCCTCAAATACTCAAACTATCACAAGTTCCATTGGCAATAAAGATAATAGCTGACCCTCATAACTCCTTCAAGAATTTTCCAAGGGCCCCTTTGATCCAAAAAAAACCTTTAAAACAATTTGCATCCAAGGTAGCAGCAAAGCCTAAGGCAACTAGGGGCACTAGATTATGGAAGTGTCACATGTGTGAGCTTACATGGTTTGGCAGCATTACAAGAACTAATGCACACTTTCTTCTTATTTGAGGCAAAGGTGTAGATGTATGCAAAGTTGTGGAAGGTAACTTTAAGTACAGGGCTGAAATTTTAAAATTATGGGGTTGTAATGAGGATGAAGTGCCTACATCTGCTACATTGCCACATAAGAGTTTGGGTGATCAGATTTCAGCAGTGTCTACTTCTACTTTGCAAAGTCAAAGGCCACCAAATCCGTTCAGTTCAAGTGCACTAGAGCCTAGGGGGAAACGTAAAATGGCATCTTCACAACCTTTAGCAGATTTATTCAATGTGCAAGCAAAGGATGAGGTAGATGATGCCATTGGCAAATTCTTCTTTGCCGATGGCATTCCATTCCATGTGGCTCGCTCTCCTTATTATAGGGAAGTTGTGTCAAAGATAATAAGAGCAGGACAATCATATGTGCCACCAGAGGAGACTAAATTGAGGGCAACAATCTTGGATCAAAACTATTCCAAGATTAATATTTTGATGGAGAAGATGAAGAGAACCTGGGTCACAAGTGGATGCAACATAGTCATGGATGGGTGGACAGACATTAGGCATCGTCCACATCAATATCATCGTTACATCTACAAGGGACCCTTATTTCCTTAGGGTTATTGATTGTTCAAGGCATAGCAAGGATGCCCATTATCAGTTCCAGATCCTCAAGGATGCTATAGAGGAGGTTGGGCCACAAAATGTGGTGCAGGTAGTGACAGATGTGGCCCATGTGTGCAGAGCTACAGGGAGGTTGATTGAGGCAGCCTATAGACACATTTTTTGGACTCCTTGTTGTGTGCATGCTATGAATAATGCACTTAAGGACATGGGTAAAATCAGCTGGATCAAATCTATTGCCAGTGATGCTAGAGATGTGCAAATGTTTATCTACAACCATCATCATTCACATGCACTTTTCAGGTCCTTCTCCAAGAAGGAATTCCTGAAGCCTATAGAGACTCGGTATGCATCATACTTTATTCAAAATCAGCTAGATCAGATCTATTGCCAATGATGCTAGAGATGTGCAGATGTTTATCTACAACCATCATCATTCACATGCACTTTTCAGGTCCTTCTCCAAGAAGGAATTCCTGAAGCCTATAGAGACTCGGTATGCATCATACTTTATTCTTTTGGAGAGGATGCTTGAGTTGCAAGAGCCATTGCAACTAATGGTAATGACAGCATAACGGAATAGATGGCCTGAGTCGAAGACATAGCAAGGATTGAGGGTTAAGGAGGTGGTGAAGAATGATGTCTTTTGGGCTGATGCCAAATATATTGTCTCCATCATTGAGCCAGTCTTCAAAGTTATTAGATTTGGGGATTCTAATGCACCTTCCCTTGGAGAGGTATATGAGTGCATTGATTCCATGCTTGATCAAATGAAGGCTAAAGTGTGAGAGAAGGACTCCACAATGCAATTCTACACCGAGCATATTTATCCAATCATTCAGCATAGATGGGAGAAACTCGACACTCCCTTACACATGGCTGCCTATGCATTGAACTCAAAGTGGTACGTGCCACTTCCCGATAGAATGACACCTATAGAGGATGCTGAGGTGAAGGAAGGGTTCATGAAGGCCATTAACAAAATGTATGATCCTATAGAGGCCAGCTTGCTTCGTACTGAGTGGACAAAATTTGCTACTCTTTGGGGATATTCAAAGGCAGCCAAAGTAGATTTGGAGACTATGTCAGAGGAGGACCCCAAGTTGTGGTGGACTATGCATGGGCCTAGATCTTTGATTACTACTCTAGCCATTTGTTTTTTGTCCCAGGTTTCTAGTTCTTCTGCTTTTGAGAGGAACTGGTCTACTTATAACTTCATCCACTCCGTTAAGAGAAATAGGCTCACTTCTAGGAGGGCAGAGAAGCTTGTGGTTGTACATAGTGCCTTACGTCTCATTGATCGCAGCACAACTACATACAAGGAGAGTCCAGCAACGAGATGGGATGTAAAGCCACAAGAGCCAGCACAGATAGATGAGGATGCTACACAGACAAGGCTGGTTGGTATTGGTTTAGATGAGCTTGAGCATTTGGGGTCCCCGTCCGACAGCTCCAATGATGAGGAGATTGGCATGGAGCTTGGAGTTGGAGATGATTAGATCATTAGAGGCATCAGGCCATTAGCTATTTACTATTTACTATTTACTATTTTGTTTTTGAAGTTTGATTCTTGAAGTTTGAACATTGTTGTGTTGATAACTTGATACTTGATTGTAATTATGAATCATGACTATGAAATTCTGAAATTCAAATTATGAAACAGCTAGTTCTCGTTCCAATCACAGTGTCTATTAAGTTACAAGTATATTTTTATTTTTATTTTCATTGTTTCAATGTTCACTAGTTCAATGAAATCATTGCAATGTGTTTAAACTCTAAA
This sequence comes from Sequoiadendron giganteum, assembly GCA_007115665.2. Lineage (NCBI taxonomy): Eukaryota > Viridiplantae > Streptophyta > Pinopsida > Cupressales > Cupressaceae > Sequoiadendron > Sequoiadendron giganteum. Next base: position 278,499,716 of record CM021104.1, on the reverse strand, counting down.
CTTTACTTATTCCTTAGGCTTTTACAGTTATACATCTTTTTATAACTAATTTTTCAAGTATTATATGTATTTCAGCGCATCGGCCCCCGCCGCCCCCAAACTTAGTCCCCCTGCCCCCGTGCCCCCGAAATGCATCCCCTACCGTCCCCTTGTCCCTGTCCCCGTCCCCGTCCCCCAAACTCCATGGAACAATGAGAAAAACTAGTTCATTTCATTTTTAGGGCATATAAATCTTCTTGTATGTCAGTTCAATAGTTAGAAGAGGTTTCAAAACCTTTTAACACTTTGTGTTGGTTTTGAAACCAAGGAAATCAGCGTTTGGAGTAGGTTTCAAAACCTTATAAAACGTCCAATACAAACTATGTCGAGAATTAGAAAAGGTTTCAAAACCTTTTGAAAGCTTAGACAAAGACAATTTTGGAAATTTGAAGAGGTTTCATAACTCATGAAAAGTGTTGACAAAGGCAATTTCAACAATTGGAAAAGGTTTCAAAACCATGGGAAAGTATCGATGATCATTCGAAACACAAAAGCTTTAACCTCTTTAAACCTTCCACATTTAAAACTTCATGGATATATCAACCAAATACCTCATATACTTTCACCATGCTTGGCAAGTTTTGTAAACATTTGCCAATAAATCTGTAAATATGGCCTAAAAGAGAATTGATTTCATATCTTTTGATTGAAAGAATATTTTTGCTTGAAAGTTGGCCACATTATGAATAATAATTCTTATGAAATTCTCTGTTAATTTGTTTTGCTACAACCCTTTTGAAACTCATGTTTTCATTGTTTCCATAATCCACCAAACAAAATATTGTTAATTTAATATCTTTCAAAGATAGAGGAATTTTATCCTAAAACCTTGCCACATTATGTTTAACGAAGTCTAGAATATTCCTGCAAAAGGATTTCTCGATTTAATTGTTTCAGTCAAACACACGTCAAATTGTGCAACTACTTCCAATGTTTTGACTAAAGAAATGGGAAATTCTCCATTGAATGTTTAAAACTGGTTCACAACTTTTTAGCTTGATACAATTAGCTCACATGAACTTGATTAAATGCAATATTATTCGTGATAGGCAACTATGACAAATTAGTGTGAAAAACATGTGATGCCAACATCTTGTGGCTATGAATGTGTAGCGTTGTCACCCTTGACAATTTCACACTAGGTTTAGCTCCCCCCTATGTGCTTGGACCTAATTATGCATTTAATTGCCCGTTTTATGAATATCTTCATAAAATCAAACAATGGGAATGAAAATAAGCATTTAATATTTGCCCCCAATGTTTAAGGCCCCAAAAAGAATGGGTCTAGACTAGGGCACCCCATGCCCTTGTCCAACCCTTTTCGGCTCAAATTTGAATGTCGGTGTCAGCATTTTGTTATTTGAAAATCCAACTTTATTTGATTTTTGGGAAATTATAATAATTGCATATAAATACTAGTCTTTTTCATCATTTGAAATCCTAATGAGAACTAGAAAATCTATTGAGCAAATTGAAGATCCTAAAAGTCAAGGCAATTCAAGGGCGGAATTAGCAACATTATAACAATGATTTCATCAATCAAGATCAAGTTTGCAAAACATCAAGAAGAAAGAAGAAAATTATGTGCAAGGAGCTATTATGATCAATCATGCCAAATTATGAAGATGTATTGAGTTATCCTCTACATGCTAGTTGCAGCAATCTATTATGTTTTCGGAACTAACCTTTTGTAGGTCTATCAAGCATTCAAGGCATCCATCAATCAACGTTTGTGGCAACTTGTGCTGTGACATCACTTCATCAAAGATTTCACATCAAGGTAACATTGTCATTTATCATTTATCATTTCAGTCAATTATTGTTGTTTTGGCCTTTGCCTGACCTGGTGTATGCCCTCTTGATCATCATCATTTGTTAAACGTGGCAGTAGAAATACCAAAATGGGGTTTGACTTAGGCAAGCCCCTATACAACACAACCTTTCCCCCTCTTTTCATGTGTGCAGGTCATATCCGAGAGTTTCAGCAAGAGACAGTTCCAAAAAACTCAAAGCAAAATGTAACTTGCATCTCAGACTTTACAGATCCAAAAAGAAGGCAGCCAATCTAGGGCGCCCCACACCCCTGACCAGTCAAATCAGCTCCAAATTTCTGTCACATGTTCCTCTCTATATCTCACTCTCAAATCTGAAAATTTTCTGTTACTTTTTGTTTTCATTTATGCAGTAAATTACATTTTCAGATCTAGGGTTACACGTCAAATAGGTTTGCTAAAACACACATCAAATTTATCTCTTTTACAACTCAAGAAAAACATAAACCCTAGGAGGTTGGCTCTCCCTTGTGGCAGTAAGCCAATCATAAAACCCTAGTTGGTTTATGTTTGAATGTGGAGTCAAAGTGAAAAGGAGATAATCCTAGTTAATCTAATTGGATCTAGGATCACTTTTCTTACTCTACAGAATGCAAATTAGTGACTTCAATTTGGCAAGTGATTGGACACTTGAGGATGATTGATGCATTTGCGACCAAGGACAACTAACTCAAACAAGTTATCATAACAAAGGACTCAACACATGGTGACACTTGCCAATTTTAATGCAAAAAGTTTAAAACTAGTCAAGTTCAAAAATAGGGCAAACAAGAGTAACAAGCGAATCCTAGGCATACAATTGTAAAGGTTGTGCACGAGTTTTTCCAAGCAAAAGGCATCTTAAGTATTACAGAGAAAGGCACAAAGATATTCCTTCAAGGTCACATGGGAAGGAGATCACATTTCATGATTTGCAATCACAATCCCCTGAAAAATCAAGGGAAAATTATTGCAGGTTGCAAAAACAAGAATCAGGGCATTTTTTGTTGGTTGTGATTCTAATTACAGCAACCAAGGCACACAAATTTACAATCACAATTTATGAAATTTGCATGGGAAAGGTTTGAAAATCATGATAGGAAGGAAAAGAATCATGGGCAATAGACAAGTAGACGTGGGCAGATAGGGCATGCAATTCTTTTTACAAATCACGATTTTGGGCACATGCATCATAAAAACTCAAGTATCTATTTTTTTTGCAAAACCTTGGTTGTCTAAGTTTGAAGTCTACATTAAAATTTTAGAAGTCTGAAATTTTTGAAAGGTTTTTCAAATATTTTGAAAAAAAATTGGGGATTAAATTCAACTTTAATGGAGTTTCAAGAAAAAATTATTTTCTAGGTTGCTAACAGGTGGGTGGTATTCAAAATCTTGTGAAAATCAACAAAGACAAATTATAGTGTATGGAGATACAAGATAACTAGCTATCGTCAAGTATTGGGAATGTAACAAAATCCTATTAGGCATAGAAACCAAGCTCATTAATAATCTTGGTGATTTTGATAGACACCATAGGGAAGCCCTCTTGATTTTAAAATTCTCGATATCATATGATCTAAATCATGAAGCCCCATGTGCTCTGTCTACGCATACCCTATAGGATAGTTTAAATAATAGATGTCAAGTTTTTAAAAAAGGTTAGGATATGTATCTCAAAAATGTCATTTTCTATCAAAATGTCTAGGGGTTTCTTTGTCCAAACATCTTGTTAAGAGTCACTCAAAAACTCAAGCTCCCAAGATCACTTGCAAAACCAAAAATAACCTTCTACAAGAGAAAAGAAAGAGCATAAATTTGCCAATAATGGATGCAAATATATTAGATCAAATATGATCAATGAATGCAATACAATGCAATGGATTTACAAATGCGAACCCCTTGGTTATATAGCTAAGGTCGCACATAGGTTTAGACAAGATCATGACAAGTGTCTTAATCCTATGATATGAGACAACTAATATTAAATAACCTAGGACACAAGAAGAAAATGGCATAAGACAAGATAAGATCTAATGCCAACTAAGACTTATAGAAAGATTTGTATGACCTAAGTAAACTTAACATGTGAATAGGACCTACTAGGTGAACTAGTTAGGTAAAATACCTTATTCACACCAAAACATCTCTCAAAAATAAAGGACCTTAGGAATTACCTTGTCGACATCAACAAACTAATCATGAGGACATGGTTGCAATGGTTATTAACAATCTCCCACTTTCCTAAGGCATTTGTATAGTCTTTAAATCTACTAGCTAAAACTCAAACCCTAACTTTTGATAAGGTTGGTCAATATTTACTATAGGAAGAATGAAGACAATAGTAAATAGGGGAAATTATATCAAGGACAGCCAAAAGTGCTCTTGCTGCCTAGTTTAAGGACAAACCTCAAAATTCTTCTAGCAATAATTCCTCTTCCACTTAATCCAAGAAAAATGTGAAATGTTTTTATTGTAACAAATTTGGAAATGTTAAAAAGGAATGCATGAAAATACAATACAATCTATCTCGCAAAAAGTATGGTGAAGCTAATGTGGCTGATTTTGAGGAAGAACATGGATCAAGTGATGAGTTTGCACTCATGGCATCTCTTTCTAACAACATTGACAGTGGATACTAGTTCTTTGATTCAAGGGTATTCAAACACTTCACATGTCACAAGCACTATTACGTAAAGTTTATTGTTGATTGTAGCCATCAAGACATAGTTTCACTTGGTGATGGTAGATCACATGTGGTTGAAGGGATAGAAGATGTTAGTGTTGTATTTAATAATTATCTCAAATTTTTAGTACGCAATGTTCAATATCTTCCTACTATGTACAAGATTATTTTATCTATTAATCAACTTCTAAGAACCCTAACATTGAAATCAAGGTTTGTGGAAAGAAATCTATTGTGTCTGATGTGAAATGGGACAAAGTTCTTGCCCTAAGCATTGGGCAAGGTGGCTTGTATAAGCTTGTTTATCCTACTACAACTAATTTCCATGATATGGTTGTCAAAGATAATGCCAATGTTCTTTGGCATGAAAAACATGGACACCTAAATCTTCTATATTTGGCGATTAGCATAGCCCATACGGTTCAAAGGGCTACCTCGTATATAGGGAAAACAAGAGTTGTGTGTTGGCTATTTGGCTAGAACCTACAAAAAGTGCATAGCATGCTAAGGGGCCCTTGGATCTCATTCATGCAAATCTTTGTGAGCCTTCCTAGAAATCTCTTAGTGTCCTCGATTCAAGGTATTTTCTGTTGTTGGTGGATGATTTATCTAGCAAGATGTGGGTTTACTTCTTGAGAGAAAAGTTTAATTGCTATGGTGCATTCCTAAAGTTCAAAGCATTGGTAGATACATTCACAAGGTATCGAATCAAGACTCTTTAGTCTGATAATGGGGGCGGAGGAATTCACCTCCACTCAATTCAAGGAATCTTGTGAAAAAGAAAGTATTCAACACCAACTCATCCTACACTATAGTAGAATGTAGTGATTGAAAGATGAAATAGAAATATCACGGAGATGACACAATGCATGATGCACAACAAGAATGTGTCATACCAATACTAGGGAGAAGCTATGAGCACAGTGATTTTTCTCCTCAATAGGAGTCCTTGCAAAGCCCTGCCAAACTCCATACTAGAGGAAGCTTGGTCCAATCACAAACCTAAGGTACATTCTTTTTGTGTTTTGGTTCAGCTACTTACAAATTAGTTCCTAAACAAAAAAAACATAAGCAAGATTTCAGAAATATCTAATATTTATTTTTTGGCTATAGTGAACAATCTAAGGCATATAGACTTATTAACATTTCTACTAACAAAATCATTGTCAGTTGAGATTTTGTAAAGAAAACAAAGCCAGATTTTCCTTGTGTTCAATAGGAGGCTAGCACAATTCTTGAATCTAGTCTTAAGGTACTTTTGAAAGTTGGATCTCCCAATTCAACAAGTCAACTTGTGAGTCAACCTTTGGATAGTTCTCCACTTGTATATCAACACTGTAGGACTGGCAAAGTTTTGTCTCCACCTAGGGTTTCGAATGACCCTTTACCTTAGCACCATTTGCCTAAACACATAAGGGCCAAAATGGTTTCCAATTTGTAAGGAGTACATGAGAATGAACTTCATCAAGTAGATGACAGACCTCAAAGAACAAGACAATCAAGTTCAGATTTAATTGTTGAGCACATTGATTTTGTTCTTCCTTCTATATTTTGGGTTTGTGAACCACAAAATTTCTCTAATGCCCAAGGAAAAATTAAATGGGAAGCTGCTATGAAGGTTGAGTACGATGCATTGTTGAAAATCTTTCTTGGGAGTTGGTAGAATTGCCTCCAAAGAAAAAGCTCATTGGGTGCAAATGGGTTTATAAGGTAAAGTGCAAAATTGATAGTTCCTTGTGTTAAAAATATTAAATTATGTATATTTAATGGTCAATATCATTGTATTTATTTAGTGTAGATAGATTTATTGTTTCTACAGTAACTGGTAGATAGATTGTAGGTAGATATTTAATATCTACAGCAGCTTGTCTTTTCTATATATTGTAACCTTCTTTTCATATTAATGTTAAGTTAGAAAACTCCAGTTCTTTCCAGAACATGGTATCAGAGCCTGTTAGGGTTTCTAGGAAATTTCCTGAGCCTCTTTTTGGCTGTAATTTCGAAAAAAAAATTAGTGTGCCCGTGGGTTCTTGTTTTTTGACTTTCATGAGTATTTTACTCATTAAAATCTAAACCCTCCTTCTGCATTTTCGTGGGCTCCTCTTCTTTCTGCATTTTTGTGGGCTGTAATTTGAAAATTTTAGGGCTCTTTTTTTTAATTTGTGGCCTTTTCTGGGTGTTCTAGGTGTCGTCTCTCTGCCTGATCAAAAAAACGTGTTTTCGCATTTTTCTCTGCCTACATTCTGTGCTAGCCGCACGACCTTCCAAAATGCATTTTCACGTTTTTCTGGTGGCGTTTTCTTTCGCATCTCTGGTCGGTGTCTTTACAAGTCTCTTTGTCTGTGTTTTTTGCCTGAGAAAACGCGTTTTTCGTGCTTCCCTAATCCGCCTTTTTTTGCAGACGATCTAGGCATGTTTTTTGGTGATTTTGTCACGTTTTTTACTAGTTGAAGCCACGATTTTCACTTGTTTTATGACGCGTTATTTTTCAGATTTTTGGTTTTTTGTTTAAGTTGCGATTTTCTCCAAGTTTAGATGCGTTTTTAGGCGCGATTCTTCAATGCATCCTAAACGATTGTGTGTGCCCTAGCTCTCATACTGGTCACCTCTTTGTGTGCTGCAATTTTGTGGAGTTTCCAGCTGTTTTCTGCATTTCTTGAAGCTTTCATGGCCGCCTGAAAATTGACTAGGGTTTTGACCCTCAAGTACAAGTCGAAATTTTATTTTAATTATAGATTCCTAGTGGGTTTTTTGCGCTCTCAACTGGGTTGTCATTAATTTTTTTTGGGTACCTCGGTTTTCATGTCTCGAAATTTGTGCCACTGGGTGTTGACGAAATTTTCTGGGTTTTCAGCATTCTTTTCTGGGTACTCTTCAAATCTTCTAGATTTCGTCATCAATGTGCCTCGAAATCTATGCTAGGGTTTCATCTTTGAATTTGTGCATTTTTTTGTGTTGCCTTCACCAGTTTGACCTCAGGGTACGTGATGGCATCTCTGACGAATATCATGCTCGAAAGCAGCCAGAAGTTCAACAAAAAAAATTACAACACCTGGAAGCAGCGCATGATTACAATCTTCGAATATCGTTGCCTCGATCAGATCGTTTTGGGGAACTCAGCTCGTCCCACTGTAGTCGGCAAGGACCAAGACAAATGGGATGAACGCAACCGGGAAGCCGTCATGCTCATCAAACTCTCAGTCACAGATGAGCAGCTACCTCAAGTACCGTCTAGCAAAACTGCTCCGAAAATTTGGGATCATTTGAAAGCCCTTCATGAAACCTCCGACAAGAGCAGAGCGTTCTTTCTCAAGAACATGCTTTTTTCCATCATGATGGATGAGAAAATGTCCTTACAAGAACATCTCACGAAGATTAAGGACATTTGTGATCAGTTGGAGGCGATTGGTCGAACAATGGAGGAAGAAGACATGGTCGTCATTACTCTGATGAGTCTTCCGCATCCGTATGAGCACTTCATCGAGACGCTGAATATCACCTCCACCAATGTTGATCTCAAATTTGAAGATCTTTGCACCAAGCTCTTGCAGCAGGATCGATGGCGACAACAATTTGGAAGCAATACCAATTCAACCTCCACAGAGCAAGCATTCTCTGCCAAATCTTTTGCTAAGAACAAAGGGAAGGCTCAATCTTCTCAACCGAAAGGCTCTGGTTCTTCACAGGACAGCAAGAAGAAAAAGAACGTTCAATGCAATTATTGCCATAAATATGGTCATATAAAGGCTGATTGTCGAATTCGGATGGCTTCTGAACAAAAGAAGCAAGGAGGGTCTCAACAAAAGGCAAATGTCGCAGAGCACACCGAGCAAAAAGAGTCTGCATTCTATGCATTTATGGCCAAGAGAACTGCAGATCCAGTCCAATCTTCTGCCTGGTATATTGATTCAGGGGCTTCTCGGCATTTTACTCATCGTCGAGATTGGTTCACCAAATATGAACCATTCACTATGTTCCAGGCATGGAACATAATCTTCTCTCCGTCAGCCAGATCATGAAGCATTCTCCTCAGTTGGATGTTATATTCAGTTCATCCACTTGCAGCATTGTTGATAAGGCGACTCGTACTACAATTGCTATGGGACTTGAGGATCATGGTCTGTATAGACTTGCTGATTCCGGGGATTCTCAGGAGCATGCTCTAGCAGCAAGGAGTACTTCCATCAGCAAACTTTGGCATCAGCGTTATGGGCACTTGAACGTGCACTATCTCTCTCAACTGTCTCGGGAGGGTTTGGTTGCTGGTCTACCTGAGATCCACACTCAAAATCATGGAGTTTGTGGAGCCTGTCAAGCTGGGAAGCAGCATCGGACACCGTTCTCGGATGGTGATTCTTGGCTAGCCTCCAAGGTACTTCAATTGGTTCACGCTGATGTATGTGGACCAATGAACACTCCATCTATTACTGGGTCTAGGTATTTTTTGCTATTTGTTGACGATTTCAGTCAAAAAATGTGGGTGTATTTTTTGAAAAATAAATCAGATGTGTTCAGTACATGTTCAGTACATTTCAGCAGTATAAGGCCTTGGTTGAGAAAGAATCAGGTTCTCACATTGTTACTCTAAGGTCAGATAATGGGGGGGAGTTTTGTTCAACTGACTTCTCTACTTTTTGTGCTAAACACGGCATCAAACGACAACTCACCACACCATACACCCCTCAGCAAAATGGTGTTGTTGAACGTAGGAATCGTACCATTACTGAAATGGCTAGTTCTATGCTGGAGTACAGGAATGTACCTAAGAAATACTGGGCCGAAGCAGTTTATATTGCCGTCTACCTCCTGAATCAGTCACCTACACAGGCCGTTAAGAAGATGACTCCAGAAGAAGCCTAGTCAGGACGTAAGCCTAAGGTGGGCCATCTGAAAGTCTTTGGTTCTACAGCTCATGTATGGATCCCAGACGCCAAGAGTGCCAAGTTGGACTCCAAGAGCCAGAAGCTTATGTTTACTGGTTACAACGACAATCACAAGGCATACAGGTTGATTGATGTGGAGACGGATCGTCTCATATTCAGTCGTGATGTTGTGATCGATGAGACTACTGGTCCCTTTGTTCCTACAACCAGCCCTGAGGATCAGCCTACGAAGGTTCCTTATGATGGTGTTCGTCTTCCTCTTGGTTCCCCTAATGGGAGGGCTTCAGAGCATTCTGACTCTGACGATGAGGAGTCTACTGGTCATGCTATAGCACCACCCGATCTTCCTCAGGCTTCATATCCAGATGACTTTGTTCCAAAAATCCCAAAAGATGTTGTTTCTCCTACTCCAGATGTTAGTACTTCTACTCGTCGACCTAAGTGGTGGCTCAAGACTATCGGAGATCTTCATAATGATGAACTCATTGAGGGTAGGTCAACTCGCAGAACAAGCAAGCCGCAAAACACAGTCAATTATGCTCTTATGGCCAACATACACAGCATCTATGAGCCTCAAACATATTCAAAAGCTAAAGGAATTCCAGAGTGGGAAAAGGCTATGCAGACAAAATATCATTGTCTTCTGAAGAATCACACTTGGGTTCTTTCTGATCTTCCTCCTGGGAAGAAACCTATCAGTTGCAAATGGGTTTATAAGGTCAAGTATCATGCCGATGGCACTTTGGATAAATATAAGGCCAGATTAGTTGCTCGGGGGTTCACACAGCGGGAGGGCATTGACTACGAGGAGACTTTTGCTCCTACTGCCAAGATGAGCACAATTCGCCTTCTTCTCGCTATTGTAGCCCAATTCGGATGGACAGTTCATCAAATGGATGTCAAGAGTGCCTTTCTCAACGGTGAGTTGCAGGAAGAAGTCTACATGACGCAGCCTCCTGGTTTCAAGATTGCCGGAAAAGAACATCAGGTCTGTAGGCTCGTGAAAACACTCTATGGACTGAAACAAGCTCCCCGTGCATGGTACATCAAGATTGATCAATACTTGGTTGATCATGGTTTTCAGCGCAGCCCTTCTGACACTAATTTGTATGTCAAGCACTCTAGTGATGATGTTTTGTTTCTTGTTATCTAAGTTGATGACTTGATCATTACTGGCAGTTCAGCACATTTGATTGCAACAATCAAACAGGATTTGTGTCAGGCTTTTGACATGACAGATTTGGGGCTTCTCCATTATTGTTTGGGTATTGAAGTTTGGCAAACCGTTGATGGTATCTTTATCTCTCAGTCTAAATACGCTCGGAGTCTGCTTGACAAGTTTCGGATGCAGGACTGCAAACCTACCTCCACACCTATGGAGAAGGGCCTGAAGTTATCAGCCAACTTTGATTCACCTCCAGTCGATGAAACGACATTCAAGCAACTAGTAGGCAGTCTCATCTACCTCACTGCCACTAGACCTGACCTCAATTTTGCAATGAGCTACATTTCTCGCTTCATGACAGCTCCAAAAGGTGGTCATTGGCTTGCCGCGAAGCGAGTGCTGAGATATGTTAAAGGCACTTCAGATTATGGCATTCTGTATGGCAGATGCAAGGATCCAAAGTTGATTGGTTATACAGATTCAGATTGGGCAGGTTCAATGGATGACAGAAAATCTACTTTTGGATATGTCTTCAGTTTGGGTACCGATGTTGTAACATGGACCAGCAAGTGGCTCTTTCCTCGACTGAAGCAGAATATCGAGGAACCGTCAAAGCAACATGTGAGGCAGTTTGGCTTCGCAGGATGCTTTCTGACATGCACTTGTCATAAGCAAGACCTTCTCCCTTGTACACTAACAATCAAGGGATGCTCAAACTCGCCGAAAATCCAATCTTCCATGAACGTACCAAGCATGTCGAGCTTCATTGTCACTACATCCGCAAGCTGGTAGAAGACGGATCAGTTCAGCTGTAGTATGTTCCAATAGCAGATCAGACTGCAGATATCTCACCAAGTCTCTGAGCCCAGATAAATTTGTCAAATTCAAGGGGCAACTTGGTGTTTTTGACAGATTGACCATTAAGGGAGGGTGTTAGAATATTAAATTATGTATATTTAATGGTCAATATCATTGTATTTATTTAGTGTAGGTAGATTTACTATTTCTACAGTAACCGGTAGATAGATTGTAGGTAGATATTTAATATCTACAGCAGCTTGTCTTTTCTATATATTGTAACCTTCTTTTCATATTAATGTTAAGTTAGAAAATTCCAGTTCTTTCCAAAACACCTTGGACAAGTACAAAGTACATCTTGTTGCTAAGAGATTTCTGAAATAGGAGGAGATAGACTATGAAAAAAAAATTGCTCCTACTACAAAGATGGTCACATTTTGGTTGGTTTTGTTCATAGCTACTCAATTGGGTTGGAAGGTGTATCAAATAGATGTCAAAAGCATTTTCTTGAATGAAGATTTAGAGGAGGAGATTTGTATGGTACAACCTAAGGGTTTTCAAGTTCTTGATTGTGAACATCTAGTTTGTGGGTTGATTAAGTCCTTGTATGAGCTTAAACAAGCTCTTCAAGCCTGGTATTTCAAAATTGATAAACATCTAATAATTTCTAGATTCAAAAAAAAAAATCTGATTCAAATCTTTATGTTGGAAGAAATGCTAATGATGTTGTAATTATTGTTGTATATGTTGATTCTCTTGCCATCACAAGAAACATAAACACTAGAATTCACCATGAATCAAACCAATGTATAGATTTTGACATTTTTGATATAGGCCTCTTACACTATTGACTAGGAATTGAATATTGGCAATCCTAAAAACTCATTTACATCTTCATGGTTCAACTCAAATATGCCACAAGTCTTTTAGAATGTTTATAGATGACAGATTGTAACTCATCTGCTACACCTCTGGAGGTTGGGCTAAAGTTATTGGCCTTTCGTGATTCATCCCCAATTGATTAACCAATCTACAAGCAAATGGTAGGCAGCTTGATATATCTTACAACCATTAAATCATATCTCTACTTTGTTGTTGTTAACTATCTCTCTTAGTTTTTCACTTTTTTGTCAAAACAGCAACTTTATCATTGGATAGCTATAAAGTAAATTTTGCAATATGTCAAAGGTATTCTTAACTTTGGCATAATCCTCCAAACGATAGCAAATTTTGGTTTGATTGGATATATTTTCTCTTTAGGAGCAAAAGTAATTTCTTGGCAAAATAAGTTTCAGTAAACAATAACTCTGTCTTCCACTAAAGCCGAGTACAAGAAAGTTGTAAGTGCTAGTTATGAAGAAGTTTGGCTATGTATAACTTTAATAGATTTTCAACTTCATCAACATCCTCCAATCCCATTTTTTTGTGATAATCAAGGGGTATTGAGGTTGGTGACGAATCCTTTGTATCATGCTCACATCAAACACATCAAGATTCATCATCACTATATTCAGCAGTTATTAGAGTATGCAGATATCGCTCTTCATTTCTGCACTTCTCAGAAGCAACCTCTTAATTTAATAACTAACTTCATCTTGTTCATTTCCTCAAAATTTCAGACAGGCTTGGTGTTGTTTCTGGTTTTTTCATTAAGAGGGTTTATTAGGATAATTAGTATTATATTTTATTATAATGACAATAATAGTGTAGCTATTTACACTTATCTTTTTGCTTCTGCTCATTTGTAACTGCCATCTAATTATTAGACACTCCACAATAATATAAGGTTGCCATCTCCTCCTGAGATGATCAAGCTCCTCACTGTCTCATTCTTCTATTTATACCAACCGATGTATCATGGCAAGACCTAGTTCACTCCAACAGTTCTGTGATAAGGAGATGTTCCCAAGATTTCCATCAAATGATGAATTCAATTTCTAAGCTTGATGCTCAATGCTGTTGTTTTTATGATCAGATTAGAGACACACAAAATTAATTCAAAAACTCAACACAAAACACAGCAGATACCCTGGGAAAACCCTCCACTTGAGGGAGAAAAACCTAGCAACAATATATCACTTATATATTGAATTACAACAATAATCATCTCCTTACAATAGGCCGATATGAAGGTCAAAATACAAGCACCAAATATGATGCAACACAGAAATGCAATGATACAATCTGCTGATGATAACAACTCAGATTTCAACTATATCAATCTGTCCTTAATGAAGAATTCGCACTTGAATTATCTCGAACTCAATGATGAACAACGAATGGAATGGATGATAGGAACAATGAAACACATCGAATATATATACAAGTGGAAGGGAAGAGACGCATCCCTTGATCCTTCAAGTCGGCCTCCAACCAAGAGATATAACACCAAATAATCGTGTCTCTTCATGAGGTCAGCCAAGCATAATAACAATTATGAAATCGCATCCATAAGGTATATGATGTTGGCCTTAGAAAGATCGCACCACTTCATTATATCGAGCCTTCAAAAAATCATGCCTTTTCAAAAAAATAATCTTGCAATTCAAATAGCCGTTAAGGCTATCATTTGAATTGCCTTTCAAGGAGACGAGGAGCACTGGAAGTAGCAGCCCGACGCTGCTCTATAACATCAACAAATGCAGCTACAGATTTCTTATTTTTGCATTTCAATTCAGTTCATTAATGAGATTCTCAACTCTAGCTTATTAATTTCTAACTTTTTACTTTGCAGCATGAATTGATGAAATGAAAACCATATTACAGTTATCAAATGGGTTATTCAATCAAGGGATTGTCATAAAAATTTAGCAATATTTACTTTTTTAAAAGTCAGCTTCTTAAATTCTTTTAGTTTTATAATTTGTTAAGTTATTTTTTAATGTATTTGTATTTTAAAATTAAAAAATTAATTTTTATTTGTTGATTTAATAGCCATCCCCAAAATTCAAGATAAATTCAAGATATTTTGTGCTGTTGCAAAATCCAGGAGATTTTTTGTCCATCCCTAAACCATGTCCCCACATTATCAAAACTCAAAAAAAAACACTATTAACTTCATAAAACAGTAACACAAAACAGGTTTTCTTAACCATGTCTTGTGACCATGTAAAAACAAGGGTTACAAGGGGGCACGCCCTCCCTTCCCTCCGCCCCCCCACATCCTTGTCACTCCCAGTACAGTGGGACAGCGCAGGACATTCCCTGGCTGTCCCCTGGGAAGCCAGGAATGCATTCCCCAAGACAGCTGGCAGCATTTGAGACATCCCTCAACTGTCTCAGGGATGGTCATACATTCCCCCAGCAGAAAAATAAATTTAAATCACCGTAAAAAGAGAAAATGTGTGATTTCATACAAATGTTGAAAGACAGTGTATAACTTTGAAATGATTGCATACAGCTATAGAATGAAAGTATACAACTGCCAAACGACTGCATGAACTGCACGATGAAAGTGTGATAAAATAAACTTTTTTATCTTATCATCAATGGGAAATTATGTGACCCCATGCAACTATGGAAAGAAAATTTACAGTTGCTGAACAAATGCATACAAATATGCCATGAAAATGTACTCCTGTCAAATGGCAGCAAATAGTTGTTACCCTTTTCGTGAATGAGCAATTCTATGACTATATAGATCTGTAGGAGAGCAGAAAATTATAAAATGAGAGTACACAGGTGTAGAATGAGCAAAAGTGTGATGCCATACAGTTGTAAAGTGAAATCATACTTATGCCAAATCGGAGCATACAGTTGTAAGAAAAGTGTGATAGTCATTACACTTCCATATATGATTTTGTATCCTTCAGAGCTCCTCTCATAATGAAAACATTGAACAATGAAATAGAAAATTTCTATCTTTTATTGCTGCTATAGCATGTTATATTGAATATAAAGTTTCATACATTATATTAATATCTATACTTGAATTTTGATGTCATGTATTCCCCATCCCCAAAATGCAGAGGAACATAGGTAAAACAAATTCTTGTGTTTAGGCTATGTATCCCTATGTATCCCATACTCTCCTGCGTTCATTTATCAAACCCTAACTTCTTCGCAAACACAAAAATGAGCAGCCTCCAAGTTGACATTGATCAAGTACTACTCTTGAGGAGGTAATGTGCTAATACCAAAAAGCACAATTAACTTCTAGCAAAATGAACTTATCATCCTGCTCTTAATAGATTCTTGCTACAAATTTATTGTCCAAAAATGTCCATCCCCTGCATATCAAGGGGTTTGTAGGAGGATGCAACAAAAGTAATGCTATGTATGATCTATTAATTGCCTTTTTGGATTCTGTCAAGCAATTTCCAGCATAAAAATCAGTGAGACCCTAGCTTTGACATCTATATAATGTTGCATGGGATCTTTTTAATGAACTATTGGAATCAAAGAGTTGCACATTGTCCTAATTACACTGAGAGGCATAAACTACAGTGCTGGCAAGGGGGAGAAGCATCTCAACAAAGATAATGCTAGGTGTGATATTAATTGCCTTTCCAGATTCTATCAAGCAATGTCCGACATAAAAATCAGCAAGACCTTGGGTCCACATCTATATAATGTTGCATGGGATTTTTTTGATGAACTAGTGGAATCAATGAGTTGCAAATTGTCCTAATTACGCTGAGAGGTGTAAACTACAATGGAAGCAAGGGGGAGAAGCATCTGCTGTCATTACTGTGAAAGAAAAACTATTTAAAATCACCATTTATTCATTAAATATAAAAACATAAAAAATTATGAATATATATATTAATTCCTACAATGAAACTATTGGAAGAATAAACCACTTACATTATTGCAGGGATAATATACTAATTTCTAGCACAATAAAGGAATTGTTGATTTTGATAATATTTTTGAGTCTGGGCATCCAAGAAGCTGGGAGTATATCAAGACAAAATACTCACTACTTGATCCATATAAATGAACTCTCTCTATTATAATAAAATAATGCCTAATGTTAAGTTCCCCCAGTGGAATTGACCTTCAATACTGAAATTTTGGAGAACTTACAGCAGTAGGATGGTACTAGGTCTTTAAAAATCAACTTCTTCAAGATCTATAACATACTTACCAACTCCCAAGTGGTACTTAATCATGTCAAAAAATGTTGGAACACTGATGTAGATAGGAAATCCCAGGCTAAATACTTTAAGTGGTGTTGATATAAGTCTCTTGAACCTAAGAAGTACTGTTTTAATGGCTTTCAAAAATTAAGAAATTGGTTGTTGGTTCTGTTGCTTTTTCTGTTCCTATCTCTTGCAAAGTCTGTGATGCCCCTGAAAATTTTGATCAGTCTGAAGAGGTCCTAGAGGATCTCCTCCAAAGGGTTTAGAGGATTTCAAAGATTGATATGAAAGGGGCCATTGGTTATACGAGTAGAATCACACTATTGTTGGATCTCCATAATATCACCTATCAAATAATAGAGGAATTGCAAGCTTGGTTAAGTTCCTCACTTATAATGTTGAAAGAAAATCGTATGTGCATAGCAATATGTACCTATTCCCCAATTCTAGTCTCTATTAGGCAGTTGATCAAAATGAGTTGCGGTCCTTTACAGCCCAAAATTAAGATCATTCTTGGGTAGCTGTTATTGTTCTGGGCTGGAGAAGGGTGCAGAAAGGTGGAGATTTCACTACCATCCTACAAATCAAAAGGGGGCCTAAGAATTTCTCTTAATGATGGTTTTGGCACCTTCATCATAACCAATAAATTATGGCATGTACAAACCAAGCAAGGAAACTTACTTGGAACAAGAGGAAACAAGAAACAAGTTGACTGCTAAAATATTGGATAGATTCATATTAGACAAAAAATGGCGCATAAAAGGTCCTCAAAGCTGCCACTCCAGAGTTCAGACTATCAGACAATTAATCTAAATGGCTTTCAACAAAATGAAAAAACTGCCCTCAAAAGTTGTGCTTTTAAATTCAAATTCTTGATTTCAACTTCCTGATGTGAAAAGAGAACAAGAAGAATGATGGAACATCAATGCCCCATTAAAAATTAGGGATCTAAGATGAATAACCTAGCACAAAAACTGAAGCATTGATAAAGAATTAAAAGATTGAAACAAGATTGTCTTTGCCAATATATTTAAAAGAAAAGAAGAAATGATTGATAATTCTTCATTTGAAGTTGCTGGTTGTTGAAACCGTCACCAAGCAGATCAAAATAGAGGTTTACAAACAGTGTTCCATGGGGACGCGTCCCCCCGGAAAAAACACGAGTTTCCGAGACGGGGACGTTTCCGAGACGGGGGGACGCCTGGGAAACGTCCCTCCGCCGTTCCCCCGCCGTCTCCAAGTACCCCCGCCATTTCCTGCCTTGAGGGAGACGTTTCCTGAAGTTTCTTGTGGGGAGACGCCTGGGAAACTCCTGGGAAACTTGTAGACGTCCCCCCAACGTCTCCCAAGTCCCCTCCAAAAAGTGAAAAAAACACTAAAACAGTTTAATAATATTTTTAACATAGTTTCATAATGATTTTTTTATCATTTGTTTTGACTGTGGTCGTGGGACTGAGCTAAGTGCAACTAGCGATTGAAGTGGAGACTGGAGATTGCTGCAGGGTTTTTCGAATTTTTTGGTGACTCAGGGTGACAGCGACCACTACCAGGTTAGTCTTTCTTTCTTTTGTTTTTTTTTATTTCTCTGTGTTTGTTTTCTAAGTTCTTTGGCCTCCGCCTGTGACCTCGTGCCCTACCCTCCGCCCTAGCTTCTGTCTGGTGACTGGTCATGGTGCTGCCGCGTAGGTTTCAGTTTTGGCCGTGGGGCCTTGAGTGAATGCCTCAAAGAGGCGCCGGCCCAGGGAGTATGGTAATCGCGGGCTTTTGAAGCCTGCGATTACCATACTCCCTGGGTCGGCGCCTCTTTGAGGCATTCACTCAAGAGTCAATACTCAATACTACTTTCTCAACTGCGTCCAAGCAAAAGCTTTGATAAAACAAAACTTCCTAGCAAGTACTTAATATTATTTTATTCAGAACATAAAAGCCATCGACCGATTTTAAGCCAAAAAACTTACACAGAAAGAAAAAGCCCGAGTAACAAAAAGAAGCAGATCTGATACGGTCGCAGGCAAAGGAAATATCAATTAGATTACCAGCACAGCAGTGAAGAGTGACAACTGGAAGCAACCACTTATTTAATCATTATTGGGGAATGTGATATAATTTCCCAACAGTTCCATTTATCGTATATAGCAACCTATATAAACATTGTATTTTTCAAATTTCTACTTCCAGAAACTTTCAAGGACTCTCTAAATGCTTTCTCCAATCTATCATCTAGTTCAGACAGAAGAGAATCTATCAAAAGAAGATGAGAAATATCAAATTTATTTCTCAGCTTTCCAAATTTCCAACGATGTTCCTGAGAAGCCAATAACATTGTACTTTCAGTAGTTTTCACGGCAGCTTTTCTAAATGCTTTTATTAATTTTTTTAATGGATCATTTTTATATCAATTCAGATAAGATGAACCCTCTTCGATTGAGAGCTAAAAACTGAGTATCCATTCTGCCAAAGTTGTCTGTGAAACAATCACGACTTAGTAATACAGTTCTCTTTGAGGCATACTGTCAAAACTGAAAAACATTTAAATTTTACATGCCTATAAAATATTAAAATAATAAGTATACTGTATAACAGAACTCTAACAGACTAACACATACTGAGAATCAGAAAACAGAATGAAAAGAAAAAGATTAAGAACTTTACAGATTAGAATCATTAGATGCAATATGCCAATATATAATAATTAATAAGTCTTCATCAGACAAATCAAAATCAAATTATAAATACAAATTTCAAATATCAAATACTACCAATGAGAAATGTTGAAATATGTTGCTACCAGTCACTATTTTAAAATTTTTTTATCACTGTCACTGATAAATTGATAAATTGATAATTTGATAATCTTAAATCTTTAATTCTGATTATCAATATCATAATTTGTTTTTAAATACTGTATGATTTTATTTTTCTGATAATTGAAATTCATAATAATAAATTATAAAATTATAAATATAAAATATGAAAATATCATAATCTGAGATTTTGAGATTCTGATAATAATAATAATATCATAATAGTAAATTACTAAATACTAAATACAGTATACTGTTTTATGATTTATCTTTTTTTTCTTTTTTTTGCAATAAATTCTAAATTTATAAAGGTCTGATTTTGTTTTGAAATTGTTTTTTGCAGCATCATTTGACATTACCTGGTTACCATAAGGCATAATGAGTTCATCAATCAATAGAAGTGACGATGAGGTTGAGAGTGAAGAGGTTGAACTTGAAGCAGAAATTGGAAGTAGAAGTGAAAATGAATCTGATGATTCAGATTTTCAAATAAATGAGGGTGAACATGACTCGAATACTCAGACTCGAGCTGAACCAGGTTCTGTTGGGAGTAGCAAAGAGAAATGTCCTTCGAAAACCCTCCAAAGATATGCGAAGGGCCCCTTTGATCCAAAATCACCATTAAAACAATTTGCATCTAAGATGCCAACACAGCCTGGGACACGTGGGGGCACTAGAAAGTGGAAGTGCCACCTTTGTCATCTTGATTGGAAAGGGAGCATTACTAGAACTAATGCTCACTTACTTCTTATTCGAGGCAAAGGTGTAGAAGTTTGCAAAAAGGTGGAAAAAAATGCAAAGTATAAAGCTGAAATTTTAAAATTATGGGGTACTAATAAGGAAGCAACACCTACGACTGCTACACTTTCACATAAGAGTAAGAGTGATCAGATTGCAGCAATTTCTACTTCTTTGCAGAGTCACAGGTCACCAAATCCATTCATTTCAGGTGCAGGAGAGCCTAAGGGGAAACATAAAGTAGCATCTTCAAGTTCACAACCATTGGCAAATTTATTTAATGCACAAGCAAAGGACGAGGCAGATGATGCTATTGGCAAATTCTTCTTTGCCAATGGTATTCCATTCCATGTGGCTCGCTCTCCTTATTATAAGGAAGCTATGTCAAAGGTAATAAGGGCGGGACCATCATATATGCCACCAGGGGAGACTAGATTGAGGACAACAATCTTGGATCAAAACTATTCCAAGATTAATATTTTGATGGAGAAGATGAAGAGAACCTGGGTCACAAGTGGATGCAGCATAGTCATGGATGGGTGGACGGACATTAGGCATCGTCCACTCATCAACATCATGGTCACATCTACAGCGGGCCCTTATTTCCTTAAGGCTATTGATTGTTCAGGGCATAGCAAGGATGCTCATTATCAGTTCCAGATCCTCAAGGATGCCATAGAGGAGGTTGGGCCACAAAATGTGGTGCAGGTAGTGACAGATGCGGCCCATGTGTGTAGAGCTGTAGGGAAGTTGGTTGAGGCAGCCTATAGACACATTTGGTGGACTCCTTGTTGTGTGCATGCTATGAATAATGCACTTAAGGACATGGGTAAATTCAGCTGGATCAAATCAATTGTGAGTGATGCTAGAGAGGTGCAGATGTTTATCTGCAACCACCATACTTCACATGCACTTTTCAGGTCCTTCTCCAAGAAGGAATTCTTGAAACTGTAGAGACTCGGTATGCATCATACTTTATTCTCTTGGAGAGAATGCTTGAGTTGCAAGAGCCATTGCAACTAATGGTAATGACAGCAGAGTGGAACCGATGGCCTGAGTCGAAGACACAACAGGGGTTGAGGGTTAAGGAGGTGGTGAAGAATGATGTTTTTTGGGCTGATGCCAAATATATTGTCTCCATCATTGATCCAGTCTTCAAAGTTATTAGATTTGGGGACTCTAATGCACCTTCCCTTGCAAAGGTATACGAGTGCATTGATTCCATGCTTGATCAAATGAAGGCTAAAGTGCGAGAAAAGGACCCCACGATGCAATTCTACACCGAGCACATTTATCCAATCATTCAACGTAGATGGGAGAAGCTCAACACTCCCTTACACATGGCTGCCTATGCATTGAACCCAAAGTGGTATGTGTCACGTCCCGGCCGAATAACACCTATAGAGGATGCTGAGGTGAAGGAAGGGTTCATGAAGGCCATTGGCCGAATGTATGATCCTATAGAGGCCAGCTTGCTTCGTACCGAGTGGACAAAATTTGCCACTCTTTGGGGATATTCAGAGGCGGCCAAGGTAGATTTGGAGACTATGTCAGAGGAGGACCCCAAGTTGTGGTGGACTATGCATGGGCCTAGATCTTTGATTACTACTCTAGCCATTCGTTTGTTGTCCCAGGTTTCTAGCTCTTCTGCTGTTGAGAGGAACTGGTCCACTTATAGCTTCATCCACTCTGTTAAGAGGAACAGGTTTACTTCTAGGAGGGCAGAGAAGCTTGTGGCTGTACATAGTGCCTTACGTCTATTTGACCGCAACACAACTATATACAAGGAGAGTCCAGCAGCCAGATGGGATGTAGAGCCAGAAGAGCCAGCACAGATAGATGATGATCCTATACAAACAGGGCTGGTTGGTATTGGTTTAGATGAGCTTCAGCATGCAGAGTCCAGCAGTTCTAGTGATGAGGAGATTGGCATGGAGCTTGGAGATGATTAGATCATTAGAGGCATCAGGGCATTAGCTTGGAGCCATTTTGATTTTCAATGTTCAGTGGTTCACTAGTTCAATGAAATGATATATTATTGCAATGTGTTATTGTGTTAAGTTTACTTATTCCTTAGGCTTCTATAGTTATGTAATTATATTGTTATACATCTTTTTATAACTAATTTTTCAAGTACTATATGTATTTTAGCGCCGCCCCCCCACCGCCCCCTCGCCGCCGTCCCCCTCACGTCCCCAAATTTAGGCCCCCCATCTCCCATCCCGGAAACGCATCCCCCGCCGTCCCCCCATCCCCGTCCCCGAGACTCCGTGGAACTATGTTTACAAACCTTTCTGACTAGAAAAGTGAGTTTAATATTTATGTAAATATATAATTGAATAATTTAAATAGTCAAAAGTAACAGCAAATTTTAAATAGTTCCAACTCTCTCATGAAATTCCCCAAACAGACTGTGGCAATCAATTTCTTAATAGAACTACATGAAACTAAACAAAAAAAATGGCGCACCATTTCAAGTTCAAATGGCAAAATTAAGCCCATTTTAAATCAGATGTTCTCATTTGTTCACACAGGTTGTGCCCTTCAAGGCAAGGAAACACTTTCACATTGATTCCTACAAAGAAATAAGCATCAATCAGCACAAGGAACCATTCCCTAATGTAAGTTTGTGCCAAATGTGTGTCTGTCAAAACAGGGAAAATATCTACTACATCAATAAGCACTGAGGACTTCTTTCCCTGGAGTAATGGAATCTCTGCAACAACAACATTGGAAAAAATGGATCTGTGTAAATCAGTTCAGGCCCTTGTACACAAAATTGAAAATAAAAGAGTCAAATATCAAAATATTTTTAACCTACCCACTATATTAAAAATTGTGCATCAGATAACTATAGAAATTTGAAATTTAAAGAGAATAATCGCCATCATCTTCATACTTAACAATGTTTGCACTTGATACATTGCACAACTGGTGAAAATTCTTCAACAGTTCTCATTATATTCTCGCTGCTCAGGTAATAATTTTACTGCTGAATTTCTGATGTCTTTTCCCTTCAAATTCAAAAGTAACTATTGAATTCAAAAGAAATGAACAATTGGAAAATGTCAACTTAGTTAAAATCCAAACTGTGTTTCTCCAAGCCACTACAGGAAAATGAACTTTGGTAGTTAAATCATGATCTGAAATGGCATTTTAGACTTAAAACTGTATGCTAATCCTCCTTGTTGATTGATTTTGTGTTTGATTGTAGACTTGATTGTATAAGAAAAAGACAGTGTTAACAGTCATACTGAATTGCTTGAATATTAAAGTTATTATAATTGTTTTCCTCCCTAAAATGCAATTTCATTAGTGCTAGAAATCCTATTTTATAACTACAATTATTATAGAGGAATTTTCCTTGTAATGATATGCGTCAACTCCTTATTTATTGAGAAAGCAAACCAAGAAAAGAAAATATATTAATGTCCACAAAGACCAAAAGTAGGCCAATGGGACTAAAGGGTACAGCAGCTGTAATATCCCCTTCTCAGATCACCTTACACTTTGCCCTGAAATCACAATTCCCAAATGAAACCAATAGCAGATAGTAGTAAAGATACAATTCCCTACACAAAATTGAAATGATGTAAGTCTGGTCATGGAAGCTTGCAACCATGTTAGATGAATATGATATGAAATACATTTAATTCTAAGTCTCAGAAAGATTATGTATAACAATATAACAAGTCCCAAGGACTATGTGGGCTCGACCATAATGAGGAGGACAGGTGAGGTGCCCTAAGTATCCTCCCCTGATGATTGAAGACCCTCTTCTTTTTCTTTAACAATTGATTCACTCAGGGATAGTTGGGAGGCTGCACAATAGGATGCCCTTCTAGCAGTTCTCCCTATCACAAGGTGCCCTTTTAGCAGTTCTCCCTTAATAGGGTGCCCTCTTAGCAGTTATCCCTAGTAGGGTGCCCTCTTAGCAGTTCTCCCTGTTGCAGCCCTGCCTCATCCCTTCATGACCCATTGGGGCTACTTGGTCCCCCATTATAGAACATATTGGTTCTCCATTATAGGACACTCGGTCCTCTGTTATAGAACACCTAGATTCTCCATCATAGGACATGTGGTCCTCCATTATAGAACACATTGGCTCTCCATTATAAAGGTGGTATTAGGAGAGTGCCTCATTGCTATTCCCTTTGCAATCCCCCTTCTCCCACCATGGTGAAAATATAAGCATAATAACATAATCAAATAAACATATCAGAAGTGTATAAAGATTTCTGAGTATGTGACCAATAGGTATAAATTATTAGTGTCCTTTGACCACACTTGCATTCCTAGATATTACCAGCATTATTTTAATTCATAATTCCTAAATGCTACCCTCATTATTTTAATTCATAATCCCTAAATATTACCAGAATATTATTGCAGATTGAGCTTTAATGTCATGCTAATCAATATGCCTCTATCTCTTCCTTAGATCTGCCGCTTTCCTCTTCCTATTTATATTTCATTCATACATGCTCCTATGTCTCTCTTTAAATCTGCTCCTATTTACTTCCTCTCCTTTTTCAACTTATATTCTTAAATGTGCCTCTCTATGTATTTCCCATCCTTACTTCACTCATCTCTTATATCCTTAAGCCTTCCTAAAAGGTGGCATCGCTTTAAAAGGAGATGACCCTTGAGAAGTCATCACCCTTCATAAGGAGATCGCTGAACTCATAATTATCCTTATGAAATACAAACATTGTCTTTAAACAATCCCCATTTCTGCCTTGATTGTCTTTATCGCTGCCTTGAATAAATGTTACCTTCAATCGCTGCCATTTAGAGCAACATAAATCGTGGTAATTGCTGCCTTTCTTTTGATCGCTACCTCTCCATTTATACTTTGTTATGTTATGTGTTTGTATAGTTAATATACTATATATTGGTTTTTATATTAGCTATTATTATATTATAATAGTAATATCAGATTGTTTATATTCATATATATGTTTATATTTATGTATTTATTATAGATTATAATCATAATAATATTTAAATTGTTAGCATTTATATTTTAATATTTGTAATGTTGTATTCGACAGTTATAATTATAATATTATCTTTGATAATTATAATATTATCTTTGATAATTATAATTATAATAATATTAAATGGCTAATAGGTATTTTATTTATTTACTTGTTTTTCGATGGTTATATCTTAGTGTTACAATTTCGGGGACATGACAGCAGCTTACAATAAAAAGTTCTAGAAAGAGAAACCTAGAAAGGTCCCACAACAGAGAACAACAACAAATAAAATACAAAACAACAAGGGACCACCAACACAGGAGGTCAAGAAACTAGTACAACTAGCCAAGAAGGAGGAACATGAACCCCAAAGTGCAAACATTGAGGAAAACTAGAGATCATCAAGTATCACTGTCTGGGCCAAAAATGGTGGAATCACTAGTGCCATCATCAATAACTGTGAAGGGACATATACAAGGTCTGATAATGCTCATCGGAGAGCGTTGAAGGTTGGAAGGGTTGAGCAAGGTACTCCCCCTTGGATCACAACTACCATTCAAGGCTGAAGTTACCCTTGTATTAGTGAAATAGCTCATAATACGCATCTGCCCCAATGGCTGGGAGATGACCGGAAGGAGCTGAACCGTGCAATCAGAAAAATGCAGGAAAACAATGCTGAGGGGGAACATGTTGCAGAAGAAGTTGTGAGAGATGTCTCACAGGTCTATCCACATCCATGTGATAAGTAATCATATCCAACAGCCATTTAGAGTTGCCACTGTCCTGAATGTGAGAGAGTTAAGGTAATAAGGTTGGCGATTGTAATTCAATGTTTCATGAAGCAGAACATTACCATATGGCTGTTATGCTTTTTACTATTTTAGTTTATTTTTATTGAGGAATAAATTGCAGCATGGCAACAAGAGGGAGATGGTGCAGAAGAGAGAGACAATTCATCTTCATGTTCTAAACTTGTTACATTCCTCTTATACTTGTTACCCTCCATTACTGTAATGAAAAGTGCTGAAAGTTACAACTACATAGGAGAGTGCAACAATGGCTCCAAAATGATATGCATAGATTTATCAATCAAGATCTAAAAAGCAAATTGTTGTACCCAAACCAAATTTTTTGCTTCATTAAGGCATTTTGCTTAAAATGGTCTAAACCTTGTAAAAATGATGTCAAAACATAGTTTTTGGGCAAATCAAGTATGGGCTTTGAATTAGTGTGATGCCACGAAGATACTGGCAAAATTTGAAAAAATTGAAAATTAGGGTTTCTGGACCCCTATTTTTAGGTCAAAAACCCTAAAAATTGAAACTTGTCAAAATTGGGTGAAACTTGTCAAAATTGGCTTATTTTGCATCATGATCATAATGGTGAAGTCGGATTCAGTTAAAACTCAGTTTAAGCCTAGTGGATAGTTTTCGTTTTTTCAAGTGAGAAGTTAGGTTTTCTAAGCTCATCAATGGCAGATGGCCAGGTGCCAGGTGTCGAAAGCTAAGCTCAAAACACTTCGGTGATGTTTCTATGGCAAGTTTTGTCTGAAAAGTTACTTCGTCTTGAAGGGGTTTATCGACAAGGTGAAAATGCTGAAAAAATGGCTAACTCTGGAATAAAATGCGCAACTCTGAACTAGGGGCACCCTTGATTCTGGAGGCCTAGATCAACTTTTTGTGACTTGTCTCTTCCATGATGTCTTCTCAGGAATCCTGTTAGCTTCACAATGAGCCTACCAGCCAATCCAGAAGATTTGTCAACAGCCTGTAGCAGGAAGTTAAGTGATTTTTAGCTAGTTGAAAAAATGGCTGACACTGGTAGAGAAAAGTGCGCCTACAAGCCAGGGGCTCCCAAGAATTCAAGGCATCAGATGTCAGTTTTTGCATTGACTATCTCTAAGATGATCTTCTCAGCTTCAGCCCTGCTTCGCAAAGAATCTATTACCCAGTTTGTAGGACTTATCAAATGGCAGCAGCGGTGGAGCGAATGAACATGTAAAACGGAGGTTAAAGAGAAGATCACCAAGGCAAAAGCGCACTTGTTAGCCAGGGGCTCCCTTGATTCTGGAGGCCAAGATCAACTTTTTCAGACATATCACTTCCAGAAGGACTTCGCCAGAATACTGGTAGCTTCGCAATGAGCCAGCCAACCAATCCAATGGATCAGTATATCACCTAAAACTGGAGATTGAACGCAAAACAAAGGAAATTGAAAGTGACTTAAGTCTGGAGTGAAAAAGCACGCCTCTCAGCCAAGGGCGCCCATCTTTTTGGAGCTTCAGATGAAGTTTTTTGATCAAGTGACACCTAAGAGGTTTGTTTCCGTCTTGATCCAGCTTCACAATGCATCTGTCAGCAGGTGAATCAAAGTTGTCATGTTGTCGTGGTCAAAGGTCAAACTTGAGGTTCCAGACATGATCAGAATTATCCAAAAATGTCAAAAGCGCCCCTGGCCCAAGGTTTTGATGCCTTGAATTCAGACTATTTGATGATTTCAAGTACTCATCCTATCCGTGTCAGCTCCAGCTTTCCGTTGCATATCTCAGTTAGATCAAAGGATCTCTCAGCAGCTATCAGCCGGAGGTTTAGTGGATTTCAGTCAGTTTTTGAAATGGCTAAGTCTAGGTCAAAAAAGCACCCCTGGAGGCCAGAGGGGCCCATGTTTTTGGGCTGTTAAATGATGTTTTTACGAGGAGTGCTCTCCAGGAGCTCTTGCTCAGAATCCAACCTGCTCCGCAATGAGCTAGTCAGCACGTCCTAAAGTTTTGCCAGACACCGAGAAACACAAAGTGAAGTAAGGTCAAATTCACAGTGAAAATGATGGAAAATGCCTGAAAATATTTTAAGTCTGAGGTCAAAAAGCGCACCTGGAGGCCAAGGGCACCCATCTTTTTGAGGCCTCGAATGGATGAATTAGGGTTTGTCACCTCAACGAGTCTTTTTGTCAGATTTGATCCTACTCTTCAATGAAATTGTCAGCCAATCAATCCAACGTGTCAATCAATCAAAATCAGTGGTCGAACGTGAGTTCCGGTGAGGTTTTCAAATTCAAGTTTTCAAGAAAATGGCTAAGTCTGGAAAGAACGCCTAAAGTCAAAGGTTGACTTTTGAACTCAAGAAAAGAAGTGCGCATGAGGAAAGGATTCAGTTAACTAAAATTAACTCTTCAGTTGACTGTTTTCAAGTTGACTTCTTTTGGGCCTATTTTTAGTCTATAACTGAGCGAGATCAGCTTGCATGTGTCAGTTGACTGAACTGTTGAAGGTGGCGCCCTATTTAGGGCATATTTTTCATTCAGTTAACTGTTTTGAGAGCCAATCAAAGGCCATGCGTGGGTTTTGAAGGTTCAGTTAGAGTTCAAGCACACTTTCCAAGGTTGTGCATGCATTTGACACGCCTTTGATGATAAATTCTTGTTTATTATGCACATGGCGTCCATTATTTCTCATTTTGAATTGATAAAACATGCCTTTCTCAAGTAAATTTCAATCTGAAGGTGCTACAAGGGTTGTCAGAATTCAACGTTCTTCGTAGCTACAAATTCAGAATGATCAGAGGAAGGATATTTTAGACTTCGTTTTCCATTTGCATGTAGGTTTTATCAGATCCTTTTCAAGCATAGGCGAATTTCTACAGAAGAAGAAGAGAAAAACAAAATTCAAAACTTCTATTCTTCTGTCTTATTTTCCCCTATTCTCGTCCTAGGTATTCTTCGCATGTCAAAGAAAACGGCAAATTCTTCATAAACGCATCATCTAGGTTCGAGTATTTCAACATCAACGACAATACCCATGTCTTAGATTATTTTGTGAAAATTGCCCTGCTGCTTCTATTCTAGAGCACTGTGCATCTTTCTAGAATTTTCTTTGCATGTGGGCCTAAAACACATTTTTTCCAGAATCTGTCAATTTGGGTCATCTTAGAACTCAGTTCTACATAAAACCCATGTTCCAGATTTTCATGGAAAAAAAATTGCCCCTAGTGCCCTTAACTTCCAGTTCAAATCTCAACTGAAAACCTTTTGCATGCGGGCCTAAAACTCAATTTTTTGAAAAACAGAAGATCTGGGTTTGATCAGTTCTCCAGCGGCAACAAAACCCATATGCCAGTTTTTCTCGAGGGAAAATGCCTCGGAACTCCTAATTGTCAGTTCAGTTCTTGACCGAAAAGCTCTTGCATGCCAAGGCAAAAGGCGTTTTTTCGAATTTTTGACGCTATGGGTTTGTTTAGAATCATTTTCTGCACAATACCCACGTCTCAGAATTTTTCATGAAAATTCTCTTTCGACTGGCTATTTTTAGCCTCATCAAGAACTGTTTTAGCTTTCCAGAAAAAGTTGTCAGAACATAGCCGTGTTTACAATCAACAGGCGAGTTTTTCAGAAGGCAGTTCACTCAAACTGGATTCAAGACCAAATTGGTCTTAATTCACAATTTCATAAGAAAAGCTGACACTGTTTTGCATCACGCACATCCGGAGGGTTAATACTGTTGGAATTCTGTGTGTGCGGTGAGTTCGTGTGCATTTCTCATAACCAGAGTGTTTGTGGTCAAACTTCGCAGTTTCGTCATGCAACACTCTTCCATTGAGAGGAATCAAGAAAAGCATCAAAGGCGTCAAGCTGTAGAAGGAACAAACATAATCACTCCATTTACGGAGCCACCAAAGTCACTCAGATCTCGTGCCATTATCTTCATGAAGATGGTGCGTATGCTGAGCTTGATGTTGTGCAGACTGAGTTTGAGAAGCTGGTTCGTGATAACCTAGGTGGAGATCCTGATGCGTCCAAGTTGGATAACTTCTCAGTGATGACTGCTAGTTTCAACAAGGCGATTGGGGAGGTCAGAGACAGTCAGAGAGTGATCCAAGACGAAGATAAGAGTTAGACAGACAGTTCATCATCGTGGATAGCGTCAAAGTGCCAGATGATGACATAATCGACAAATTCCTGGATGAGATAATAAACAGAGAGGACTTGGAGTAGACACCCAGCTGGGCCCTACAGTTATTTACGAGGATGAGTCAGAAGCAACAGTTAACTCAAAGTCAGTTCTTGAGTTTTCCTTGTTGATATCAGGCATGTCTATCTCATTCTTGGAGATATCTTCACAAGATAATAGACTTTTAGTTAGGACCAGTTAACTGATGGTAGTTATCAGTTAGCTTTCTTTTCAATAAGGACATGCATGTTGCACATGTCCAGTTAGCATTGTTTGTATCGATTAACTAATGGTAGCTTTCCAGTTAACTGTATAGTTTCTTTCATTTAGACTTAGATGAATATCTCTCACATGCTGCAAGACTGTAGTTGACTCAGGGTGATTTTAGGGTTGCCTACACCTTTGATGTCTATAAATAAGAGCTTTCAGCTCATTTGTAAATAACTTTTGCACGAGAGAGTAATATATGTTGTGCCCACCTTGCCTGTAATATTGTCTTTTTGTATCTGTTCATGAGTATTTGTTTTGATAATGAATTGTTATGCCACTTGGGTTTCATGCAATTATTATGGTGAATGCTCAACTTAGTTAAATATAGTGGCTAGTTTGATCGTAGATTGTACGCATGTCTCGCCTATGCAACTTACTGTCCTAGTTGGCTATCCTTTATGTTTTGTTATAAATAAGCCTATTCGAATTGAACAAATTGTTGTGCCACCTTGCCTTCATGTTGAGAGTTTGTACCTAAAGCTTATCGTGTGATGTGTGTGATAATAAGCCTATTCAGCCAAGCAAATTGTTGTGCCACCTTGCCTTCACGTTGTGAATCTATACCCGGTTTATCGTGTAAAACCATTCCTACTCCTTTTCCTCATGCTTTGTTTTCTTGAGGAAATTGGATAGATTAAAGTATTTAGTTTTAGTTGTAGTTAAGACCTGCGAAACCAGAGAAAACCCTTAGCTGCAATGTCCTTGGTTTCCTTAACCTTGTGCCTCTCCCAGCTAAGTCGAAAAAGATAGGTTTAGATTACTTTACTTTTAAAACGCATACCAGCAAAAGAGGGAGCTTCCCCTCCTAATTTGAAGAGCACTCATCACGTAGTGTGCATAGCTGTCCGTTTTAACTCACACACCAGACGTGTTATTTATTACGCCAACACAAATGAACCTATTGAAAGGGGAAACTGTATCTACATCTAAATCCAAAAAGCCATGGAGCAGAAAACAAGGGGAGTAAACCGTGAATAAATAAGTAAAATAATATGAACAAAACCATGTAAAACAAATCAACCCTATAAAACAAGAACCCTGTGCACATATATTGTTTCATATATTTATGAATGAACAATGATTTTCAACAAATAATAAATATAGCACTTAAGAGTGCAGAACTACAAAGAGAATAAATCAATAAAAAAGAAGTGCATTAAAATATAGCAGAAATAACAAACCTTCTTTCGTTCTGCAAGGTGTTTCTCCCTTTTTTTCTTTTCTTGTTGCTTTTCAGCTAGCTTACGCCTCTGCTTTTTCCTCTTGTGAAACCCAGTAACAAACTCCCTAAAGAAATGAATAAGCTTTAAATTCAGCATAAATAAATTGAAAAGGGATACAACAATTAAAAATGGTGGAAGTTAAACAATTAAAACAAAAAGTTAAAGCACACAACAAAAAAATTAGTTGATACACTTCCAAGCCTCGACTGTTCTCTAATGCATTCCACCTTAAAAATAGAACATTAACAAAGCTTAACTTCTTCCATCCAATCAGATGACAAAAGATATACTTAGAAAACACAAAAATGGATGCAGAGAAAATATACCATACATGCATTATTGTATTTTAGGATTAACTTGATAGATAACTTTTAATCATCCATTCTACAATTATAGAGTTTTCATCTCAATATTACTTATTGTTTACACATAAGTACTAGTTGCAACAGCTAAGCATTTAATGTATACAATTTCTGGTGAACACTAATTGGAAATAACCCTTCATTTTCCTGTTCTTGGATCATTAAGATCAAATGCCAAATAATCTGATCCAAATGGAGCCATGCTCATTCCTAGCCATGAAACAGAAATTGGACTTCTCTAAACACCTTTATATACTCATGCAACCCATTTTCTTAAGTTTTCATAGCTTCAGGTTGGACTATAACAAGGCCCAGCTAGCTTATAGTTGGAAGAGATTAATATATTTTATTATTTCATTCTTAGCTATAAAGAATTCAAATTCATGAATCTTTATTTCCTGCCTCTGCAAGTCTTGTCATGCGCCATCACTCATGCCCATGTTATCAAGTTTTCCTAGACTTTGATTCTTTTAATGTTTAATGTTTCTCATGCAGCTTCTTGATCCAAAGGAAATGCTTATCTGAACCAGCTCCGTCCTTTCAGGTACTCTTTATGTATCTTTGCCATCTCCTTCCAGGGAAAGAGCTGCAAGGCATTTAATGTCAGTACATTCAGGTCCTTTGGACCTACCCTCTAAATTCTCATTCCCAAACTAGATTTTTATGCTGAGTATTTCCTACAGATTGTGGATGGAGTCATTGTTTGGTCCATAGAAAGAAAACTCAGCCAAGCTTGCATGGAATCACAACTTAAAAACTGGAACACATGACTCGTGTGAGACTCAGGCGCCAAGTCCTGCAAGGTACTCACCAAATCAAAGATGAGTTTCTTGCAAAAACTGGTGGGACTCAGACAAAAACTCACAACTCCTATGCCTGCACTCAGCTACACAGAAATAATAGATCCTAGATTTTAAAACATGAATTCTTTCTATTTTTTCACTCATCTTCCACAGGTGCAAACCAAACTAAGAGGAGTGATTGGTAAGCATATTAAGGTAAAAATTGAAGATTGAATCAAGTTTGGAGTGCATTTGACAAAGGTATTATTCCTTTTTTTTCATATTTTTTTCCCATTTTTTCAAATTTCAACTGTCAAATGTTGAAAAGCATGCTGTTATGCTGCCCTTTTTTTGTTTTTTCTCATTTCCCAACCCTCCCTGCTAGTGCTGTGTTCTATTTTATCATTTTAATGTTTTCCCTTTCATTTTTTTCACAATTTCACTATCAAGATTCAAAACCATACTGATTTTTTCTGTTTTTTCTATGTACAAAAACAGCAATAGCAAGCTCAACAAAAGGCGGCAGCAGGAAAGACCTTGCATAGAAGCATGGTATGGTGGGTGAGAATAAGGGCACAATGACCTGCAATTTTTGCAGGTTTACTATGAGAGGAGGAACCAATAAATTTAAAACCCACCTTGCTTGACTTTCTAGACATGATGTGAAGGCCTTTTCTCAAGTGCCTGAAGAAGTAGAGAAATGGATGCCTTACTAGTTTTGATATGAAGAAAAAAGGAAGTAGAGGACAAGGGAAGCAATGGCAGCACTGATGAGTTTCGACTACAAATCATTTATAGATTCTTTAATTGGACCATATATTCAACATCCACATTCCTCCACTGATGAGAGTTCTAGTTGACTTTCAATCTTCACCATATTTATTTGTTCCTCATGTCAAGCCTGGGAATGTAATTTCTTAGTAGGTTGTCACTCAATTCCCACAGAGCATAATTATGCGCTTAGTCTCTATGATGTTGATTGGAGCAGTGACTTTTTGTACCAATGATTTTCCATTTTGATTTGGATATTGATAATGAACACATTGAGACTACCAAATATGCAGCTCAGGAAACATTATGAGGCTATGGACGTTACCTCTCGTTGATCATACTTTTGCACTTGAGTTGTAATTGAAAACCTGAAAGGGTGGATTACAAACTCTTCCCATTAAGTTGAAATCCTAAAAAAACAGCTTAATGGAGACCTAAGTCACAGGGTTCGCTGAATTTTCGCCATGAAGTTCAAAATTCAGAAAACTAAAAAGAAAACCTAAAAAACTTGTTCTAGTTCCAAAAAATTCGTACAAAACAAGGCTTAGATTTTTCTATTAAGTTATATATTTTTTTAAATGAGTCTCTGAGTTAAAACATTGGGTGTTTATAAGTATAAGATAACAGTATAGACTCAAATCCAATATGCATGTGCTTTTACTTTGATTCCCAATCACAAGCAATATACTTGGATTAGGCTTTTAGCTTGAGCCGTCTAGTTTCTGATTAAGTTTTATTCTTACAGTTGCGATTGATTTTATTTTAATTTATTTTTCAATAAAATTTAATTATTTTATATTTTGTTTTTTAAATAAGTCAATTTGTTTTTAAATTTTTCTTTTGTATTTGATATATTAAAATTTTAATATTTAAAATGTTTAAGTTAGATATTTATTATTTAATATATTTCTTATTTATATATTAATATTATTTTAATTAAATTTTTAAATATATTTATTTATTTTTTTTGTCAGTAATAAGAGTTTTGTATTGCTTGAAAAAAGAAATTACATCATCTTTTCCAATTTTCATCAAACACCAAAAAAACCATTTCTTGCGAGTAAGTTCAGACAAAAAGTGTTAGTGTTATAGCGGCGGGAGATATTTTTCTCCTAGATAAAATGAAATAATGCTCAAGGCAGGTCGGCCTCTTGATGTACAAATAAAAAAAATTTATTTTTTTATTTTTATAAGGGGCCAACCTAGAGAAGAGGTCGACCATCATTGTATATAAAGGAGGTGAAGATACCTCATTTTGATCATCAATTCATTCTCATTTTCAAGAAGAAGTTCACACTTAGCAGCAGATCGCCATCTTTAGCAGCAGATCAGATTTCAAGAAGAATTACATTCATTTGTATCAAGGAGAGTGTTGTGACCTTTTCACACATCACCCCATCCAAAATGGGGACCCCCTAATTTTTGCTCCATTCTGGTCTTTTGGCTTCAGTTCTCTCTATCTCTGATCCTTTGTCCTTCCGGGGTGTCCCGTCTTTTGACCTAGGTTGAAATGATTGCCAAGTCTGCAAAGTTAGGGTTTCTATCCTTCAGGCTTATTTGAGGTCAAGTAGAGTCATCAAGATAAAATTTGAGTACAGCAACACAGTCAGAAAGCTCAAGACAGGATCCCATTGAAATCTGACAACTTACTATTTTTAGTAAGTACCTAGTTTGAGGTCTTTTAACTACTTCAGCACATCCAGGCAGCTTCAGGGTGCCTACACATGAAATTTGAACGGATTCAGACAATTGGCTATTTTTAGCAGTTCAGCCTTTAGAGACTATTTTCAGGGTTTAAACGAACGATTCTCCAAAGCATGATTGAAGAATGGATCTGGGTTTTTCAAGACCTTCGCGATGGTATGACATGCAAACCAAGATGGTGACTTTCAACGGTTCAGCCTTCAGAGACTATTTTAGGGTTTGCATGAAGGAATTTTCATTGTATGTCCGGATATTCCATGTGGGTTTTGCGAGAGCTTCGCAATGATATGACATGCAAACGGAATGAGTCAATTTTAAGGGACTTACTATTTTTAGCCAATGCTAGAATGTCAACCAGTTTTTTGGGTTTTTCTGAGTTTTTGGAGATCCCACGGGCACTGTGACATGCAAACTCATCCAACATCAGACTGACCACTTTCCGAACACTTACTATAAATAGTAGCCTCAGTCCAACAGTTACCCAGCACTTTAGTCCAGCAAGCAGAGTGACAATCAGTAGAAATCAAGAGGATCGGGAGCAGTCTAGAGCGCATGCAAATCAGATTAGGGTTACCCCTACTATGTCTAAAAATAGATGGAACAAAATACAGAGGTGTCAAAACGAAGCACGCCACCGGGATCAGCATCTGTCAGGCTGTCTACTGGCAAAATTTGAGCACGATCTGAATACTTACTATTTTTAGTAAGTCACCTCATGGCTATAAATGGCACGTATTGTGCCAGAGACGAGTGTGAACAGGTCACTCTCAGCATCAAGAAAAAGTGGAACGAATTTCGAAGCAAACAGAGATACAGAAATTGATCAATTTTAGGGTTTGCTAAAAATAGCAAACAGCTAAAAATAGTATGTATTGTGCCAAATAAGGCATGAATAAGGTAGCAGGGCCAAGTGAGGGCACAGCCATGCCAGCTTCAGCTCAGGATAGGATGAAATGCAAGGGAACCCTAATTTCTTTGAATTTACTAAAAATAGAAAGCCAAGGCATGGCTAGGACACTAGGGACTTATAAGTGATGACTGGCATGGAGACACATCAAATGCGCCTGAGGTAGGGAGAAAATATTCTAAGTATGGGATTTCCTTCACACACCCCAAATGCGCCTTCAAAGATAAAATGGAAGTGGCATATGCTAAATGCGCCCAAAAATTCCCTCACACATGGTCAAATGCGCCCACATAAGGCAAAGACATGGCAGAATTCACTAAGGCATGGAAATTCCTTGAGTCCCCCTCAAATGCGCCCAAGGATGGAAGCAACATAGGCTAAATGCGCCCAGGGGAGGTGAAAGGTCACCAGATGATGGCACTTTCCTTCACATAGTTGAAATGCGCCCAAGACAAGAAGCTCCACATGTGAAATGCGCTCAAGGAAGGTGAAAAGTCACCATGGGCGTGGGAATTCCTTCACTCCCCCTCATTTGCGCCTTCAAGTTCCTCCTCCCCATAGCAAATGCGCCCAAGGTGGCAAGGTAAAGGGTAAAACATGAAAAGTGTTGAGAAAATGCACTAGACTTGGGGAAATTCCTCTCCACACCCTCAAATGCGCCCAAAGATGGAAGTTGCCTAGGCTATATGCGCCCTAAGGTGGAAGTGTCATATGTGAAATGCGCCCAAGGTATTTTCCTCCTCCACATGCTATATGCACCAAGGGTAAAGGCAAGGCTATGGGTGGCGTGATTAATAAAAGGCTAAGGCTAGATAATTTTCCCTCACACATGGTGAAATGCACTCCAAGTTTCCCTCATGACATGCTATATGCGCCAAGGGTAAAGGTAAGGCAAAAGGGGACATGATTTTTTTTTTTAAAAGAAATTGCTAAGTGTGATAAAGAAAGTCTAGGCGTGGAATTGCCTAAGGAATAAAATGGAAGTTGACATGCTCCAATGCGCCTTTCAAGGTGAGATGTAAAATTTAAATTTAAAATAATTTTCTAAGGCATTTTCAAAGGTAAGGAATACGCCTACAGGTGATGCTAAATTCTTCGGAGAGAAAATTCTTCAGAGAGAAAATTCTTCAGAGGGAAAATCAAAGAAAAATGCCAAAGCAGAGAAACTTGGGGTTGCAGGTGTGGAAGACATCCGGAGTGAAGAGAAATAAACCTTGGCCATTTTATTATTTTTAAATAATAAAAATTAAAAGAACCCCTTCATCCGGATACACATGAAATCGATGAATTCTGAAAAGAATTTTCTTCTGGGTATTGAACATTTTTTATTGCAAGACTGTTTGAACTTGTTCCACGCCTTGATCACATCATTTTACTGGATATTTTTGCCCGGTGCCTATTTTGATAAAATTCCTAAAGCAAATTTAAAGAATTTCTCTAAGGCAAACAAGTAAAATGGATGAGATGTTTCGCTGGAAGATTGAACTGGATAATTTTGCCAAGGCTAAGATGAGATTAAATGACTTAGCCAAATGAATTCGAAATTGTTCAACAGAGTGAGTGATTTAATATTTTAAAGGATCAAATGTGATGAGGCAGGCCGCTGCAGAGATGATGAGATTCATAATTCTAGAAGCTTGAGATTCTGATGCTTCAAATGACAAGTGTTACGACTGGAAATGAGAGGGAAAGTGGAATTCGAAAATGTGCTAAGTATAGCCTCTGCTGGATTTCGACCTGGCTATAATATTCTGAGTCCTCTTCATTCTCCTCACAAGTTGTTGAATGCAGAGCATTTTCTGAAGTTGAAGTACGAGTTTGCAGAGAAATAAAATATACTCGAGCTGCTAGAAGAGTTCGAATTTGTGAAGAGAAGGCTTGAGATTGCTGAGAAAGTTCGAAGTTGCTGAAGCACGATTTTCTTTTTAAGATGTTCCAGATTGCTGACTGCTGAGAGGTGCGAACTTCTTAGTTTCCAGTGGCTGAATTTGAAAGACACGTTTTGACTTATTGAGGCTGCATTTGCTGAAAGTACGAATTTGTGAGGAGAGGTCCCAAGTTGTTGAGAAATCTGAAGTTGAAAAGGTCTTAAAGTTGCTGAAGTTCGAATTTGAAGAGTCAAATTACTGAATGTGAAGTGCATTTTGGAGGAGAAGTACGAATTTAAGAGAAGTTGCATAACTACAGAAATTTCACAGAAACTTCTAAAAATACTGAAGTGAACAAGAGTGTTGAGGTTTGCAGCTGAAAGTGAAAAAAGTGTTGCAACCCTTTTATTAAAAAAAAATCTGCTGACACCCTCAACGGTGATTATTTTATTATTTTAAATCTTGTTTTCTAACTCTCTTGCCTTTTTGCAGAATGGCTGAATCAAGCAGAAGAGCTGCAGGCAGAAACAACCACACCGAATCCAGACAAGCAGTGATCAAGAAATTAAGCAAGTCCTTCTTGTCGAAATCAAAATTTTCATCAAAGTTGGGCAAGCTAGCTGACACAAATTTAGGCTCGGTCAACCTGGAAGCATTCAGAAGAAGGATAATGGGGACTGGAGGCCATCACCCATCAATGACTTCACACAATATTGTTAGGAGCGGATTGTATGCAGCTACCAATTTTCTGCCAACTATCCGGTGTCCAAAACTCATCATGGAATGCGCCCATCACTACAACACAGTGCAGAGGACAGTCACTTCGCTAGATGGCAAGGTATTGGCTAACCTGACACCAGAGGCAATCGGGGAAGCGTTCGGGATTCCAGTTCATGAAAAGATGATCTATAAAACAAAATAAAGAGTAGGAAAGATGTATTCATCCACAACGGACCGATGTGCTGATTTGATAAACACCAGGTGGATGATCAAACCCAAGCCAACTCGTACAAAACTACCCAAACAGATAATTTCGGAGGATTTGAGACAGGAGTTTGGTGATCTGATTATGATGTTGAGCAGAGTTGGAGGATGCCCCCAAGCGTTCATCTTTGAACCTTGGATGTTCTACTATGTCAACTTGGTAGTAGAGGGCAAAGATCACATGGATTGGGCACTGTTGATCAGTGACAGCATTCACGAGCAGCTCCATGGTGTGAGGAGAACAAAAACGTTTTGCATGGGCTCTTATATTGTCTATATGCTGGCACGCATGACAAAGTATAGCGGGATCTCCTATAAGGAACCAATTGGGTGTGATTCCCATCAATTTAAGATATATGAGGCTTGTCCACAATTGCATTTGACAAGCACAACTAACTACAAAAGGGTCAATGACGCCTTCACTATGCATATAACGAGAACCTTGCAACAAAGGACCCATCACAGAATATCCAGGGAAGCACAAGAGCTGATTGAGAAATTCGGATGTTGGTTTATCCAATTTCCAAAGTTCACCTACATAAGGCTGCAAGGATTCTCTTCCTATCCTTATAGATTGCCCCGGTATCCCACCAATAGAATAGTGATGCTGGAAGTATCTAGGCAACTCATTGCCTATATTAAGAAGAAGAAGAAGAAGAAGAAGAAAGGTGGACTTGGATTCCCAATTACCATGGGGAATTCAGATGAAATCTGCCCATCGCTACAAGCAGCAAGGGAGGCAAAAGCGGAGCTCCAATTCTTTCACCTTTCCTACCACACCAGCAAGCACTACTACGATCCCCACAGGAACATCAGATGGGTATTGTCAAAAGAGTTCAGGCACAGATCGAAGACTATAATGTCCCCTTCTAGTTGACATCAATTTGTCAGAGGAGATTAGCCTATAATTCTGACCCTCGTAGGCTAATGAGAATGGTTAGAGGGTCTCTTGAGGTTTGTATCATCTCCAGTGTTCAGTGGCATTCAACTTTGGCTTTCATTTGCCGTTCACAGGGCTCCGTATGCATTACTTACTATTTATAGTAAGTCAAAATTTCATTGAGGGGGACCCTTACTATTTTTAGTAAGGTGTGTGGTCGTATGCAGCTCCATCAGCTTAGCTCCCAGTTCAGATGGTACTCAAAGATAATGAGTATTCATGGAGATATTAATGTTTATTTGGCTTAAATAAACATTAATTATTTAAAAAGATTATAATATTATGTTATAACTTTAAGTTATAACTTGAGGGTCAAAACGTCATTAAAAGGGGGCCAAATTAATGAATTAATTATTAATGGCCAATTCCTAAGTTTTGAGTGAAATATTAAAAGAATGCAAATAAATAATATTTTAATGTTATTAAATGCCTTTTTGAAGAAGTTCGAACTTTTCAAGAGAGATTATATATTTCACTTAGGGTTATTTTGGAGGCATTCGATTGAGCATTGGTGTTGATGAGTTTTTCGTCTGAGAGAGGAAGCCAAGGGTTTCTGAATCAGTTGGCCATTGGAGAACGTTAGCTCTCCATTGTTGCAGCCATTTGAGGTGGTGAAATATCAATTGAATTTGGCATTCAAGGGGACTTCGTACGGAGGTTCTATTTGTGCTTAAAGGTGAGGAATTTCATCTAGGGTTTGAAGGATTGGAAGGGGATATCTACAGCAGACCTAGAGATTCTTTCTTGGCAGCCATTCTATACCAAATTTTAAATATTAATTGCTGCTACAGTACTGTGTGAACAGTGCCTGCGTGAACAGTACCACTACAGTACCCGTGAATAGTGCCGCGACAATACTGCTACAGTATTCAAGGAGATTAGATCAGTCTTTGTTGGCAGACTTCTCATATCAGGTTCTTTATGTCTGTTATTTTGCATTTAGATACATACCTGCATATTGGTGTCCTTGCTGATTTGATCAGCACTCTTGGCATTGTGATTGTAAGTCATAAAACAATCTCATGATTTGCTTTTTAAATTAGTTGCATAGTCATTCTAAGTCAATTAGTGTTGCTGCTGAAAGTGAACAATCTTGATCAGATTAAGTATTGTATTTGAGCATTCATTGTAAAGCCAAGAATCTTGGCTACTCCTATCAGCTTTGTACTTGAGTTGTCAATCAATAAAAAGGAGATATAAATTGCATAACAAATGATCAATGTAACGTCATCTTTGGCACTCATTATCAGCATGTTAGTTTGCATGCCAATTGTTTGACAAATTGTCAATTGGCTGTAGGTGCATTTTTGAAAGTAGACATCATATATGTGCATTGGAAAAGGCAAAAAGAAGTCACTTATGCATTTAGATAATTGCTTAGTCATTGTAGTGATCGTTTACAAGCATTTAGAGTACTCTGATGTCATTTTCAAGCAATAACATTGGACTGAGAACACAGACCAGCAAGCTGGTCGGTCATGTGACAAGTGTTTGACAAAATACCTTGAGCTTATAATCAATATTTTGAGAACAAAACTAGTAAGGTTCACTACAAAGACTTTTGGGCCAGTGCAGTGGATGAGATCGAGATCTGAAAGAGAATATTTTCTCAGATACCGTTGGTGATGATCAGAGAGTGCGAGATTGTCCCAGTGCCGGATCAGATTGAAGAAGACATAAACATTGTACAGGCTAACTACGAGACAATGAGACATACACCTCTACCACTCCCAGATTGGTCGGAGCCAGAAATCACCGACTTGGATACTCTCTGTATCCCAGCCTTGACATTTACACGGAGTTGGGTAGAGAGGCATGTCAGCCGACTTAAGGGAAGATTAATTCCCCTTACGTATAATTTGATGGGAGATCACAGATCACCAGCAGCTAGACAGAGAAGACAGATTAGTCAAACTCCAGAACCTAGAGGAAAAAGGCTAGTTCGACCTAAGCCTGTGGTAGTTGAGGAGTCCTTGCATACACCATCTCGGGCAAACTCTCCAAGTTTACAGGAGGTATCATTGTTTGCTGATCAGAGGGAGAGATTGCAGGCAGAGTAGGCAGTGCAAGTGGAAAGTCAGCCGCCTCATAGGGAATCAGTGGGCCAGAGCATCAACATGCCCCGAGAGGGTAATCAGCAGGAAAATCAGCAAGAGACAGATGAGGGGACTACCACGGATACTCAGTTTCAGCAGGAGATTGAGGCAGCTCTCGAGGATGATGCTACTTCAAATCAAGATGCCCAGAGCTCAGGAGACACTGAGCCTATTGATGATGATGAGCCTCGTCGGAACGATGGCAGGGATGAAGTTCACGAGGTTGAGCAGCCTTTTGTTATATCGGACATGTGGCAGGAGGTGCCAGAATGGCTAAGGGATAGGATGAGGCGTGATCCTGTAGATGAGACTGATCCCGCAGTTGAAATGGAGGAGTTGTTACAGAGGATCAGTGCACCTCCAACAAAGAAGAAGGCTAGGAAGTTCTCCAAAATATCCACAGATGAACATGGATCTCGAACTTTACATGTAGCAGTGCCTCGGGTGGAGTGTGATCGGGACGAGGCCGTTCCCGAAAATTATGTTGTTACAACTATGGAACTTGGCCGCCCTACTGGAGCACAAGTAGTAGAAGAGTGCGATAATTCCTATCGAGCACTCAAGGATAGATTGTCCTATGTTGAGGGCAAGAACAAGAAATTGAAGGTAGAGCACAAGACACTGATTGGCTACGTGCAGCACTTGTCCCGTCCTTGTGGGCAAAGAAGCCGGCAATTCAGCTTCCAGCTAAATTTTCCCGGGAGTCAATCAGTGGGTTAGAAGATTTGAAAAGGATGGCACAACAGGCAAACAAATGGATTGCAACTGTCCGCGTCGAAACAGGAAAGTTTATGGAGGACCTTGCACATGCCCATCGGCAAGCCTCCGATATTATGGCCAGGATGGATGCAGTTAGCCATGCTTGGGGTGAGGCTCATATCTATCAGACGAGAGTTGTTCTCCGTTTAGGGGCTTTGATGAGCACACCTCTACAGGTTTTGATTGAGGGAGGTGTAATTCAACAAGGCGATAAATACGACTTTGCCGGATGGTACTCTTCAGTAGTCACAGGCCAGGGATTCTACGATGCATCATAGACAGATTCTGTCAGGGTCAGAAAGGCCATGACGAACATCTTAGATGGAATTCT
The DNA here is from genome assembly GCA_007115665.2 of Sequoiadendron giganteum. NCBI lineage: Eukaryota > Viridiplantae > Streptophyta > Pinopsida > Cupressales > Cupressaceae > Sequoiadendron > Sequoiadendron giganteum. The sequence continues at coordinate 278,456,790 of CM021104.1, read as the reverse complement.
CAACACATTGGAGGCAAGCTTTGCCAAGAGGTTGATTTCTGAAGAGGTAACTGCAGATGGATTGAAGAACAGATTAACGATATTCTTTTCTGAGGTGAAGACCTTCACACAGGATGACTTCGAGAACACTTCTACGTTCTCCAGTATCATACAGAACACCCAGGACGCCCTTGTTGCCTAGAAGAAATCGTGTGCTCGGCATGGGCAAACAGTTACAGTTTTAGAATTTCAGTTGGATCACATTCCTCCCATTTCGGATCAGGAAGTTGAGGCAGTATTGGCCAAGTTCATCAGATTTGCAGCCAGCGAGAAGGAGAAAGGAAACGCCCTTCTGGACGATGATCTTCTGGAAGGGGATGACGTGCATTGATGGCAGATAGTGGTTCTACAGAGGAGTGGAGAATCTTCAGCGCATTCATTGCCCCACTCCTCTCAGTGGCGGTTTTTAGGGCTAAAACCCTAATCAGGGCTTAGGTGGCTCAATCTGAGCCTTCCATTGTATTTCAATCTAAGCCGCCCACTGGACTGGGCTAGATATAAAAGGGGTATCCCCCCTCATTTGTAAGGAGTTAGACGAAATACGAGATAGAGTTGAGCTAGATAGAAGTTAAAGTAGAGCTAGGAGTTAGCTTAGTTTGGAAAGGAAAGAAAGACTTTCCCTTTGAAAGTTTTTGCAAAAGATTGTTGTGTAAGACTCATAATATAAGGATTTCATTGGTTGGTAACTTCATTTTGCATTGTGGGCAGTTGGCGAGATCTTTTCGTCTTTCCAATTCGAATAGAGTAGAGTAAAGTAGATTTTGTTTTCATGCAAGTAGTGTTAATCGTGGAATGTGGCGTTGGTTTCGGCAAGTCTTCCTTTATCCATACCACTAGCGGGCTTGCTGACGGTAAGTCTGCCCTGCATGGTCAACTGGAATTTCAGCACCTAACTTCGGTTGTGATTTGTATGTCCACTTGCTTCGTTGTGAAGGGGTGTGTATGTTGAGTCACAATTTGAATATCTTACCCATCCTTTGAAGATTGCACCAACTTTGTCAGAGTTGTCCAAAAGGGAGACGAAACAAAGTTTTGGTTTGAAGATTGTCAAAGCCTGTCTTTGCATTCCACCCTTAGAGATAGATTGTAGAATTCCTATCCCTTTTCCCTTTAAATTCAGTATTTCTCGGTCAGTTCAAATACCAGAGCATCATAGTTAAATCCTTTATCTGCTTCACTTAGCTGAACAATTGCGTAAGTCCCCTTGGAATACCCAGCATATTCACATCAACCAACTGAGTCTATTCGCGATAAAAGGAACCTTGGAGTTGAACACATGAACTTTCACGCAATCTTAGCATGTGGAATACTTTGATCAAGAGAGAATAGAGTGACCGTTGGACATTTTATTCTGTGTTGGCGTTGTCATAAAACACACGTCAATAGAGAGGTTTCGCCATTCATTGTATCAAAATCGGCCTTGTGTTGGGCTTGAGTTGTAAGGAGATTTCTGCTCTTATTCCTTCAATATATAAGAGATATATTTTTGCTGGGTTTTTCTCCCTCGAGGAGGGTTTTCCCAGGGTATTTTGCTGTCGTCTGTTGTTCAGTGTTTTGTATTTCTGCTTATTTGCATTTCTGGTCTAAAACTAACATGGTATCAGAGCGTGTTTAAGCAAGATCAAATTAGATTTGTTTAAGCAGTCAAGTCATCTCCTTATCTAGGGCAGTCTATCAAAGTATCAAAGATGGTGAACAGAGTCAAGGTTGAAGATAGGCTTGATGGAGCATCAAATTTCAACTCTTGAAAATTCAAAGTTCTCATTGCCTTAGATTTCGTGGAGAGTGATGTGCCCGAACCATCTGATGATGCAAAGAAAACTCAATGGGAGAAAACTATAAGATCATGATAGATTCCGTGAAGGATCATCTAGTTCCGATTATCTCCAAGATGAAGATAGCCAAAGAAGTGTTTGGGGCTCTACAAGGATTGTATGAGATCAACAATACCAGCAGAGCCCTTGCATTGAGACAACAACTCCATCATATAAAAATGGCTAAAGGAGATTTAGCCATTTCCTTCTTCATGAAAATTTCTGATTTGAGAGATCAGCTATGCACAATTGGAGACATAGTTGAAGATAGAGATCTTGTTATGTTGGCACCGAAAGGTCTTCCTCAATCTTGGGAGCCCTCTATCCAAAGCATCAATGGGAGATCTAAGTTGCCCAAGTTTGATCGTCTTCGAGCTGATTGCATTCAAGAAGAATTCAGATTGGCAGCAAGAGGAAATGGGTGAAGCTCTCATAATGAAGAAAATCATGTCCTAGCTGCTCATGCTTCCAGAAGAAAAGGAAGAGAAGGGAAAAGAGGTAATTTCAAGAGGAATAGAGATAGAAAATCAGATTTTGTTCCTGAACCAAAGAAGAAGAAGGATCTCTCTCACATTCAATGTTTCAGGTGTGACAAGTATGGTCACTATGCTCAAGATTGCATATCAAAACCTAAGCAACATGCTTCTACTGCAGATGTTGATGATGTGTCACCTCAAAAGGAATCTAGAGACGACTCAGGGGAACTTTTATTCATCTCTGCTCTTTCAAGCAATGTTCCAACTGACAGTGACACTTGGTTGATAGATAGTGGTGCTTCACGACACATTACAGGATACCAAGAGCATCTTACAGACTTGGTAGAAAGAGAAACCAACTTGCAAGTGATAATCGAAGATGATGCTTGGTATTCCGTAAAAGGAGCTGGGGCCACCTCTCTTCAGCTAGATTTTGGCATCCCTCTTTATTTGAGTGATGTCTTGTTTGTACCAGGGATCAAAAGAAATATTGTCTCCATTTCAGCATTGGAGGACAAAAGGTACCAGGTTGCTTTTTCTGAAGGGAAAGTTCTTGCTTGGCCTAATAACTCTAGTATCAAATCAGCTCGTGTGATTGGTGTTCGTCAAGAGAGCCTATACAGACTTTCTATTCGTCTAGTTCAGACATTATTGCACGACTCTATCAGTTCGAGTGAGCTATGGCACAGGAGACTTGCTCACTTACACTTCAGAGCTCTTCCATCTATGGAGAAGGTGGTTACCACTCTACCAAAACTCAATCTGGAGCACAATGCCATTTGCAGAGGATGTGCACTTGGTAAGAATATCAAGAGTCCCTTTCATAGTAGTGACAGTAGATCAAAAGGAATTTTAGATCTTGTTCATTCTGATTTATGTGGACCAATGTCTGTGGCATCTTTGAGTGGATTTTGGTATTATGTGATTTTCATTGATGACTATTCTCGAAAGACTTGGATTTACTTCTTGGAATCTAAGGAGTCTGAAGAAGTACTTGATAGATTCAAAGAATTCAAGGCTCAAGTTGAAAACATGTCCGGGAAAAGGATTAAAGTTCTAAGATTAGACAATGGAGGAGAATACACTTCTGGAGATTTTTCGTAATTTTTGCATTGAGGTAGGGATCAAGAGGGAGTTATGTGTTATTGGAGCTGCTGAAAGAAAGAATAGATCCATAGTTAAGGCAGCCAAGGCTATGATTCATGATCAAGATTTACAGACCTTCCTATGGGTAGAAGCTTTCAGAACCGCTGTGTATGTTCAGAACAGAAGCCCTCATCGAATATTGGGAAACATGACTCCTGAAGAGGCCTTCACGAGTGTGAAACCTAAGGTTAGTCATTTAAAAAAAATTGGTTGTCCTGTTTACATTCATGTGCCCAAGGATAAAAGATCAAAGCTAGAACCTTCAGGCAAGAAGGGTACATTTGTGGGATAGAATGAGTCATCAAAGGCCTACAGAGTCTATATTCCAAGGCAGAAATAGATTGAGATCAACAGGGATGTCTCCTTCAAAGAGGAAGTAGCCTTCAAAAGATCTAAAGGGTCTTACATGGAGATAGACAGTGAAGAGCAGGAGGCTTCTCAAGATATGGACATATCTCCTAATCATACTCTTGACATTCAAAGGGAGTCAAATGAACCAATCGAGACTGTTGATCCAGTTGATCCTATAGATCCAACTGATGGGCCTAAAGACATTGTCGTAAGTCGGAAGAGGCCTCTATGGGCTCGACAAACTATGCAAGAGGCAAAAAATGTATGCAGCTCCTCGAGGCACCTTTAGGGAAAGCAAGAGACTACAGAAGTTTCCAAGCTATGTGGCATTGATGAGTCACATCATTGATTTTGAGCCTTCCAATTTCGAGGAGGCATCCAACCAGCAGGTATGGAAAGATGCAATGACAGAGGAATATCAGTCCATCATTAAGAATGATGTATGGGATATTGTTCCGAGACCTGAAGGGACATCGGTAGTGTCTTCCAAATGGCTCTACAAAATCAAGCATGCAGCTGATGGCAGCATTGAGAAACACAAGGCGAGATTTGTGGCAAGAGGATTATCTTAGAAGGAGGGAATAGATTATGATGAGACATTTGCTCCTGTTGTTCGATACACTTCTATCCAGACAATTATTGCAATTGCATTCACTAAAGGCTAGAATTTACATCAAATGGATGTAAAGACTGCATTTCTTAATTGTGTGATTGAAGAAGTGTACATTGAGCAGCCAAATGGTTTTGTGATTCATGGGAAGGAGTCTCATGTATGCAGATTGAAGAAGGCATTGTACGGCCTTAAGCAAGCACCTCGTGCATGGTATGAAAGGATTGATAGATATTTGATGAGCTTGGGATTCTCCAAGAATGATGCAGATTCCAATCTTTACTTCAAGGTAGTTGATGGTGAGGCTTTGATATTGGTTCTTTATGTTGATGATTTATTTCTCACTGGAGCAGAGTATCTCATTGTCAAGTGCAAGAAAGAGTTAGCCTCCGAGTTTGAGATGAAGGATCTTGGTCTTATGCATTACTTCCTGGGATTGGAGGTGTGGCAAAGCCCTGATGAGATTATTCAAAGTCAAGGAAAATACACTATAGACATCTTGAAGAGATTTGGGATGATGGACTGCAAGTCTATGTCTACACCTATGGAGACAAATTTGAAGAAGTTGAGTGACTCAACAGCTAATTCAGATTTGGTAGATCCCACCATGTATAGACAATTGATTGGATCATTGATGTATCTAGTCAACACTAGACCAGCCATTTGTTATGCGGTGAGTGCTCTCAGCCAATTCATGTGTGAGCCAAGACAAATACATCTAGTTGCAACAAAGCATATTCTAAGATATTTGCATGGCACTATGGAATATGGCTTGAGATATACTTCCTGTGAAGATCTGAAGTTACAAGGCTATACTGATTCTGATTGGGCCAAGAATGTAACTGATAGGAAGAGCACCTCTGGATGTTGCTTCAGTTTGGGGTCTGCCATGATTTCTTGGTGTAGCAGGAAGCAAACTTTTGTGGCATTAAGCACTGCATAGGCTGAATATATTGCAGCATGTGTGGCAGCTCGAGAAGCAGTGTGGCTTCAAAAGCTCCTTGCTTGCAGGATTGTTTGGTCAAACATTAGAGCTGACTGTGATTCATTGTGATAATCAAAGCTATGTGAAGCTCTCAGTAAATCCAGTGTTTCATGATAGGACAAAGCATGTGGAAATCAAGCATCATTACATCAAAGACATGGTGCTAAGGAAAGCAATTCAACTCAAGTACATTTGCACTGATGATCAGACGACTGATATTCTCACCAAGATTCTTTCCCGAGTGAAGTTTGCATATTTCCAAGACAAGCTTGGAGTAGTGGAGAATGTCACCCTTCCTAAGAGGGGGACTCAGCATCAGTGAGCTTTGCTATAATGCATATTTCTCTGAGACGGAGAAATATGAGGTGAAAGCCCTCGTACATCTCTGAGACGAAGATGTGGTTCTTTCCACACATGGGAGTAGCCATGGTGGACGTCATGTTGAGAGACTCCATGACGACATCACGTTGAGAGACTCTGTGATGACCCCTTTGTACTTGTGTTTTTCCACACATGGGAGTAGCCATGGTGGACATCATGTTGAGAGACTCCAAGACGACATCACGTTGAGAGACTCTGTGATGGACACTTGTACATGTGTTTCTTTCCACACATGGGAGTAGCCATGGTGGACGTCATGTTGAAGGACTCCATGACGACATCATGTTGAGAGACTCCGTGATGAACTCTTGTACATCTCTGAGACTGAGATGTGGTTTTTCCACAAATGGGTGTAGCCATTGTGGGTGTCATGTTGAGAGACTCCATGACAAGGATATCTGGAAGATACATCCCTAGCTAAGAGGGAGTGTTAGTGTTATAGCGGCGGGAGATATTTTTCTCCTAGATAAAATAAAATAATGCTCAAGGCAGATTGGCCTCTTGATGTGCAAATAAATATTTTTTATTTTTTTATTTTTATAAGGGGTCGACCCAGACAGGAGGTCGACCATCATTGTATATAAAGCAGGTGAAGATACCTCATTTTGATCATCAATTCATTCTCATTTTCAATTCGTATTTTCAAGAAGAAGTTCGCACTTAGCAGCAGATCAGATTTCAAGAAGAATTACATTCATTTGTATCAAGGAGAGGTTTCACCATTCATTGTATCAAAATCGACCTTGTGTTGGGCCTAAGTTGTAAGCAGATTTCTACTCTTATTCCTTCAAGATATAAGAGATATTTTTGTTGGGTTTTTCTCCCTCGAGAAGGAGGATTTTCCCAAGGTATTTTGCTGTGTTTTGTTGTTCAGTGTTTTGTATTTCTGCTTATTTGCATTTCTGATCTAAAACTAACAAAAAGCACCTTAACGTGCAGAAACTACAACACTAAACCCCTGTTCCCCTACAACGGTGTAAAATCTGGATAATCCTACTACATAAATCCTCAACCCAAAAAACATTCTCCTATCCCAAAACAGAAAATATACCAACCAACTTCGACAGAGTTCATCCTTCATCAATACATAGTTTACAATAGCAAAATGTGAAATTCAAAACAAAGCTAAAAGACACAGAAGTCCATTCCCATCAACTTGCACTACCCAGCTCCAACGCTGCCTTTCCGATCGCTTTCGTCTTCCGCTTCTTCTGGCCTTTCCCTTTTTTTTTCTTCTGGTGTTTCCCTTTCTTTTTCTATTGGCATTTCACTTTCCTCTCTTTCCTCTCCATGCCCTGCATTTCCACCTTTGCCTGTGCAATCACCTCTTCCACTTCCATTAGCTCGACGAAGAGCTTTAACACTTTCCATCCGAGTTGTGCTTCCTCTCGGCATCACGACTTAAATTTTCCTTCTGGCCACCGAATGAAAGGCATGCAACCCATCGACCCATGTAGCTCTTCCATCTCTTCGATCTCTATTCCCTCGCTAATGTCCATTCCTACACCCGATACTGACCATTGCAGGATTGACTCCATGCCAACCAAGAAATCCTCATGGACGATTGTTTGCATCACCTTTCTAACCATTTCTATCTTTTCGCCCAGGTCTAATCCCCACGCAGCTATCAATGAATACACATCCATATTCGTCCTGTATCTGTGCCTTAGGATTCCAAAATCTCTACCCAAAATCATCCTCGCACGTTGCCTTAACCTGCCATCCTCGAAAAGAAATAAGCCCATTAATCTCTTCTCTGACGCATCTCCGTAGAAAGGGCTTAATTGCCTCCTTGAGAGAAAGGTGAAATTTGCTTCCATTAGATCTTTGTGATGCCAGTGTCGCCACTACTGTTCTCTGTTGCAGAGCCTTCTTCACCACTCGAAACACAAATGAATTCAACAAACCCAAGGGTCGGGGAATAAAAGCCTTCTTGAATCTCCCACTCCGAATTAAATGCAACATGTACTGAAGAGCCACCGCTTGCCTTCCATGCATTTCTCTTGTCATTTCAAAACTACCTCAAACTGCCTACAACCTCGCCCATTAAACGCAGTGTACCCGCCAGTTACCTCAAATTATCCACTAAGTTCACATCTCTAAAATCTTCAAACTTAAATTCCCCGATTTCTTTAAAAGTTAAGGTCCATTTAGATAGTATATCGGCTTCAGCATTCCCCACTCTTCTAATGTGGCTCACCGAAAAATTTTCACATGTGGCTAATTCTTCTCTAATCCTCTCGATTGCATTTTCAAGGTGCCAAGCACTAATGGTCCCTTTCATCACCACTTGGACTATTATCAGCAAGTCCCCTTCTAAGTATATCTTAGTTGCTCCTAGATTTTTTCCACATTTAATTGCCAGTAATGTTGTTGAGGCTTCTGCTTCATTATTCGTTCCTTCCATCAACTTCTTTGCCCCTAAGGCTAAAACATTTCCCTTCCAATCCCAAAATATAAATCTTGCCCCTGATGGTCCAAGGTTCCCCTTTGAAGCCCCATCAAAATTTATTTTCCACCAGCCTTCCAAAGATCTTTCCCAAGTCACTTCCACTAACTCTTTAACAGTTGGTTTAACCCGACCCGACCCCTTAACAGGCCGAAGGCGAATACCCAGCCACGGCTCCTGAATTCGTTTATCCTCCATGGTGAAGGGTACTTGTGGATTAAAATGATGTGAGGCCGTTGCTCCAACCACTTCCTCTATGGCATGGTTTATCCTCCATTGTAGCCTTTCCAAGGTCTCTTCTTTATCCAAAAATATTCTTCTATTTCTTTCTTTCCAAATCTCCCACACTACCAAAGATGGACTGATTTTCCATATGGAGGAAAAAACTGACTTTTTCCTAGATATAGACCAGCCTTCAAAAACCTTCTTTAGCGTATCTGGGGTAGGGCTTTGCCACCCCAAAGACCTCCTTAGCATCTCCCAACACTCTACTACTGAATTGCAATGCAAAAGTAAATGATCATTGGTTTCCTCTACCCCTGCACACATCACACATTTGTTGGTTTGCAGAAACCCAAATGTTTCCTTCGTTCACCTATTAGGATGCGACCCCGGGTTGCCAGCCAAGCAAAGGCACCTGCCTTGGGTGGACATTCTTTCCCCAAGAATAGACTAGTCGGCCAATTCTCAATCCCTGCCTCTATGTCCAAAAACTGGTATCCAATTTTCACTGAATACTTCCCATCCACTGCTCCGCACCACACCACCTTGTCTTCCTTATTAGACTTCGTAATTTTTCTAGACTTAAAAATTTCCTGCATAAGGGCCTTTGTCGGTCTGTTAACTCAGTATCCTGGAGGGATTTCCACTCCCGATCACCTCCTGAATCATCACCCCTAAACACCAAATAATCACATACCTTATCCCCCCAGTGTTGTGTGAACCATAGTCTCAAATCAAGCAAGTCTTCGTTCTCCTTCAAAGTTGGAAAGCCCTCCCACGAATCTTCCCAGAACTTTGCTTTCAATCCATTTCCAATCTACCAGGTGATGTGGTCCACTATGACCTAACAGCAAGAGATCACAAAATTCCAAATTGTTGAGCCAAAAGGGGGATTCCACATGGTAAAAATTATGTAGTTATCCATCGAATCCAAATACTTTGCTTTTAGAATATGGACCCATAACTGAGATGGTTGTGAATAAATATTCCATACCAATTTCGCTCCCAGTGCCTCATTCAAAATGCTCCAATCTCTCAATCCCGCCCCTCCTTTCCCTTTTGCCATACAATTTTTTTCCCACGAAAGCAATGGAATTTTATCCTAGTCAAAAACCCCATTCCAAAAGAATTTTCTCATTCTCTAGCCTACAACCTTAACAATCTTTTTGGGAATTTTAAGACATGTCATAGAAAAAATAGGGATGGCTGAGATAACAAATTTTAGCATCAGAATCCTTTCGGCCGAAGTCAGCCACCTGCTTTTCCAACCGTCCATACACTTCAAACAGCAGTCTACCAAATCCTTCCAAATAGTCGGCTTGCTTGCACCCCCAAACAAAGGAATACCTAAATATCTTCCAAGAAGAGAACCCATCTTCATGCCCAAGATAGAGCAGATTTCCCTTTGTTTCTAACAGCAAGTATTGAAAAGAAAATCTCAGATTTTCTCCAATTAATGCACTGTCTTGATGCTTTATTGTACTTATCTAGAGTGCTTTTCATCAACCGTGCTTCCCTAAAGGAGGCTTCTCCCATAAGTAGAGTATCATCTACGAACTGCAGATGAGACAGAGGATCCATACCTTCTGCTACTCGAACACCCTTCCAACCCCCTTCCTCCCTCTTTTTAGAGATTAGTCTTCCTAAAGCCTCTGCCATTATTATGAACAGGAAAGGGGAGATGGGGTCTTCCTGCCTTATTCCCTTTTCAGAAGCAAAGAAACCTTGTGGGCTGTTGTTAAGTAAGACTGAGAACCAGGGAGTATTTATACAACTTGCCACCCATTTGATCCAATCCTCACTGAAGCCAAAACTCCTGAGTACCTTTAAGAGAAAGCATCATATGCCTTCCTGATGTCCAGCTTTACCAACATTTTTTCCGTTCTAGCTAACCGTATGGAGTGAATTACTTCATGAACAATAATAATACCTTCGTATATGGAACGGTTTGGAGAAAAACTACTTTGCTCAGGGGATATCACCGCCTCCAGAACTTCCTTTAACCTATTCGCCATCACTTTCGAGATTATCTTATACACCGTGTTGTAGAGAGCAATGGGTCTGAAGTCATTGAAAGATAAGACTTCCTCTTTCTTAGGGACTAAAGCAATAAAAGTATTATTAAAGTCTTTCAGTACAAAACCCCCCATTCTAGATTCCTCTACCACTTCCCACAGCTCTTGAGCCAAGATATCCCACAACTTCTGGAAGAAAAGTGTCGGAAATCTGTCCGGTCCAGGAGCTTTGTCTCCTCCAATGCTGAAAAGCACAATTTTTACTTCTTCTAAAGTGATTGCCTTTGTTAGCGCTGCATTTTGAGCATCTAATACACATCTAGGAATTACTTCCAGCACTTCATTCTCCTGAGAAATATCAGCCTGACTGTTACAGAAGGCTTCAAAAAAGTATCTCACAACTTCCTTACAAATAGCCTCCTTTTCTGTGAGGATAATTCCATGCTTGTCTTGTATTGAAAATACTTTGTTGCAGGATCTCTTGACCTTGACCGCATTGTGAAAAAAAATTGTGTTTCAATCTCCCTCCTTAAGCCAAGTCTCCCTAGATTTCTGCCTTCAAAAAAAAAATTCTCGTGCCACAACCTCCGCATACTGTTTGTTAAGTTCTTTTTCTATTTGGAAATCTCCTCACTCAAACCTCCTTCAATGACTTTTGAGTGTAGCATCCTCAATTCTTGTTCTAGCTTGAGCTTTTTTGAGAAAATATTCTTAAACACTTCCCTATTCCATTTCTTCAATTGTTCCTTAACAAATTGCAGCTTTTTGAAAAAGACAAAAGCTTTGTTTCCCCTCCTTGGTGGCGCATTTGACCACCATCCAACTACCAGCTCCAAAAACCCATCCTCTCTTAACCACATTTTTTCAAATTTGAAAGGGCAACGATCAGGTGCTTCCTCCTCTTGAATTCGCACATTAATCGGATAGTGATCTAAGCCTATGATGGGGAGGATCTCAGCTTGAAAGGTCCACTTGAAGTTGGCCCAATTTCCTGCAATAAAGAATCTGTCTAACTTTTCTGCTATATTAAGAAAACCAGTTCTTCTATTTGTCTAGGGAAATTCCCATTTTTGAGTTGAATCTCAAAAAGGCCATTATTAGTTACAAAATCACTGAAATCTTTTTGTTTTTGGTTTAACCAACCAAGCCCCCCTCTCTTATCCGACGGTCAAAGAATTGCATTAAAATCCCCACCTAAAAGGAAAAGTTTGTCACCATTAGCAGTCATCACCTCCGAGATCTCTCCCCATACCCATCTCATTTGTGAGATATTATTTGGTCCATAAACATTTATTGAGGAGAAACTTGAAAGTAGCTACTTGGAAATAATATTTACCCACTGCCATGACTTCTCTGCTCTGAGAGCTTGGACCTCCATCATCGCCTCTTTGTAAAGAATCCCTATACCTCCCGAGGCACTTGTAGCTTCCAAAATAAAACATTTCCAAAAGTTGAAGCGCTTTCTAAACGCTTCAGCTTCAATTCCACTTAGCTTTAAATCTTGCAACATAACTATGTCTGGTCGTGTTTGATCTCTTGATCAAACGAATCTTGTCAAGGGCATTGCACCCCCTGACATTCCACGATAAGACCTTCATTGCTCCCGGGAAAAGGCAAAGCCTTTTCCTAATCTCAATTTATTTTGTCCTGCTGCACTTCCCGCAATCTCCAATTTTACCCTTATTGGCTTAGGACCTTGTTTCTTCTTTTCACCAACCTTAACCTTGATTTGTTTTGCCAAAGTTTGCTCCAGAATTCTTTTTTCTTTGATCCCCACTTCAGAGCTTAAGCCCATGTCATCACCACCAACTTCTTCCTCCTTCGATGGGATTTCCAAATCCAAATCTTAAAAATGGGTTCCACTATTTCAATGTTTTCATTGTTATCATCCACAAAAAGATTTTCATCTCAAGGTGATTTTATAGGAGAGTTCCAACTTTCCACCGCCTCTTCACCAGGTTTTTCCCCTCTCAATTTATCGGTGAGGTCTTTGATAGTACTGTCAAAATTTGTTAGATTGTTTGCGGGACTTTCTACTGCTGAAGCTATTTGAATATTAGATTTTTCCAAAGGTGAAAAATTTGGTGAAGCTCGAACTACCTTTCCCGAATCGCAAACCAGAATTGTAGCCCTTACTTCCTTGAAGTTGTCCACCCTGAGCTCTTCCTCCTGCTCTGCTGTTTTACTTACTCCTAATTCAACAGATGCTTCCACCTAGTTGATTTATTTCCCTAAAGGTGATGCCATGTTTAAATTTTCATGTAACCCTTCTATCTCAGAAGCCATCGACCCCACCAAACTCTCCTCTTCGACCCTTACCTTTCCAACCCACCTTTCCTCTGCTTGAGAATCTGTCCACAGACCTAAGGCCATTTCGGAGTTGCTCAAACCCCAATCTTCCTCAACCCACTGGTCCCATTTTCTCGACATTACTTCCAAAAAACTATTATCCTCCCCTTGAAAATCTCTTTCTTTTAGCAACAGTAAATCCGTTAGGGCATTTTGTTCCAATCCTTTACCTTTCTCTAACAGACTACATTCCCTTACAGGGTGCCCTACCCCTTTGCAAGCAGAACACATCTCGACCATTTCTTCGACTTACATCATTTGCTTCTAGATTCCCTCCCCTGTTTTTAGTTCCACCATTGTTGGGAGAGAGTGTATCGCCTGCCAGAGAATACAGATGCAGGCATACATGCTATAGTCTTTATTAGCAATGGCTTCATCTACTTTAACAAAAATTCCTAATTTGTTGCCAATCAGTTTTAGCCAAGGAAACCCGGTGACGTGTCTCCCCCCTAAAATGCCCCGTCCCGGGGACGGCCATGGGACGCCTGAGCCGTCCCCCAACCGTCCCCCACATCAAAGCATGTTTTAAAAATAAAATATATATATCTATATAATAGTTTTCAATTTTTTGGTTTATGAGTTCGTTTAAATTATTTTCATATATCTTTCACAATATTTGGAACACTCACAAGATAAATATTTGATGCTCTATTAGAGATATATAAAAATAACAAAAATTTATTCCAAAAGTGTGTAAACTTGAATTTATTTGCTTGTTGTTCACTAACAGGTTTTAGAGACAAAGACTTAGGATTTTGACATTTTTAAACAGTTCTTACTTCTTCACAATTGGAAATAGGCTGAATATTAAGGCAATTTGATGCCCAAAACTCTTTGAGTGCAGCAATTGTCCCCACATTTAACTGCTCAAATCCATATCAGACAATACACTAGCATTCAATTTACTTCCAGTAGTCCACACTCCTAGCAAACTACAATAATTCTGCCTTCAGACGCCTTAGCTATTCATTATTGTTCTATGCCAAGTAATCAATAACCTAGGTGAAACAATCTTCATTGTAATCACAAATGTTCTCTCAATTTGTGACCTAGATATAACCTTATGTAATTTGATATTAATTTATAAATTTTAACTTGGAGGTTGTATTATGATTCATGTATGTTAATTCTGAATTTTCAATGTGTATTGAGTATTGACAAAGAATGTTGAACACAAATGTTATATGTTAAGGTTCTATAATGTATATTATGTATGCTTTATCCATGTTTTCATATGAATATTTAAAATTTCCCTATCTATTTTAAATTTTCCCTATATTTTATATAGCCGTCCCCCGCTCTCCCTAAATTTGGCCTCAAAAATCGGAAACTTGGGGACTCGTCCCGCCGTTCCCGTCCCGGAAACTTGGGGTAACCTTGGTTTTAGGGTTTCTATGTCCCAATATTCATGGGGTAGGTTATACAACTGGATCCATATTGGTACCTCCGAAATGGTTTCTATTTTAGGGTTGAAGTTTGGGGTCCAATCTTTCAAGTAAAACCCTTTTCCCCCCATTAAAAAAGGCCCACTATTCATAATCCACTCTTTATCTAAAGGACTAGGACAAACAACCAGGTAAAACCCATTTGGTAGTGTTTCCAGGATGGTTGCTTCCCCCCAATGCTCGTTGCACCAATTTCTAACCCTTCTAAACGCCGACCACGGGCCACTCCATTTCATGAAGAAAGCTTTTTCCTTGAGCTGACTCACAGACTCACTCCAGGCTTGACCCTCTACCATTAAAGAAACAACCGTTGTGTGCTCAGATGTAGGGTTTACTTGGTCCGTTGGCATCAGGTCACCGTGCCGCTTTGGCCTCCAGAACTTCTTTTCAATCTTTTGAATGTCTACTGGCTTTGTTAAGCACATACTTGCGTAACCCCATTTGTTCCTTGAAAAAACCTGTTGCTCCTTCCCATCATTTTGGTTACTATAGGAACCCTTTCCACCAGTTGTCGAAGCCTTCCATGCTTGTTGTGGAGCGCACCATGGAGGATTCGGCAGGCGACCTCCATGTCGTCGATTGTAAGGCCACCTGGTTTGAGGTCCTCCATGCCCTCGAAAATCGTGCATCCTGCGATCGCCTCAGTCCTTCCTTCTCTCCGCCATAAATATATTTATATTATAATAATATAATGTTTTTAAATTTACTATAATGTATTCAAAGTTAACATAATATTGTTTTAATTTTATTGATTTATTATTTATATTTTTTTTATTTCAAATTTAATATTTATAGAAGGCAAATTTAATAACAATTTTTTTTCCCTTGTTGAATGTCATCCGAATTTTATCATTATTGAACACAAACACAAACTCAAACCTTGTGACATAGATGACTCATGATCAGAATCAAAGAAGGCATCATTGAGTTGTGCATAGATTCATGAATGTTGTTCTCCTTCCATGGAGCCTTTGCAACAACTCTCCACTCTCATTTTATAGGGTAGAACATCAGAATTCAGATTTTGAGTTCTTTGAGGTACTTGGAGGAACATCAAGATTTAAATTTTGAGTTCTTTGAACAAGGAGAAACATTGGGATTCACATTGTCCATTAAGAGTTTGTCATTGCAAGATATTGCCACTTATCACAATAGCATTTCAACAAGTAATATTTAGCTTAGTGCCTGAACACTTGAGATTGCACCCCTCATTTTAGTTTTTGATGACTATGCATGGAGTGAAATCATCGTATAACTTCAATTTTATGCAATTTTTCTTGGCATGGGAGTTGTTTTTTATGTTTCGACATGATTGTGGATGGCAAGTGGTTCACATTTTCAACTTGACAAAAACTTAGGTCATTCCATGCATGCTTTAGCACACTTTTGGGTTACTCACGAGCACAATCAGACAGGATTATCTAGTTTTCACATCATGCAATGTAGCTGCCACACTTTTGAACAACCTTCTGCGAAATTCATCACTGAGGACATAAAATGATGGTGAAAATTTTCACAACGGATGTGGTACTTTCAAAATGGAATATAGCATCGTAGAAACCTTGACTTGACTTGAGAAAACAAACTCGGGTTTTTACCAACTGTAATAAATAAAAAGAAATGGATTTTAAAATTAATCGACGGGTGAAAACAAACCCTAATAGGGTTATCAGCCAATGATATAAACCCTAACTAAGTGCAATTGCAGTACTGGTTAAGATTTCTCTCACTGATTTATTTTTCCGTTAAATATCTATATACTAACCCATTTCCCAAACCCAAAAAATAAATTTCGAGCAAAATTTTGCAAATTGCAGGTGTAACTGCAACTCCTTTCAAAATAGAAGCAAAAAAGCGTTGGGAAAACTGTTTTAGTCTTGTAGATTTATATTAAAGCAAAATATCAATACAGGTAAGAGATTAACCTACGATCGTTTTCATCAAAAGAGATGATAAGGGACTTATTTCGCAAAGCCCTTTTGGAGATGTGCCTTCCCAGCTGCTTCTCAGGCTCCCCGTCCTCCATATCCCAAACGTCGATAAGCTGAAGGTGAAGACCTTTTTCAGGCTATGGAGCGTGCTCCATGTACCAACATTCTTCGAACCAGCGTTTTAGTTCGTAATGCCCATATTTAACGACTTGGATACAACTCAGAAATCGGGCTAACAATTCAAATACTTTGACCCATTATTGACTCTATACTAACATATATATATATTTAAAATAATCTATATATAATAACACGAGATATCTTTTTTAACCTATTTATTTTTAGATTATTTTTTAATTAAATATAATTATATTATTATTATATCTTATATTATAATATTATAATTATAATAATATATTAGATATTAGAATTATACTATTATAATGTATTATTATTATATTATTAACCATTTTATTCATGATTGAATTTAATTAGAGTAAGTATTATATTATATTATTGCTTAAATTTTATATATTTATTATTATTATATTTATATATTATTATTAATATTAATATGATATTATTAGTATTAATTAAAATATTATATTATTCATATTATTTTAATATGATATTATTCATATTATTTTAGTATTATATTATTAATGGGATGATTTCGTAGTGCAATGGTAAGTTGCAAGTAATAGTTTCATTGTTGTTAGGTGTTTGAATCCCACCAATGGATGGTGGAACGAATGATCATTGGTTGAAGAATCAAGAACACTGGATGGTGGACTGTGCATGGAGGATGGAGGAAGTTTTGGGTTGTTGGAAGAGGATGTGATGGTGCTCGATAGACTGTAGGTGGAGTAGTGGCAAAGGAGAACAGTAGCAAAGGAGAGAGGACGGAAGAGTGGAGGCATGGCAATAGTCTAGGCTGCAGGTGACAACAATGTGGGGAGAAGGTAGGATGTTGCACGAAGAAAGGAGGAAGAGCAAAAGTATGTGGGGGTGGAGGAAAGAGCTAGAGGAGAAGAGTCAAAGGAGAAGAGGGTAGGAGGAGTGGAGGAAGATGTGAGGAGGAGGTGAGATGGAGGAGAAGGTAGAGAGGAGCAAGGAGGAGGAGGGGAGAGATGGAGGAGCTAGAGGAGAGGAAGAAAAGGAGCTAGAGGAGAGATGGAGGAGAGGAGAGGAGTGGAGATGAAGGAGCTGATGGAAGAGGAGAGATGGAGGTAGGGAGAGAAGAAGAGGAGTGGAGCCATATAAGAGTAGAGAGGAGATGGAGGAGAGGAAGAGGAGAGATGGAGGAGAAGTGACGGGGATGAGGTCCCTCAAATGTGGCCTCACTAGTTCATAGCTCTAGTCAAAAGCCTTCACGTATAAAATATATATATATATATATATATATATATATATATATATATATTATTAATACTAAAATTATTATATTATTTTTAATATTATAATATTATATTATTCTTATAATTATATTACTCTTGATATTAGTATTTTAACATTATAATTAATAGAATATTTTTATTTTTTTTGTTAAAGTAAAATTAATAAAATATTATTATTTTTAATATCATAATTATATATTTTTATTATTATTATTATATTATTTTGATTATTATATAAAGAAATAATATTATCTTGGATTAAATTATGAATAATATAATCTTAATATCATAATAGTTTTGAATTTATAAATGTCATGATCATAAATATTTATATGAAGATAAATATATGATATTATTTTTAATGTTTTATTCTTCAATTTCTATTAAATTTAAATTATGCTTTTTATTTTTATTTTATTAATTATGAAGGGTTTCTAAGAACACCCTCACTCCATTTACAGGTATGTCCTACTAATATAAATTAAGAAAAAAATAAACAAACAAAAAGGAGACAACCAACCGCTCAAACTTCTTTGTATAATACACATGTATTACTTTTGTAACCACCTTTGTATTATTCTCTCCTTGGCTGGTAAATACAGGTTGTCAATAAAATATTTCTTGCTACACATGTTTATTATTTTTCATGTTGGATGCCCTCTAAAAAGGGGTATGATTATTTGATTAAACTCATTCATCAATTTCTTTGGGCTAAATGGGATGACAAAAGAGGGTTTATCACCACATCATGGACCCACAATATTTAACTTAAATGTAAATGTGGTTTGGGACTTATAGATCCAAGAGCTCAAGGATTTTGCTTGGCTACCAAATGGATTATTAGAGTTGTCCATGGGAATGAACCGTGGAAGATTCTTATATGAAATTGCATTAACCTTGCCTCTGTCAAGGGCAAGTGGCAGCACATGGGATGGCTTGATAAAATTTTGCATGCTTCTTTTTTTCAATAAAGGCTTCTTCCCCCCTCTAGTCTATATGGAAGGCTTGGCAACATAACTACTATCTTTTAAAATGGAGGAATAACTCACTCCAACGTGGTTTCAATTTCTCTACTTCATCCATTCAGTGGAACAAGCACATTCTTTACCAGGATCAGCCTCTTGCTTTAAGCTTTCCTAAACAATCTTACTCATTGTTCACAAAAAGAATCTGTAATGTTGGAGAGCTTTGGGATTTTGATACTATGAATCACTGTCATGGCATTTTGTTAAAGCTAAATTTAATCTTAGCAATAAATACAAAGTGTTTCCAATCTTTGTATAGTCCTTGGTTCCATTGGAGCTATCAATGAAATTATGTACTCCTATGCATTGTAACTTCTACAAGGATTGGTTATGGATGTCACCATATCTATTCTTTTATTTTCCTTTAAAAAAAGCTTATTTGCAGTTGCTTCCTAACTTTCCATTAAGGTCTCATTTGAACTCCAAATGGAATTGTAGATTCAATGAAAAAATTTGGTCAAAACTATTTGCCCAAATTTGGAAATCAAAAGTTAACGCAGATGCTCAATTAATTGCTTGGAAGATTTTACATTGCAAACTACCCATTGCGAACAAACTAAAATGTTTGATGTTCCAACCAATTAATTGTCCATTTTGTCATCTGAAAGAAACTATATGATATATCTTTAGGAATGTCAATTTGTTAAAAGGCAATGGAATGCAATTTTTATTGCTCTGCCAGATATCTTTGAACATAAGTTAAATTGGAAAGAAGCCCTTCTTAGCGTGGGGTTACATTCTTATATCATTGTTGATAGAGTTAGACATGTCATTTTGTTTCATATATGGAGAAATAGGTGTAAGGTCATTTTTAATAAATCACATGATCACCAAGAAGTTGCATTTTGTGGGCTTTACTCTAACATTTTCTATTGTTTGACTTCACTTTTTCTAGAATTACAAGTCGAGGTTGAGAAGAATTTAAAGGTTGATTTCCAAGTCCAACAAATCAAAACCCAATTTAAGCTTTTGCTTGGCTAAAAGAAGGTTGGAATTGCACAGGGTTTAAGATCCTTCTTTTAAGACTAATTTATGCTCCTCTTCTACAATCTACTACTTGTGATCAATGTTGGCCCATCTTGGGCAGCTTTTTGTACCTTCCTACAGTTCGCCATATTAGTTATCTCAAAAGTATCTACCAGAATAGACAGATGGTTACTTGCCATTTACCTTTCTACATATAGCTTGGAGAGCTCTGCTACATTTAAATTTTTATGGATTTATGTTTGTGGTACAGTTCAACAACTTGTTAATGCTTTGATTAATCAGCAAGTTGGTGTACTTATGATCTCTCAAGTTTGTTGTAATTGTTGTTATCTGTTGATTTTGCTAGTTTCTTATGTCTTATCAATAGGGTGTCTCTATTGTTTGAATGTTAATGCATTGTGTACATCTTGTTTCTACAGTTTTTTGCTGCATTTTACATCTTATAACATGTGTTTTCTCAATGTGGGAGGAAGGGTGGGTGCCCCTCCAAGCTGGCAAAGGGAGGTAGCATATCATGCCATGATGGTAGGGATGTTGGGGAACGGTAGGAAGGAGCTGGCATTAATTATGGCAAAAGAAGGTTGAGATTTGTCTTTTCGCCAGAGTACGGAGGATTAATGGAGGATAGCTTTGACCCCCATTTCCATGCATAGTAATAAGTGTATATCCTACCTTAAGGATTTCCTCCTTATGGCGAGGAAATCTTGCACGCTGCTTAGAGTACTATTTGTGCATGGTGGCGGTGGCGGCCTTGTGATCAATAAATTTATTTATGGGTGGCTTGCCCTTTTTTTGGCCAGGTTTTTTTTGCAGGTGTGAAGCGGAGTATGTGAATGGCCTCCTTCATTCTTCCCAATAGTAGTCTGTGCAGGTTCATCGATGGCAAAGAGCTCAAAATTCATAATAGAGGTGTCAATAGAGGACCTAGCAAGATTTGGAGTAGACACGCCAATCTCTTTGTGATCGAAAGCAAGGCAAACCTCCTTCAGGGAGATTACCGACCAAATATTGAAGCGCATTCTACTCAATTATGATCCTATGGTTGTTGTGGTCATGAAGATGATTCTAGGTTCGGACCATTTGGAATGCAAGGAGAACGGGAGGGATAATCTGCAAGTCTCGTCACATTTTCTTGCATGTCTCCTGGATAACAAGGTGCCTAAAGCAAAAGCAAAAGAGTTGTTGGTTAAAATGTTTAAAGAGGATTTTGTGGAAGGAGTGGACGAGGTTCTAAGCGTGGTGATTGAAGGCAAGGGTTGTTCGAGGCCCTATGATATGGAGCGGCTCCACATGGAGGAAATGGTGAAGATTTTTCCTTTTTCTCCTGGATTTACGTGGGTCAGACCTGATGAGGCATCAAATGATAGTGATGGTGGCTATAGATTTTTTTAAGAAATTCTTTGGAATGAAAGCGGTCAACAGTGTTGAATGGATAACAAACTTTGAGGAATTCACAAAATTAAATGGTTTCTTGTAAGTTGGGTGATGGGTTGTAGTTTTTTGGCTTATGGGGAAGCTAGTTTTTTTCTTTTTCTGATGGCGCTTTGTATACAGCCATTAAAATGGCTTTTGTTGTATTTGTCTTTAGTTGAGGCCTTTGTGTCCATGGTTGGGTGGTTAGTCTATAGACTGGTTTAAAGTGGGTGAATTCGAGGGTCGGGTGGCTTCATGGTTTTTTGGTTATGGGAATTTCCTGCTATGCAAACGGTTGTAGCTTCGAAATTATAATTAATAAAATACTACTCTTATGTATCAAAAAAAAAACATGTGTTTTCTCAATAAAAAAAACTACCTCTATATTAAGTGTAATTAATTTATTATTTTAGTTCACACGTTGTCAAAGTTGTTTGTCTCACGTTGAAGATTAGTGTCATTGAATGCTTGCAAATAAATCTTCCTGCACAATTACTATATCGTAGCAAATATTTGTGTAAAACACAACAAATATGGCTTTGTGCACTTTCGTACATTGAAGGGACACAACTAATCTCCCAACAAATTGACATATAACATCATATAGCATGCATTCCGCATGAATATAACATGCATAAAACAACAGATAAAATAGAGGGCCCAACAAACTGAAATGACAGATTATCCCCACTTTTGAGTTAATATTTGATATCTGAAAGTGCAATGATTATAAGAAAGTTAAAATTATTATTTTTTAAAACTTTTCAAAAATAGACAAATAATCATTTAAAAATATTTATTGGCTAAAAGATAACCTGAGTAAAATGTAAAGAAAGTATTGAATATAAAGTTTTGTAAAAAACATTTACCTTTTTATGAAACAAAAATGTCATTCACAAAACATGCAATTTTTTTCACTAAAGGTGAAAGGTAGAATTAAACTCATCAAAGAATTTTATATCATCTCAAAATCTTTAGGTAAAATATCTAATAAATAGTTTATCACTATCCTTGAATTTTATAAGCCAAAAAAATTAACGTTAATTTGTGTATTTGAAATAAAAAAAGGTCTTTTCTTTCAAAGTGAAGACTATTTTTTCTCATTAAAATTATATTTTTTCACTTAATAAATATATATTTAATATGTTATTTGTCTTAAAGTATTTTATTCAATCTTTATTAAATATCATTTTTACATACTATTATATTTTTTATTAAATTTCATTCCCAATAATTTATAATTTATTATTATAGATCAACTATTTCATAGTTTTATACATGACCAATTTATCATCATAAAACAATCAAAATTATTTTGTCAATTTATATATACATGTGTATATGTATGTTTGTCTCTTAAATGAACAATCATATTTAAAAATAAAAAATTTATTTTAAAACTTTATATATTATACAAACTAGATTTTAAAAATAAAAAATAAAAACTATAAAAATACAAATCAATCAATAGTTATTTAAAAAAAAACAAATACAAATTATTTAATTTACTTAAGAATTGTTTTATTTCACTTTAAACATCATTTTTAAACATTTATTTTCAAATTAGTTTGTTTTTTATTTTTTAGATTACATTTGTTTTACTTTTAATTTGAAAAAGGGTAACAAACATTTTATATTTATAAGTCCATCATTTATATTTTTATTATTAATTTTCTCTTTGAGTGTTCTCAAATTGAAGTAATGGGAGTTTAGATTAGTGGCATTAAAGTATCATTTCATGTATGTTTTGAGTATAATAAGATAACATAAACATAAATAAATATGTTATAATTTTTCTTAGGTAAAGAATAATATAAATATTTGACCACAATTTTAATTTAAGATAATTAAATAAATATAGGTATTTATATATTTTTATTTTTAGATTATTACTATTGTAAGCTATAAAATAGGCATGATGCACAGTTATGCTATTTATTTAAGGAGTAGTTTTAAAATGTTTGTTTATTCACCAAAGAAAAGCAAATAGAAAAGAATTATTTAAGTAGTTTTAAAATGTTTTTTTACTCACTAAAGAAAAGCAAATAGAAAAGAAGCGAACATACAACAAAAGTACTTTCTTCTCTTGCAAATCTTATTATGTGAATTGAAATTTATTGCAAAAGTATTTTATTTTATTTTACTATATAATAACTTCTTATTGAAATTTATTGCAAAAGTATTTTATTTTATTTTATTGTATAATAACTTCTTTCTATGACGTCACCTTAGCTTAAATGCTACAACTAAAATATTTGAATAGTTGAGTGAAATTAATATTATAATACAGGCTCACATTAAAGACAACAATTACAATGTAAGGAAGTTGAAGGCAACCGTTACAATCTAAGGTTAGTAAATAAGTAGAATTTCTTTGTAATAAGAGCTAAAATTTTAATTTATCTATTTTAAAAATATTTGTGGCTTTAAACTCTATTGCATGGATTATTGGGTATGTATATGACCCAAAAATCTAGTTCTGTCAATCCTAAATTTGAGGCACTCTTTGAAGGCCTAGCTAATTGGTGGTGTTCAAACAATGGAGCCTTAGTTTCCTCGTAAAAATATTTTCATTTACTTTTGTAGGGTTTTCCACTAATTTTTATTGTATCTAATTTGAAAATTTTGAAGTCAAGTTGTTTTAGCTTTTTGGTTGACACATCTCGTATAGGGGAAAAGACCCAATTGTCACCCATGATCCAATACCCGTTCACTCCTTGTTCACCTGACCCCCCAATAACCATTTACATTTTAGTCATTACATTGTTTTAATTATGCCAATAAAAATTTACAAATTACACCAATATATGTTCACTACTGAATGTGTAGTTGACCAAAAAAAAAAAACACATTGAAAACTATTGAAAACACTTTAAATTTTTGTGGGTTTTTATTGCTTGTCTAATCAACGGGTACTAGCGAAGTGGTAAAGATGTATGGGACAAAGGTTTAAAAACACCCTTTTTGAACACCTTTCACTTACAGGTTTCACAAGGCGCATTTTAAATACCCAGAAGCCAAAATTTTCTTTTTAAGGTCCTAACTCGCTTATGAAGAAGCCCAAAAAAAAAATTGAAATCGGACCTATTTTGCACTCTGCATGAATGTGCGAAGTTAGCCCTGGCAGCTACTAGCGGCTAATAGCTTAGTCTTTTTGAGTATTTTGGCACAAAAGAAAGTACACCATTATATCTAGTGTGACAAAAATCTCTAGCTCAACATAAAACTTGTCGGGGCAATTGCAAGAAAAGGCAAAAAACATTAGACCCTCCTATTTTTGTCTTGCAGTCGGATTAGTTGGGACAAGATCTTATGTCTTCGATTCATTCCATCACTATTAGTCTAGTAAGAAAGAGTATGCATTGCTTGTACCCCCAAGATTGGGATAGTTCTCCCTGGATTCTTTGAAACATCCAAATACCCTAGCGAGGGGCGAAGTTGGAAGAAGATGGGGAGATGAAAACCAATGGTTTGGCTCTTTATTGCCTTCATATTAGTGGTAATTGTGGCACCCCTGTCAGCTGGTGGAGTCATCAATAGACCAAACAATAGAATGTATTCACATATTACCGCTTATTTATTTAGAAGAACATAGTTACTTGTCATGTTAGGCCATTATTTTTGTTGGGTTACCAAAATCACTTTGAGATTCTCATTTTTCAACTATTTAATGCATACCCCAATGAAGCACAAATTAGAGTGATCTAAATTCGAGGGGAAGAGCAGACAAACATACAAGCTTTTACAATCCCTTTGTCAAATGGAACTATTCTGGTTTCTTTGAACCTAATAGATATACTTCTTTTTTCTTAGAATTCTATCAAGCAAATGCTATTGGAATTTTGACACTCACATTAAATTATGAATGATGAGTCTATAATATGGCTATAATTTGGATGTCATGATTTCAAATTTAGAAACTCTTGTTCTCTTTTTATGAATGTTTAAACTCTATGGTTACAAACTTTTAATGTTTATGGGTAGTATTTGATGATAAGAAATCCTATACTTTTGATGCATAAATACCTTAGCCTATCTATAATCATAGCCCTGTTTTGACTTCCCAGTTGACTGGTGTGATGAATGTAGTGTTTGAATAAATAAAATGAATTGAATGCATGTGATTAATGAAGAATGTCGTGCTATTATGAGTGCATGCATTCTTGTGCCTCTGTTGCCATGTGTTCTACAGGTTGTTGGAGCTGATATGAACAAGTCAATACACAGCAGAACTCGAGGGAAAAGGTCGTCTTCAGCGCACCAGCGAAGGAGTCGTTCAAAGCACGGATTCTTTTGTCTGAGTCTTTAGGAAAGAACCAAATGAATCATCGATCTAGGAAGGAGTGGAGCTCTAGATTTCCTCTGAGACAGTTGAGCGGATAGACTCGCATTTATGAAGTCTGTTCCTCCGTCTTAGGTGGCATTTATACCCGCGGCTTCCTCTGTTAGTTAGTTAGTTAGTCGTTTTTCTTTAAATAAAGGTTCCTCCTGCGCGAGTAAACAGGGTTGATCAAAAGAGAGTTTAGACTAGAGCATAGAGATACAATAGATTGTAATTATTTATTGTTATAATGAAGAACAAAGCTTTGCATTAAGTTTCTTACAAGCAACAACCATGTATGAGATTCAAAAGTATGAATAAAAATTGATGAAGTTTTGAGTTCTATTCCTACGTAATTGGTTGATGCTTGCTAAGGGGGCCCACTTAGTGAGTATCTATAGTTAACTATTTGCTTTCTATTATTTATCTGTTAGAATTCCATTTCCATAAGCTTTGATGCAAACTCAGTCTTAAACTGTTCCTGCAGCATAAGGAATCCATTCCTGTGACTGTTCCTGCAGCATAAGGCCAGTTCATGGTTTTTTTTGTTTCTAGTAATTGTTATTATGATTCCTGCTTTAGTTAAGTGATGTTTAAGTTAGTAAGACTTTACTTCATGTCCCCGCATCAGAAATAGAATTCCTTTTGAGCATTTACTTCTAGAAAGTTATGGCTAAAACCGGTTCTTAGTGCACATACTTTGCCGCTCCATTTCAAGTATACGTTCCCTGGTTTGACAAATAAATGAACGACCATAAGAAGATGTTAGTCACCTGCTGGAATGTCCAATTTTCAGGTTAGGATTTACCGTGACTTCTATATCCTTTTATGGGTGTGACCATTTTTGGCACCGTTGTCGGGGATGGTGTCAAGCTAAGAACCTGTCCTAACCATTTTTAGCAATAGTTTTAGTGTTCAAAGTTTTAGAAATTCTTCATTCAGTTAAGTCCGTTACATGCATAGAAGAAGAGACCAATTTGGAAGATTCCTTCCTGGCAATTTATATATCCAAGAAAATCACCTAGAGATTGACCCAGAAATTGTCCCAGAAGAACCATATTTGGATGCCGGACAGGACCTTGTCACTTCATCTTCTTCTTCCTCGAAGGCAAGTTTGAACTTATTTGATATACTTGATAATATTGACTTACTCGCATCATGGCTGAATAACCTGCATACCCATAACAATCCACTAGCCGTTGTTGTCTACCAGCTAGGAGCTAACCCAAGACCACCACCACCAAGGATGGCAGTGCCTACTTTTCCCTTTCCACTCCCTGAGTTCCATGACAATAATAATCTCAAAAATATCCCTGCTTCATTGCTCCCAAAGTTCTATGGCCTGATTACAGAAGACCCTCATACCTTCTTGTTCGAATTTGACATCCTATGTAGGAGTTATGATTACTAGTGATGCCCATAAGATGAAATTGTTTCCTTCTACCTTAAAGGAGTCAGCCTTAAGATGGTTCATGGGATTAGGAGGCAATGCAATAGCCACTTGGGATGAATTGAAGGAATTGTTCTTAGGAAAGTATAAGGAATATTGTAGGGGAAATGATATGAGAGGAGATGACCTCTTCAAGATGGCACAAAAGGAGGATGAAACCTTTGGAGGACTATGTCTCTAGGTTTTTGTTCAGTGTGTAGAAAAATACTCAGCATGAGCTAAATGAAGAGTCTAAAAAACTTATTTTTCTAAGGGGAGTCAATGATACCTGCATGGAAGCACTAGACCTCATGGTTGAAGGAGATATTACCCAAAGTAATTGGGATGACATCAAGATAATATGTCTTAATTACTCTAGGGCAAGTGTCAAGAAAGGCAGGGGATTCATACCCTCTGTTGCCAAAGGAAGTGGCTCAGGCGTATCAAAAGGAGAACTCTCTAGTCTATTGTCTGACCTCAAGCAAGACATCATCAATGATGTAGCTACTCAGCTAGACACAATGCAAGCTAGAAGGAAGAAGGAAGAAGCTAATGCGATGCTAGCTGAATATTGCCCTCACTGCAAACAGAGGAAGAAGGACTGTAGATGCAAATTGGTGGCCAATTTAGAGGTGCACCATCTTCCTACCGAGTTTAAAACTATTGAAGGAGAGGAAGAGGTGTTCTTTGTTGCTCAGCACAGGCCATGGGCCCTAAGACAAGGTATGCCTCAAGACCCCTTGCAAAATTTTGGTTAATATAATAATCAATGGCAGAACCAATACCCCCAAATTATGGTCCATATTCTCAACAACAATGGAATAATCCTTGGCCAAATGCCCAGCAAAACCATTGGCAATCCCCACAAGGGAATTGGCAACCACCACAGCAAAATCAGTGGCAGCCTCCGCAAAGAAATTGGCAGCAGTCTAACCAATGGAGAGGAGGCCAACAATGGTCAAATCCATCCACTGGTTTCCTACAGCAACCCCAGCAGCAATCTATTATGCCACCTTCTGCACCTAATCAAGGTCCCAATCCAAAGCCAACCCAATTACCGGCTCAGGCCGCACCCAATCCAAATAACCAGCAGCCACAACAATAGCAGCAGCAAGTCTATTTTGCTGATCCTAATCATCAGCCTACCTATGCTCTTAACCTGAATAATATCAATTTACGTTCAAGAATTGTGCTACCCGCACCATCTCCTCCCATAATCTTCAAATTGCCATCTAAGGAAGCTGACCAAGAAGAGGATACAAATGACCTTTCCCAACCAAATGAGCCAATTCAGATTCCATCATTGCCTAAGGCATCTACTGAAGTGTCCCCTCCTTTTCCACAAAGGTTGGAAGGTGAAAATGTTAAAAAACAAGAAGAACCTATCTTTGACATCCTTGACCAACTAAAGCATATATGTGTGAAAATTCCCTTGTTCCAAGCAATCAAAGAGGTGATTATCTATAGCAAAGCCATTAAGGAGGCATGTCTGAAGAAATCGGGAAGGAAAAAGAAAGATCCTCAAACTGTCCATGTCATAGGCCAACTCTCTGACTTAATGCTAGGGAAGCTTACCATCCCAAAATATTCTGATCCAGGAAGCCCTATTGTGGAGATCAATATTAATGGGGTGCAAATTAAGAATGCTTTAGTAGATCTTGGGGCAGCTATCAATTTCATGACAAAGGACCTAGTTGTACAACTTAGTATTTCAGACGTAAGGGCTACACCTACAATATTGCAGCTTGCTGATAGCTCAACTGTCAAACCTGATGGGGTAGTTGAAGACCTTGTAGTCACCTTGGATTCCTGGGAGTACCCTACTGACTTTATGGTCTTATCTCCTAAGGCATCATTAGGGGGATATCTTGTCATACTAGGAAGGCCTTGGTTGGCTACTGTTGATGCTTACATTGGTTGTAGATCGAGTAACATGACAATATCTAATGGGTATAACAAAAAAAAGCTTACCCTTTATTCTCCAGCCCAACCCCAGCCTGAGTCCGGAGAAGCTGTTTGGCCAGATTTGGGAGAAGAAGAGGAGGTGAACTCCATGGCCAAATTAATGATGATTACTAGAGAGCCTTTCATTGCACAACAAGAAGAAGAGGGTATATTGTCCAATATCCTACTGAATAACTATGGTACCGAATATTTTGGTTGTGAAACGAACCCATGTTCCTTACAGACCATTCTTCCTTCGTCTACATCAGCTTATTATCCTGCAGCAACTGACTGCTTACACACCTTGCTACCCCACGAGGTAGAAATGTCATTTCTGCCTGCAGTATCTATAGTTGATTTAACCTCCCAAATTGAGATAGCAACAAGAAAAACTGTGAGCATCAATAAAAACCTTACCAGTGAGCAACAAGAATCCATGGTTAAGATGCTTATCAGTCATAAGTCAGCTTTTGCTTGGGAATATGGTGACATGAAGGGTTTAGACCCCAAACTCTGTACACATCGCATATACATTAACAGTGAGTTCAGACCTGTCAGGTAGCTTCAAAGAAGAATAAATCCATCCTTGAGAGAGATAGTTAAAGAGGAGTTGCAAAAAATGTTGAATGCTGGTTTTATCTACCCAATCTCAGATAGTCAGTGGGTTTCCCCATTGGTTATTGTTCCGAAGAAAAGAGGAAAGTGGAGGGTATGTGTAGACTACAGAGAACTCAACTTGGCAACAAAGAAAGATTGTTTTCCTCTTCCATTCATTGATCAAGTTCTAGATAATTTAGCTAGGAAAAAGTATTTCTCATTCTTAGATGGCTTCAGTGGCTACAATCAAATCAAAATTGCTCCTGAGGATCAAGAAAAGACTACTTTTACATGCCCTTGGGGGACTTTTGCCTACTCAGTCTTGCCTTTTGGTCTCTGCAATGCTCCTGCAACTTTCCAGAGGGCAGTCATAAAAGTCTTCTCAGACATATCACATGATTGCATAGAAATATATATGGATGACTTTACTGCTTATGGTACAACATTTGAGGAAGCTCAAACAAACTTGAAGAAAGTACTCCAGAGATGTGAAGATCACAACCTATCACTAAACAGTCAAAAGTGTTTTATGATGATGCAAGAGGGAATAGTGCTTGGTCACTATATTTCTGCTGTAGGAATACAGGTTGATCCTGCTAAGATTGAGGTCATCTCTAATCTACCCTATCCTACCAAATAGAAAGAGGTAAGGAGCTTTCTAGGCCATGCTGGATATTATAGGAGATTTATAAAAGATTTCAGCAAAATAGCCAGTCCATTGTATGCCTTATTAACTAAGGACTCTGAATTTCACTAGACTGAGACTTTCCTGCACCTGAAGGACCTACTTACTAAAGCACCTATTCTTCAAGGACTAAAGTGGAGTCTTCCCTTTCACATACATACAGATACATCTGATCATGCCATAGGGGCTGTGTTAGGACAAAAGGATAATTCCATTGAGCATGCTATCTATTTGATCAGCAAGAATCTACAAGGGCCAGAATTGAATTACACTGTCACAGAGAAGGAGTTGCTAGTAGTAGTGTATGCCCTAAATAAGTTTAGGCATTATGTAACTGGCTACCAAGTATTTGTTCACACTGATTATGCAGCAATACGGTACCTTATGAACAAACCTGCCATTTCTGGAAGGTTAGCAAGGTGGCTATTGTTGTTGCAGGAGTTTGATATCACAGTCATTGACAAGCCAAGCAAAGCAAATGTGATCGTTGATTTCCTGTCAAGACTTCAAACAGCTACACCTACCACATCCGAGGTAACTGATGATACTTTTCCTGATGAACATCTATTTTATATTGCTGCTCGCACCCCATGGTATGCAGATATTGCAAACTACTTAGCAACCAACAAAATTCCAGCTCACTTCTCCCCAAAAGAGAGAAAGCTGCTGATTGAGAAGAGTTTCAACTTTTCCTGGATAGCCGACTGTTTGTTCTATACTGGACCAGATCAAGTCATGCGTAGGTGTGTGAGGGAAGATGAGACATATGACATACTGCATGCTTGTCATGACGAGCCATGTGGTGGCCATTTTTCCTCTAAAGAATAACAATGAAGGTACTAAATACAGGGTATTATTGACCCACTTTACACAAGGATGCTGTAGCATATACAAGGAAATGTGATAAATGCTAGAAAATGGGGCGACCAACAAAGACTGATGAAATGTCTCTGCAGCCTCAAGTGGTAGTAACCCCCTTTGACAAGTGGGGTATGGATTTTGTTGGTCCTATAGACCCACCATCCAATGGAAAGTCCTATATTTTGGTGTGCACTAACTATGTAACCAAATGGGTGGAGGTAAAGGCAATGGCACATGTCAGGGACAACAAAGTTGTTGAATTTCTGTATGAACAAATCTTCACACGGTTTGGAGTTCCCAGGGAACTCGTCACTGATCAGGGAGCTCAATTCACATCAACACTGATCACAGCGTTGATGAATGATTTTAAAATCAGACACAGGAAATCAAGCCCATATCATCCTCAAGCAAATGGCCAAGTAGAGGTTACTAACAGGAAATTGGAAGCAATCCTCACCAAAACAGTGAAGCTACATAAAAAAGATTGGAGCAGTCGTCTACCAGAAGCAGTCTGGGCTTACAGGACAACCTGGAAAACTACTACATGATTCACACCTTTTGAGCTACTTTATGGTAAGATTGCTATGTTGCCAATTGAATTTGAACATAAAACTTTAAGGACTGCTCTTCAGCTACAAATTGATCTCTTTGAAGCGCAAAAAGAACGCCTCCTCCAGTTGAATGCATTGGATGAGATGCGGAAAGCTACCTTGCAGCATACTGAAGCAGTGCAACAATAAAGGGCGAAGTGGCACGATCACCATATCAAGACAAAGCGATTTTCAGCTGGTGATTGGGCCTTACTCTACTACTCCAAATATAAGAAAAATCAGGGTAAGCTTACAACAAGGTGGCTCAATCCATATGAAATTGAGAATGTATTTGATAATGGTTCGATGCAGTTGGTGACAATCGATCCTATTCGCTTCAAACTCTTGGTTAATGGGCACCGTCTTCGGTTGTACCATAAACCGACTTCAAAAGAGGAATTCATGCAACAGTTTGTTCTCCTATGGCCAGTGATCTTCATGCAGCAAAGGGCTTCAGTCCTCTTCCTGCAGCGTCTCTTTAACTTATGATAAAACATCCATAATAAAGGTTTTTTGTACGAAAGCCAACTTCTTCATCATTATCCATCACCATCAATCACTCATTCCATCCTTCTTTTCTATGTCACCCATCCACGTCATCCATCTTCCGTACCACGATCATTTATAGTTTTTTTCCAAAACATCATTTCCGATTATGCTATGAGATCTACCAACATCCGCGGGCATTTATTAAAGGGTACGCGATATTCTTTCTATTTGTCATATCATTCATTAATTTTATTTGTTCTTTTATTGCATTACGTCTATCAGTCAATTCTGTCATTACTCCCCATGCCTCGCCTATACTTCCCACATGTGTGGACACATGTCACATTTTAAGTAGGGGGCGGGGATAATTTGAAACAATTCTTTCATTTTTGCTATGGCCATGTTCAATGAAACAATTTTTATCGTACATGCCGCCAAATGAATGCATGCCTTATCTATATCAATAAGTTAACTGCTAGTTAAGTAGTTTCTCGAAATCATTGCATGCAATTGTTTTTACATTATTTCTGGTAAAGCAAGAAGAGAAAGAAGCAGAAGAGGGAGAAGCAGAGCAAAGAAAAGAGTTTTTGAATATTCAGAAGACTTGAGATTCAAGGTTTATTGTTGAAGCAGTTGAGAAAATGGGTGGTCAACTTATACGTCGTGAACCTACGGCTCATGAATCTTTGACACAAGACCCTCAGGTTGTGCAAGCATTTAGCATATGCAGATGGTTAAATTACTTCTTAAGCATCGATTCCTTCAATGATGAGGTTGCTTGCGAGTTCTTAAGAACTCTTTCCTAAGGGGAAGCCACAGTTTGGGGCTTGGCAGTAGCAGTTACTGAGGAAAGGATTGCAGAAATAACAGGTCTTCCTGCAGCTGGTGAAGACCTTCCTACAAGAAGGGATGCCGTCTTTGCCAGGGCAGAATTCACAATGCCAGGTGATGGACCTTTGGAAATTTCAAAGCAAGGGTGCAGAAGAGTGTCTCTACCTTACCCCTATTCTGAGTATGCCTCCTATATAATTAGGTAATTAACTTGCGAAGGACGTTTTTCCTTTTTGCACTCCTATCATTTTAAGTTGTTAAGCCACATAAGGCATGGATTAGCTATAAATGTCCCGAATTATTTGTTAAAACTTTTAGAACGCAGTGCTAGTGAAACCCAGAAAGGGAAAGACAATTTAGTCTCTCACCATGCCCTCATTAAAAAACTGACTGAGCGTTCCTTAAGGGACGTTTCCCCCCTTTCCTGGCAAGAATTTGTTGCCCAGAAAGGGTTGTAGCCTCCTAAGCCTCTAAGAACATTGCCTGCAAGACCCAAGAAAAAGAGAAAATGAGTGGAGTCTTCAAGTAGAGAAGCTGAACAAGATTCCCCTGCTTCTCCTGCAGCACCTAGTCCTGCAGCTGTTAGAACTGAGCCATCTACCTGTGTTAAAACCAGGTCTGCAACAAGAAGTGAAAAAGGAAAAACCAAGGTAGTCGAACCATCTAGCCCTGGGCATACCCCAAGAGAAAACCCTCAAACCAAGAAGCAAAAACAAGCTACCTGGCTTTCTCCTGCAGCAACGCCCGATGCCACCATAGTTTCATCATCCTCCCCTTCCAATTCTCAAACCCCCAAGCAAGCTGGAAAACGAAAAACGGCCCATGAATCTCCCGCCTCAACTGCATTACCAAGAACTTCTGCAAGAAAACAAAGTCAGGCTACCCCACCCTCTTCTACCCAGCTAGAAATAATTATCATTTCTGAAGAGTCCGAGGAATTCATTCCTAAAAATTCTCAGAGTGCATCCCAGAATTTCCCACCCGACACCTCAGAAATTCCTGTCGAAATGCAACAAGATACAGGGGAAGTTGAGAAAGAACAGCAAGGCCGTACTCATGGGGGGAAAATGCCAAGCCTTGATGACTTGGTTGAGGCAGCTGATAGAATTTCTAGGGAATCAGAATCCCCTGTTGACCAGCAACAAGAGTCTGTCCTGCAGCAAGAGTAGGAGCAACCAGAGCAACCTGGGACATCCAATGCAACCCTGCTATCTTCTGAAGTATGCCAGACATTAGTTAGATATAAGAAACCACTGCTAACCCAATGCTTAAAGCACCTTCAGGAAACCTGGAATCCTGTGACACTTCAGACTTTGAGTTTCTGCCTTCTGGTTGAAACTCAAATGCAATAGAGTTTGTGGAAGGAAGAGAAGAAGAAGCTGAAGAAAGAAATTGAAAGACAGAAACAGGAAATCCAGGAGCTAAAGGAAAAGATGAATAAAATGATGAAGGTCGCAGGTCAGATTATGGAATGTAGGCCACCGCCTAGAGTTTATGCAATGTGCCTCAAAGAGTAGTTTTTGTGGTTTCAGTGGATGAGGATTTCTAAAGACCTTGACCCTGTCCCTACCACTGCTAGAGAATTTTATGATGCATATCAAATGGCACCTGATTGGCTGAGAAATTCCATGTGTGAGTTCTATTTGCATGGTTTATTAATTCCTGATGAAACTGAGTGGAATCCACTCTTGTTTATTGGTGACATCCATTTAAGATCACTAATGTCCTAGGCAGTGAATGAAGCTAATTATGGAAGGCAATCTGAAGACTATGAGGAGACTGAACGAAAAGAACCTCTTCCCTTGAGATCAGAAAGCACAGATCCCAAAGAATTTTTTAGGGCCTAGTTTTCTGTGGCGTATGGTTTTTATGATCCTATAGTCAGGATGAGGATATTTGATTTGAGGAAACAAGTCTATGACGAGTTCAAGCGCCAACCATATTCGTTCTGGAAGCTTGTAGCTTCCAGGAGCAAAACCAGATGGGAAAAGTTGACGGTTGGTTTGAAGAAGTCTGAGCCTCATAGTCCCCTACATTTGACAGCAGCTCTCAGAGGGTCTGAAAGATACATGCAGATTGGCCTCCAAAAAAGATTTGAATTATGGATGCCACTAACATTTAGACCTCCTACTCTACTTTGGCCATTATATCCTTATCATGCAACAGAGCTCAATGAAGACACAGAGGCCAAAAGATATGAAAGATGGCAGAACTGCAAGGTTTTTTACTTTAGATTTGGGACTGTATTACAAGGCCATGTAACTCCTACGGATTTTCGAGATACAACCAGGAAGACTAATGCTGGAGGACCAGCATTGGATAAATTAGGGGGCAGATGATGAGTCTATAATATGGCTATAATTTCGATGTCATGATTTCAAATTTATAAACTCTTGTTCTTTTTTTATGAATGTTTAAACTCTATGGTTACAAACTTTTAATGTTTGTGGGTAGTATTTGATGATAAGAAATCCTATACTTTTGATGCATAAATACCTTAGCCTATCTATAATCATAGCCCTGTTTTGACTTCCCAGTTGACTGGTGTGATGAATGTAGTGTTTGAATAAATAAGATGAATTGAATGCATGTGATTAATGAAGAATGTCGTGCTATTATGAGTGCATGCATTCTTGTGCCTTTGTTGCCATGTGTTCTACAGGTTGTTGGAGCTGATATGAACAAGTCAATACACAGCAGAACTCGAGGGAAAAGGCCATCTTCAGTGCACCAGTGAAGGAGTCGTTCAAAGCACAGATTCTTTTGTCCGAGTCTTTAGGAAAGAACCAAATGAATCATCGATCTAGGAAGGAGTGGAGCTCTAGATTTCCTCTGAGATAGTTGAGCGGATAGACTCGCATTTATGAAGTCTGTTCCTCCATCTCAGGTGACATTTATACCCTCTGCTTCCTCTGTTAGTTAGTTAGTTAGTCGTTTTTCTTTAAATAAAGGTTCCTCCTGTGCGAGTAAACAGGGTTGATCAAAAGAGAGTTTAGACTAGAGCATAGAGATACAATAGATTGTAATTATTTACTGTTATCATGAAGAACAAAGCTTTGCATTAAGTTTCTTACAAGCAACAGCCATGTATGAGATTCAAAAGTATGAATAAAAACTAATGAAGTTTTGAGTTCTATTCCTGCGTAATTGGTTGATGCTTGCTAAGGGGGCCCACTTAGTGAGTATCTGTAGTTAACTATTTGATTTCTGTTATTTATCTGTTAGAATTCCATTTTCATAAGCTTTGATGAAAACTCAGTCTTAAACTGTTCCTGCAGCATAAGGAATCTATCCCTGTGACTGTTCCTGCAGCATAAGGCCAGTTCATGGTTTTTTTTGTTTCTAGTAATTGTTATTATGATTCTTGCTTTAGTTAAGTGATGTTTAAGTTAGTAAGACTTTACTTCATGTCCCCGCATCAGAATTAGAATTCCTTTTGAGCATTTACTTCTAGAAAGTTATGGCTAAAACCGGTTCTTAGTGCACATACAGTGCCGCTCCATTTCAATTATACGTTCCCTAGTTTGACAAATAAATGAACGACCATAAGAAGATGTTAGTCACCTGCTGGAATGTCCAATTCCCAGGTTAGGATTTATCATGACTTCTATATCCTTTTATGGGTGCGACCAATGAATTTAATCCCTTAGCAATCCCTATTGGAGAACTCATAATTAGTATTGTAGGTGGGTTTTTAATATGTAATTTCTTTTTATACCTATTGGAGAATGATTATGTTGAAATGCCACTACTAGTAAAGGTGTCTATAGGCTTAGAAAACTTGAATCAAATATAACTATTGATTGGCACTTCTACAAGAAGTTGAGTAGCTAACTCCATGCCTTCTCAAGTTCTAATACTAGACTTCCTTGTTTAGAAATTCCCTTAACATTTGAACAAGCAATGGGCCATTTGGCTAAAAGGTGGGAGAATTTCTAAATACAACAATAACCATATAGTTGTTATTCAATATGTATTAACATAACCTCATGCCCATATGATCTCATCTCTCAAAATGATTGAAATATCAAGCACATTATCTAGAAAATTGACCTATATAAATAGAAGTATATCATGTCTAGTAGAAAGGAAATTGAGAAAGCAAGCCATTTCATCGAACACCCTAGAAGACATCAAAGTAAAGAAAGGATAGCCACATTATTTCTCAGATATGCAAAAGAGAACAAAAACCTAGAAAAATGCATTGAATTCTAGTAAGGAAGTTGTATGAAGGCGATACCCTGAAACCATAACAAAGTTGCAATCAACATATGTATCATTCAATTCCCCTGGTAGTTCCAAGAACTTTCCCAATAAGGAAAATAAAAAATGATGTGAAAGTATTCAAATCATATGCTTTCCTATCATTTCGTTATTGTACTATTCAAAAGAGAACAAAATGGCGAAAAATAGTTGACAAGCCAAAGAAAAAATATGTGTAAGGAGTCGAGATTTTTCTTCAATATGAAGTATTTTAAGGACCAAGTTATGAGTGGGGAATGGGATGAGGTTTAGAGGTGAATTTTAGGTTTCACCAAAGTTGATGACAATCGTATTTGATGAAGATATTTTTTGAAATCAAGAAGCAAAGATTAAAAGACATAGGCAAAGGAAATGGGTGAGTCTTTTAGTAATGATGACATTTTCAAACTCCCGCAAATAAATGGGGATCAATATAGTATTTTATGAGAATTGTGCTAACAAACATGGGTTCCCTTGACTCCTAAAGGTGATGTCTCCGATATGACCATGCATTTTGAAATAAAAGACCATTGACATTGATTTATAACCTTGCATTGATTGGGAGGTAGTTGGCATAACTATTTTCTAGTTAGTTATTATCATTATTGCAAGACAAATGAAAATTCCCTTCAATTACCATGGTTTGAATTTATTGGAAGAGAAAATTAATTGTTATTTGTAACTTCTACTTTAGCAAACCAGTCAGCTATAACATTATATTCTATTCTTTCATGTTGGATTTGATGTCTTACAAAACTACCCAATGACCTCTGAAAATGGCTAATAATAAGTTATATTTTTTAGGTAGTATAGATCCCATGTTGAGTTATTCTTTCACTTGATGTTGTTGATTTTGATCTCTACTAATAAGTTCAAAATAAATTCAGAATTGACTGTGTTTAAGTATAGATTTTTCCTCTTACTAGGAGTTTAGCTCCATGTAAATATCCTCTACAAGATCTCTATAAAGAAATGCACTCTTCACATCCATTTGATGTACATCCCATCCATTAGCTGCAAAAATGGAAAGAGTCAAGTGAATGGAGTTCATCTTGGCAATGGGGGTAAATATTTTCGTGTAATCAACACCAAGAACATTTGAGAAATATTTGACCACAAGACATGTTTTGAACTTTTCCATAGTTCCATTTGATTCATATTTGGTCTACTAGATCCATTTACATCAAACAATTTTTCTTCCCTTAGGAAGAGGGACCAAGTCTCATGTGAGGTTCCTCATCAAGGAACTATACTCTTTCTCCATTTTTGAATCCCACTTAGGAATTCTTGATTTTTCCTTAAATGACTATGGATTTGAAGCAATGACAATGTAGACATGTGGAAGATGTTGATTCCTTGACCAAGTCCTTCGAGTGTATGAAGTATCCCCAACAATATTTCCTCTTGATTCGAGAGTCTATCGAGACCAATGAGGATGTGAAGAAGATGGGGATGAAGGATGAGAATTTTCAACCTCAAAATGTGAACCCTCAGAAGGTGTTACCATGTGGGTTGGAGGTGAGGTAGAATCATTTGGGTCACTATCACATGAGTCCATTGTGGAGGAAGATTAGGAGAATTAGAGGTCAATCTAGGAGAGATTTCCTCAAAGTAAACACTCCTCTCAACAAAGAGCTCATGCTTCTCTAGATCCAATAATTGACACCCCTTGACACTATTTGGATATCCAAAAAAGATGCAAGGCCAAATTTGTGGTTCCAAAGCCTTATGCTTCTCTAGAGG
Organism: Sequoiadendron giganteum; assembly: GCA_007115665.2. NCBI lineage: Eukaryota > Viridiplantae > Streptophyta > Pinopsida > Cupressales > Cupressaceae > Sequoiadendron > Sequoiadendron giganteum. The sequence continues at coordinate 278,418,023 of CM021104.1, read as the reverse complement.
AATGCGCTCCCAAGTTGGAGAACCAAAAACTTGAAAATGCCTCAAAATTTGTTTCCCACCACACCAAGCATAAAAAAGAGTCATACATTTCAATGCCTTGTGGGGAACCTGATTTTGAATGTGTGTAGCACAATTAATGGATTAAATCCAAAATTTTAGACCAAGAGAATGGGCATGAATCATGCAGCTATCCATCTCCTTGAGGGTCTTATTTTTCCTTTCAACAACACCATTATATTGTGGTGTGTATGTAACTAAATGTTGAAGATATATCCCCTCAAGAGTATAAAATGGCACAAGATTATGGTTCACATATTCTCAACCATTGTCAATGTGAAGAATCTTGACATACTTTCTAGATTGCTTCTTAGCATAAGCCTTGAAATATTGAAACTTTCCAAAGACCATTATTCTAGCAAAGAAAGTAGACCCAAGTGAATATGGAGTAGTCATCAATGAAGGTGAGTACAAAGCAAGCCTTGTTGCAGGAGAAAACTAGAAATGGGCCCGTTAGATCACTATGAACCAACTGAAGAAGTTATGAAGCCCTCCAAGACTTCCCTTTATCAAAATTCTCTTTTGGATGCTTACTTATGGCACAACCTAGACATACACCATCTGAAAAGCTGATGCAAGGGAGACCTATGGCCATATCCTGTGAACTAAGCTATAGAAGATAAAGATAGTTAAGATGGCCAAATCACTCATGCCATAGCTTACTCACTAAATCTGAATGAGTGAGCAATGATGCAAAAGGAGATTGTGGAACAAATTGAGAAAAAATGTATAACTGAGACTCATGATCAACCTTTCCCACTGCAACCAAAGCACTGTCCTCAATATCTTTGATCATGTGTATCTAGAGAAAACTCAACTTTCTCGCCATTCCCAAGATGAGTGATTTGGTAGAATGAAAGAAGATTGACACACAAGTTAGGAACACATAGAACATTATCAAATGATCCATCATCCATATCAACTAAACATTTCCTATAAATTATGCAGGAGTATAATCACCTATAAGAATGTGTGGCCTTGTACAAGGCTTTAACAAATAAAATAATTATCTATTAGTACCCATGTGATGTTAGCACCCAAGTCAAGTATCCATTGTTGTGACAATCATATGGTTGCAAAAAGTGCTTGAACTTTCCATTTCTTTGATTGTGAAGAAGTGGAAGGAGATGCTTCCTTTTTTTAAGAAGATGACAAATCGAGTGATTCTTCTTGAAGATGTTATTCAAATCACCAATTTTCTTAACATGAAAAAAATGCTCATCAAGACCAACTTTCTTGCAATATGAACAAGTCAATTTCTACTTCTTCTATGAATTCCCCTTCTTGAAAGAGGATGTCTAATCTAGTTGTTGAGGAGAAGAAGATTATGCTCTAGCTTTATGTGGATTTTTCTTTGATTGCTTTTGTTTCTTGCTAGATCTTGTCCCATGACCTACCACTAAACCTTGTGACTTGGATGACTTGAGAATACCTATGGTGATCAAATTTGCTTGTTCAAGCATCAACATCTTTGTAAATGAATCAAATGAGGGTGTAGTGTACGCACTTCCCATAGTCAGTCGATGAATATGGAAACTGGAAACAAAGGCTACATATTTTGAAGGAAGCTTGTATAAAAAATTGAAGACTAATTATGCATCCTTCTTATCAATACCACAATATTTGAGTTGTGCTCTCAGTTCATTAGCCTTGGTTACATAGTCTTGGATTGTATAAAAATTCTTTAGATCTAGATTAGTGAGATCATTATCAAGTTTGTATCCCCTAATCTCATCAAATTTTCTATATAATTGAGCAAGTTTATCCCAAGCATCCTTAATTGTTTTACACATCAATATGAAAGATAAGATTGACAAAAACATATTTCTTAAGAGTTCCAAGAGTAATATTAATTTTAATGATCCATTCACTTTTTAAATTAGGATCAGTGATCCAGAGTAGCTGTAGTTATGTGGGGAGACCACTACCCCGCGCTAATTGGAATGGAAAACTATAGTAGGGTGAGAAACCACTACCCCATGATGGACTTTGACAATAGTTGTGGTAGCACAAGGTCGCCGCTACCCCATGACGGGTTATGTCACCAGTTGCACTAGTGTGGGGATATCGCTACCCCATGGTCAAGGAATGAACCATTTGTGGTGTTTTGAGTTGAGTGCCACCCCATAGATAGAATGTCGATGATCAATGGTTTTGCGGTTTTAAATTCTAAGCATCTAGTTTTTTTGAAATTTTTGTAATTTTGTTTGTATTTTTTTCACAACTATCTATTCAATTCAAATTCCTATGACTATGGTGACTTTTGGAATTCACCAATTTTTATATACTCCAACTATTTTGGATTTATTTGGAACGCATACAACTCTTTTCATGATTTTGTAATTTTATCCAAATTGAACACAATATTGTAGGTTACTTTACGCTAGATATTATTAACTAAATCCCCACCTTAGTTCAGATCAATGGTATCAGAGTGGGAACGCTCTTGAATGTCGGATCACACAAGATTAGGTTACCAAAGATTAGGATTGGACACATAGAACTTGTCAGATTACCCTCCTTTGAGATGCACACGACCAAAGATGGCAAACGAGAAAGGTGATTCATCAAACTCTGTTAAGAAAGTGGTTGAAGAAGCAAAGAGAATAAATGATGAGCCAATTATCACACCTTCTATAGGACAAGCAACCATACGGGGTAGAGGCACCATTTCATGGACATACCCATTTCAAAGTATAGGTAAATTTTGATATCCCAAATTTTAAAGGGAAAATTGATGTTGATGCTATTGATGATTGGCTATCAAAACTGGAACTATACTTCTCTATAAATTGTTAGAGTAAAGTTTTTAACTTAATTATGTTGATTAAGTTACCTTTATTCCCTTCTTAAGATTTCACGTTAGTTTGCATAAAGTGACATTTAATAATTATATTAATTATTAAATGTTATCCTATTAGGGCTTCTATTAGGGTTTTTCCTATTAGGGTTTTATTAGGGTTTGCATGATATCCTTTTTATAAGGATTGATCCCATTGTATTTCATATCAATTCATTCTCTCATTCTCTCTGATATATACATTTTCAGTTTTCAGAGAACCCTTGCTTGTTTGTCTCCATCTCTTCTTTTGTGACAGGTTATTTGCATGCAGGTGATCTTCGGGGTTTGTGGTGTTGTATTTTCTCAACTCCTACATGGTATCAGAGCTTTACTTCTACATGGTATCAGAGCTCCACACTTGTTGCTTCCTGTTCTTGTTTTGAAGATTTTTGGAGCTTCAAGGGTTTGGGGTTTTTTTTCTTGATCCAGGGCATACCTGCAATTTTGAAGCATTTTCAACTCAAACAGACCTCACCATTGCATCCGCAGCGGTTCAAAACCCCTAAATCGATTGTTCATTTGTCCATTTTGGACAAAGTCGAAATTTGAGACAAATTTTTTTGCAGTACGGCAGTCGCCTACCTAGTAAAAAAGAAATAGGAAATTTTCTTTTCGTCAAAAAAAATATTTATTTTTTTCTGCGAATTTTTTTTATTGTAAAAGTTTTTGGTTTTTATTATTAAAAAAAAGAACAAAAGAATTTTTTTTTTTTTTATTCGCAGTTTAAAGGCTTGCCGGCCTGCGGGTACCACCTGCGCCTGCAGGGACGGTACCAAGGGTACCACCGCCTGCCATTATGGTAGGCAGTGTCCCCTTGGGCGCCGCCCCTTTGTAGGGCCGACGGTACCGCATGGGTACCGCCCTACCACCTTGGCAGGTGGCAGCCCCCATGCGGTCGTCCCTTTTTTTTATTATTATTATTTATTTTTAAAATTAACTTTGTATAATTTTTTTTTATTTAAAAAACATTTTTTTTTTTTTGCAAAATAAGCCCTATTGTGCTTTTACGGTAACAGTCGTTTGGCCGTCAAATTTAGACCAGTATTTTTGCTGCGACGGCCGTATGACCATCAAATTTAACCCAGCGTTGGCTTTTTTCCCTCTTTGGAGCTGTTTTATTCCAGAGGTCGTAACTTGGGCATACAATATCGTTTTTTGGCAAACGAGATATCATCGGAAAGCTGGTTTTCTCAATTTTCCATTGGTGTGAGTTTCATTACATCATTCTTCTATTGGTGCATTCTACAGTCAGTTTTTTGATTGTTCTTCATGTATTTCCAACATTTTGTCCTTTGAGGACATTTTGAGCATCATTTGTAAGCAATATCTTTTATGTAAATGCACTGAGATAAAGTGCCACACTATTGTACATGCATTTTTTGGGGATTTTGCACATAAGTTTGTGCCATATTTTGTACTCACATTGTTATTATAAAGTTCCATGAGGGGTTGTGTAGTTTGCCTTTGTTTTGCCATCACATCTTTGTCCGGTGAGTATCCCTCCACGATGACAGTGAATCCATACCATGGGGGGGTTGTGTAGTTTGCCTTTGTTTGCCATCACACCTTTGTCTAATGAGTGTCCCTCCATGACGACCATGGATCCATATGACTCCAGCCTCATGCATGTGTGCTTTGTTTTGCACACCACTTTTTTAGTTGCAGGTGCGTTCTTGTGCACTTTCAGATGTTGTATCTTCTCCTTCATGCACTACAGGGTGTTTCACATCATTTCAGTGGATCTATTAGGCTCTCCCAGTTCAGCATTATGGGGGGGTATTATACTGTTCGTGCTTATGCTTCCTTGGTTTTGCCTTGGAAAGAATCTTCCATTCTTAGTTGATCAGTGTTTCAGACTATTGGTTCTTGTGCCATTTGTATCTTCGTTCCAGGTGTTTTCCTTTGTTTGCCATCTGATTCAAGTAGTGTTATATGGGCACTTATGTAAATTGTTGTCTTCTTGTTCCTGATCATCCTATCTTCAGCGGAGGTTCTTCAACACCATAGCAGTCATCTTTCGACAGTTGTTTGCAACTTCTTTTGCTTCAGTGATGTTTCTTCTTGGCTTTCTGCATCTCTTTTTGGAGTAGAGCTTTTTCCCATGAGGTTTTCTCTATTTCTCCACTTTATAGAGATTTGGTTGTATTTGGGTACCTGATCTGGCCTAGTTGTCGAGACCCATGTTTGTCTTCTTGCATTGTAGTTACCTTTGCTTTCTTGCATTTGTTTGTAGTTGCACTGTTGCTCATCTTAAGGGGGGTGTTAGAGTAAAGGTTTTAACTTAATTATGTTAATTAAGTTACCTTTATTCCCTTCTTAAGATTTCACTTTAGTTTGCATAAAGTGACATTTAATAATTATATTAATTATTAAATGTTATCCTATTAGGGCTTCTATTAGGGTTTTTCCTATTAGGGTTTGCATGATCTCCTTTTTATAAGGATTGATCCCTTTGTATTTCATATCAATTAATTCTCTCATTCTCTCTGATATATACATTTTTAGTTTTCAGAGAACCCTTGCTTGTTTGTCTCCATCTCTTCTTTTGTGACAGGTTATTTGCATGTAGGTGATCTTCAGGGTTTGTAGTGTTGTATTTTCTCAACTCCTACATAAATCATTTCTTAGATGTAGAGAAAATAATTTTTTCTCTCCTCAAAGCCGAAATCCATGTGAAACAAGCATGGTAAATTAAGGGGCAAAATAGAGATAGATTTACCTATTGGACAAGAATTGGAGATAAGCTTTGAGAACAAAACTAAATGGGGAGACTTCGTGGAATACATAAAAGAAGCATATTTCCCTAAGGATATGTATGAACAAAAATATATACAGTGGTAATTTCCTCGATAAAAGAAGGATCAATCTATGCAAGATTACACCAATACTTTCTATGCACTTTTGGAAAAACTTGGTATCAAAGATTCAAAGAAGCATCGAATTCTAAAATATCGCCTACTTGTCAACACTTGATGGAATATCAGGTTGTAGAATAGGTACTACTAAATCCATGGGTGCCAATGGTTGATACCCAATATAAACCTCAAATGGACTATGCCCTATAGTACTATGGAGTGTTCAATTGTAACTGTGTTGCACGTAGGGAAAGCTCTCATCCCATGTGTGAGGATGCTTTGAATGATACATTCGAAGGATGTGAATGATCTTTGGATTTACCACTTCTGTTTCCCATCCATTTGAGGATGAATTGTTGTAGACTTCATCAACTTTGTGTCCATTTTAGCCCAAGGTGAAGACCACAAATTGCTGATGAATCCACTATCCCTATCAAAATTAATGCTTTTTGGCAAACCAAAATGAACCCAAACATGCTCGAAAAATAATTTGATGGTTTCTTCTGCAGAGATCATCCTTTTACAAGCCATCATAATAGCTATTTTGGAAAACCTATCTACCACTACATATACACAATCATGACCCCATCTTGTAGTTGGAAGACCAGACATAAAATCCATTGAAACTAACTGTCATGGTTTATCAGGAATAGGTAGTGGTAAGTATAGGCCTAGTTTATGATTTGTAGGCTTTGCAATTGCAAAGGTTGCACATGCTTAGATATATAAAATGATATCATGTTTCATTTTTGGCCAATAGAAATATTTTTGAACGACAACAGTAGTCTTACCGATACCAAAATGGCCTACAACATGATTGTAGTGTGCTTCCCATATCATCCTTTGTCATTCTTCAATGGGAATACATATGTGACCAACATGACAAAGCATCCCATCCTGCAAATTAAAATTAGGGACATACTTTCCTTCTACCAATTTATTGTAAATGTCAGCGAAATTGGGATCATTACAATATAGTTGGGCCCAAGTTGATGTTTGATGACCACACGAATCCAACACCTTTGTTAGAGCTGCAATTGGAGGCCTATTTAAATAATCTTCCACTTTGTTAGTGCTTCCCTTTTTATGACAAAGGTTGAGGTGAAATTGTTGTAGATAAGTAGACCACCATTGATGTCTATCATTCTGCAACTTCCCTTGTGTTTGCAAGAATTGAAGAGGTTTATGGTCTGTATGTATAATTGTTTCCTTTCCCAAAATATAATGCTTCCACTGTGTGCAAGCCTAAACGATGGCATATAGCTCCTTATTATATGTGGGGTATCGACACACTATATAAAAAAAAGTCTCACTATGATAGGTAATTAGATGTCCATGTTGCATAAGTACAATGCCAAGAGCATACTCAAAATTATCAGTTTCTATTTCAAATGATTGTTGCAAGTCTGGAAGGACCAAAACTGGTGTTGAACATAGTCTTTGCTTCAATTCCTCAAATGCTTGTTACTTTGCATCTGTCCACTAAAATTTTTCTTGTGCTTCACCCCTAAGTGTCTAATTTAGAGGCCACAATAAATGGGAAAAACTAAGAACAAATCTACGATAGAATTTTGCTAGGCCCAAGAAATTGTGAAGCTCTATGAGATTTTTAGGAGGTAGCCAATCTTTGATTATCTAAATCTTTGCAGGATCAACATGAACACCTCACTATCAATAATGTAGCCCAAGTATTGGATGCGCTACATACCAAAGGAAAAAATTTCTATGTTGGCATAGAATTTGTGTTGTTGCAGAGTTGAAAGCACCTGTTCAACATGTTGCAAATGCTCAGACCACGTTTTGCTAAAGATGAGTATGTCATCCAAGTAAACAACCACAAAAGAATCAATGAATGGCATGAGTGCATCATTTATCATCCTCATAAATATGGCAAGAGCATTGGTTAGCCCAAAAGGCAAGACTAACCATTCAAACAAACCTTCCTTGGATTTAAATTCAGTCTTCCATACATCTACTGGATCAATCGGTACTTGGTGATACCCAAACTTCAAATTAGTTTTGGTGAAGAACTTAGCCCCTCTAAGTTGGTCCAATAGGTCATCAATTTGAGGGATCAAATATCTATTTTTCATAACATTTTTTTTCAAAGCCCTATAATCAATGCAAAGTCTCCATGTACCATCTTTCTTCTTTGCAAGAACAATTGGGTTGCCACATGGTGAAGCACTTGGACGAATGTGTCCCTTCTGGATCAACTCATTAGTTTGCCTCTTGATTTCATCATTTTCCAGAAACTAATCTCCTATATATTGGCTCATGTGGAAGTGGTATCCCTGGAATTAGATAAATGGAATGCTTGACTTGATAGTGCACGTTGGGACCCCTACTGATGAATTAAACACACTAATATTCTTTCAAGATGTTATCCATTTGCTTTTGTTGGCTTATTGTTATGGCCACTTTGGGATGTGTATTTAGGACAACTGATTATGTTTCCTTAGGGTGAACCATGAGCAATACAAAAACTCTAGTTTGAGCAACCAAACATTTACATTGTTTAGCACTAATCAAAGAAACAAATTGTTTTAGACATACCTCTGGTATATGATACTTTCTTTTTCCAAGCTTGATTGTGACATTGTGAGGTCTGCACTTGTATACACCATGACATTGATACATGTATGGCTTCCCCAATAGGACATCACATACATCTAAAGGTGCTACATCACATATTACTTCATCCTTAAATGGTTTTATCGAATATGGCAGATGACACTATTTATTTATTTGAATATCTCACCCCTTGCTTACCCATCCCATGGAGTATGGTTGTGGGCGTTTTTTCATTTTTAGATTTAGTCTTTTGATTGTCTCCATAGAAATTAAGTTCTTCTGGCTACCACTGTCAACAATAAAATGTAGAGGCTTTCCACCGACCCACATTTGTGAATGGAACAGTCCATTTGAGGTTTATCTTGGGTATCAACCATCGACACCCATGGATTTAGCAGTACTTGTTCTACAACGATATTCCACCGAATGTTGACAAGGAGGCAGATAAAGTAGAAAAATTCATTGACAAGATCAAACATCTACAACAACAAGTTCATGAGATTATGGAGCAGAGCAATAAGAAGTATAAGGACAAACATGATCAACACAAAAATCCCCATCAATTCAGATTGGTGGCAAGGTGTGGTTACATCTTTAGAAGGAGCATCTTCATGGACCAAACAGGAAACTTTGTCCTATTTGTTATGGCCCATCACTACAACAAAATAGGAAAATAACACCTAAAATAGCATCGAATTTTAGTGTATTTTAGTCGACGAATCGGGTGATTTGGTTGGTGCTAAACTTGGTGCAAAAAGGCATGGTCTTCTCGGCGTTGAATTTTGCATCGGCAGTTGCACCGGACTTTGGCGTTGTAGTTAGCATTGGGAAATCACAACATCCACGTTAGTGCCCAAAATAACGCTGGAAGTAACGCCAAAATTGGTGCCCAATTCGACTTCCGATTTTGTTTCTATGTCTACTCCCATTTTTGCTTCTAGTTTTGCTTCCAGTTTTGCTTCCAGTTTTGCTTCTGGTTTTGCTTCTGATTTTGCTTCTGATTTTGCTTTCGGTTTTGCTTCCACTTTTACTTTCGGTTTTGCTTCTAGCTTTGCTTCCAATTTTGCTTCCGGTTTTGCTTTGACTTTTGCTTCTAGTTTTGCTTCCAATTTTGCTTCCAATTTTGCTTCCAGTTTTGCTTCCAAGTTGGCTTCCAGTTTTGCTTCCGATTTTGCTTCCGGTTTTGCTTCTAGTTTTGCTTCCAGGTTTGCTTTTGTTTTTGCTTCCAATTTTGCTTCCAAGATTGCTTTTGGTTTGCTTCTAGTTTGGCTTCTATTGTTGCTTCCTTTTTTGCTTCTAAAAATGCTTCTTGTTTTGCTTCCATTTATTAATTTAATATGTTTTATTTCAATTTAATTAGTTAAATATATCGTGCCTCTTAAATAACTCATATGATTATATAGTAAGTAATTTAATTATTTAACTCATGATTAAATAACAAGATAACTAATTTTTTTTGGGTCAATAACACAAAATTTTTGTATTGCTTGTAAAGATAAAAAAGTACATCTATTGTTCAATGTCATTACCAAGCAAAAGAGCTTAACACTTCTCTGATTTGTTCAATTACATTCTGGAGGTGCCAAGCATTAATTTTACCTTTCATCACCACCTGAACTATTATTGTAACATGATCATCATCTATAATTAAAACAAGTGAGTCAAATATCTATAATTTAATTGAATTTGACAACATCCATCCTGAGTAGTAAATTAAAATCATCATACATAATAAATATCCATCCAAAAATCATCGACCACTTTTAATATATATAAATTGACAAGTCGATACTGATAAGATCATCATCATATATAACTAAAACAAGTGAAAGTCAAATATGACAGTACATCAAAAACATGTCAAAATGATATATGTACAAATGATATAAATAAAATTGATAAATTATGTAACTCAAACTAATACAAGTCAAGATGATCTACATGTCCAAATGATATAGTGAAAATGATACATGTCAATATGATACAACTCAATAATATAGTATTGTAGGCCGTGAAAATGATACATATGATAGTAACCATGAAAAGAGTCATCATACCGATATATCAACAATGATCCATGATGCAATCTATATGATCATGAATGTCACTGGTTACTACCACCAACTGTCTCATCATCATCATCACCATTGTGATCATCATCGTCGTCGTTGTCATCATCATCATTGTCATTGGCCTCGGTGTCTTCCATATCTATGTCATCAACATCCTCTGCCATGTGATCTGTACTGGCAAAACCAATATTTTGTGGATCTATACCATGTTGAGGATCATCTTGATCTTCTGGAAGACCCGTGTTCTACAAAAAAAAACATTTAGAATGAAAAGTTATTATTTATTTCATGCAATAATTTATTTTTTTGTTATATATCTAATATTACAACATATGATACAAAACCATAATCATATTACATCATATCAAAGTGCACATACCATAATAAAATTTCAAAAAAGTTACAACTAATATTGGTGAGTTAGGAGAAACTTCAACTTTCAAAAATAAATCCAATTAGGCTGGCAGACTTGTGGATTAGACCAACATTTGGTGGAAGAGGAAGAAAGATGTACTCTATATGTACGCCATTCCTCAATCTTCGCTTGATGGCATCAAGGAATGGTTGAACTCCATGGATATAAAGTATTATGAAAGCAGAATGAACTTGAATTGGCGGCCAATTTTGAAGACTATTACCGATGATCCAAATAAATTTATTGAAGATGTTGGCCAGGAATTTTTGAATATGGAAGCTAGTGATTCTAATTCTAATAATTCAGAAGAATTAGATCAAGGATACAAACCCTCTGATGTAGAAGAGGAATCAAAATCAAATTTCATGTAGCCACCATCAACAGTGTTACAAGCCAATTAATAGGATGGAGGGGATTCTTATATAAGGATAATTTTCAATGTTGCAGGTACTGAATTTAATGCCAACTACAATGGCAACATTGAAATTCCCTAGCAGTATTTATGTTAAGGAAATTTCCTTTAGATGCAAGGATTCAAAGCACAACAACCATGTGATAAAAATGATTAAATCCCAGAGATGATCTGTAGCAATGAAAGAGTCTAAAAAGGCAGAGAGAGCTACATTGGTGACTCAGGAGAAACTTCAACTTTCAAAAACAAAAGGCAATTAGGTTGGAAGACGTGTGGATCAGGCTAGCATTTGGTGGAAGAGGAAGAAAGATGATTGGAACTCTGGACGCCCACCATACTGGATTTCGGTATTCAAACATGAGAGCATAAGAGAGAGCTGATATCATGTATCAAAACATTAAGCATGCATTCTTCTAGCCAACGAAGAAGGAGATGATTACTTTGCTTCATTTTCATTTGCATAACCATATCATGGTGTGGGAACCAAGAAGATCAAGTATGTCTAGTTTTATGTGGAGGTAATGGATGTGGTCCAAAATTTAGGAGGGGCAAGGAGGTCAATGTATGATCCTAATGAAATTGAGGAAGAACAACAAGAGAGGGATAGGAAAAAGAAAATCAATATAGAGTTTCAAGGATTTTTCAATCAAGTAAGAGCGTTATGGGAGCAACCTCATCTAAAATATTTTGAGCTAGAGTTTGATATAGCATTTAGAGAGCTTGGTTTTCATGGAAGAGGAAGAAAGATGATTACTTTGCTTCATTTTCATTTGCATAACCATACCATAGCGTGGGAACCAAGAAGACCAAGGATGTCCAATCTTATGTGGAGGTAATGGATGTGGTCCAAAATTTAGGAGGGGCAAGAAGGTCAATGCACGATCTTGATGAAATTGAGGAAGAACAACAAGAGAGGGACAGGAAAAATAAAATAAATGCAGAGTTTCAATTATTTGTCAAGCGAATAAGAGAGCTATGGAAGCAACCTCATCTAAAATATTTTGAACTAGATTTTGATGTACCATTTAGGGAGCTTGGTTTTCATGGAGTTCCTTTCAAAGCCTCTACTTTTATTGTTCCTACGGTAAACTGTTTGGTAGAGTTGGTGGAATTACCTTTCTTAGTAATCACTAATAGTGAGATTGAGATTGTTAATCAATTAGGTGCTAATTTCTTGTAGCAATGAAAGAGTCTGAAAAGGCAGAGAGAGCTACATTGGTGACTCAGGAGAAACTTCAGATTTCAAAAACAAAGGCAATTAGGTTGGCAGATGTGTGGATCAGGCCATTTGGTGGAAGAGGAAGAAAGATGATTGGAACTTTGGAGGCCCACCAAAATGAATTTCGGTATTCAACCATGAGAGCAGAAGAGAGAGCTGATATCATGTATCAAAACACTAAGAATGCATTCTTCCAACCAGTGGAGAAGGAGATGATTACTTTGCTTCATTTTCATTTGCATAACCATGTCACGGTGTGAGAACCAAGAAGATCAAGGATGTCTAGTTTTATGTGGAGGTAATAGATGTGGTCCAAACTTTAGGAGGGGAAAGAAGGTCAATGTATGATCTTGATGAAATTAAGGAAGAACAACAAGAGAGGGACAAGAAAAATAAAATCAATGTAGAGTTTCAAGGATTTGTCAAGCGAGTAAGAGAGCTATGGGAACAACCTCATCTGAAAGATTTTGAACTAGAGTTTGATATACCATTTAGAGAGCTTGGTTTTCATGGAAGAGGAAGAAAGATGATTACTTTGCTTCATTTTCATTTTCATAACCATATCATGGTGTGGGAACCAAGAAGGCCAAGGATGTCTAGTTTTATGTTGAGGTAATGGATGTGGTCCAAAATTTATGAGGGGCAAGAAGGTCAATGTATGATCCTAATGAAATTGAGGAAGAACAACAAGAGAGGGATACAAAAAGTAAAATTAATGTAGAGTTTCAAGGATTTTTCAAGCGAATAAGAGAGCTATGGGAGTAGCCTCATCTAAAATATTTTGAACTAGAGTTTGATATAGCATTTAGAGAGCTTGGTTTTCATGGAAGAGGAAGAAATATGATTACTTTACTTCATTTTCATTTGCATAACCATACCATGGCATGGGAACCAAGAAGACCAAGGATGTTCAATTTTATGTGGAGGTAATGGATGTGGTCCAAAATTTAGGAGGGGCAAGAAGGTTAATGTATGATCTTGATGAAATTGAGGAAGAACTGCAAGAGAGGGACAAGAAAAATAAAATCAATGTAGAGTTTCAAGGATTTGTCAAGCGAGTAAGAGAGCTATGGGAGTAGCCTCATCTAAAAGATTTTGAACTAGAGTTTGATGTACCATTTAGAGAGCTTGGTTTTCATGGAGTTCCTTTCAAAGCCTCTACTTTTATTGTTCCTACGGTAAACTGTTTGGTAGAGTTGGTGGAATTACCTATCTTAGTAATCACTATTAGTCAGATTGAGATTGTTAATCAATTAGGCGCTAATTTCCTGTAGCAATGAAAGAGTCTGAAAAGGTAGAGAGAGCTACATTGGTGACTGAGGAGAAACTTCAGATTTCAAAAACAAAGGCAATTAGGCTGGGAGATGTGTGGGTCAGGCCAACGTTTGGTGGAAGAGGAAGAAAGATGACTGGAACTTTGGAGGCCCACCAAAATGAATTTCAGTATTCAACCATGAGAGCAGAAGAGAGAGCTGATATCATGTATCAAAACATTAAGCATTCATTCTTCCAACCAGTGGAGAAGGAGATGATTACTTTGCTTCATTTTCATTTGTATAACCATGTCATGGTGTGAGAACCAAGAAGATCAAGGATGTCCAGTTTTATGTGGAGGTAATAGATGTGGTCCAAACTTTAGGAGGGGAAAGAAGGTCGATGTATGATCTTGATGAAATTAAGGAAGAACAACAAAAGAGGGACAAGAAAAATAAAATCAATGCAGAGTTTCAAGGATTTGTCAAGCGAGTAAGAGAGCTATGGGAACAACCTCATCTGAAATATTTTGAACTAGAGTTTGATATACCATTTAGAGAGCTTGGTTTTCATGGAAGAGGAAGAAAGATGATTACTGTGCTTCATTTTCATTTGCATAACCATATCATGGTGTGGGAACCAAGAAGACCAAGGATGTCTAGTTTTATGTTGAGGTAATGGATGTGGTCCAAAATTTATGAGGGGCAAGAAGGTCAATGTATGATCCTAATGAAATTGAGGAAGAACAACAAGAGAGGGATACAAAAAGTAAAATTAATGTAGAGTTTCAAGGATTTTTCAAGCGAATAAGAGAGCTATGGGAGTAGCCTCATCTAAAAGATTTTGAACTAGAGTTTGATATAGCATTTAGAGAGCTTGGTTTTAATGGAAGAGGAAGAAATATGATTACTTTGCTTCATTTTCATTTGCATAACCATACCATGGCATGGGAACCAAGAAGACCAAGGATGCCCAATTTTATGTGGAGGTAATGGATGTGGTCCAAAATTTAGGAGGGGCAAGAAGGTCAATGTATGATCTTGATGAAATTGAGGAAGAACTGCAAGAGAGGGACAAGAAAAATAAAATCAATGTAGAGTTTCAAGGATTTGTCAAGTGAGTAAGAGAGCTATGGGAGTAGCCTCATCTAAAAGATTTTGAACTAGAGTTTGATGTACCATTTAGAGAGCTTGGTTTTCATGGAGTTCCTTTCAAAGCCTCTACTTTTATTGTTCCTACGGTAAACTGTTTGGTAGAGTTGGTGGAATTACCTTTCTTAGTAATCACTATTAGTCAGATTGAGATTGTTAATCAACTAGGCGCTAATTTCCTGTAGCAATGAAAGAGTCTGAAAAGGCAGAGAGAGCTACATTGGTGACTCAGGAGAAACTCAGATTTCAAAAACAAAGGCAATTAGGTTGGCAGACGTGTGGATCATACCAACATTTGGTGGAAGAGGAAGAAAGATCTGGAGGCCCACCATAATGAATTTTGATATTCAACCATGAGATTAGAAGAGAGAGCTAATATTATGTATCAAAACATTAAGCATGCATTCTTCTAACCAACAGAGAAGGAGATGATTACTTTGCTTCATTTTCATTTGCATAACCATATCATGGCGTGGGAACCAAGAAGACCAAGGATGTCTAGTTTTATGTGGAGGTAATGGATGTGGTCCAAAATTTAGGAGGGGAAAGAAGGTCAATGTATGATCCTGATGAAATTGAGGAAGAACAACAAGAGAGGGACACTAAAAATAATATCAATGCAGAGTTTCAAGGATTTGTCAAGCCAGTAAGAGAGCTATGGGAGCAGCCTCATCTAAAAGATTTTGAACTAGAGTTTGATATAACATTTAGAGAGCTTGGTTTTCATGGATTTTCTTTCAAAGCCTTTGCTTTTATTGTTCCTACGGTAAACTATTTGGTAGAGTTGGTGGAATTACCTTTCTTAGTAATCGCTATTAGTGAGATTGAGATTGTTAACCTTGAGAGAGTAGGACTTGGGAAAAAGGCATTTGATATGGCTATTGTTTTCAAAGAATTCAAGCGAGATGTACTCTGCATGTACGCCATTCCTCAATCTTCTCTTGATGGCATCAAGGAATGAATGAACTCCATGGATATAAAGTATTATGAAAGCAAAATGAACTTGAACTGGCAGCCAATTTTGAAGACTATTACTGATGATCTAGATAAATTTATTGAATATTTTGGTTGGGAATTTTTGAATATGGAAGCTAGTGATTTTGATTTTGATAATTCAGAAGATTCAGATCAAGGATATGAACCCTCTGATGTAGAAGAGGAATTAGAATTAGATGAGGAAGGTTTAGAAGATGAATCTCTTGTGCAGTCAAAGGAGGACGAAGAAGAAGAAGAAGAAGATTCTGAAGAGGAGGAAGGTAAAACATGGGATGAATTAGAATCCAAAGCCAGAAATGCAAATAAGGAAAAAGGAGATGAGTATAATAGTGAAGAGGAAAGGCGTCAACAAAAGGTAAAAGCTACAGGGAAGTCTCGGGCACCTGATATTAGAGATTCAAGAGGAATGCCTACCAAGAGGCATAAAGTCAGATGAATTGAGTTCATCTACATCCTTCTACTATTTATTCATGCACATAAATGGTCATCTTGTAATCATAAGATTTGAGCTCTATTTACTCGTCCCATGCATCAATAAACAACTCAACACAAGAAATGCAAATTGACATACTAACACAACAATATCCAACTAAGTTATTGAAACTCAACTATTGACACCTCATTCTCCATTCAGATTACAAAATTATTCCTTTTTGTTTTGTAACATATTCTTTTCAAATTGCTTTGGATGGTGGCAATATTTCTCCTCTTGTCAAAACATGGTGCATGGACTAGTTAAACTAATTAATATGCAATCATTTACTTTTTCCAAGGAAATAAAAAAATATATCATTTAGCATATTAAATATACTTACAAATGTACAGATCAAGGCCTGTAAACCTTTCTGGCCACTGTGATGCATGGCACGAAGTTTCCCAAGCCTAGTCTTGGAGGCCTTGTCCTGAAACATATACTAATTCAATTTAACTATGCACAAAAAAAGTTTAAATATCGTTTAATAAATTTGATATAATCTTATGAGAAAATTCAAATACCTGTGGACTTCCTCCATGCATCAGACTTCTCATATGCTTTTACAAGCTCTTTCCATACTTTCACACTTACATCGATTGGCATTTTTTCGGCCTTAGCTCAGGAGGGATTTTTTTTATCTTCTTTATTTGGTTGCACCGAAATCTCTTGCAGTTTTGAGACATTTGTAGATTTATCTTCTTTATAGACCAACTTGTGCCAAATTCATTCTCCATGTCATGGATAACTGCTTTTTTTAGGTAAACGGGTATCTTTGAGAATGGAAAATGTAGATGGTCTTTGAACCATTGAAGGCATGATTCCTTCAACCTATTCACAAACATTTTCCCAGCATCCATCATTCGAACTTCCCCTGAAACCACCTCGTATTCTATCTTCGTATTGTAGCTACCAATGCAAGATTGAAAACATGGTGTGGTGGAAGAAGTTTGTGTCCCAAGAGTGGAAGTATCTGCTCCTTGTTTCACATTCTTAGAGTTTACTGTCAATGATTTCCTCCTGGATCTTTTGCAAGATCCAGGGGTTGGGGAATCAACCAATTCCCTTTGACATAGTTGATTTGTTTGCAATGTTTGAGGGGCATTACTAGATTGTTTTTCTATGTATCTGGCAAGTGTTGTCCAATCCACATTAACCAATTTGTTCATTTCCTCTACCCCCAACATGGAAGCCAATTCGTCTTTATCTTTGTCAGTCTCATGTCCCTATATATATTTTTAAATTATATTTCTTCTTTTAAATTTAGAAATAAAAAACAAAAAATTAAAATTCAAAGAAATAATGGAAACATTTACAAATCTATAAATTGACAATGAATTACCTCATTGTGGCCAAAGTTTGCTGACAATGCTTGCTTCCCTCCATTGCTTGAAATTTTGAGGCGACCTAGGGCAAATTATTTTCGTCCAGTCTGTGGAGGCAAATGAAGTACACACTATCAGGTATGAAAGTTTTTGTCCAATTTGTGGTATGAAAGTTTTGTTTTATGGGCAAATACGTTTGTTGGGTTTGCTTGGTGTTGATAACCTAGGGAAAATATGTTTGTTGGGTTTGCTTATTGTTGATAACCTAGGGAAAACATGTTCGTTCGGTTTGTTTAGTATTGATAACCTTATCATGAAAACTCTTTCATAATGCAATCTTGCATGAATTTGTCATGGCATCGGTGACTATGGCACGACTGGGCAAAACCAAGCGATTTCTGCATTTATTTTCAGTAGTTGCTCAGTAGTGACTGACCCAATTCCTAGATTTTCCAAGCAGTTCACTATTTCCTTGATACCCAGGTTAGGGAAAGAATACGGAGGCATCCTCACTTCATGCTATAATATTTTGAGCCAAAGCTCAAATGGGTAGGGTAAATTTTTTTTTTGGTTTCTCAAAGGTTTTACAATTTATAATGATGGGATAATTTAGAGGTTGCCTAGACTGGTTAGGCCACGAACCAGTAAACAATCACGAATTCAAATGTAATACAAAGAGTAGTAAACAATCACGAATTCAAATGTAATACAAAGAGCAGTAAACAATCATGAATTCAACCAAGAAAAAAATTGTAAGCTTACCTATGGTGTCACAAACTAAATCGAATTTCTCATCAATTGTTGGTAGCGCCTTGTTCTCTTCCTTTGCGCAGTGTTTTTCCCTTTTTTTATCGTCTGATTTCTTCCTTCACGCAGGCAAGTTTTAAATTTTTGATTTTGATTCATTATTCGACACTTTAGTTGACATTAGTTATTGCCAACTTTAGCACCGACTCTTGGCCGTAAATGTAATTTGTTTGGGATATATAAGGCGACATCAACTGTGCCTAATTTAGCGCCTATCATTGTTGTTTAGTGACTATTTTTATTGTTGTGTATCACAAGATCCATAATGTTGGAAATAATTCCAACTCCTGCCTTGTTTTTGTGACCATTGTCTCGTGGCTCCTTCATTAGCTTGGTGCAGTAAAGCAGTTTTTATTGCGGTCCCGCAAGGTGCATCATCCTTCTCTGTGGTAGTGTAGTCAAAGCTTCTGTGGCGGCATTTGAGTCTTCCTTCTATTCTTGGTGGTGTTGTGGTGACTTTTGCAGTATCACAAGTCTTCTACCATTGGCATGTGGTAGTGCAGTGACCGTGCTGTCCCATGACTCCTTCATCAGCTCGGTGTAGTAGAGTAGTTTTTACTATGGTCCTGCAAGTTGATTTTTCCTTCTCGACGGTAGTGCGGTGAAAGCTTTTATGGTGGCATTTTTATTCACAGAGGAGGCCATGGAGAGAGGAGTGGACAGCGTAGAAATACTAAATCGATGAGACAAAAGTGGGTGGAAATAGATGAGATAATGAAATTTGCAAATACAATAGAGGTAAGAAGAGAAAGCAACCTCAACCAAAGGAGGAAGGTGTTTATGAATTCACAAGTGCTACAACATAGAGGAGATAGAGTCATTTTTTTGTCCATGAGGCCTTTGAGGTCAAACTTATTGGTTGAAAATGCACAGGAATGGTGATTAAATGTGATTCTATGATCAAGGGAAAAGTTTGAAAATTAGGATAGTCAAAACATGATATCAATATGTCAAAAATATGACTAAAGTGAGGTTTTGTGTTGGATAGCATATTCATTGAAATGATATAATTGGTGTACTAAACATTATTTACTATGTTGTGTATTATAGGGGCGAGATGAGGCCATGGCAACAAATCATGTCATATCAAATGAGGACACAACGGATGAAGCGGGACAACAGGTACTCAAATTTTGACTTAACTTAGGAAAAATTGATCCGATGGCATTTTGTGATACGTCCATCTTTTTTCATAGTATTATTGAAATTTATAATGTTTTATCCAATCTTGACATAAATTAATGCATGTTGTTGATTATTTTAGATGGAGATTGAAGAAAATGCAAAGCCTAAGCTCTCAACTAGCAAAAGAATGAGATATGTACGTGGATGTGGACCTAAAACTGTTAAATCATGTAAATGACAGTGGGTGGAAGAGGATATGATAATGGATATTGTAGACACAATAAATGATTGCACTGAAGAAGAGGTAGGTCAGGACTATAGTACATGGGATGAATACTTTGAGAAAATTGTTGTTTGTGGATGTTCTGTATGTTGTGGAAAGAAAAAATTCAAATGAGAGATTGTATAAAGACATTATATATATGATGAGCTTCCAGTCGGTAGTATGCCTCCTAAAATCGATTCAAATCCTATAAGAATTGTGGTGAGGAATTTTCCAATTTGATATAAATAACATGTATACTTCATTTAAACATTATTTTATATTATTTAAATAACTAATATTTTCTTAATGGATACTTGCAGGATAAAGTTCTTGGTTTAAATTTTCTTGGATCACTGACTTCTAGCCTAGAGGGCAATGATCATTTATCAGATGATACATCTAACAAAAATATGTGCCAACATACCAGCTCGGAAGATGAGGAATTGATGAAAATAAGTAATAGAACAAGAACCAAAGTGAAGATGCATAATTTGCTTAAAGACAAGGGGAAGGTGGACTACATACCCTATGAGAATGAATGTGATGGAGATGATGACTTTCCCCTAAGTTTGAGATCAATTTACAAAGAGACATTTGATCATCGACTATATTGTGCTTGGCCTAGTGATCAACAACTACCTAGAGTGTACGAGGTGTTTCAATTTTGGGGATACAACTACATGATACGACCCTCCACTATTCATGGAGTGAATCTAGGCCTCTTTATTGTCCAAAATGTACATGTGGGATCCAAACATAGAAACAATTTAGAACAAACCACTAGGAGATTAATGCCATATTATGGTCCATCATATTACAGTGGTGAATGGAGAAGGCTAGCAGAATATAAACCTAGCATGTCATTATATGGACTAAATTTGAATATGTATACACATCGTCTCCAATTGAAAAGTGGAAAAGAAATTAATAGAGGTCATCTTATGTTTATAGATGGGTTTGCATACACACACAAAAATATTGCAGGATTTATATATAGTAGGAAGGGAAGGGACCCTACTGTAAGACCGAATTGTCAATTTGTTGAGGTTATAAATGATAAAGATGGATATATGGAAAGAGAGGTTGATAGATTGATAATGGTTGAGGCTATTATGGACCTTACCATTGGGGATGAGTTATTGATTGATTACCCCTTCTTAAAACACACTCCTACGCAAAAGAAGAGGGAAGAACAAGGTCTCCCTAAGGATGTTCTTAAGGGCAGAAAACCAAAGAATAATAAATGAGTGTGGACTGATGTTTTATAAACTATGTTGTCAAAATAGTGTTCTATAGAAATTATTGTATAAAAAAGGTAGTTTATAAAATAATGTTCCATTATTCAATTGATGTATATATGTTCATACAATTTATATAATGTCTAATATATGTATGTCGTTCATGTGCAGGTATTTTTCTATGAAGATATTTTGGACCCGAAATGGATATTTGTCATACATTATGATCCAAGATTAAGGCATGTATTTGATGATGCATTAGTGGATATTGAGCAAAACAATGATGGCCAACAAAATGAGAGAGAGGGATTAGAGAACATCGAATAAATTGACATCCATGATGATGTTGAAGATGGTTATGTTCAGGCACAAGAAGACAACAATCCAGAGTTAGATGATGTTATGGAAGACAACAATATGGATGGTATAGAAAATGATGATCCAAATACATCTAGTAACAATATAGATGGTCTACAGTCAAATTTCAATGATGATGAAGATGATGCAGGTCAAGATGAGGATGATGATAATATTAAATACTTGAAAGAACATATGAACATTGACAATGATACACTGGATGACATTGTAGTAGACAATAATGTTAATGACCAAGAATTCTAAATTTTTAGAATTATTTGCAATCCATGTTTAAAAAAGGATGATTCTTATGGCCTAAACTTTGAAATTCTTCAATAATATTATGTTGTACTTGGACAATTGAAAACTTGTTTTATTCTCCTAGCAAGCTTTTTTATTTTCCTTTATAATTCTAGACCAAACAACATTTGTGGGGATGGCCTTTTACACCAATCTTAATTTGTATGAAGTTCACAAACCTGTTGTCAAACAGTAAATTCCTTTCATAGACAGGAAATGTAAAGGCTTCATTTAAGAAAAGATAAGTAGTCTCTTTTTGAGGGCAATCCACATGCAAAAAGTAAAAAGCACATAAAAAAATTTGTATAGTAGAAAATCAGATTCAATCAGTTATGTCTTATTTCGCTTGCACACTTATCTGAAAGACATAGGGTATTCACCATACATTTCCCTTGACAAAGAAAACATGCGATTTCATTTATTTTTACTGTATATCTCAGAAGTGAAATTGTTGTTACATAATGATGCACTGAGAAAATAATATATACAAAAAAATGCAAAGAAAATGTTTGAAATTTAACATGCAACCTACTATGTTGCACTGAAAGGAATCAAGATTAACTAGGACAAGAAATAAAAATTAAATTTTGATGATTGTACTTAAAAGTGAACAGGATATGAAAAGTGTGGACAATGATGGTGCTGAAATTGAAAACCCTGATTTTGATGATATTGTTGTTTTATGTCATTCGAGATAAAGAGCACATACAATTTTATATACATAGAAAATGAAGCTTTGAAACTAGTAAACTGAAAATGTAAACATTGTAAGATTTTTCCTTAAACAATAATTTACATACTCACTTAAAAAAAAGGGTGAAGCATTTTCATTCAAACTCTTTTTTATTTAATAGACATAATAGTAAAAGAATATTTACAAGTACAAGAATATATACACTATCTCATAGAAAATAAGGAATGTTTCATAGAATATACAAGTACAAGAATATATCATCATCATCATATCCTTAATTACCTATTGTAATATCCTTAAATTGTTCAATCTTTGGTATGAATTGTTGGGAGAAAAAAATAGGATTACTTGGATGCTTCTTCCATTCATTTTGTATCAACATATGTTCATGAATACACAAAATTTAATAAAATATTAATGCATGTAACTCACAATTATTTAAACAAGCAATTTTTTTAACTTTATTATTTTTAAATAGTTTCCAATTTTATGTTGAACATGTAACAAGGCAAAATAGGCTCAAATTTTCAAAAAAATTAGCAGCTCTACCAACATCCACAATAAATGCTTTATTGTATCATCATATTCATTCACATAAGCACACTATTGAGGCTCAATAACTAATATTCATTCAAAAAGAAATAAGTATGAAAAACATAAGAAAAATACAGAATGATAACACAGTCATGGAGAATCTCTGATAATAAGATGTTCTCCATTATATTGCTTCAATTGATATATATTAATAACAAAAGTATTCAAAATGGAAATGATATATGATGATGATAATTTTAAACTAGGCCTTGGTTTCCTATTTACATAGGAAGCAACAAGCTACATGCCTTTTACAAAAAGAAACAACCTTTCATAACTACTTCTTTTACTAACAACTATTTAATTAGCATAATTAAGGAAATAACAAGACTTAAGACATTTTGACATATGGTTCCATTATTCAACGTAGAAGACTCGTGATCATTGATCTAGCAAAGTGTTCCTCTCCATGATGAACATCCAAATGCTCTCGCCTTAGTGTCTTATTCTTCTAAAACCAACAACTATTTAATTAGTATAATTAAGGAAATAACAAGACTTAAGACATTTTGACATATGGTTCCATTATTCAATGTAGAAGACCCATGATCATTGATCTAGAAAAGTATTCCTCTCCATGATGAACGTCCAAATTCTCTTGCCTCAGTGTCCTATTTTTTTGAAACCAAATACTTTTCCTCCCATTGATACACCGTAAAATATGATGGCCACTTATATTCCTGGATCTTTTTCATGTTTGCAAGATGAGTTTGTCATCAACTATCTAGTAATGCCTTTGTATCATTGAAAAACTTTAGGTATCTCGCATCAAGAACAATCAACCCATCCATGATCTGATTTAGCCTAGGAAGACTGGAATCATCATCCTCCTGTATATGAGTAACACACTTATGAACAACCTAACTGAATTCTTTCTTCCACTTATCCAAGTCCTTCAACTGATCACCATCTCTCATGATTTTAGGTATATACCACTGCTTCTAGGTATGGAATAAATCCATTCGTGTTACAATATTTTTATCAAACCCTTGTACATACTAAAATTCATCAGTAATCATCTTCACAGTTTGTTCAGTTGGCTTTAATGCTGTGGGTGCATCAAGATTTCTTTGTAGAGCTTTGCATAACTTAGCCAAAGTGTGGTGAATAGGTTGCCACCTTTTGAACAAAGGATCTAATACAAGCATATGTGTCTTTATTTGATCCATTACCTACTGAAGTGTTTTATAACTATCATGCACATTGTCTAGTTTATCCATAATTGATTTTATCATGTGCTCAAGAATCTTTTCCATAACTTCACAAATTCTTCTTTTCACTTCATCCTAGGTTTGATTTCTAGCCTTCTTTATATCATCCACTTCCTTCTCTGGATTTTTTACCTGTTCTACATAAATGTTCTTCACAATATCCATTGGAGCAATAGGAGGCCTGTATAATACCATCTCCTTGCTTTGTGAGGGTCCTGATCCTCTTAATTGTTCTTTCAATTTGACATTCTCCATGAACAGTTTATTAACTTCATCATTTAGGAACCTTTGTTCCTTTTCATACTCCTTCAATCTGTCTTCTAATCCCTTAATAGTTGCTTGCATGAACATGGTTGAATGCATGGTAATTGTGGCTACCTCCAAAGGGGTGGTATCTTGTATTGTCCTTACCATTGCTGCCCCTTTCATCCCTTGAATTACATCCAATAATTTTTGCTTCTGTGTATTTTTCTATTTAATCCATATGGCAAGGATTTCAATCTTTGGGTTATACCCAGTTCCACTCACACCTTCATCAGAGGCAAATTCTGCAACTAGCATTGGATCTTCCTAAGCCCGCAGTTGATCAAGCAAAAAAAAATTATTTAATTCCAAGCCAAGGAAAATGAGCATATTGCTCTTCAAGACCATTTCTCTAGCCTTATGGGGGCTAATGTCAATGTTGTCAACTCTTAATTCCTAGAAAGTTTATGCTACCATTTCATTTTTCTCTGATTCTTCAATTCTTGCTTTAGCTGATTCCATCCTCTCTTGAAATTGTTTTATCTTCATCTTCATCCAAAAATCCTTAATCTCGGGAGTCTTAATGAATTCATCATCTTCTATGAATCTCCTGGTTGCAATTTCCATTTCATCTTCATGTACCTCTGTACTTATTTTTTCTACATCACCCATCCTTTCCTCATGTTTATGGGCACTGGTCTCAAGGATGGGCTAATCAACTTCAATATCACCTATCAATGACTACAGTACTGTAGCCACTTCCTCAGTATCGCCCACCTCTTTAGTATCCTCATAAGGTACTAACTGTTCAATGCTTCTTGTCTTCTATCTTTTGGGAGGTAACTGCTCCATGGGAGGCTCAGAGGTTTCACTTGGGGTATACTCTATAGTTGCACCACCATCATGTTCTTTGAGATATGCTTCCTTGTTTCTGTATAAGTCTTCAAATCTACCAATTATCAATTCTATCCTCTTGATGGGGTCCTTTTCCTCAACAAAGTATCCTAGGAAATCCTTGGACCTCTACTTCATCCTTTCTTCAAGCTTCTTCATATATTCCCATTTTTTCCTTCTACTAAATATATCATTATAAGTAATGCAATTCCTTATGACATCTTCTTCAAAATCCACTTGGTGTGGCATTATCATTTTGGTAAGAAGATTGTGCCTTATGTTGTTCATATGATTTTTAGGTTCAAAGGCTCTTTCTTTTCCAAATTTCAATGCATATATTGTCTTCAAATAATATTGTAACTCCTCTAGTGTGTCTGAGCCTACAGTCCAATCTTCACACTTGGTTTGGTTTGGCAGGAAAGTTCCTTTCTTCTGCTTGTGCATTACATCTTTCTCCATCCACATTATTTGCCACATAAATTCAAGAAATGCTAATCTGAGGGGCATAAATTTTGGCAATATGTGTGGAGCAATAGGGCATCCATAAACTCTTATTATTGTAACTTCCGAGAGGAAGAACCAATCTCCAAAATTGTGTGTATGACCTTGCTCTAGTCTTAAAGCCAAAGGTCTCACTAGTTGCAACATTTTGGTTGACAATCTTTGTATTGCATAGCCAAGAACTCAAAGGATTTTGTGTACAAACTCTTTGTAGAATACAACAAAGCTTGAATTATTGCACCAAATGTCCCAAATATAGCACCATTTCTGGATAGGTGTTGGATTCCCTTGCTCATCTACTGTAGCCAAGTCCATTCTTTTATTCCAATGGTTCCTATTCTGGTACAATATTAGATGACACAGTAGGGAATAGTGTTTGAATGTAATTGGTTCTCTATCCTCTATAACTTAGGAGAATTCATCATCTAACACCTTCTCAAGGTATGAAGCAAAGTCATATTCAATATTAGTTGCAGGGTTTTGAATTCTCATGGCCATCATCATTAGGAATATTGGCATTTTATCTTGAGCATCTATCCCCAACACTTCGCAAAGAGCTAAATATGTATTCACAAAGTAATACTGAAAATCTGTCACATTAAATGGTTCAGTAGTGGTAGTAGAGATGGGGAATGTTCTGTTACCAATGCCTCTTTTCATATATAGGGGTGCCTCATCACTTCTATAAGTCTTTTTTAACCTAGCATAATCCTCCTCACTTTTTTGCAGGTTTATTTTGGTCAGAGCCTGCTTGTTTAAGCCAAAACACTCAATGATGGCTTTTCCAGTTACTTCTACCAATACTGTGTCGTTTGGAAACCTTATTGTTTTGGTAGTCAAGTGATAGTGTTTGGCTAGCAGTATGATAAATTCTACATCAGCAAACACATTTGGGATAATCAACCTTGCTATATCCAACATCCAAGTGTTTGACACTAGAATCTTCTCATTTCTCTTACTATAAAAATACCAAAATAGGTCCCATCCAGATTTGGAAATGAGGGCATCCCTACAACTTTGTGTGGTGTCCATGAGAAACTTCTTATTACCCTCTTTAGTAGACCCTGGAAGTATATCTAATATGGACTGATGGAGTGGTCTCTTCTTTAGTTTAGGTTCTTCATCTTTAATTTTAGGTTGACTTTCTTTTACTTTTGATTGTTTTGTTTTAGGATGGAGTGCTTTCTTCCTTACTTTAGGTTCTTCATCTTTAATTTTAGGCCGACTTTCTTTTACTTCTGATAATTTTATTTTAGGAGGCATGTTTCAATTTTCTCTACTATGGCTTCAGATGACAAAACCTTGAAAGATTTTTTATATTAATAGAGCTCTTTTAGAGAGTTTTCATGCACTTACCTGAGTATTTCATGCTTGCAGGACTTCTTCTTCTCATATCCTTAGCTCCTTCCATGCGAGTGCACTTCAATTGAGTGCAATATTGGGAAAACTCACTTATCTTTGGATGGTGCGATATTCAGTCATATTAGTTTTTCTAACTCTTAATAATTTAATAGTATTTATTTTGGCAACTGATGTGATTTTCTGCATTTGGTGCTGTAAATTGTAATGATGCCACAATTACCATACTATCGCCATCTCTTATTATACACGCTATGGTATGATGGTGTTTTACCCTTCCCTTCTACTATTTATCGCACTACCACCTTGCTCAAGGCTTCTTGTTTTGGGGTTGCGATGTATACCGCTCTATCACATATGTTGCTCACCTTCTCGACGGTATAGCGGTGTATGCTTTTGATCATTACTTGAAGAGTGTCGATGAGACAATCTTATTTGTCTTATCGATATCTCAATGTCTCATCGACATTAGATCTTATGTTCCTCTGATGTTGGTTGCTAGTGTCGATGAGACAAGTTAATATCTTTTGCCGATATGCCATTGTCTCATCGATATTTTCCTTCGGTGGTATTTCTTTATATATCGGTGTAACTTTGCTATGTTGGGGAGACTTGTGATTATCACTACTGTATAGCGGTGTTTTTCCCTGCCCTTTTGTTGTTTACTGCACTACTGCCTTGCTCAAGGCTTCTTGTTGCAGGGTTGTGGTGAACATTGCTCTACCACATATGTTGCTCACCTTCCCGATGGTATAGTGGTCTATGCTTTTGATCATTACTTGAAGAGTGTCGATGAAACAATATTATCTGTCATACCGATATCTCAATGTCTCATCGACATTACTTTGTTATATCCAAGAGTTGTGTTTCATCGACCACTTGTAGATATACCTTATCGATGTGACATAAGTGATTCTCTCCTCGATATGCCTCTATCTTGTTGACATTTCATTGTTTTACATCGTCGATGAGACATATAAATAAGTCTCTTTGACATAGGGGTGTCTAATTCGACACTAAACCCGAAGATAAACTTTAAGCTAAAGTAAGAGCTAAACACGATGCTAAAATCGAAGCTGAACTCAAAGCTAAAGGTGGAGATCAAGGCATCGCTACACTCAAAGCTAATATCGACGCTAAATACAATGTTACTTTAGGTGCTAATTAGCACCTAAATTAGCGTCGACTTGTATTGATTGGCACAATAAATGCCAAAAATTGTGCCATCCCAATAATAGCGCCAACGTTTTAAAAAAATTGCAAAATAATACATTAAAAGAGTGGGTGGAAGCAAAAAATGGAGCAAATCACAGGGATTTGTTGTAGTGCATATACCATTATCAAGCAACTTGGTGAAAATGCATTTGAACTCAATTTTCCACCATTTCCAAGGTTGCATCTAGTTTTCAATGTGGAATTGCTATGTCCTTATTTTCCTCCTTTGTTGGACATTTCAAAAGCCACTAAACACATTCATACTACATAACTGAATCTAACAACTACTACTCCGCTATAGCATGATCATGTCACTAAAGTCATTGTGAAGACCCTAAAAAATTAGCAAATGCCTCTTTATCAGGTGGTTCGAGCTGGCCAGTTTTCTCATCATTTAAGCAAGTGGTTAACCAAGGAACAAATTCATGCATAATATCCTCATTTGTTGCAGCAACTTAGTGCAATGGGGCCCATTACCTTTCAAGGGGAGGAATGATCCAGAGCAGTTGACGTGTCTATGCGGGGACATCGCTACCTCATGCTAGTTGGAATGAATGGTTGCGTGAGAAACCGCTACCCCGCGATGGGCTTTGAAAACAGTTGCGATAACGTGGGGTCACCGCTACCCTGCAACAGGTTATGTCACCAGCTGTAGTAGTGCAGGGACATCGCTACCCTACGATCAAGGAATGAACCATTCATGGTGTTGCAAGTTGACTTCCACCCCATAGACATAATATCAATGATCAATGGTTTTGCGGTTTTGAATTTCGAGCACCTAGTTTTTTTTGAAAATTTTATAGTTTTGTTTGTATTTTTTTCATAGCCAGCTATTTGATTTGAATTCTTGGGACTGTGGTGACTTTTGGCATTTGTTAGTTTGAATATACTCCAACTATTTTGAATAAAAGGATTGATTTGGAATGCATATAACTCTTTTCATGAGTTTGCAATTTTATCCAAATTGGACACAATATCACAGGTTTCTTTATGCCAGATATTGTTAAATCAATCCCTACCTTGGTTCAGATTAATTAGTTAGTTATGAAATGGATCCATCAATATAGTGAATTAATCCTTTTTCTATTAGTTTACTCCATGCATTTATTTTCCATGTTGCATAGTTATGTGGAGTTAAAAGAGGAAACTTCAAATGACCCTAAAATTTGAAGATCACAAAGGAGAACTCAAAGCAAAATCACACAACACAACCTCCCCAAATTCACTTAATCAAAGAAATGCCCCAAAGCAAATGATTTGTCACTTTATACTTAGTGCAGTTGCAATTGCCACTTGCAAGAAAAATATAAGTGGTCTTTTGATTCCATGATTAAAACTTACACAATAAGGCTAGATCAAACTATGATCAACATGCAAAAGATCAAATTGTGATAGATATGCAATGCAATTGCTAAAATGTGCCAAATAAGGCTATATGCTAAAAGTACATTTTTTCTTTTTATCACAATGACTACAAAATAATAGAATCACTATGAAGTGCCCAAAAAATATACATTTAAAAAAAAAACTACACCTGAAAAAGAGTTTGTATGAGTCTAAACAGAGCCTTGAAAGTTCCAAAAATGGGATTTGCTCAACAACACCTATGACAAATTGATTTTTTGTTTAAAATCCATGCATCAAAATCAGAAACTATCTACAGCAACGTGTCAAGAGTGAAAAAATAGCCCAAATAATTTTTTTTCTCTGAAAATGGAGGTCATGAGCCAAAGTTATGAGTTTTCAAGGATTGACTATCAAAATTAAAACTCCATTAAAGAGGGGGTCAATTTTTCAAAATTCACCTTTTGCCAAATTTAGTGTAAATGCCAACAAAATTAGCGATCTACCAAAATAAAAGTCCACTAGATAGTTTAAAAACTCTATGAAATTTAGTAGTCCTCCAAACAAAAGTAGACATATGGCAATTTAATCATACCACCAAAAAAATTTCCAAATATAGTGGAGGTGCCAAAATGGCAGGCAAATTTAATTTATTATTAAAAATTATTATTTTCTTATTAAAATTTATATATATATATATATTTTAAATATAGTGGTTGTTGGGGGGGGTGGGGGTGAGGTACATGGCCACGTCCCCCACACTATATAAAGGGTTGTGACCCACTTGGCCTACAACCACTCTTAGGTTGGGTTTGAGCCTTTAAGGTTACAGGTACCCTACAGTCCTTGCGAGTTCGAGAGACCTATGTAGGCCTGTTGGTACCCTTAGTACCATAAACTTTTTAAATTTTTTTATTTAAACACTTTTACAAATAAAAAAAATTGTGAAATTATTATTTTTTGATTTCTTTTTAAATCACAAAAAAAAACTATAAAAAAATTGTACCACCTACATAGGTTGGGTCGTACAACCCACCTACTAATTTTTTTTTGCCTCAAAAGAGACTTTTCCAAAAATCAACAATTTGACAGTTGATTTATACATTCTTGGGTCTTCTGAATGTGATGGTAGTGCCCTTTTTGACCCAAAATGTTTCGAAGTGGCAGTTACCTCTAGGATCTAGAAATCACCTTCAATCTTCAAAGCCTTGTAGATTTAGCCTCCAATGTCCAACTGGGATGAAACAAAAGATCTAATTTTCTCAAGCACTCCAAACATGATGGTGAGCTCAAATATGATCTAAAAGGCTCCCAAAAATAACTTGTAATACAAATAAAAAAGATGAACCCCCTAGAATCTAGTATTTCTATGACACCTTTTTGATTCTTTGGATCATCCAAGGATGCAAGAGAAGATCATACTCATTGCGTCAATAAAATACAAGATATGCACTCAAGATCTCCTAAAAGAATAACCAAATGCACTCAACTTTATTGAATGCCATGTAATATTTGGCCATGGAGATAGCCACCCATGATCTAAAGGCCTATGAAAATCACAAAATACTCATAAGATCAATATAACAAGAATAAAATATATTCCTTTAAAATAATTCAAATAGAATAGGTGTAAAATATGTGAGAGACCCTTGGTTGTATAGCCAAGGTGAGACATAGGATTAGATAAGATCATGAAAAGTGTTTTAATCCTATGATATGAGATAACTAATATTAAATTACCTAGAACACTAGACAAAAGTCAACATAAGATTATGCCAAGTGTCTTAATCTTATGATATGAGAGGTAAAGTGATAAGATCCTATGTGTATCCTAAGTGAAAATATATGAAAGGGACCTAATAGTGGAACTAATTAGGCAATACCCCTATTCACACCAACAATGATGACTTATACGATGATGAGTAGTCATTTATAGTATTTTATTTATGTGTATATATATGTGCATGTGTGTGTTTCCATTTAGAATTTATCTTTTTTTAAGTGTTTATTTTCTTATATATGTCCTTATGTATGTTTGTTTTTTAGTTCCCCTAGGGTACCCATGCTAATCTTGTAAGTAAATACATACAAGGAGAATGCTACATTACGTCTTTCTTCTATATGTACCTCATATTCTTATTGTGTAAATGAGCTCTTATGTTATCTTATTTTGATTTTGAGGATAATATAAAGCATGGTGACATTTAGTTCCCCATCATGCTAACCCAAAATTTCTTAGGACAAAGTTTGTGTATTTTTCATATTACTTTATTTTCCTTAGGAATGATGAAAAGTGTTTTGGTGTTATTTGTACATAATCATGCTGAACCAAATGAAAACAACATATGTTTTCAATGTTCATTTAGGTCATGTACATTCTTCT
The DNA here is from genome assembly GCA_007115665.2 of Sequoiadendron giganteum. Lineage (NCBI taxonomy): Eukaryota > Viridiplantae > Streptophyta > Pinopsida > Cupressales > Cupressaceae > Sequoiadendron > Sequoiadendron giganteum. The sequence continues at coordinate 278,385,849 of CM021104.1, read as the reverse complement.
ATTATTACACTGAAAGGCATTCAACTGCAATGATATTTTATCTGTATACATTAAAACAGATAAAAAAATTAAAACTTGCCACCTCTTGCATTGTTGATGTGTCAAACTGTCTACATTTACTCGGTGTAATAAAGGCATGGATGGATAACCATCAAAGGTCGAAAGGCATGGATAAGCCTGACAAATCGACATTTTTTTTAATACGGGCAAGGCGGTTTCACATATTATTATTTAGTCTTTGTTTCAGGCGGTTGCTCTAAATTTTAAAAGCTAAATGGCCAAACAGGGAGAGACATTATCCAACACAGAGCAATGCTTCAGAAGACTACAAGGTTGAGTATAATGGAAAGGAGGAAATTGTAATGAGGATTCTGGGAGCTGTTGTCTATGGTGAGTGGGGAGTTCATGCTGGTGAGAGTAGTCCAGGGGCCTTAGCCAAAGACGAAGCCACCGTCACAAGCACTAGAACGTTTCTAAAAGTTTGAGGGTTTTTGGAGATAGTGGAAGTGGAATTGAAAGTGGAGCTGCTGTGACGAGAGTGATAAGGGAAAAATGTACGGCTTATTGGATAACGTTGGCACCTAATGTGGATGACAGATTGTCAAGGGGATTTTGTGGTACAGAGATGTCTTTGTTTTGGTCTTTCCACTGCATGCCTAAGATTCATGTCATCTGATGCATTGGTAAGCTCTTTCAGTCAATTCTGCAAAGATTTAATTCAACTATGATGAGGACCATTTTACCTTCTACATCTTCATTCTAGGTTTTAAGAGAATCCATGTTGTATGACATGCTTGAATACATAAGTATCCAGAAACCATACATTTTAACCAATACTGCTGTACTTACTTTCATTCATACTTGATTGTTGCTTAGAGGCTTGATGTTGGATTTTTTAATCATGCAGGACCACCCGAGAATCCTTCATATTTTATGTTATTCCCTACTCTTGGACTTCTTCAAGGGAGTAAATTGAATAATGTTCTTGAACTCAAGGAGAGAATCCTTGTGACTTTGAACTTCAACTCATCGTGTTTGTGGCCATTCTGCAAGTATCTATTCAGTTGGAGATGACCAATGACCAAAGTTGGCAACTTATTACAAACAATGCTATGCTACTTCTGTAATAATAATTTCATATAGAAGCTAGAATAGAGTACTTATAAGTGCTAATAATAAATATAATGTTATTACTATAGAATTTTGTTGTCTAATCACCTTTGCTTTTTATTTTGACTAACCAATCACTGATCCCATGCCAGCTGAATCCAAAAAACTAACATCACAATTCAAATTACTATTTTTATGATTTATCATCTGTAGAAAATTTCAAAAAATATCTTTTTATAAGAGGGATCCACCCCTCTCAAACATGGAGTAAACCATGTCTTGATTTCCTATCATTATTGTTCCAAGAATTTGTTGCCTTCTATTGAGAAGACTCAAATCATTGAGGAAAAACTAAGATAACACTCCTGGTCCTACAAGGCACAACATGTCAGAGTGACCAGATAATTAAAAATGCTATGTTAAAAATGAAAACACAAAATTTGCAAGTTTCTATTAGTCCCAACAAACTGATTGCAAAAAATCAAAAGTCCATGAGTGTTGGAAAGTGAAGTCAATTAGGACTCTTCTTCCATATGTGTCATACAAGTTGTTTGCAATTAGGACTCTTCTTATGTATGTGTCATACATGTAGTTGAGTGAGTCATATTGTGTTGACTTAGTAAATTATTAAGTGATTCATAGTAGAATCAAATTGGACTCTATATGTGTCAATCTTGTAGAAGATTGAGAGCCACATATAGGCTTAGTCAATAATATGACTATAGTGGTGGCATTGGAAGGATTAGAGGTGGAAAATTTGAGAACTTAATTATAGCATTAAGTTTCTCAAATTTGTATATAAATTGAGGAGCATTCCCTCATTTGTAAGTAGTAGAAAGAAGGCTAAAGGCTAGAATAGTTTTGTGAGGTATTCTTTCCCTCCTTTTGAAGAAGGGGCTAGATCTCATTTGAGGTTGTTGTAACTCTGTAATTCTTGAGAATCAATATGAAAGATATTTTGCCCGTGGTTTTTTACTGGTACTATTTTACCAGGTTTTTCCATGTAAATTTGAGTGTTATGCGACTTTGTTTTTCTCTACATTTTTCTACACTTGTATATTTTCCTGTACAATTGGTATCAAAGCATAGGTTATTTGTGTAGAATTTGTTTAATTGGAGAGGTGAGCAATGGCAAGAACTATTGTTACTAGATTTGAGGTGCATAAGTTCAATGGTTCTAATTTTGCTCTATGGAAGCTTAAGATTCAAGCTTTGCTGGTGAAGGATGGATGCGACAAAGCTCTTAAAGGAGTAGCATCTAAACTTGCAAATATGAGCACATCGGAGTGGAATACCATGGATAGCATGGCTAGAGCAACAATCCAGTTATCTTTAGTAGATTCAATTCTATTCAATGTTGCAGAAGAGAAATCTGCTCATGACTTATGCAATAAGCTTGCAAAGTTGTATGAGACAAAGTCATTGGCAAACAAAATTTTGCTACGAAGACAGTTGTATAATTTGAGGATGCATGACAATTCATCTGTCACAAATCATCTCAATGATTTTAACACATTGAAAAGCAAGTTGACTTCAGTGGGTGTGAAAATTGATGAAGAAGATAAGGCAACAATATTACTATGCTCCTTGCCAGATAGTTGGGATCAGTTGGTTATGGCTCTTAATAATTTTGCACGGAGTGGGAAGCTGGTCTTTGAAGATGTGGTGGCTTCTTTTATCTCTGAAGATTCAAGGCAAAAGACATCTCAAGGATCCTCTTCAAATGAAGCCCATTTTGCAAGAGGTAGAACTCAGGAAAGAGCGAATACTGAGCATGGACAAATCAGGTCCAAATCCAAGGAGCGGAAAAAGGTAAAGTGATGGAACTGTGGCAAAAATGGGCATGTCAAGAAGGATTGTAGGTTTCCAAAAGCAACCAAGGAGAATCCTAGTACACCAACATTTGAAGAAAACACTGTTGGAGTTCAAACACCATTGGAATATGGAGAGGTATTAACTGCTAATCTGAGAAGCTCTTTACTTCATGTTTGGATTCTTGACTCTAGTGCCTCCTTTCATATGACACCTCACAGAGACTGGTTTTCTAGTTATCTATCTTGTGTTGGTGGTATGGTTTACATGGGAAATGACAACCCATGTGAAGCTATTGGTGAAGGAGAGGTAAGAATCAAGATGTTTGATGGAGTAGTGAGAACTATTCAACATGTTAGGAATGTACTTGGTTTAAAGAAAAAATTACTCACTTGGAGTGTTTGATGAACAAGGTTATTGTTTCAGTGGTGAAAATAGTTGTCTCAAGGTAACAAAGGGAGTTTTGGTTGTGCTAAAGGGAGAAAAAGTTGGCAATATCTATAGGTTGGTTGGACAAATTGACATTGGAGAGGCTATTGTGGTATCTGATGTAGAGATGGACTCATTATCAACCTGGCATCAAAGGCTAGGCTACATGAGTGAATGAGGTCTGTCACGTATGAAATTTGCGCTTATCTACTTAAATGCAGACTTTACCATTTATGTTGAATTAGATTATTTAATGATTATTTTAATGATAAGTAATTGAAATTCGAAATGAAATGAAGATGAAATTGAATTGAAATTGAAATGCAAATTATTGTATTTACGTTTATTTCAGAGTTTGTCATTACTGATGATAAATCGAGTGCAAGTGAACGCAGGAAACAGGTGAACGAGGTTGAAGGCGAGAACAATGATCAGGTAGAGTTGTTTAGCCGATTGACATGTGCGAATAGATGGGATCTCACACACTCACGTAGATTGATATTTTTAATGCCTTGTGCGTATATATGTTTGCAAATCGAAAAAAAAATTCAGTTATGGTGTGATTTCTTAGAAAATTGTAGAAATGTGTTTTTGAAGATAATTTCGTTAAATTATGAAATTTAATGCAATTTAAATAAAATAGATTTGTTTGTTGAGTATTTTATTCTTAAATAAATGAATTTTATATTTAGAAATAGATTTAATCTTAAATTAAGTTAAATTGCGAAATGAAAATTGAATTTCGATTATTAATTTCGAAATTGAAAATTGTAGTTAATAAAAAAATGAACTCAGCTAAAATTGAGAGAATTAAATATCTTTAAAATATCTAAAACTAAGAGTTATGGAAAATTGATCTGGAGATCAATTTGAGAGAGAAGTGGATCTGGATCATGCATGAATGCATGAAAGAAAAGAATCTATATGTGGTGGAAAAATCCGAAATGATGAGACACAGAAAAATTCAAACATTGTTCTTACTAAATTTTGAGATATACATTAAAAATTGGGAAGGTGGAAGTAAGAGGACGTAGTGGAAATTCGAATTTGATAGGAGAAGACCATTCTCTAGTTGATACGCAGTCCTCAAGCAAGCAAAAGGCATCCAAGGGCAGGGAGAAACCCACGCCTTCTCCCATTCTCCATTCGCAACAGTCAAAGGAAGAGGGTGCGGCCTGGGAGAGGCACACACAACCCTCCCCACTCCCTTCTTCCTCACGCACCAAGCACTGGCAGACTCGGCCTAAGGGAGATTCCTCCACCAACAGTCTACGCATCAGTCAGGGAGAGGTTCCCTCCACCCCATGCAGGAGCCCCAGGAAGAGGCGCGGCCTGTGTTCTTGGCTGGTCTGCTTGGAGGGCCGCAGGAAGCTTCCCCACCCACTCTTCTTAGCTCCCCCTCTCTTTTACGCAGCTCCCCATTCTCCCCTTGAGTAGCCTTTATCCCTGCGCACAGGAGCAAGGAAGAATCTCCCACGTGGCCTACGAAGGCTCTTCCCAAGCGCAGCCTAAGGGGAAATCTCTTCACCCACAGCAGCACAAAGAAGCCTGTAAAGGCAAGTATCTGTCTAAGTCTGCATGGCTAAGTCTGCAGAGAGGAGAGAAACAACTGGAGTAAGGAAAATATAAAGGAAAGCAAGGAGAATACATAGGACAGCAAGGAGAATACAGGGACAACATAGAAACTATCAGCAAGAAAGAAATAGAGGAAAGACAGAGATAGCATACAGAGTTACGAATTATCAGGTAGGGGTTTGAAATTTTAATTGTAAGTTAGTTAATCCATTTTATTTATTATGAATTCTGAGAATGATTATCCGGAAATATAGAAGAATGTAAATGATAAGAAATCTAGGGAAAAAGGAGAATTAGAATAGACAAAACAAAATAATGACTGTCAAAAACTTATACTTGAAGTATGTAAAAAACAAAAAACTGAAACAAAATTGCATTGATTTCCAAAATTGTAGACAGAATTTAGACACAAAGATTAAATGGACAATCAATAGTTAAATCTTCATATTAGGAAAAATTCAACTGAGTTTTAATTTCCAGAATTCAAGAAAAGAATTGAAACAAAAATCTTATTTATTATGCTGAGAATTAGACAAATTCAGATCAAGATCATTCTGAGAACAGTAAACTAAAAATTAGAAAAAACATATTAAACTTGGAAACTAGCTTACAATATTGAGAAAAACGAAATATGTTGATGCAAATTAGTTAAATCTTGTTGACAGAATTTAAGAAATTGTTGACACAAAACATCAAAAAAACAAAATTTTAACTTGAAATTTCACTTTTTAGGAAAACTATCAAAACTCATAATATTAAATAGTTAGCTTTAAATTTGATAATGATGGACTTTTAAATGCTGAAAATAGAACGAATTTGAATCAAAACGTATAAACTTGAGATTTAGTCAGTTTTTGAAAACAATTTGAACGAACTTTAAAACAACTTAAATTAGAGAAGAGCTTAATATAACTGAATGTGTGCTCTTTTAATTTATGTTTTATATGTATTTTTGACATACTGGAGATACACCTTCATTTTTGTAATTTATTTAATCATTTAAATGACTGAATTAAAATGCTGATTTTATGTCTTTTTGTGAATTGGAACAACAAAAAGTGATGTTTTATAAACTGTATTCATTTTAAACACTGTTTTCAGTTAAATGTTGAAAGATTGCGAAAGATTGTGATTGACTGTTTTGAACCATGCATGAATAATAGAAAATTCTGCATGTGTTGATTTTTGGGAAAGTTACCTTCCAGGACGGGTGCCGAATATGGGTGATTAGAGAGTGTAGTTTTGCTTTTTTCAAAACTACTTTTTATTGTCGTGCATGACATCTTACTTGGCCAAGTAGTTATTTTGTACCATTGAAATAGATGGGTTATTTGAGCTCTCTACCATATCCTAGTACCGAACTTGCTTTTTTTCTTAACTGAATTAGAAAATGCTTGTGGATTACTAGTAGTACTAGGCTTGCACCAAATTCCATCTTGCTCGTAGATTGCTTTTTGCTAAGCAATTCATGCAGGGTCGGGTATTTCTTGATTGACTAAGAAATTCCGGGGAAGCGTAAGCTTCGAGGTTGGGTGGAAAAGCGCCCGATCCTTGTTCTCGTCTTCTTTTGAAGATTTACTTATGGATGGAAGATCGACTGACTGATTCTTCTTTTTAAATGCTTTATTATTCATGATATATGTATTGACGAGCTTATGGCGACTGAATGCCTAAGTCTCGAGATTTGTAAACTAGATATGTATCCTCCATTGTAAATGTTATTTGAAATGTGTATTTTGACACTTGTAAGATTTAGACTGAATAATATGATGTTATCTTTTGACTTTTATGTCGTTTTATGTATTCGACTTGTTCTTATGAATGAATGTGATGACGACTTATTTGGAATATAATGGAATTTATTTTAAGTATTGCCGAATTGTCTTTATGGAATTTTCCACTCTTTACAAGGTCTCAAGGTACTACTAGATAAAAATATTCTCCTAGGTGCAAAATCTAAAGATTTGGGTTTTTGTGAACATTGTTTGTTTGGGAAACAGAATAGACTGAGTTTTTCTAGAAGTACTACCAGAAGCAAAGATGTATTAGATTTAATTCATTCAGATACTTGGGAAGCTCCTGTAACATCTATTGGAGGTTCATCATATTTTGTTTCATTTATAGATGATTATTCTCGTAAGGTGTGTATTTATCTTCTCAAGAAGAAATTTGAAGTGTTTTCTTCTTTCAAGAGGTTTAGGGCTCTGGTAGAGAATAAAAAAGGTAAGACAATAAAATGTCTGAAAACTGATAATGGAGGTGAGTTTTGTTCAACAAAATTTAACCAGTTTTGTAGTGAGCATGGTGTTGCAAGGAAATTGACGATTGCGAGGACACCACAACAAAATGGTGTTGCTGAATGCATGAACCGTACAATTATGGAGCGAGCCAGATGCATGTTGAGAACTGCTGGTTTGGAGCAAAATTTTTGGGGTGACGCTGTAAATACGACTTGTTTCTTGATCAATAGATCTCCCACTACTGCTCTTGATAATAAAATTCCTGAAGAGATATGGAAAGGTAAACTAGTTGATTATTCATTTCTCCGTGTTTTTGGTTCTGATGCTTATGTACATATTCCTAAAGAGAATAGAAATAAGCTGGACAAGAAGTCTACAAAATGTATTTTTCTTGGCTATGTAGAAGGTACAAAGGGGTACAAATTGTGGGATACTGCTGCCCACAAGATTATTGTTAGCCGGGATGTTTATTTTAATGAAAAATCAATGCAAAGAGGTGAAGAACAACAAGGTATGGAAGTTATTCCAATAGAGGTGGAAAAACATGATGATTATCTAGATGTGCTTGATGAAGAGCAACTAGATGAAGATCAACCAGAAGAATAGCAACCAGTTGAGCCATAAGGTGAATCACCACCTGTTTTAAAGAGATCCAATAGAGTAATCAAACCACTTGTAAAGTACTCTCTTACTTGTAATTTTGCTTATGCATTGCTAATTGATGTTGGTGAACCTAGTTCATATCAGGAGGCTTGTGAAGTTGAATGTGCAAGCAAATGGAGAGTTGCTATGGAAGAGGAGATGGAAGCTTTGCATAAGAATAAGACATGGGAGCTTGTGCCATTACCTAAGGGGAAAAAAGCTATTGGGAACAAGTGAGTCTTCAAATTGAAGAGGGATATAAATGACAATTTGGAGAGATACAAAGCTTGGTTGGTGGCAAAGGGGTATGCACAAAAGTCTAGTATTGATTTTGATGAGATCTTTTCACTTGTTGTACGATTAAGTACTATTAGAGTTGTTTTAGCTCTTGTTGCTAGTCTTGATTTGGAGTTAGAACAGTTATATGTTAAAATAGCCTTCCTGCATGGTGATCTCTCTGAGGAGATTTACATGCAACAACTAGAAGGTTTTGAGGAAAGAGGCAAGGAGAATTTGGTTTTCAAGTTGAGAAAATCGTTGTATGGTTTGAAATAGGCGCCAAGGTGTTGGTACAAACGGTTTGATTCCTTCATGATGAGTTTAGGTTTTAGTAGATGTGAGGTTGATCATTGTGCCTATGTTCAAAGGTATGATGATGGAAATTTTATTATTCTACTACTGTATGTCGATGACATGTTGGTAGTAGGTCCCAGTATGTATACAATCATCCATTTGAAAACTCAGCTTGCTAGGGAGTTTGAGATGAAGGATTTAGGCAGTGCAAATCAGATTCTTGGAATGAGGATACATAGAGACATAAATAATAGGAAATTATGGTTGTCAAAGAAAAATTACGTGGAGAAGGTTCTGCAGTGCTTCAATATGCAGAATGCACAACCAGTTAGTACTCCATTTCCTATTCATATTAAATTGTCTTTGGAACAGTACCCTAGCATAGAAGCAATGAAGACACAAATGTCTCATGTACCATACTCATCAGCAGTTGGAAGCCTTATTTTCGCCATGGTGTGCACCAGACAAGACATTGCGCAAGCAGTGGGAGTTGTCAGTAGGTACATGGCAAATCTTGGTTTTGATCATTGGACAACTATGAAGTGGATTCTCAGATATTTGAGAGGCACTTCAGATGCGGCTATCTGTTACAGTGGGAGTAGTCTTCAAGTTAATGGGTATGTGGATGCAAATTTTGGTGGAGACAAAGATAAGAGAAAGTCTACAATAGGTTATGTTTTCTCTTTAGCTGGAGGTGTTGTTAGTTGGGTGTCAAAGTTGTAGACAGTGGTGGCATTGTCTACTACTGAGGCAAAATATATGGCAGCAACACAAGCTAGCAAGGAGGCAATCTGGCTTCATAGACTTTTGGGTGAATTGCAAGTGAAGCAAGATAAAATGGTACTACATTGTGACAGTCAAAGTTCTTTACACTTCGCACGAAACTCAGCATACCATTCTAGAACAAAGCATATTGATATTCAATATCACTTTGTTCGTGAAGTGGTGGAAGGAGGACAAATCTCTTTGGCCTAGATTCACACTAATGTAAACCTTGCGGATATTATGACGAAACCTATTGGTAGAGAGAAGTTCATTTGGTGTAGAACTTCTCTTGGTCTGCAGATTATGTGATGATAAGCAACATTGGCAATGGTCTTTCAGTAGAGGAATTATTCATGAGTTTGAAATTTGACTTCAAGTGGGAGAATGTTGGAAAGTGAAGTCAATTAGGACTCTTCTTCCATATGTATCATACAATTTGTTTGCAATTAGGACTCTTCTTATGTATGTGTCATACATGTAGTTGAGTGAGTCATATTGTGTTGACTTAGTAAACTATTAAGTGATTCATAGTAGAATCAAATTGGACTCTATATGTGTCAATCTTGTAGATGATTGAGAGCCACATATAGGCTTAGTCAATAATATGACTATAGTGGTGGCATTGGAAGAATTAGAGGTGGAAAATTTGAGAACTTAATTATAGCATTAAGTTTCTCAAATTTGTATATAAATTGAGGAGCATTCCCTCATTTGTAAGTAGTAGAAAGAAGGCTAAAGGCTAGAATAGTTTTGAGAGGTATTCTTTCCCTCCTTTTGAAGAAGGGGCTAGATCTCATTTGAGGTTGTTGTAACTCTGTAATTCTTGAGAATCAATATGAAAGATATTTTTCTCGTGGTTTTTTACTGGTATTATTTTACCAGGTTTTTCCACGTAAATCTGAGTGTTATGTGACTTTATTTTTCTCTACAATTTTCTACACTTGTATATTTTTCCGTACAATGAGTACTCCAGAGTTGGACTTCATGCTATGGCAAATTTGGCAAACTCGATAAGAGGAAGCAATTGGTTAATATAAATCTCAACGTTCATTGAAGCAACTAGTTAAAAATGCTATGTTTTGATAAAGCTCAATGATCGCTGTACATTCAGTGACCTTCAAATCTGAGAAGAGGAAGCAACTGGTTAAGAATAGATATCTTGCTGACTAGTGCAGTGACATTCTTGGGAGGGATGTTGGAAATCAGACATTCAAACTCCCCAATTCCATGTCGCTCACTTCAATTATAGCCAGTAAGATCAACGTTGAATCTAAATTTATTCTTGATCAATTCAGTTTCTTAATAATCCATACATTATAAAGAAAGCAAATATTAAAACTAAAGCTAAGGCTGTAGAAATAGTCAGAAAGAAAGTAGAAGCAAGGCTTGCAAATTCTGCTAAAAGAGAGATGGAACAAGAGGCTTCTTGCTCAGCCTTGCAAAATGTATAAAATCTGTGGAACTTTTTTATTGATGTGTTGTATTGGCCATTAGCTATTGCTGATTTGGTTCCATGTATGTAAAAAACATCCCGGTGGCAGATAGAAATTGAAGAAAATGATCATCCTTCATAATGTGAAAGGACGACCTATGTTCCTGCCAACCACATTCCTAGATTCAAGGATGAAATGAATCCTGTTAATCCTCTAGATGGTTTGGTGAAAATATAATATTAATAATATTACAAATATATTATATTATGATCATAATATATACTTAATAATCAAATAAAAAAAAAAACTTACTAGTAATAATATAAAACTAAGATATCTCTCGACATTCTGTAGATATATTATAGAATAAAATAACTAATTTTTGGGCTGCCCTTTTTTGCCTTGAAATTTGTAATTTAATTCCGTATCCACTCATGGATGCAAGTTTGGGTGTAAGGATCCACAGAAGAGGGTAGAGCAGGTCCAACAAATATAGAGAATTCTTAATATTTACCTCCAATTCAGGTGTTAAAGTCTTGTATACATATGTATATACATTGTATATATTTGTACAAATTTCTTGACCTTGAAGCTATTTCCTTTTACTGCTATTTGTATATATTTGTACAAATTACCAATACAGGAGTCTTATAAAAAATTCTTTGCTCAATGATCACTATAATGTACACTGTGCAATCAACATGTCAATGTTTTCCTATTTTCTTTCTATGTGTATAGCTCTTTTGGACTCTCATTGAATCAAAGCTAACAAAATCTTTCATGTGTCCAATCTGAGAAATACAAATAATAATACAATATCTTGATTTGTTAGAATTATTTCAACTGTGCGCACCATAACATCAATGCATTTATTCTTTTAGAATATTAAACTCATTAAACAAGTCACTTCTACTTATTAATTAGAAAGCTAAATAAATTTGAAGACGAACGAGCTCAGAATCTTTGAAAACAGATTTGGCTCTAATTGATAGCAATTTGCACAATATGTTTTTCCTCAAATCGATATTAGGCACATGTGGAAGCCATAAAATAAAGAAGTTCTATTAAAAATGGCATTTGACAAAAACATATTGTGGAGACTTTTCTCTCCTCTCGACCTTTTTAATTTATAGACATGGTAATCTGGAAATTTGTAATTCATTGCAAACCTAACTCTGTATCTATATCTGCCATGTGTTTGTCTCTTTGTTTTGTAACAAAAACAATTAGACAGATTTCATATTCATTTAGATGGTTGTGACTTCGATACATATTTTAATAACTTGAAGTATTTGTGATTTTCAAAACAAGTTGTTTTTGCATCTCAAGTTGAAGCTTAAAGGTTCTTTTGTTTAGAACATTAGCTAATGCTAACTTCTAGAGCTCAATCTTTTGGTGAAACATGAGATATAAATGTTGTCAAAGAAGAATCCGACTCTCAAGGTAAATGTACTATCCAACTGAAGTCTGTAGTGTTCTAAAATGGTTCTCCTATGAGTGAGTTAGGCTAGCATTTGAGGGTAATTCTTTTGACTTGGTAATCGTAAGTCTATGTTGTCCCTTATTGCAATCAGACAAGCATTCCTTTTTGAGAAATAATATCATTCTCTTAATTTAAGATGTAGAGCATTTGATTACACTATTGGCCTTTGTCTTGTGTGCTTGAAATGATTGGGAAGCTTCCTTTAAACATTTTTACAGTGGAAAGTTTATATATCATCATATTTTTGCAGTATAGTTGGATGAATGGACATTTGAAGGCGAAAAAAATCTCAACTCTACATCTTTAATGGTTTTGTCACAAATATCTAGATATCAATCAACTGAATGATGGGGCCATAAGCATGGGTTTGTTTGGGGTGGTCTCCTTGGATCAAAGTCTGAATCCAAGAAAGGTATTGTACCTAAAGGAATTCAATCTGTCCAAGGTTCAACTTTAAGAACTACATTTTGTGAATAGGACCAAGAAAACCTTTATAATCTTCAAAATGGAGACCACAATTGGAAAATAGAAAACCATAGTTTAAAATATATGAAACTATATAATAAAAAACTACTTAATATCTTTTGGTGTAAGTCTAGGTTTCTTATGCGGTATGTGTTTCAAAGAGGACAATGCACAATTATTTTGTTCATTCGATTCATCTGTTGGCTTTGAAAGTTCTTAGCCGATACTTATTCGAGAACATGTTTCCCATCTGTCAAAATGGTGTTTATCTCTTGTTTTGATTTGTGGGTATGTTTACATAGGCAGTGGAAGCTAATCCAAACACCTTTGTTGTCAATGTTGGTGACCATTTGGAGGTATGAGCTTTTGATCAAAATTTACAGAGATCTACAGTTGTTAGTTATCTAAATAGGTGGTGGTGAGATTAGAGATGTGATTTTTTGTTTGGGAACAGATTGTGAGCAATGGGAGATAAAAAAGTGTGGACATGTGAATAGAATCCAAAAGATCTAATTGTGACAAAGTTGGCATACCATATTGCACACTAGGATTAAGCTTAGCTTATAAGTGAGTGAGGCTTGATCGTGGATGACTATTTACTCAATTCATGTACTCAGTATCTACAAGTTTTTTCTTTTGGAGACAATTGCTTTATTATTAAGGTTCTCTTTAGTGAAATGAACTCAGCATCAGAAGAAAAATCGATCTTTTTTTTTTACTATAAATTCACATTCGTAAGAATATATCTTTCGACGTTATTTATATAGATTTTATATAAAGATATGTATACTAGTTTTCATAGTTATGTATGGCTTACGTTCATAAACCTACACTAAACTTGATGTAGGTAGATCTCCCTACATGTTAGATTGTGATGTTGTATTATATGTGACATTGCTTTCCACCCACTTATGTCATTCCATAGACATTATTTTGGTGTACCTATCCTTTGAATACCAACAACTGAACACCATATTTTATCTATTTTTGGGGGTAAAATCACTAACCTTGGAGCATTTAATTTAATGCATGAGTCTTCTCTTGATTGCATATTCCCCTTTCCTATGCCATAAAATAATTGCTTATACTATATTTTATAAACTATTTTAAGGGAGGCATATATTTGCTACCTAAATACTTGACATGCTTCTAGAGCATTGCGTATTTGTGGCTTCAATTATAGATAACACTTAGATATGACCACCCTTATTAGGATTTCCTAGCAACAAAGTACACTCGTACATGCAATTCATCATGTATTATGAATTACTTGGAAACAAAGTATGCTAGCGATGTGTTTCATGGAATTTTTATATTTTTATTAGCAATATACCATGTTGGATATTGAACCATATTCACATTTTCCTAGAAACATAGTACATTGGGATTATGTTCTATTTTCTAGCAATGGAGCATGCTAGAAAACTTTATACTATTCTTCTTGTTGATGCATATGGTTTTTCATGTTTGTGCATGTTTTTTCTAGTGTATTTTCATGTATGGCACATGTCATGTGTATGTTGGATTATATAGGATTTGTTGGTATGTTTACATGTTTCAAGTTTTATATATTCTTGAAATCTTTTGTGATACAATTCTCATGTTTTCTAATGCATCTATGTTGTAGGTTTTATTTTTCTAACATGTGGTTTTGTAGATCTTTGTATAGAGGCATGAGTTCTTCCCTTAAATATTGTAGCGTATTTTTTTAAACACATTTCTAATTCTTCATGTATTTATTTATTTTATTTAGTTTATATACTTTAGCTAGGCTTTATCACCTAGTGTCACAAGCCTGCCAAGGTGGAAGAAAATGTTGATAGAAATTGCATACTCTACACTTTTTCCATCATAGGATTGTTCTCATTTTAATGTTCATTCTTGTAGCATGTTCTTAGGACTCATTTTAACTGTCCTTGGCCTTTTCTCCAATTTCGGTGCCAACAATTTCTATGCTTAGATTTGTTATATGCGTTTAAACTTACCTCATATGTTCATTTTAATTTGTACCTTTATGTTATAACACTTTTAATGATTTTTCCTTTAGATGATAGTGTAGGTACATGGATGTCTACATAATTGCAATGCTGTGTCATAGCAGTATAACCATACAAATATGATTAACGACCATATTGGTGATGTTTCGATTTTATTAATTTTGTAACAACCATTTGATTGGATTATGTTGAGTTTGCAAGTAATTATTCCCTAACCCCTCGACCAAGAATGGAAATTTTAGTGATTTATTCCCTACATACATTGAACTAGTTATAAATTTGAGCTCCTGGTTAGTGTGAGACCTTTTCTTGGAACCCTTTTAATTTTCTAAGCTTTACTACAACACTCTTATGTGAATCTAGAGCTACAATATTTCTACAATTCATTCAACATTGTGAGATTATATTGCTTGGTATCATGTTATTATTCATGATTTCTTATGTTCTTTCTTATGAGCTTGTAGGTTTTTAGAGGCACCAATTATTCTTTGTGGCTGGATATTTCATAAGGAAGATAGTTTTCAAGACAACAACAAATTCTCCTCATCACCAAAGGAAGATGCATCTTCTTAGCTTCCTTGAGCTAATGGTATTGTTGTTGTCCATACTCAACACTCTTTTCTTTTCTAGTTCTATTTTACTCTTTCATTTCTAAGTTCATTTAGATTTCATAAGGCTATCATTGTATTCTCTATCTTCTTAAATACTAGTGTATCGTGTTTGGCTATTTTACATTAGAGTATACAAAGTCTATTGTTGGCACTCTTGGATTCTCTACTCTCCATATATCTCTTCCATACATGTGACATTTAACATCTTTGTAGACTTGAGTTATTAAATGTTTATATTCTAAGCATTATTATTGTTCTCTAATTCTAGATACACTTAAGATTAGGAACTCACACCAATGCTCCACAGGAACTCCTCCCCTGCCCTAGTATCCCCGTCCTCGTCCTGAAAATGTTTCAGGGACTCGAGGACTCCTTGGAAACTTCCACCCGTTGTTGCATTTGACGGTGACTCAAACTTCAGCTCCAATTTTGATACTAACTTGCCAATTGCATCTGCTGATTAGGGACAACCATATATTTTTTTATGTTTTTCTCATTTTATAGTTGAAACTTGGAGCCCTTAGGCATTTTGTTATAATTCTTATTTAATATGTATGCACATTGATAATGAAATCATTTGAATTTTGTTAATTTGTTTGTCGATTCTCATGTGAAATCTCAATTCAAGTATAATGTTATGTATTAATCTTCTACAATGTCTATGATGAATGCTTTATCAATGTTATGATATGAATATTTGAAATTTCTCTATACTTTTAAAATTTCCCTATTTTTTATCAATCGTCCCTAGCCGTCCCCTAAAAAAATGGCCCAAAAGTACCCCTGTACCAAAAAATTATCCCGCCATCCCTTACTGTCCCCGTCCCCGAAACTCTGTGGAGCATAGACTCACACATATTACTAAACTTCAATTCATATTTCTATTGAATTGTTTGTGTGGAGATTGAAAGACCAACTAGGGGCTTGATCATTTGGCAAGCTCCCCAGTAGTCACCCCCATTCTTTTTGTCCAAATATAGGTGCCATTGGTGAATCAATTGCATGAAGATGTTGTGTCCCTAACTCTCCTATATTTAGTTTTCACTATTTCACTCTTAGATCATTTCTTTCATCTAACACATTTATATCATTCTAGTTATAGTTTAGTAACTTTACTGCCATCTTTTAGTACTATTGTGTGTGTTACATTGCTATTGGAATATGTTTATTACTTGTTATCTATATAATTCAATTTACTTGTGAGTAAAAATAAGAGTTTTTCACCTAGGATAATAAACATAACTCTTAATTAGGTAAGATCCACATAGATCAAAATACTCTACTTGTTACTTTGCTATTTATTACATAAATGTGTTTTGTTTCTATCTAAAGAAATAAGGAAGTTGGAATAAATAGGAATCAATTTAACTTATTTCATATCCTTCAACTTCCTCTTAGCTTAGTGATCGAGGTGCCTTCGATTGGCTAAACAATGACAAGTTTTCTAAACTTGTATTAGCCATTTCTCCAAAAGTTGTTCATCAACCTCACATAGATGTGTAGGATGAAGAAACTAATGATAGTGCTCTTACAAGCTAGTAGCCCATATTGAATAGGTAAGGTAATCTTGATTTAT
Organism: Sequoiadendron giganteum; assembly: GCA_007115665.2. NCBI lineage: Eukaryota > Viridiplantae > Streptophyta > Pinopsida > Cupressales > Cupressaceae > Sequoiadendron > Sequoiadendron giganteum. The sequence goes on along the minus strand of CM021104.1, from coordinate 278,369,138 downwards.
AAACTAGATGACCGTGACCCACCCCTTACTACTGATTCCATAACTATTGTTGTTTAACAACTTGTTATATTTTCTCTTTTAATATGTTGTCTAAGCTTACACCTTAAATAAATTATAGGGTGTGATATTTTGCACCCACCTTTTTTATAATATATTATATTATATTTTATAATATAATTAATATAAATTACACTATTTCATTAAAATAAAAATTATACAAAACAATAATATTATTTATATAAACTACTTTAATGATTTAATTATAATTTTAATTGCTTTCCAATGTCCATTACTTTTAAAGAAAGTATAATAAATTTCTTATTAAAAGATTATAACTTTATTAAAGACATATTTCATTAAAGAAAAGGATCATTTAAATTGTAAAAATATGATAGTAAAATATTTTTACTTCAAATTCAACAATTTAAAAAAAAAAAATCCAAATCCTATAGTTATATATAAAAAATATTCCATTTTAAATCCAATGAAATAGAAATAAACCTTAAAAACATATATATACAATTAGATATACTTTTCTCTTTAAAATTATTCTATACTTCATTTTTAAATTCAACAAGAAATTAAAAAAACTTAAAAAATGCAAATCTCAAAATACTTTTTCTCTAAAAAGTTATTCCAAACTCCATTTTAAGCCGACCTATCTCAGTGAAGGTAGAACTCATGTTTTTAGACAACATTAATAACCCATACATAAATTTTAATGGAGCTTTTCTCTCATTGGCAGGCTTCCAAGGATGCAAAACAAACATTCAGGAAAAGGCATTTTATTTTGCAATATCTTTTAAAAAAGAAGACAAACCTCCAATTACAGTTTGTGACTTAAAAGATTGTCATTTCCCCTTGGGTAATTACTACTTATACAGGGTTACCCCATGAAACATCTTCACAGTTGCTTGGTGATCAGATTTCATGGTGCAGTAGATGAAGCTGCTGTATACAGATGAAAACTTAACTCTAGCATGCAAAAAGATGTTAGTAAGTCATAGATTGGTTCTGTGGAGGGATAAGAATAGGCCTGCCGACCAAAGCCTCTTCTCTCATCTTCCTCATATTCAATTCTCTGTACTCCTGACAAAATGCACAGGACCAACAAAAACAATGCACTAGCCAATCTGGGAGAGGCTTCTCTGGGAGATTATATCTGTCCCTCAGTTTTGTTCTAAACCCAAATGAATAAATGCATCCTAAACAAGCAATCTGTTGTAAAATGTACCACACAACTGAAGCTGTGATGCCTGAAGTTAGCCCATTATCCATTTCCTCTGCTAATTTCCCAAACAGAATACAAGGGCAGAAGAATCCAAACAAGCAGGTGGGTACATCCTCCTCACAGTGAGACAGCCCTGTGCTCCAGCCTTGCTTCATATAAGGCAAAATGGGCACTCCATGGGCAGGAATTGGATCCATGTAGTGCTGGTAAGAAGTGTCAATTCCATAAGTTACAGGACTCTGGCTGATATCACTGGGCTCACTTTCATGGTCTTGGGGTAAAGGAGGGGCACTGGGTTGGATGTTTGAGATGCATTGGAAGGGCATTACAGGAAATGGGTTTAGATTTAAACAGACATTGTTGTGACAATGCTGGCAATGACCACACACAGGAGAAGTTCCACCACCATCTATGATTTTCCCCTTTCTCCCCCTCTTTTTTGACCATTTTTTAGCTTTCTTCAGTACCCACATATTCTACTATACTTAACTCCACAAGCAGCCTGATTCAAATTAGATCAGTGATATACTTAAGCAAAAAGCACTCAGCTGGAAATCTTCCAACTTTGCCTGTTCTAGGCTTACCTCTTTCTACTTTCAGATTACAGATGGTCTAGCCTGAGACCCTGTCACAGAACATGTAAATATACTGCAATGAATCAGGATCCAAGACTTATTTCATTCAACTATGACCTCTTTGCATTCACAAAAGCATACATCTAAATGACACCCACATAGCTGCTTTCAGTCAATAATAACAATTTGCATCTTGATTTGGAATCTATGATACTTACATTAGCAAGTACATGATCAATAACCTGCTTCTACTCACTCTGATATACATCAAAGGCTCATCTCCCCTGCTGTTCTCTCAGATAGCTGTATAGTAGCCATACAAGCAATAGGGTTCCATAAATATGTTAATGGCAACTTTGGATTCCTTTTCCAATGTAACCTTGAAACTGATGATTCTGATTACAGTTCAAACCTCGTGTAATATGGATCGGGCATCGCCCTGTGTAACGGTCAAATAGACCACTTACGCGGCTAAATTTGACCAGGCTCAAATCATCCGTAAATTGCGCTAAATATAATAACTTAGACATAGATAGAGGTTGAATAATACGACATAAAATATTATAATAAAGGTGTCTCGTTTAGTTCAAGTTTATTTTGCCGCTTTGGATGCTATGTACGATAAGAATGGGAAAAATTGTGAAAAGTTAAATAGTTAGACATTAGATTTTTACGTCAAAGGCGTGTTCTATATGAACTTTCAGAGTTTATTTTGTCTATCGACGGTTCAGAAGGAAGGATAGACTTGGTTGACATTAAAATGATTCTGAGCCGTTCATCATTTCGTCGTGTTTTTCTGCTTCCCCCCGCCTCTATCAGGGCTGCTTTCCCGCCCCTATCGGTTAGGGCTATCTACGTCCATATCAACCCAAGACAATTAAACGAATCTCAGCAGTCCGTTTTTTACGATTATTACGAATCTCCGTTTTTTTACGATTCACTGTGTCAAAATGGGATTTGGAACAGGGTATGCACAAAAATCAAAGCATAAAGGGAGTGGGAATTTCAATTATTTAATACAATATAAATAATATTTAGTGTCAATAACGACATTCTTGATTTTTTATACATATATTATTAAATTTTAATTATTATTTCTTAGGGTTAATAAATTTTAATTATTATTGTTTAGGATTAAATATATAAAAATAAATTATATAACTTAATAGTAATATTAAAATCAATAAAATAATAAAATAATAATATAAATTAATAATAATATTAAAATCAATAAAATAGTAATATAAATTATAAATTATAATTTAAATAAAAATATAATTTTAATAAATATAATAATATAAAAATAATAATAATAATATAAAAATCATTTTCTACATGATCTTATTTACTACACAAATATGTAAAAAAAAAAAATCAATTTTTTTTCTAATTGACCTTTCACACCTCTTCGGCGTACCCATTGCACAGGGTGCGATAGCTAGTCATAATTTATATTGATAAGAGTGTGTATTTTTAAGACGAATTGTGATTCAAATAACACTCTTAGTTAAATAGTTGATAGGTATAAATATTTGAGTTTGTAGTTTAAGGTTTGGGTCTCATGGTGACACAATCTAGTTTGAAGGAGTAGGGGTCTCATGAAGCAAAAAGAAAAATTGCTAAAGGATTAGTTAGAATATTTTCCTCAACAATAGCAACCTTTACTTTTTAGTACGAAAATTTAAGTGGGGCTAGAAATTGCTCCACTAGCTTAGGCTTTTTCTATCACTTGTCAATCATATAAGATTTTTAAATTTCCATCCATTATTATTATTATTTAAATATTTATTTACTCTTGAATTGAATATGTAAAATAATAAGATTCATGAGACCGCCATCTTCCATAAATTTAGGAGCTTAAACTACACTACAAAATTTATGGAACCACCCATTTAAAATAATCCAAAAAAATCTCAGCACCTATTGAATTTTTTTAAGAAGCCCCTCTCCATAAGACCCCACCCTAAGTATTGTATTTTTAAGAGTTATTTTATGTAATGTTTTGTTTATATAATTATAAATATTTTATTAATTTTAAAGAATTTTGCACGTATAATAATTTAAGAGATTTTTGATAATTTTATAAGAACAAGTAATTTTAAAAGTATTTTAATTTGTTAAAATTGATGCCATTTTTAAAGATATTTAATAATATCATAATAAATATTAATTATAAAAAATCAATTTATATTTTTAAAGGTATATGTCTTTTCAATAACATTATAGTTCTTTTAAAATACAATCCAAGTTTTTTTATTTGTTATGCTTATGGACATGAAGTTGGTGCATGGTCAAAATTCTATTCTTCTAACAAAATTTTAAAAAAATCTAGCACACCTTAGCTTTGCAATAAACTAATATACATTTTGCATGATGTAGAAAGACATAAATTAATTTGGGATGATCATTTTAGAAAGTTCGTAGGACATTTTAGAATGAAAAAGATCCTTATGGTGTTGCATAAGTACTCCTTTTGGCTACCCCTTGGGTTAGATGCCAACAAATACATCAAGTCATGTACCACATGTTCAATTACCAAGCTAGTCAATAAAAAGTAGGGTATGCACACACCTTTACTAGTTATAAAGAGAATATGGGAATTTATTTTCATGGACTTCCTCTTAAGCTACCCTCTAACTAGCATGGTAATGATTATGTTTTTGTAGTGGTTGATATAGATTCTCAAGAAAACTAAAAAAACTCTAGAAATAATTTGTATTTTAGAATGTTTGGATCCACTTTGGAACCCCATAATCTATCACTTCAGATAGTGATATTAGGTTCTTGAGCAGTTTTAGAAAGTACTTTGGTCTATATTAGACACATCAAGCAAATCCATTATTTTTCACCCCCAAATAATAGAAAAATAGAAGTTAAAATGATGACAATACATTTTCTTAGAGTGTACAATTTGAAGAAGCATCACACTAAGGTAGAGAAAAAGAATTTGCAAGTTGGGTTCCCATAAAAGGTGCTTGGTCTAGGGTTTCGTGTGTGCGGGCAGAGGAGGCCTGGTCCTCCTTTGCATTGGTTGTTAGTGGTGACATCCCTACCGTGTGTGGAAGGGCGATTCTCTGGCCTCGTTCATGCGAAGCTTGGCTAGCTGGTTTTGAAGGTGTGATGGATGGGGTGCTGAACCCCCCAGATGGCGGCAGTAGTGGTTCAAATGGGGCTTCGACTGGGCAAATGAAAACATTTAGAGACATTGTGGCCGATGAAAGGGCGACGTTTCCTGAGGGAGCCATATTTGTGGTGGAAACAAGCGACAGGCTCAACAATGGAGAGGGTGGAAGAGGTAAGTGTTCCTATGTGCCCTATAAGGTTGCCATCGTCTCCAAATTCCATTTTATGCAAAGCTTTGGGTGAAGAAGACTTAAAACTTAAAAATGTGGGTTTTTTTTTGCCACCGTCGACATCAATAGGGTTTCGACGAGAAAATCTATGGATGCCTGGCTAAATGATGTTTGGATGAAAAAATAGGGTTACACTACACATACTATAGAATGATTCAAAGAGGGCCTTTTGTAATTTTCTTCAAAAATCATGAAATGCAATCTTGGGTGCTTAATAAATAATTTTGGAGTGTGGGAAAAAATATCTTTAGGGCTTTGGATGGTCGCTAGAAGCCATAAACGATGAGATCTTGGCTCTATCGATCCCTAGATGGATAATCATGAAAATTGTACCTCAAAGAATCTGGAACTTCCTTCCATTGTTGCTCGAACCATATAGGAATGTGCTCAAGACTGATGATACAAAATCATCCCTTCCTCACATAGATGCAAGAGCCTTAGTCTCTGTGAACCCCAATCCTAGACCTGCACAAACATAACAAATAAACACAATATTAGATTCATATGCAAGTTATAACTAAGATTCTTCATGAAATTCATTTGCAATGCTCAAGAATAGAAAAAAGAAGAAGAACAAAACATGGAAAATAATTGAAATCCTAATTAAGCATGCAAATCCTTAGTCCCATGGGGGAATTGGTGCCAATTATGTGTAGAAATTGGCCCTTTCCCGACTCCTTTGTAAGCTTGATGAAGATTGATCCACTTGATGATGAAGAACAATGTGATTCCTTGATGAAATATGCAATAACCTAGCTATGATAATGGAAAATGCTCATGGATATTGATGAAATTGTTCTAAATATGAAGATAATAACTTTGCTCCCAAATTATGGATGAAAAATGAGAAGGAAAGCCTCTTATTTATAGATGAGTTTGAGAGAAAAAGAGGCAAAATGGATGAATGTGGGATCATTCAGCATCCAATGGCCAAGTGCCACTTGTCAAGATGTGAATGGAGGAGGTTGTGCACATTTTGATGAATGAGCCAATAAATACATTATTAGGTGGATTTTCAAATTTATGAAATGACTTGTTGAAAACGGAAAGAAAATGACATAAATGCCACTTGGCTCAATGCACAAGGACATGTAAGAGGAGAATGAATGCTTTGTTGGATGTACAAATCCACTTGGAGAGATTTCAAATTTGGAGGAATATTCCCTAAATATGCCACGTTGAGAGAAAATGCTGATTTAATAAATCAATTAAATGTATTTTCATGTGCAAGTGGCAAAATCTAGAGAAATTAAGAGATTTGGAATAAATTAATCAAGATTTGACCAATTTAATAAGAGATTAGATGATGTGACAAATTTGATTTAGATTTTGTGATTTTATTTAAATCAAAGTTGAGAAGAAAATGGTTTAGGCTTTAATTAAATAAAGATTTTGATTTATGTAACTAAAAGGGGATGATGTTAGATTAAATTAAATAAGGTATAATTTATTTAATTTAACTGGATGAATTTAGGGGTTTAATTAAATAAAATAAACTATTTAATTAAATAGAGACATAGGGTTAATTAAATTAGGTTGATTATTTTAATTAACAGGGAAGAATGAATTAACCAGATAAATAATGATTTATTTAATTAAGGGATGAAAAGTGATGACAAGCTAAGAAGATGATTCAGAATGAAATGATGTTAGTAATCAGGATCAAGTGTGTCGGTATATTTTTCATGTCTACATTTTGCCCCTCTTTGAAGTAATGCACTTGTTGCGCTGGTTCAAAGAATAAATTGTTGTGATTGAAGTTCAATTTTTTTTTGATTTTTTAGATGCCCCACTAATGCCCCAACAAGAAGAATTATGCTGGTATATTGCCCCCTCAAGATATTAGACAAAAAATTGGATTTTTGGATGATCTCACGAAAAAAAGAGGACAAGGTGCCCGAAGGATCCATAAAATCTCCGGGATGCCAAAAAATGCGTTAAAACGCCAAAAATGATACAAAATAGCCCTCAGATGGGCAAAAAATGGGATTAGGGGTCCAAAACCCTAGTTAGATGGCTGAATTAGGTCAAAATTCCTAATTTTTTAGGATTAAATAAACCCTAAGGGGTCGTTTTCAAATAATTTTCACATTTAGCCTTTGAATATTTTTGCATTCTAAGCTCTGAGTCTTGATCGAGATGGTGCAAAGACAACTTCCTTGACATGTGTCAGAGCAAGTACGAGTGTACCAACATCCTACCGACGCAGGACCCGTGGTATGTATTCCTTTCTTGACTTGTAATTTTATCGTTTTACGTGCATTTAATAGGGTCAAACTTATTTTAGAGTCAAGCGATGCTATATAGCATCGTTGCAAATGCTAAATCGCCGTCGCACGACCTCCAAGTGCACCACATGTGTGAAGAGAGTCACCGCGACCCACTTTAGAAATTAGGGTTCTAGGGCTAAGTTAGCTGCATGTGCGAATAGCGCCACGATGAGCCTTTTTGGGATTTATAACTTGGGAGCGCAATCAAACTGCACGGTCGCGACACAGTTTGGAATTTGCAAACTGTGTCGCAATTGCAAACAGGACCACAATTGTTGTTCTGCCTACGGAAACTTAGTTCGAGGGCCTGTTTTTTTTTAAAACTTGATGCAGTGACCTTTCTTGCGCTAGAGGACCTCGAGATACTACAATCTCAGGAGCACAGATGCCCGGTGCTTGGCATATTAGGCGATGTACATGAGTTGCTCTAGGAGCATCTTGGTGCTATTAGTCTTTGGTACATCGCATATGTTCATCCTGTTCGGACCCATTTGGGGATGATGACAACTTTGGTAGAGTGATGGGACAACGAGACATCCTCCTTTCATCTTCCTATTGGTGAGGCCATAGTTACATTAGAGGATGTCTGGCGCATCCTATGACTACCCATTCATGGCGAGAGGGTTATTTATGATGTAGATGTTGGGAGAGATACTTGCTTTGAGGTTATGGAGCTTGATGAGATCATTTTCTCCAAGGGCCAGATTGACTTAGAGAGATACCGGGGCGTAGTGCCCTCATTCAGATTCATGGTTGCAACGATTATATCAGGCCTTGTGGCACTAGATCAGCGAGGCCGATACTTCAGTCCGGGCTGGGGATTGGCGTGGGAGTGGATGCTCTTTCACAGAGAGTGCCTTGCATGGGGACCAGTGATGTTGGCCTCATTATACAAAGATCTTCATGAGTTTTCTTATCTGGACAACAGGGCTATTGTGGTCAGGGTCACATTATTGCACGTTTGGGCCTGGGAGCGCATTTGCAGAGCTCCGCCCGTAGGTTACACCACTTGCCCTAGAGCTAGATGATCTGATTTTCTGGCGATATGGTGGGGCCCAAATCACATTTACACATACAAGGGTAGGTGGAATCGTCCACTGGTGGTGGGTCGTCGATGAGATGAGAGATTTCATTTGGAGGCCTTGGCTCAACGTAGGCCCATGGATGGACAATGTTAAGTAGTTTTTCTTCGCTCGCTAGGATAGATTGATGCAGGGCAAGGAGCATATGATGATTGAGAGATATCTTCTCGACAGAGTGGCCAGGTAGTTTGACAATGTACAAGATAGGCTCGATGACCAGTACATGGTGATCTTTGACCGTACTACGAGGGAGACTGCATGGGACTGACCCATACCAGCAGATGAGGTAGTGGCATCCTTTAGAGAGCTAGTGGCCAAGCCGTGGCCATATGATCAGGGGAAGGCAGATGTGGGGGTCACACATGCATATTGAGATTGGTTCAGACCCCCTTTGAGATTGACAATTCCAGGTGCAGTACTCCCACGATGGAGATCGAGAGGTAGATCAGTTGGCCGAGGGCAGGGACAGGGAGACAGGGGTGACAGTGACAAGGATGGGGATGGAGATAGGAGAGGAGGTGGGCCACCTCCACATCAGACATCACCTCGGGTAGAGGTACATCAAACCCCTCCTCGAGCACAGACACCCGTCAAAGATTAGGTACATCAAACACCTCCCCAGGACTAGCTAAAGGATGGGGACAAAGTGGTCCCACAACAACATCCATCAGTGTAGCCAGATCACAAGGATTATTTGATTTAGCAGCTGCAGGCACAAGTTCAGGTCTTGACAGCTGAGAGAGACCAGGCTTGGCAGCAGGTTATAACAATTATTACTGAGAGAGACCAGGCCTGTTCTGAGAGGGACCAAGAGATAGGCCGATGGAGACAGCTTGAGAACATGGCCTCCTCATCCTAGGGTAGGACAATATCCCTACAGGCCTATTGAGAGGCAGTTAAAGAGGTTGAGTACTATCGACAATATTATAGACAGGCAGTGCCACTAGCTGGCCGAGTTCTAGAGTTCTCATAGCAGACAGGGATGAGGCCCCCGGAGGATCATGGTGAGAGACAAGAGGGTGAGGGGCATAGCCAACAGGGCTAGCCTTGATCATAGACAATATTCATTTTTTATTTATGGGCTTCGATTTTTATTGCCTCTATTGTATCATACATTTTGATGTATACACACTTGATCTGATTTTTTGTACCGTGACAATTGTATGTTTTGATGATATATATGAGATGGTTCCATTTATGAGATGTCCTACTTTACTTATGGATGATATATGGATGCATTTTAATTTCCTATGTGTTATGATATGCTATGAGATGCATCTATTTTATGCAATATGATGTATATTTCTACATGATGCGATGACGTGATGCAATGATTATGGATGCATTTCTTTTTTGTATTTTTCTATGCATTTTATTGTGATGATGTATGGATGTAATCATGATATGCAGATGATTTCTATATTATGCCCCTAATGATGCACTATGACTTATGGAATGTGGGCGATGATAATGTTTTTGTTTCTTTTCCTTATGTATTTATGATGGATGATATATGGATGTTATGATTATGTAATGATGCCAAATGATGATGGTTTTATGATATGATTATGCATTATGATTTATGAATGCAATGGAACAAATACAATGACATGTATGCGATGAATTCTTAAGATATTCAGAATAACAAATCTCTATTATTCTTCATAACTTAAGATGATAATGTAAGATGATGATATATGAAATGTGATGATATGAATTAATTTCTTATATGCATTATGCTGATGATTTGTGGATGCAGGGCAGATGCATTAGCGATGCTTTTGATTAACTGTCATGGTACCATGTTAGTGTGGAAAAAAGATAGAAGATAGGAGATCCAACAAGCCATCATTATTAATTCCAATGATGATTTGCTTACTAGGAGTTGGGATTTTAAAATGGCTAATTACTTTATGTTTGATAACACATGTAGGTACGATGCATCAAGGTATTAAGAACTAGGATGGCGTTGTACCTAGTGTGATGGACTTTGAATCGACAATCAGATAAGAGTATTACTATTCACACTTGACATACGAAACCTTATTTAGGATGTAGTTCAAATATTCTAAATATCTCAGACCAAAACATAGAAAATCAAGCCTTCCTATGTGGTCAACAAGACACCTAAAACACCTTCCCTACAAACCAAACAAAGCACTCCTGACGAAGTTATTTTTTAAGAATATCCAACAAGCATAGCAGATAAAAATATAATGATCATTACCCCATTCCTTTCTCTCTAAATCCTTTTGTTTGGACATCATCGAGAGGTCATCAAAATGAGCGCAATAAGATAAGTCAAAAAGACTAGAGAAAATAAACAAACAAGCTAATGTTCTTCATATTGCTAGCCAAGACTAAACTATGGTGATGCCTGATGTTGATGTCTATTGTAGGAAGGATGCATCCTAGGACATGTTGTGATCAGGTGATGATGAGATAGATGGGCAAACAGATTGCCATTTTATTGCGATGAATGCCTAAAGGACTGGCCTAAGGTGTCTCAAGGGATGATCAAAGATCAAACTTGCCTATGTTCAAGCTCAGAGATGACGTAGTTTGGTTGGATGACTCAATTTTTGATTTTTTAGATTTTTGACATGTTTTGGATTTTGATATGATTTGGATGTTTTTGGATTTTTGAATGTTTTTGGATTTTTTGAATGTTTTTGGATTTTTGGATTTTAAGGAGGATCACAAGAATATACACGAATTTGATCCGATGCCGGTACAAATATGCCCCCAGCATGATGTGATAGACTACTTCGATACAAGTAGGACAAACTGACCTTAGAAATGTGCCAAGTAGTACTAGGGTGGAACATGACAAACACAAGATCAAGCTATGATACAGACACAAATGAATGATGGAAGGATAAATGGAATGTAATGGATAAGTGAGTGTGCAGAATAAGCCATGAAGATCCTAGTGGATGGAGAGTGCTTTATTTACGTTTGGCGCCTGTTTACCAAGTTAACACCAAGGTACTTGTTCAAAGTGCCACCGAAGTGGTTTTCACTAGAAGACGATTTTTTTTTCTTTGCTATTTTCAATCATTTTTCTAATTTTTTTGGATTTTTATATTTTTTTGAGTTTTTTGTTGTCACCAAAATGTCTGGTTTTCATCAGGGTGACCATTTTTTCAGGACATTTTCTGATTTTTTTGTATTTTTTGGTTCTATATCTTGAAAGATTTTAGGCATAATTTTTTTGAGATGGGAGCTGTTCATGGGCTCCTGTAGAGGCTCGCCTTCTGGTGTTGATAATTGATATGCCCCTGATTTATAGCTTGCTGTGATGATGAAAGGTCCCACCCAGTTGGGCTCAAATTTGCCTTTTCTTTCTAGGTTTGACATGTTCTTCTAGTTCTCCTTCAGTACTAGTTCACCAACTTGGAAAGAATGCCTCCTGATTTTCTTGTTGTAACTACATTTTAGGCAGTTCTAATAGACTTGTAAGTGATTTAGGGCATCCATGTACTGTTCATCCAGTAACTCTAGCTCATTTAGCCGTGAGACTCGGTATTCCTCATTTGTAATGAGATTTTGCAGTGATATCCTCAAGGACGGGAGCTCGATCTCAATTGGGAGGATGGCTTCTGATCCGTAGACCAGGGAGAATGGGGTGGCACCTGTTGGTGTATGGATGCTGGTGTGATAGGCCCATAAGGAAAGATTTAGCTATAGATGCCAACCATGACTGGTGTCATTGACTATTTTCTTAAGGATTTTTAGAATGGTTTTGTTGGTGGCTTCTGCTTGGCCATTCCCTTGGGGGTTATACAGAGTGGAAAAGTGATGTTGGATATTGAATTTATGGCAAAGGTCATAGACATCCTAATTTTTGAAAGGTGTCCCATTATCTGAGATCATAGCTTGGGGGACATCGTATCGAAAAATAAGGTAATTCAGGATGAACTTAGATATCTTCTTTCCAGTTATGTAGGTCATGGGGATGGCTTTGGCCCACTTTGTAAAGTACTCCGTGGCGGTGATAATGAATTTGTGGTCATTGGATGAGGTGGGTGTGATTTTACCGATGATATTGAGCCCCCACTACGAAAAGGGCTGAGGTGTGACAATGGGATGAAGCTCTTGAGCCGGTGCATGGATGATGTCCCCATGCTGTTGGCACTGTAAACACCTTCTAACAAAGTCATGTGCTTCTCTTTCCATAGTAGGCCAATAGTATCCGGTCCTTAGCAGTTTCTTCACCAAAGTCATACCACTCGAGTGCGAACCACAAATGCCATTGTGAACCTCGGTTAGAGCAGTCAAGGCTTCCTCAGTATTTAGGCAATGCAATAGGGTTCCTTTGATGCTCTTACAATAGAGGGTTTCTCCCAAGATGACAAAGCGGGTTGACTTCTTGACGAAGGCTTGTTTAAGGTTTGAGGTATGTTAGTGGGATGGAATCCTATTCTCAAGTAGGTGTAGATGTCATGGTACTAGGGATCACTGGGACCAAGGATTTCACACATGAATTCAGACTCTGGTACCTCGAATGTTGGTATGAGAAGCTGCTCTACAAGGAATTCCTGCTTTGGGATGTTGTGCAAGATTTCCAAGAGTGATCCAATTGTAGCCATTGTGTCTGCTGCTCTATTGTTTGCTCTAGGTAGCTGTTCAAATGTGATATCAATGAATGACTCTTTGAGGCTTTCCACCAATTTCTTTTATGGAGTTAGCTTGTCATCCTTCGTTTGATATTCATTGTTCACTTGATTGATTATGATTTGAGAATATCCATATACCCTGAGAGCCATAATCTACCACTGCACCACAATCCTTAGCCCTATGACAAGAGCTTCATACTTTGCTATGTTATTCGTGCAGGGGAATGACAACTTGTAGGATCTGGGTATACAGTCTTCTTGGGGAGTGATGAAGAAAATTATTGCACTTGATCCATGCCATGTGTGAGATCCATCATAATTATTTTCCAGTGGTTTTCCATGTTTATGTTGAAGATGGATTCATTGGGGAACTCTAATACCAAAGGATTATCAACATACATCGGTGCTTCTGCTAGTTGGTTTGCAATTGCTTGTACCTTGATGGCCTTGCGCTCCACATATTCAATGTCTTGCTCTGTTAGGATCATAACCCACTTAGTTGTCCTTCTTGTGAGAGACGCTTTAGAGAGTAGGTACTTGAGTGGATCTATATTTGCAATTAGCTTGATCTAATGAGCCAACATGTAGTGTCTAAATTTTTGAGCTGCAAATACGACTACTAGGCATGCTTTTTCAATAGGTGTGAAATTTAACTCATGTCCTACCATAGTTCTGCTGATGTAGTGTATTGCTCTCTCCCTTCCATTTTCATCATGCTAAGCTAAAAGAGCACTGAGAGCTGCCGCTGTTGTTGATATGTAGAGGATCAATGGTTTTCTTGGAACTGGTGGTATTAGGATTGGTGGTGTGAGTAGGTACTCCTTGATTTTATTGAATGCCTGGTCGCATTTGTCATCCCATTTGTATGCTACTCCCTTGTGGAGTAGATGAGAATATGGGATTTGTTTGTCTGCCAGTTGAGCTATGAATCTATGGATGGACTGGAGCCTTCCTTTTAGACCTCTTAGCTACTTTAGTGTCCTAGGTGCTTCCATTTCGAGGATCACCTTGAATTTGGTGAGATCTACCTCAATTCCTCTCATTGACATGATATACCCCAGAAGCTTGCCTAATTATACTCCAAATACATACTTCTTTGGGTTGAGGCGGACCTTATACTTCTCCAACCTATCAAAAATGGAGCTCAATGCTGATATGTGGTCTTGTCTTTTCCTTGATTTAGCCAATATGTCATCCACATAATCTTCCACCATTTTATGGATCATGTCGTGAAAGGTTAGTGTCATGGATCTCTGATAAGTTGCTCCTACGTTCTTCAACCCAAACGACATTATATTCTAGTAGTAGGTTCCCCATGGACATGTGAATGCTATCTTGTGCTGGTCCTCCTTTGCTATCATGATATGATTATATCCAGAAAAACTATCCATTAGTGATAAAATCTCATGTTTGGCCATCATATCCACTATCATGTCGATGTTGGGTAGTGGAAATTCATCCTTAGGACACACTTTGTTTAAGTCTCTAAAATCGGTGCAAATGCAGATGGCCCAGGTTGGTCTTGAAATAGGTACCAGGTTGGAAACCCACTCTAGATAGTCGATTGGGCATATGAACCCTACATCCAAGATCTTTTGCAATTCCATTTTGACTAACAAGGCTATTTGGGGACGCATCTTTCTAAGCTTTTATCTCATAGGTTTTGCTTCAGGATATACAACCAAATGATGAACTACCACCTCTGGGTCAAGCCCAGGCATGTCAGCGTAAGTCCATGCAAAGTTTAACTTTCTTTCTTTCAGGAATGCAACTAAGATTTCTTGTTCTTTTGTTAGAAGTGATTCAACGTAGAAGGTTATGTGCGGTAGCTCATCTGTTCCCAAGTTGACGGGATTGCATTGTTCTGCCAAGAATATTGATTTTTCTTGATGAAGTGTACTGAGGGGAAGATTGAATCCTTCATCCTACGGTGCCTCAGAGAGGTTTTCACCATTGGATGTGTCCTTTAGTTTTACTATTTTATGGTCAAAGAGTGCCACAATGTGGTTTTCACTCAAAGACTTTGAGATTATTCTCAATTTCTCACTTTTGTGATTGAAAGATTTAATCATCTCCCCATAATAGGCACAAGTGTCCAGTGTGATGTCAAACCAAACCTTATGATCTCCACATGGTACTGTATCCTGTAATCCCAAGAATTCTGAGAGCACCTCATCATTTTCAAACGTGTCCAAAATCGGTGGTCCTCATTGGTCATAGTCGATGAGTTTGGGGTAGACTAGGTTTATCTTGTGGGTTTGTTGGTATGAATCAAAGGATGATGTAATAATCATGAGGAGGGAGGAATCCTCAAAAAACATGGGTAATCCAGTTACGCTATCCTCATCATCGCTACTACTACACACATTGGTGATATCGAAGGTGAAGTTATCTAAGGGTAGACCTATAGATACGGGTAGCTGAAGGGCGACTACTATTAATTGAGGGGGAGTCTTGACTGCTCCAACTAGGGGAATTTAGCCATGTGTGGTTACACTCAGAGGGTACACCCAAGGCCAAGATTTTTCATTCATCTCCCAACAATGATGGGTTCCAGTCGGCCATTGTTGTTGCTTCCAAGGATTTCATTTCTATTGTAGCCCATACCAAGCATCATTTGTTATCCCTTGCTTCTCTCGTCCATGGGAAGATTAGGTGCAGGCCTTTCATATTGGTATAGTGAGCTTGAAATGTCTCTTTCATCCATGGTTTCTCGACTTAGATCCCCCCAACATCAGATTCTAGAAGGGTCCACCCTGAAAGTTTCTGAGGGTGTTTCGGTCGGTTGAGGTCATCCAAGTGTCCTAGGAGATTGAGGTAACTCTCCTACGAAAAAAGCATTTTTCTTCATCTTATACTCTCCACACCCATTGTCTTGGATCTTGAGCTTGTTGATGTCAGATATGTCGGGGATGGAGGGTGTCTTTGTCCCAGACGTGGAGGCTATATTGGTTGGGTCAATATATGAGGTTGAGGGGCCTTTATAGTTCTTCAGAACTTGGGGAACTTTATAGTACTTGGATTCCAGATTCTTGCAATAGGCGAAAGGCTCAGGATCACCATGGATTGTGACCTCTTCATTTTGGTATGAAAACTTTATGCATTGATGGAATGTAGATGCAACTCCTTGCATCCCATGGATCCATGGGTGCCCCAGGAGGATGTTGTAAGGTAGTTCAAGGTCAAGTACCTGACAAGTAGTTTCCATAACAGCTGGCCCTACTTGAATAGGGAGTTGAATAGTTCCCTGAGACACTCTTTCTTGATCATCGTAAGCCCTGATTGTGATACCTTTATCTTTTTCAATGGAATCTTTAGAGATTCCTAGATTCTTTATAAGATTTAGTGAAAAAAAATTGAGGCGTGCACCTCCATCCACCAATACCCTTTTGACCTTATTTTTGTGAACCGGGACTTCTAGGTGTAATGCACGGTTTTGAGATGGCTGGGTGGGGAAGTCTTGATCAGAGAACGTGAGGAGATTTGGAGTGGTGATGTTACTGACCATAGCTTGGAATTGCTCCATATCAAGGTTGGTAGAGACATTGGATGAAGTCAGGGCTTCCTCAAGTATTTCCCTGTGAGCGGCTGAAATGTTCAGCAACTCCATGATGGAGATATGAGCAGGGGTTCTTTTTAACTGGTCAAGGACGTTGTAACCATTAGGGATGGATTTTTTTATTTGAGGTGGGGGTCTTAGATGGATATGATGCCCTGAAAATGGTGATCTTGCCACCACGTGTGGTGACTCCACAGTCAATGTTGGATCCCTTGATGCTAGCAATAGTGACCAATTCATCAAGGCATGCAACAACTCCTTTGTATACGTGGTTCACTTTGCCAAACTTTTGCTTACCTTTATCATTTCCCTGATTGTGGTTGGGCATCAAATTCGTGTATATTTTCAGATCTTGATTGCCAACTGGTTGCTCAACATTTATGATTTTATCATCAATGAGATCTTGGATAATATTTTTCAGTTTCATGTAGTTGGCTATTGCATGCCCCTTGAGTTTATGATAATCACAAAGGAAATTTTCATTATACTAGGGTGGTTTCACCTGGGGTTCTTGGTAATTATCATAGGCGGGGACTTTGATGAGGTTCTCATTAACCAACTTCTTCATGATGGATTCGACGGATTCCCCAAGGGTTGTGAACTTTTTCTTGGGGGGATACCTGTTTCGTGGAGGTGGCCCTCCTTGATTATTGAGGTTGTTGACTTGATTGGGGGGTGGTTGTTGGGTTACCTCATTGGTTTTCACGTTATTGCGATTGTTGCTCTACGGTTGATGATGTGTTTGGACATTCTGCTTGGGAGCACTGATGATGACCTTAGCATCGACCACTCCATCATTGGTAACATTCCTTTTTTTCACCCATGTGCAAGGTTTATCATTGTAGCTGGTGGATGGGTGACTATCTTGATGTTCAAGATATGTAGATGTGCCCCCTTGTGTTATAAGGGCCCTTTCGATGTTGGTTGCCTTGGGGATCAATTGGTCATATGTGGTGATGCATTGTATCTTTAGATAAAATGCCAAGGTCTTGTTTAGATTAGCAATGATAGTGCAATTTTGTTGTTCCTCTGGCATGGCCCTTTTTCTCCGATTGGCCTTGGATTACCATCATTGTAGGAAGGAGGCGAATGATTCTCCCTTTCCTTATTTACGTGCTGATAATTCCTCTAGACTAACATCCGCGCAAATGTTGGATGCGTAATTCTAGAGGAATGCATCTTTGATTTCTTTGAATGTTCTAATGCTAGTAGGCAGATGAGAGAGCCACTCTATGGTGGCACCGACCAGGCTCCTATGAAACAACTACATTAGATATGTTTCATTGTATGTGACTTCCATACAATGTACCCAAAACTCCTTGATGTGGTCTTCAAGGTTTCATATCCCATGATATTTTTCAAATTTGGGGATTTCGAATCCCTTTGGGAATGATACCATTGCTAAGCTCCTGTTGAAAGGATAGGGACACAGATTGCTGGGTGTCCTTGTTATTTTTCCTGATTGAAGATCAAGCACTTGCTGCGAGAGAAGTTTGATTTATGCTATCACATTGCCTTGCGGATCAGGAGGTGGGGTGAACATGTTTTGAGGTGTTGGAATGATGGGTGGGATGTTGGTGGGAGTTTGCTGCAAGCTTTGCTGAACGAGTAAAGCCTACGTTTGCTGCTAAGCCCACAAAACTTGTTGTTGGTCATGCTACTACTATGCCAACAATGCTTGTTGTTGGGCTTGCTATTGTTGTGCCAACAATGCTTGTTGTGCCAACAATGCTTGTTGTTGGGATTACTATTGGGCCGCTTCCTATTGTACTTGATAATCTTGTAAGGCTTGTTGATATGCTTCTTGCTGGGCTGCTTGCAATTGTGCTTCATATTATGCTTGCGCTTGCTAGGCTTAATATTGGGCTCAGGCTTGAGATGTGCTTGTTGGACTACTTGTGTGATTTGAGCAACTTGTGTGGCTTGTGTAGCTTGGGTGGCTTGAGTGGCTTGTGCAGCTTGGGTGGCTTGAGTTGCTTGCGTAGCTTGGGCAGCTTGGGTAGCTTGTTGTTGCTATAGTAAAGCTTGGGCTTGAGTAGCCTACTGTGCCTGTTGTGCTTGTTGAGCAGTTAGCTATGCAACTTGTTGGTTTTGGAGTGCCTTTTGATGGGCAGCTTGTCGAGTAGCTTGTAATGTGATGGTGAATGAATTTTCCATGTTGTGTTTTGGCGGTGGTGATGGTGGATTGGGAGTGGTATGGACTGTTGTGATGAGTGAAACGGTCATGTTGATGATTAGGGTTTGAGTTGTGGATGGTGTGATTGAGATGGTTGGCCCTTGGGAAACCATGCTTTGAGACACTTGAGAAATAGTGGATGTGTTGATCGTTGGTGTTGCTTGAATGGTTTCCATCTATTGTTGCGATATCGATGGAAAAATGGGAAGGTTGGGTATGATGCTTTGGTTGCTTTGATTTGGTAGATTGATGGAGGGTAAGGGGAGAAGACCCAACCCAAGGGGTGATGTAGATGTAAGTGGTAAAGGTGGAAATGGCAGAAAGATGGGCGATGCACTTTCTTGAAGTGATGATGATGAGGGATCGAAAATTCCCTCCACTCCACACAAATAAAATTCTCCTTATGAGGAAGGGAGAGAGGTTTGCATGTTTAGAGGATAAATTGCTATTACATGATAAGAGGTTGGATTGGCAGAATCATGGAATGTAAGCGGAACGTAAGGGTGTAATGGATTTATTGGGACAGATTGATCCGGTGTGGTGTTTGCAGCCAACTCTTGATTGCTCACAAGGGGATGTTTTTGGAGTTCATGAAGCAATGAGCTTCCCTTTTTAACAACCAACAGGGTTGAAGTGATAGATGATATGATTTGGGGGATGTCTTGAGTGACATTTTGGAATGGAAGCATGGATGAAGTTGAGGGCATGATCCCAAGAGGTCTTTCCACAATAATACTTATGTCATAGTCAGAAGGGAGTTTAGCCCCTTCATTTGCCAACTCAAGTATGTATTGGGATGGATATAACCTCATCATAGCATTGCCAATTCGATGATTTTCTAGATTTCACACCATCTCAAGGATTTCCTCTCGTGTCATCCCTAGGACGTTGTTAGTGATGTCCTCTACTTGACCCTCCTCTTGAGGATTTTGTGATGGTAGAGAGAAGTTGCTCGGGGGATTGCTTGATCTGACATGATTCATTTCAAGGATAGTTTGACTTAGATCACTTGAAGTTGATGTTTCCTTGGTGATTTCCTTTTTCTTCTTGTGTTGTGATCTTGTTTGCACCATAAAATAGAGATCAATTGATCTAACTTTAGGTACAAAAAGAGAAGAACTAGGATGATTTAAGGATCAAAGTAATGATGAGGATGGGATAGACGGAAGACGGATGATGCAGATGATGAAACTCTTGAGAAAATTTAAGGGGGAGGCTAAAATTTAGGACTTGATTTGATTGGATTTTTATTGATTGATTTGGATAATGAACTTGTAAACTCTAGGAGGTTGTGTTGGCCTAGAGTGAACTCATACACAAGAGGATAATTTGAATAGAGGTGTAAAGAAGGATTCATCAAGACACCCTAGTCAAACAGGACAATGAATACCTAGACCTCAAGATGTTGGATTTTATCAAGAGGTAAAATTATTCACAAAAGATTGATAATTTGGCCAAATATGTGGAGAAGGATTCATCTACAAATATCTAACCAAACAAGATGATTTTTATTTTTTCCTAGAAGTTTAGCATAGGTGATGTTTTCAAAGTTTCCAAGAGTTTGTTGGTGAGATTATTTTTGGATTTCAATGGTTGAGGGATGGATGAGAGTGATGATTTTGATCCTCTATTTGAACTAGATAAGACTCCTTTTTACAAGACCTTGGTTTTAAAGAACACACTTGACACTTCCTATGTGAGAAAAGAAAACCTTTGAAATAGATTGGGATTTTGTTGATGATAAAACTCATACAAGCTAGGGTTGTTTCTTGAAGCTTTCTTGTAGAAGTTGTAAACCAACCTTTCTCTTACCTCGTGAAGCCTTGAAAGACGCTCTTCATAGGCTTTTGGACTAAGAATTTTGAACCTTGGTTTTTGGATTTTGATTTTGTGGGAAATCATTTGAAAGAGCACATGTGTGGGGTTCAATTGTTCTTTAGTTTCGTTAATGAGTTCTTTTCACCACAAACAATTTCTTGATTTAGAATTTCAAACTAAATGTCTAATGTCCTAATCTCTTCTCATCCACAAAGTCCATTATGTGGAAAGTCGAGGAAATTAAGGCCAAAATTTTCCTATTGTTGACTTTAATGAAAACAAATGATGATAAAACCCAAGTACTTAGATGCCTCTAAGGACTAAATCCCTAGGGCAATCGAGAGCACTTGGATTTGTCAAAGATATTTGTTCCCTCCAAAGGGTTTGAAATTTTGAAGCTTTTGTGAATGTTTGTTTTCAAATGTTTTGAGACCCAAACAAAGTGTTTTCGATTCCAAGAGCATGCACAATCCTGGGATGAAAAGACAATTTTTGTTGGGTTCCCACTTGGATAAATCCAGCTGGGCATATTCAGTGCGGATGACTAGATGCTTGAACACACAGGGCCCCCGTTACAGTGCACTCGCTTCTCAGGTCAACCAAGAATCAATACCCATGAAACTCCCATGGCATACTTTTCATCTCTACAATAGAACCGCATGTTGTGTGGGGCGGCTTCAAAGGACATGACCTTTTGCACCAACAAATAGAAAGGATTTTAGCCTTCGCTAAACAAGGGGTTTTAATGTGAGCATTCCATTTGTGGGGGACCATCCATGCTGTGAGAGACCATTGCTGCCATTCTTGTCAGAATAATCCTCGCGATTCTCAAACTTTCCTCGAGAATCCACACTTATATACCGGTTGGAAGTCGCTTGTCTTTAGTGTGTTCCTGGCTAGGTTGTCTAGGGGGGGTGATTACTTTTTCCCACCAGGCAGACCCTCTAAGATAAATAAAAGCAAGCAAGCATATCCCATAGTTTGATCGACCTTTGATGAAAAACAAAGGGAGAACACTAGCAATATGCCCCACTCACACTCACAACATTGGTTCAATTTATAAAATCCAAATTGAAGTGTGTGGGAAATTAATCATGCACAACTCAATGTCATGGAAAGGCCTTTTGATTCTCAAGATCATCATGAGGTGCGAGAGAAGTGCATATGTCCTTTTAATGATATTACTTTGGGTAAGTAATTACAAAACAAAGAAGAACTTGTTCATTTTAAGTCCACAAAACAATGATTTGATTCTTTTTAGTGCACCAAAATGAAATTTGGAATTTGCCTTGTTCAATTGTTAATCCTCAAACCAAATCTAGTGAGTTTGTCCTAAAGTTCTTTTTAACCCTTTGTTTGCAAAATTGAAAAAATTTTGTAGTGTTCTTTTTAGAGCCTAAAAGAAATTTAGTGTGTCCTAAGAGCATGAAAGTAATCAAATCCTTAAAAAGGGATTATAAGTTCTCCCAAAGTGTTTAAAAACACTCAATACAATAGGGACAATGATGTCATAGTGAAAAAATTCTCTTGGCTCCCTCCTTGCTTCAACCTGCAAACTGATTAAAACCAAGAAACACAAAGACAAAAAACAAGTTAGAAGCTCAAAATGTCAGAAACAAAAAAGCACATGTCAAAATAAATCAATTTGAAATTTTTACTCCAACCCAGTGGTGTAGTTCACGGGTGCGGTAGTGTTAAGAAACTCCATCAGTGCAATATAGCGTCACTAAATTCTGAGAGCGACTCTCTACAGTAAAACAGAGATCGCGATTGTGGCTCTATTTGACCACCGACACAGTTTAGAATTTAGAAAGTCCACAGTGAAGTTTAAAATTTGAAAATTTTAGGTAGGAAGACACTAGTAGCGGAGTTTGGAAATTCAAGCGGTCCGATATAGCACCACTTGACAGTCAACGACTGAGTTTCCTAGAACCTACAAAAAAACACAAAAAAACATAGAATTTTCTACAAAAACGTGATTAGAACTTGAGATTTTCCCTCCTTCTAGAGCCAAAATGTGAACCCCAATCCTAGACCTGCACAAACATAGCAAATAAACACAATATTAGATTCATATGCAAGTTAAAACTAAGATTCCCCATGAAATTCATTTGCAATGCTCAAGAATAGGAAAAAAAAGAACAAAACATGGAAAACAATTGAAATCCTAATGAAACATGCAAATCCTCAATCCCATGGGGGAATTGGTGCCAATTATGTGTAGAAATTGGCCCTTTCCCAACTCCTTTGTAAGCTTGATGAATATTGATCCACTTGATAATGAAAAACAATGTGATTCTTTGATGAAATCTGCAATGACCTAGCTATGATAATGGAAAATGCTCATGGATATGGATGAAATTGTTCTAAATATGAAGATAATAACTTTTCTCTCAAATTGTGGATGAAAAATGAGAAGGAAAGCCTCTTATTTATAGATGAGTTTGAGAGAAAAAGAGGCAAAATGGATGAATGTGGGATCATTCAACATCCAATGGCCAAACTTGTCAAGATGTGAATGGAGGAAGGTTGTGCACATTTTGATGAATGAGCCAATAAATGTTATTAGGTGGATTTTCAAATTTATGAAATAACTTGTTGAAAACGGAAAGAAAATGACTTTAATGCCACTTGGCTCAATGCACAAGGACATGTAAGAGGAGAATGAATGCTTTGTTGGATGTACAAATCCACTTGAAGAGATTTCAAATTTGGAGGAATATTCCCTAAATATGCCATGTTGAGAGAAAATGCTGATTTAATAAATTAATTAAATGTATTTTCATGTGCAAGTGGCAAAATCTAGAGAAATTAAGAGATTTGGATTAAATTAATCAAGATTTGACCAATTTAATAAGAGATTAGATGATGTGACAAATTTGATTTAGATTTTGTGATTTTATTTAAATCAAAATTGAGAAGAAAATGGTTTAGGCTTTAATTAAATAAAGATTTTGATTTATGTAACTAAAAGGGGATGATGTTAGATTGAATTAAATAAGGTTTAATTTATTTAATTTAATTGGATGACTTTAAGGATTTAATTAAATAAAATGAGCTATTTAATTAAATAGAGACATAGGGTTAATTAAATTAGGTTGATTATTTTAATTAATAGGGAAGAATGACTTTATTAGATAAATAATGATTTATTTAATTAAGAGATGAAAAATGATGACAAGCTATGAAGATGATTCAGGATGAAATGATGTTAGTAATCATGATCAAGTGTGTCAGTACAATTTTCGTTTCTACAGTCTCTATCCTCCCGATTGTGGATTTACCTAACATACTACTGCTCAAGCTTGACATAGGGGACACAAAGTTTTCCCTAGAGGTGCTCGATAGTTTGATCACTTTCTACCTCTACCAAAGGGGAGGGCATGTGAGGAGGAACTGCTCGTTAATTTATAATAATCACACTGGGATGAAGATAAACACATAAAATGAAAATGAAAACCCTAGCGTAGGGGAGGGTGGTAGTGATGGCCTCATCGCTTCCATGGGTGTAAACCATTTTACCATTAGCAACCAAAACATCCTTGTTGAGACTCGAGAAGGTGGAGATAAGAGAGTTCAAATCCTTGAAGAAATTGTGAGCATTGGTGTTGGGTCTGCAGGCATCATTGAGCATGCCCTTGGGCCCAATAGTGTAAGGGAAGAACACCCTGAGCCAAACCTAGAAGATAATATTGAAACCCCTAATTCCTTGTTGGAAGATGTAATATCCGATTTCTCAGGAAGAATCTTGAAATTTCATGACGATAGTGAGGTTGATAGTATAGAAACTGACTACAGAAGGGGTATTTGGGAGGAGGAAGAATGTGGGGTAATAGGCCTTCTTTCCTCATCGGAAATACCACCAATCGAAACCCTGAACACAAGACAATAGGGAACCCCCCAACAATCATTCAAGAAACTAATAGTATTACGGAGGCTAAGAAAAATGCCTAATAGTTGGTGTTGGACAGGCTTAAAAATAACTGTAGTCTTAAGGAATTGCAAGGGAAAGAGGCTCCAGAGGAGTAGACCTACTACCTCAAAAACTTCAGATTGCATAAAGTGGAAAATAATAAAGAAATAACACTTAAAAGCAAGGATAAACCTGCCAATGTAAAGGAGATTACAACTGCCTTTGAATCCAACATTCAACCCTCCTGTACTCCACCTGGTACCATCAATGGACTAAACACAGGCCGGTCTTCTGTGGTGGATAGGAAAGGAACATAAAAATTCCCCCTTGTCCCTTGTACTTAGGGCACCAATGATACCTTGGTGTGTATTGGAGTGTTGGATGGTGGCAAAAGGCAAGGTGGCATAGAGGTTGACTCGGCCTACCTCATAATCAAAAGCAAATGATGTGAGTGAAAACACAATTTGTGTAAAGGACTTGGTTCCTAAGCGAGTCATTGAGGGGGAGATTATCTCCAAATTTGAACAAACCCACATACCAAGGGGGAGGCCAATGAAAGATAAGGAAACAATAATCCTAGTAGGAAAAGGGAATTTGAAGGTCCTCCCACATACAAAAAGGAAAAAGAGAAGCACTGTCATCCAAAGCCCAATAGCTAAAAAGATGGAAGTTGAACCTAAAGTGCCAAAATGCTTTGAAAACTTCAGAGTAGACAAAGAAACCACCAACACCCCGGTTAACAATGAACCTTAATTGCATTTCATGGAACATCAGGGGATTAGAAATCCCTGATAGAAAGTAGATTGTCAAAAGATTCTTAAATCAATGTAAGGAAAAAGATGTGCTACTGCAGGAACTTAAGTCTGTGGGTTTTTCCCTTGAAACCAACCTCAAATTTGTTTGAGGGGGACTACACACTTTTCTACCAAGTGAAAAGGGCAGAGGAGGGGGGCTGCCATTATCATCTCTAGTGAATGGAGTCATTTTGTCTTAGGGTTTGGGACTTCTCTATGTAACAGGGCGGTCTAGATCACCTTGCAAAAGGATGAACATTCACTCAGGATTTGTTTAATTTATGCCCTAAATGAGCATGGGGAAAGAATAAAGTTGTGGAAATGGCTCTGTGATCTTAGCAATGTGCCATGGATTTTGGGAGGAGATTTTAATATGATTGAAAATTAGGAGGATAAACATGGGGGTTTGGAGATGGACTGGTAAGGAAATGAGAAGTGTTTTTGGCTAAAAATGAAATCCAAATTGAATCTGGTAGATGCCATAGAAGTTGGAAAAAATGACTGCCCCAACATTTGGTATATTTGGTGCAATGCCGAAAAGGGGCGCAAGAGAATCTATTTCTAGTTGGACTAGTTCTATTGCAATAAAGATTACTTCATCTTTGAATTGCTAAGGGATGGATGCAAGGTGGAAGTCCACCCATACACACTTTTAGATCATCACCCAATAAAAATAAGGCTGCTCCTAAAAAGGGGAAAAAGTGTGGCAAGAAAAAAGGGGGCTTCCTCCTCAATACTAGGCTGCTCCATGAGAATGATTGTGTGGCTACAATCAAATCATGTAGGACAATTAATCCATGGATGCACAAGGGTTTGAGTGTCATTGAGAGATGGGAGCTAAACGCAAAAGGATAGAAATCCTTGTTCCAGTTGATAGGTAAGAAAAAAGCGCTAGATGGGAGGAGGAAGGAGGGGCTGCTCCAAGAGAAGTTGTTGCAGGTTGAAGCAAACCTTCAAAATGAGCCAGAGAATGAAGGCCTTGGGAAATAATATATAATTGTCAAGGAATCCTTGAGAAGACTGCATAATTCAAAAATCCAAGGGCTCAAGATAAGAGCCAAAGTAAATTGGCTAGAAAGTGGGGACATAGGCTCAAAATTTTTCTTCAGGTTGTTAAAGGAGAAGAATGTCAAGGAGCACATAGAATAGATCCAATGTGAAGGGAACCTCATCACGAAACAAGATGATATTAAAAGCCTCTTTTTTAGATTTTACAAAAATCTGTTTACCTCAGAGAGTAATGGGGAGGGCTGCTCCACTGCAAGAGAGGCAATTAAAGCCATCATTCCAAAGAAAATAGAGGGGAAAGAAGCAATTGAAATGAGCAAGGATATCTCCAAAAGTGAGATAAAAAATGCAATTCAGTCTCTACAAAATGATAAGTCACTTGGAGCAGATGGTCTTCCGATCGAGTTCTACAAGGTCTTCAGTGATTGGATAGTGGATGAATTGTTATTGGTGTATAAGGAGGCACTGGAAAAAGGATATCTAGGAAGAAATATAAATAAAGGAATAATAAAACTGCTGCCCAAAGAAGGTGATAAAACACATATCATAAATTTGAGGCCAATAACCTTGTTGAATGTGTTCTATAAGATCCTTGTGAAAGTCTTAGCAAAAAGACTGGGTAATATTCTGCCAAGGTTTATAAACAACACCCAAATTGGATTCATTAAGGATAGATATATCCTAGAAAATTTAATTACAAGTTGGGAAGTGATGGAGTGGGCTAGGGTATCAAATCAGGAAGCAACAATGGTACTGCTTGACTTCGAGAAGGCCTATGATAGGGTTGAATGGGATTTTATCAAAATGTTGCTGGAAGCCTTTGGCTTCTTGACTACCTTTTGTAATATGGTGACCACTCTTTTCAGAGATGCAATAGCTTAGGTGGATGTCAATGGCTCCCTCATAGAGGAATTTATGCTAGAAAGGTCAATCAGGCAGGGGTGTCCCCTTGCCCCGATCCTATTTGTGATTGCCTCAGATTCTCTACATTATATTCTTAGGGCCAACAAAAACTCACTAAAGGTAAGTGATATAACACTCCCTAACCAAAGTGAACTAATCAACATCTAGTTTACAGATGACACTGCTCTTTTTCCCTTGCTAAATGAAGCTAATATCTCCAACTTGATGGAAAAGCTGGACCTATTCTATGCTACCTTTGGTGCCAAAATCTCCCTCTCCAAGTCCATCATGCTAGGGTGGAAAGAGAATTCTTAGATTGGTTTGCTAGGTTTGGTATATAATGGGGAGGACCCCTAAAACAAGTTAGGTATCTAGGAATTCCCTTTGCAGTCTACCCAAAATTGAGGGAGATGTGGTTCTAGATTCAAAGGAAGATTGATGTAAAATTGGGTAAATGGAACAAGCAATACCTCTCCTTGGCAGGAAGAATTCAGATCTATCAAAATTTTTTGTCTTCATACAACATTTACTTCGCCTCTGTCTTGCTATTCAACAACTATCAAGTGGATGAAATTCAGAAGAAAATAAGAGGCTTCCTTTGGTCGGATAGGAAGGGAAAGAGGAAGAAATATTCAGTAAAGTGGGAATGGTGTTGTTTGAGTAAAGCAGAGGGTGGATTAGGTCTAAAGGACTTGAATCTACAAGGGATCACATTGGCCACCAAATAGATTTTCAAGGCCCTCGATGGTGATCAACCATGGAAAATATTGATTAAAAACAACATACAGAGGGTAGTGCCTAAGCATGCAAAGGGCTAAAGGGACCTACCCCTCAGTGACCTCCTTAGTAGCCATCAACTTATGGTTCCTGAGGGTTCAATGGTATTCAAGAGTATATGGAAGGCATGGGAACATGCTAAGGTGCATATTACCAACTCTAGTTTTCTCATGAATAGTACACTATTCACACATAGATCAATCTGGTGGATTCTTGTGCACAATGGAAAACCCTTGGCTCTCTTGCAAGGGTGCTTGGCTAAAGGATGGGTTGGCAAAGGAATAAAGACCTTCTCCCACATATTTGAAAATGGACAGTTAAGAGAGTGGTTTCAGTTGAGTGATGAGTTCAGACTCCCGAAAACCCAAAGGAGAACGTACTCTATCATTAAGGATGCATGTAGAGACTTCACTACTCCAGTAAACTGTGTCTACAATGAGGAATAGTATAAGGAATTCTGTTGGGATGGGGGTACTAAACTCACCAGTCCCAATGCAAAGATTGTCTACAACACACTTACCTGGCAACAAGATACCTTCAATCACTTGAATAAGATATGGAACCACAACCTAAATAAAAGCGAATGGTCGAAGTTACGGAGAAGTGCTTGGACCAACACAATAGAGCCAAAAATGGTGTGCTTCACATGGATTTTAACACTACAAAAATTACCTTGCAAGATAAGTTCAAATGATATTGAAATTTGTAGCCTTTGTAGGGTGCTAGAAACTATATTTTATTTATTTTTTGAGTGTATATATGCTAAGGAAATATGGAATTTGTTTTGTCACAATCAAGATATTTGGGATAATAATGGAAAACCTAGTGCAAACATGATTCTTTTTTCTAAAGGTAATAAAATTGGGAAAGAGCTAACAATTTTTTAGATATGTTTTACAACTGAAATTATTTGGCTAATCTGAAAATCAAGAAATGATGATAAATTTAAATGGATAAGGAGTGCACTTACTGAGTCAAGCAAAAGACTCATTTTGTACAATGCAGTTGTGTAGGTAACATTGAATATAAAGGCCACAAAATTCAAATTCTTGAGATTTCTAGAAGAAGGTACAATTCCTGTATCTTTTTGTGAGGCCAACTTCAAAGACATATGGCAACACACCATTGAGATTTTTCTAAGAGCCTTGGATGTCTTTCAAAAAGAATTCAATGATAGGATTAAAAAGGACAGTCAAAATGAAGATGTTCCACCATTGCTCAATGTGGAGGACTTCAATAGGGACAAGATTGAAGCAACAATGTCTCTATTTAGAATGAAAAATCAGGCACATTTAAGGAGGGTGCAACAACTTAAGAGAACAAACCTCCCCATTTTTTGG
This sequence comes from Sequoiadendron giganteum, assembly GCA_007115665.2. Classification (NCBI taxonomy): domain Eukaryota; kingdom Viridiplantae; phylum Streptophyta; class Pinopsida; order Cupressales; family Cupressaceae; genus Sequoiadendron; species Sequoiadendron giganteum. The sequence continues at coordinate 278,339,720 of CM021104.1, read as the reverse complement.
CAGTCGAGATGGTGGTTTAGATCCTTTTTGGTTCTAGTGACAGTTCAATACTCTTCCCAGAAATGTAACTTGTTCCTTGGCAACGACTTAGTGGCCATCCTGGGTGAATTAGAAAGTATATAATATGTAAATAGCTCTAGGTCTTTAATACAAAAAATCTTAGTTGCAGATTTTGAAGTAATATAAACTGCTACAAGTGCAAATTTTATATAGGGAGAGACATATATAATATGTAAACAACCCAGTTGTAGATTTTGATGTAATATAATCTGCTACAAGTGTATATTTTCTATAGGGAGGGGCATATATGACCATGTTGTATGTGGGGGGGTAACTTATGATGTAATCATGCAAATATTCTCCATGTATTTTTGCTGTTCCTATGATATCTAATACAAAAAAAGAAGCATTACACTTGGGATGAAATTCTTCCTTCCATTTATCATATCTACAATAAATATTCACACAACTCTTTAACACATCATAATTTTTAGGTTTTCTTTGGTTTCCAACCATACTCATTAATGTAGCTTATCTTATTCATCGATCGATAATAAAAACTCCTTCAACTCAAAAGGAAGTTGAAAAAATTGTTTAGTTTATTGAGTAGATTAGGTTAATGAGTAGAAACCATTTTGCAACAGGCTAATACAAAGTACAAACAACACCATGAAAAGCTTAAGATATTTCACACTTTTTAAATTGGTGATCAAATTCGGTTACATCTATGGAAGGAGAGATTCATAGGACCTTATCACAAAATTCATCCACTTCAATATGAGTCCTATACCATCACCAAGCAAGTTAGAGGAAACACATTTAAGTTCAATCAACTTTCTTACCTTGGGTTGCATCCATTCTTCAAAGCAAAATTCTTATGTCCATATTTTCCTCCTTCGTTGGACTTTTTAGATATTACAAAGACACTTCAATAGACAAAGATTAGTTTAGAATATAATATTCTAGTGAAATTGGATGGCCATTTCCACTAGGTCAAATGGATAAGGAGACAAGGGATCCATTTATTCTAGGTCATCAAACCAAATCAATTTCCTTCTTAATAAAAATGGCCCATAGAAATCATGTTACAAGTTAATTTTTGCACCTTCAACTCTACTTACCTATAATGGAGACTATTACTCTTAAGGATCTGGATGAATGATCTAGGTGGATTTGGGCCACTCAAACCTACTATAAATCTTTTATGTTGCATGGTGACCTATTTGGTTTGATCAATATGATCCTTATCCTAGTTAGTACCCTTTGTCCAAACCATGTACGTCATAAATCCATGTTAGAAATACTACATAACTCAATTTATATTGGTATTTGTGAGAAATTGTGATAGTTTCAAATGGGAACGTAACCACCACTTTCTAACTCATAAATTATATTTGTCTCTTGTAGAAATATTTACATATCTATTAAATTTATAAGGCTAGATGGTTAAATAAGGAGAAGGACCATGATACATCTATTCTTACAAATAATTGTATATAACTAAGCATAAAATAATCTTTCTATTACAATTCTAATTATATATTTGGGTGAAATCACAAAGTTGTGTCTCACTTTTGGCAAGAGAAAATTTTTGGGCTTGAATTCAAGTTTTAAAAATGCACCTTCAATCGAAGAAAAACCTTTGATCGAAGGTATGCCAATTTATACCTTCAATCAAAGGTCAGGTAAAGAAACACACATTTACTCAATGACCTTCGATCGAAGGTCCTTTGATAAAAGGTGCCAAAAATTAAAAATATTGCATCTACATCAAAATCTCCTCATAAATTTCAATTTCAAACCCTGGGTTGGACTTGCAAATGAGCTTAAATTGACAAGATCTTTTTCAAGATCATAGACCTCGAAACTAGCTTTCTAACAAGTATAATTTTGATATGTTTTCATTTTATCATGTATTTAATTTTTAATTTTTACTAAACATAGGTTTTTCTTTGAACATCAAGCTCTTCGTTCTACAGAGGTTGAAAAATAGTAAAATATTATAAAAAAAATTGGATTTCGACATATACATAACAAGTTATGTTATACAACACACATGTATGTCCAAATTATAGTTTTTTTTCTAGGCAAAAGTGGCTAGGCCACCATATGATTTTATTAATAGAAAAATGATTGAGTACAAGCCAAGAGAAAAGTGAAGATACTTTATCAATGATTGCCAACAACCCAGACCCATGAGAAAAAATTATATTAGATTCAGGCTTCACATCCAGCAAGAGAAGCCATTCAAGAAGCCCCGACAAGATACACATCCAGAACCCATACAACAAAATTGCAGCAGACAGAGAAAAATATGCAACACCCCACCAAGAAACAAAACTAGGAACCAAATATACAAGGCAAAAATCCCTGACCATAGACACAACCAAACCCCAAATGTACCTTAATTACAAAGAGTCGAGCATGCAGAGGATCAAAAACATTTTGAAAGACTAAAAATGGAAACCCATAGAGTGAACCTAGTGGACACCACTTTCTTCAGAGGAAGCCAAATCACCAAGTGGACTGAAGTATGGCATGTACATGGGATTCTCGAGGGCATGCATGAACATGAAGCTTACAGCCTTGAAGGGGTTCTTGATTCTCATAATGATGAAACAACCCAACACCGACCCTAGAGAATGAAGACAAGCATGAAACTTATCAAACTTCAACACTAGAATATTAGTTGCCATATCCGCCATTAAAGCCTTGAGTGGTGCTAAAGACAATAGGGCATTTTTGTAGAAGATTCCACCCACCATGTTCGACCTAGCTCTTAGATAAAAAATGTCCAAATTATAGTTCAGTGACTTCATAAATTAATTAAAAAAAATGTAACAAAAAATTATGAAAAAATATACGTTCCGTCTGCATTGATGTTGAGAATCTATATTTCAAAAATTAGAATTTTATCCTTTATAAAAAAATTTGTGTTTTATGACACATGTTACTTTTGAAAATATTGTTTTTTGTTTAAAACTAGTTATTAAAGGAGATGTTGAAAGATTCATAATTTATTTCTATTTTAAAAAATAAAATATTTAGAATCTAAATAGAAATTACCACAAATCACTAGTTCCTATCATCTTGAAATTCTTAACGGTTTATCTGCTATAGGTCTCAAAAGATGAAGATTCAGTTAAAAATATTGATTTAAATGTCCATCTTGGGAAAAAAGTGAGACACAGTATTGTGATTCCACCCATTTTATATTTCCATAAATCTTTCTTTACATATGCCCGAATCCTTGTCATACATTATTATTTTACACTTGTAGCCTAATTGAATATCTTTAATTAGTTGTACATAAGGCTTTATAGCCTTAGATCACACCCCGTCATATATTGACATATTTATGACTACCTCTTTTTCTCATCCTACATTGTAGTGCACCATTTTGAATTTTTCCTATATAATTCATATGCTACACACCATCTATTTAAGCCTCCCCTAAATTTCCTATGATTAATCCACCTACTTACCCTATGACTACACCTAAATCTTTCTTTACCTATTTATTTTTCTCTAACCCACATTAGTCTCTTACTATCCACCTCCACCACCTCTTCATACTTCTTGTCCTTCATCATGTGATCTCATATGCCATATCTATTACATCACTTGAAATAGATACAACAAAAAATATGTCTTCCATACTACAATATGTGAGGTTACCATGGATCTTTTTCGTAACCCACTTTTGTATGCTATTTTATCTCATCCTTTTCCTCCTAGGTGTTAGTGTAAATAAGGTTATTATAAATATTTCTTAGCTGGCCTATATAATATTACTAAGTATCCACTTAGGTAATTTTTAGTTTTTTCCCCACTTCATGTGGTTGAGACACATTTACTCACCTCTTGGGAAACCTATCCCATGCACTTTTAATACATGCTCTCACACTTGTCATATTAGACAACATGTGTTGCACATTTGGAGGGATAGTTAGATGTTCAATGCTAAATTTGTACCTCCTCTTCCTTTCCTTCATATGTAAGGTTGATCATTGTACATATGATACTCATTTTATTGATAGACATTCTTTTTGTGCTTATTGTTGACTTGTAGAAGATATCATTGAATTTTATTTCAGATCTTGGATTATCCAACATGGTATTAAAGCCATGAATTGCAAGTTCCTTCCCAAAATTAGGTGAATCTAACACTTAGCTATATCAATGGAGTGTCATGGAGCCAAATAAACATCGTGAAATGAAGAATAACATTCCATTTGATGAAAATCAATAACCTTTAATTGTTGCAGTTTTTGCACTATACCATGTTGTATCTCTACAAATCCATGCAAATCTATATTGTATAATTTTTTTATAAAAAAGTAAAAAAATAGTAAAGGGTCAAATAGGCGCCTACTAATCTCTCTTTTGGTCAATTTTTTCGTGTTACAAATTGTTTTGGCCCTAATCAACCTTAAAGCTATTGGAGGATACACGTTTGTGGGATTTCCTCACTAAAGTCATCAAACATCTACACAACCATGGGGAATAGGTAGATCCATTTGTTCTTCACCATATTCACCCACACCATCAGAACATGCAAGACTTATGATATACTCAAGCACCTCTAAAGTATGATCATCAAAGGTTATGCTATTTGCACCATTAAGGGGAACACGACAATTTGTAGCAAGATCCTTTGGGAATGAAAATATATGAGGGTCTCCATGGATCTCCAATGTCTAGTCCAAAGTGTGGGGGAAAATCCATGTTCGATACAAAACACATAGTTGTTAGAGTAATAAGTTATTTCACTTAATTAATTTAATCATATTGGTTAATTAATTAAGTCACTTATCACTTTAGTTACTTAAGCTAAACTTAGGCACATTAATAATTAATTATTTATTAATTATTAAGTGTGCACACTAGGGTTTATTTTAGGGTTTTGATCTCCTTCATAAGGATTGATATCTTTGTAACATCTTCTTTGGTTTTGAATATCTTTTGCACGTGATAGGTTATTGCATGCAGGTGATTCTTGGGGTTTGTGAGGTTGGGTTTCTCAACTTCTACAATAGTGTCAAGATCAAAACTAGAACAAATAATATCAAGGACTTTTTTGTTCATCCTTTTGTGGTCATCCTAGAGAAGGAAAATTATGATTCAAGGAAAAACAACATCCTAACACATCTCAAGTGGCTTGATCTTTTTCCTTATTATTATGGCTGACCTAAATATAACTCAATCTAATAATAAAAAATATTTCCTAAGTTTAGCTTAAGTGCATAAAGTAAAAGGGGCCTAATAATTAATTAATGATAATTAATTATTAGGTGTTTTTTTTGTTTAATCTAATAAATTTGAGGTGAAACCACCAATTATGTGTGAAATATTTAAAGATAAAGGAAAGGAGAACATGAAATGTGAAGATCTTGCATCAATTGGGCATTTGCACTTTATATACTGTTCTGGTTGCAAAAATCCATCTAGTCTAAAGTCTCTGGTATAGATAGTTGTAACCAAAATTTGAGACCATCATAATGGTGTAACAAAAGCCTAAAATAATCCTTCTCTTGTGGTTTTGAAAATGTTTTTGTTTTGATGAAAAAGGGATCCTAAGTCTAATCAAAGAACTTAGGATCAATTTGGATTTTTTCAAAAGAACATTAGGATGCAAAGCAACAAGGTGAATAGATTGAGTTTCAACCTTGAAGGTGAGTCAATTAGATCCAGATTTGTATATTTTTGGGTCTTAGAAATGAATTGGAATTGATTTGTCTTGATTAACCTAATTAAACTATGTGCCCTAATATGAAAATGTAATATTTTGATAATCAAGAAACAACAAAAAATTGCATGCAGATCTAAGAAAGCCATAACTCTATGCACCTATCTCAAAAATTTGGAGATGGTCTGAATAGGAGGACAGAGTCACCCAAGGGTGAAAATGTCCTTGTAGGCCTTTTCTGGATCTGAAAACTTGAATATGTAGCTCTTTGTCTGCTCTCTGATACTTGCCTTGCAAACTTATGTTTTCATATATGAACCTACAACAAATTTGCAAAAGAGATGGTGGGGGTGGCTATATAAGAGTTTACCTCAGTCAAACCCTATTTTGGTATTTCTACCTCCACACTAGCCAATAAAATTGATTGATAATAGTGGTGTGCCCTAACCTTAAGTGCATCTAAGGTTGTTATGAGCTAAATTGAATAAAACCCTACTCAAATGCATTAGAGAAGGATTCCTATGTGAAAATGACAAGATCTACCTAAGAGGAAGTCAAACACCCTTAGGAAATCTAGAACATTATGATAGCTTTCTTTAGGATGCAAGTAGGATGAAGCTTGAAGATGAGAACACTTAGGAAACATGTCATTAGGTTGAAAAAAATGGCCAAGAGCACTTCCCAAACCTAAAATCCATCATGCTCTTCTATTGTCATCAATATGAAATCATGGAATAAGATTTTATCAAATATGCAAATAAGCTTGAAAACTTGCAAATTCAAATGTATGTGGCAGAATGTGATGATCGCTTGCTTCCTCTTTTCCTCTAAAATCTTGATTCTTTCTTTCTAGTTTCAAATGGTGAAAAGATTAGGTATTTATAGGCATTTACTCTAATTTCCAAAAACTTAGATCTCAATAGCCGACATTTGCAACTTGGATTGGAAATGATAAAATGTCGACACCAACATATTCAAATTTGGGACCGAGAAGAATAGGGGGACACAGTTGCCACAGAGCGACACTTTTCTTGCCCTATTTTCTAGAAAATAAGGTGTCCGGGGCAAAGTATTAGATAAATGCATATGTTTTGTGCTTGCAATTTGTCAGAAAATGATACAAATAGGCCTCAAAATACATAATTTAGGAGATTAGGACCTAATTAAGAGGTGTTGAAAATGCATAAATTCAAGGGTCACTAAAATAGGCCCAAACTAAGCATTAAATTATACTGTCACCTAAAAGGGAGTATAATTTTTGATGCTACATTTAGCCCCCACTTTAGCAGCCATATGCCACTATGTGCTTATGTAACCTAAAGTATTGAAAGAAAATCATGTTGTATAAAAAGGATACTCATAAGGATATTATGAATCATTCATCAATGGGAGAATGAAGCACCCAAAGTAGTCATCTGCAAAACCACAAAGTTAGGAACCACATCCTGCAAAATTGATTTGTTAGATAGTCAAAAATCATCTTGTACTTGCAAAAAAACATATCAACTTCTAAGGAGAACCAAATTCGAGGGTAGATGTATGCCCTCTAATTTTTCTTTCTTCATAGAGGTGGAATTAGGGTAGAAATATAACCACATCAAATTTCTACATTTTAGTGATTGAAATGCTCATGATAGGGTCATGAGATCATAACATCAATTATAAGAAAATATTGAATATGATTGGGAATGAAACTACGAATCCAATAAAACATGACATTGAAATCAGAGTTCGCTAGCCCCCTCTATGGTGAATTTACTGAGATATTCTAGTACTAAATTTAAATATATGCTAGAGAAAAATCACCATTTTGACCATCATTTTCACTTTTATTGCTTGAAGGTTTAGAGAGAGATACCTATTGGAAGTTGAAAGTTTGTCATTGATGGTGTTGTTTGGCAACATGAGCATGAGGTGTATATATTACTTGATCTGGTGTTGTCATTGACGTCAATGTTGTTATGATCACACTAAGATAAGGTGGAAGTATAGGTGATGACTTTTGTACAATACAAGTTGATCCGAAAAGTATGGTTTGCAAGAATTTGGCTAAGTATTTCCTTTTGAAGTTTTGTGGTTCAATGTGTTAGTTTTTGGGTCCACACTTCACCGCATGTTGGTATAATATTCTACAATTGCAACTATAGTTTTTAGATCATCAGGCACAATAGTATTCAAGATTTTGTGACATTTTGTAAAGTTTCTAGAGAAAGTTATGAATGACAATGTGCAGCCCTATATATAACAATTATCCATTGTACAATGTACCAATGTGGGAGATTCTGCACTTCTTCATGAATAATTATTTTGTTTTGTGATGATGAAGATAAGTTAATAAATGTCGGTTGAATGGGAATTCGAAGGGAGACCAAGCTTTAAGGTCACACATCTGGAGGATTGCACGTTCACTTAAAAACTTTGTGTTTAGGTCTATTTTGGGCCGACCTCACGTTTGATGTTTTGTGGAGAATAATTGAGTAAATCTATCTTATGTGGGATTCATATTAGGTCCATGCCGACCTACTTTGATGTAAATTAAAATTTGAATTTAGGCACTAAGTTTGGATAAAATTCTTTGAGGACGACATGCTTAATTTTGTGCATTACTTCTAATTAGGCTGACCTAATTGAAGTTACACCTAATGTGGATATATATATGAGATCAACATCGAAGGGTAGAGGAGAAAAAGTGAGAGTGCGTAAAAAGGAATATGATATGCGAATGTGGCGAAGTAGAGCAGATTGTATACAAATGTTGAAGAGATATATGACATGTATGGTGTTTTACCTACATGTGTGCAATGCAGGATTGAGAAAATTATGAAAATAGTAGAGTATTGATTCAGATGAGTTTGAAGATCATATTTGTACTTCAATGGAACTATAATATGGCATAGGATATATGCTATTATATTAGTTCAATAGTAGTGTTGCCAACTCTTCTTTATTCTTTCTCAGTGGGTTGTAAGCCTTTTTTTTTGGACTTGATGTGTTCTTGTAGTGATCCTTTCTATAATCTCTTATATCTAGATATAATATATTGTGAGCTAACCCTCACTGTGTTTTTCCCCTTTTTGGTTTTCCATGTAAAAATTTTGGTGTTCATGTGTCATGTGATTCTATGGTTGTATTCATTCTTTTCTACATCATTGCAATTGTTTCTGTTCAGTTAATTGGATGGTTAATGTTTGATTGGTTTAATAGAATGCTAATTCACCCCCCTCTTAGTATTCCAGGTGTTCAAAAATTGGTATCAAAGCTTGGTTCCTTGGAAGGAGCTTGATTACTTTGGGAAGATCTTGGAGTTTGAACACATGGATGATAGAAAGTATACTAATCCTCCAGAATAAATTTTTGCAATTGAATACACAAAAGAAGATTGCATGCTAGACAAAGATGGAGAACTCAAAGTTTCTCTTAAAGATCTTAATAGAATTGAAAATGAGAATGGAGATCTGAAGGAAAATCTAAAAGAGGCAAATGAATGTATGAGGAAACTGAGGGAGCAGATCAAGAAATTTAGAGAAAGGCATAAGGAAGTCAATGAACAACTAAAGCAAGTGAATTAATACATCATCAGACTAAGAGTACAAGTGGAGGAAAAGAAAAAAATTAAAGAATGCTTGAATACAATGGTAGAAAGAAAGACTAATGAGTGCACTAGACTTGAACAAGAAGTGGTAAATCTGAGATCAAATTTGGAGAAAGCAAGAATTCTTGAAGAAAAATTTAAGACAAGTTCTATAATGCTTGATTAGTTAATTGCTAGACATAAATAATCTAAAGATAAACGAGGCTTGGGACTTGAAAGAGGAGAAAGCTATAAAGTAGATCAAACATCTAATGAAAAGAAGATCAATGGACTTGAGAAAATTGAAGGCAAGAGGAACTATGGCAAGTTCCAGAATCAGAGAAGAAATGTTAGAAGAACCCCTATCAAACAACCAAATGCTCAAAGGTACCAATATTTCAATGGTTTTTGTTATTCTTGCAATAAATTTGGACATAGAGCTGTGGAATGTAGAAGCACAATGAATCAGAATATTTCATCTTTTACTGGAAAATGCTTCACATGCAAAAAATTTGGACATAGAGCAAGTGGATGTAGAAATCAGATGATGAATAGATACAACAATGGTAGAATATTTCAATCCTTTAATGGTTACTGCTATACATGTTATGGATTTGGACGCAAAGCTAATCAATGAAAATTCAAAACAAATGGAAGGAACTATGATTAAAAAACATCATATTCAACCACTATAAAAGCCTGGACATATTGCTAAATTTTGTAGAAACAAGAATGCAAGGAAGAATGATCCTATGAAGAAGGATGAACTAGTTAAGAAAGTTGATCCAAATAAAGTGAAGAAGGAAATGGAAAAGATATGGAGAAAGAAAGAAGAATCTTCAGTGTAGATGTTTCCTCTAGTAACTAAGCCTAGAGCTATGGATTAGGGGGAGCTTTATTGAAAATCATATAACCCCCTTACCGATATGTTGTGTCATGGCTTGACAAGAAGATATAAGATGGAGATGAATACTATAAATTTGTTGGTGAAGACTATGGAAGAAAATATTATAATGCAGAAATTTGTGGAGCTTTTGAAAGTTGACTATGCATATAAGGTTTCAAAGTTTACCAACCTTTTGTCTAAAGCATTTATTGCTAAAATGGGTCAAATCAAAGAGTTAAAAGCGTACTTGGGAGACAAATTCATTTCATTATATGCATGTGAATAAGAAGAAAGGTGCAGAAGAAGTTAAAGAGTTTGACGCATCTCTCGATAGCTGAATATCAAAACCCTAAATTCGCTAAGTTGTGTAAGAGGTATTTTGCATACTCTAGTTTTTTGGAATTTTTATTGGAAATAAATTTAAATGAAATGGAAGGACCGAAGGTTGTAGACGTCTCATAGAGACCATAACTTGAACTCAAAAGGCATACCATCAAATTTCTATTGGAAGATCATGCAGGTGCATTTTCTTGCACTCCCAATGGAGTTTTACCAATGAAGGATAGTAAAGTGTATATTCTTGGGAAATTTAAAGAAATATCCTTTGGTAGGTTATTTATTCTATGGATAGGAGAGTTGGAAGAGAATGATGAGACCATAAAACTAGAATATAAAACCCTAAGTGAGAATATTTTGGATGTGTGGCGAAAGTTTCCATCATTTGAAGACAAAGAGAGGTACACCAGAATGGTGTTAAGAAAAATTAATGATGAATACATATGGATTGATGACCTGTACTCAATGAACAAGGAAGCTATCAAAGATGTAACTGGCTTGTGGCCCTTTGGACCAATTCCAGATAGAAAATCTATCAAGGTCAAGGATATAATGGAGAAAGCAGGTGCTACCCTTGAAGAAAAGGAACTCATCTTGAACTCAATAAGAAATCCAACTGTTCGATATGCTACAATGCTTATAGGCCACAAGATCTATAATCCAAATAGAGATGATGCAGTCTCTGCCATCAACATTCACATTGCACTATACATGATTGAAAATGGTGCTGATTATGACCTTTGTGAACTACGACAATAATTGCTGAAAAACTTGAAGGAAATCAAGAAGAACAAGAAGCATACATTTAGGTATGGTACATTGGTGATTTGTCTACTTTTCTACTTTATGAAGGAACTACCAGTGGTTGGAAAAGTAGATTGGAAAAATATAGAGCCTGTTACACATCAGATAAAAAAATATATGAGAAGAATTGGAGGTCTAGATGCTCAAGACGATGCTCTTGCAACATTCTTTGGAATGTTTCAAAGGAGAATGAATGAAAGCACGAGAATTCCTAAGAGTGTGTTGGGAAGGTAATTAGGAGACATCGGTTTTCTTGTCTCTATTTAATTTTGCATCATGGAAGCAATCGAGCCCAGAACCATTTGGATTTTCAAACTAGATTATGAAGTGACTAAGGTAGAAGTTGTTCACTATGAAAAAGTGCTTCTAAAATCCCCAGAGACCTCAATAGACCAGGATTAGAAGACATGATTAGCGCTGAAATCTCTGATAGTTCTAGGAGGAAAGGTAAGAAGAGAAACAACATTGTTAATCCTTCAGTTGAAGTTAAACAAGAAGTTACATAGCAAGAAGATACAAATATGGCAAAAGGAAGAATTCACACAGATGATGCTGAACATGAGCATGAAACTAGAGTTATAAATCTAAGTGCACAAGATATGGATGAAGCCATGAAATCCTTACAAGAGATAACCCCTAGAACAAGCATTGGTGCATCATTATTTGCTATAGAAAACTTCAGAAACTTGGTTGATTCATTCAAAGTATATGTCTCTGAACTAAAAGGACAAGCTAGAAGTGAATCGGAGGAAAGGCCTATAGAGAAGAATCTAGAGAATATCAAAAGGAAATGTACAAATGCACATCATAGAGCTATGAAATGTTTGAAGGATGCTCAAGCTTGCAAATAAGAAGCACAAATCCTACTTTCATATTGCTTGAAATGGCCGAATAAAACACAAATCATTAAGTAAGCCATGAGATCAATTGAAACACAAATAAGGTGTGAAGCATATATTTATGATCTAGAAAAAGATAGGGATAATCAGAAATGGAGTGGCATTATGTAGCTGTATGACAATTTCTTTGCCTTGCAAAATCATAGAGAAGAAATAATCAGACAGTATGTGATGCTAAGGGATTTAGTGAAGATAAAGCATACCCCTATCTCAAGTGCCCTTTCCAGTACTAAAAAATCTCAAGGATAAAACTCAATCCTAGTAATATGGAATAAGGAGAAGAGACACTAATGGAGCTTGAACTGTAGTGCAGGACTCTAGTAGAAGCAAAAAGGCTTTGGGAAGAAGGAAGATCTACTTGGAAAGATATATTGAATAAGCTCAAAGGGTCAACATCTTTAGGTTGAGAAAATTCTTACTTCCATGTATTTTCCTAAGTTTTTAAAATCCCTTACTTGCACAAAAGTTTTTTTTGGTTAAGGAGAGTATACTGAGTTTTTTGTGGGACCTTTGCCATTGATGTCAAAGGGGGAGAGATAGTGGAATTTTTATTTGTCAAAACATTTGGAGAATGATAGCTACATTTTTGGGAGAGATATGTGAAAGGGGGAGACGAGTTTTTGAAACAAGACTTTGTTGAATTTTTTTTTGATATGCATGTTTCCATCAATGGCAAAGGGGAAGATTGTTGGAAGATGGAAGTCTATCATTGATGATATTGTTTGGCAAGATGAGAATGAGGTGCATATATTACTTGATCTAATGTTGTCATTGATGTCAAAATTGATATGATCACCTTAACATAAGGTGGAAGTATTAGTGATGACTTCTATACAATACAAGTTGATCCAAAAAGTATGGTTTGTTAGGAATTTGGCTAAGTATTTCCTTTTGTAGTTTCGTGGTTCAGTGAGTCAGTTTTTGGGTCCACACTTCACTGCATGTTGGTATAATGTTCTACAATTGCAACTACAATTTTTAGATCATCAGATACAATAGTATTCAAGATTTTGTGATATTTTGTAAAGTTTCCAAAAAGTTATGAATGACAGTGTGCAACCCTTTATATCACAGTTATCTATTGTACAGTGTACCAGTGTGGGAGATTCCACACTTCTTTGTGAATAATTATTTTGTTTTGTGATGATGAAGATAAGTTAATGAATTTTAGTTGAATGGGAATTCAAAGGGAGATCGAGCTTTAAGGTTGCACGTCTAGCTGATTGCACATTCACTTAAAAAATTTGTGTTTAGATCTATTTTTGGGCCAACCTAACATGTTTAATGTTTTGTGAAGAATAATTGAGTAACTTTATCTTATGTGGGATTCATATTAGGTCCATGCTGACCTACCTTGATGTAAATTAAAATTTGAATTTAGATGCTAAGTTTGGATAAAATGCTTTGAGGATAACATGCTTAATTTTGTGTGTTACTTCTACTTAGGCTGACCTAATTGAAGTTACACCTGATGAGGATATATATGAGATCAACACTAAAGGTTAGAGGAGAGAAAGTGAGAGTGTGTAAAAAGGAATATGATATGTGAATGTGGTCAAGTAGAGTAGATTGTATGCGAATGTCAAAGAGATATATGACATGTATGGTGTTTCACCCACATGTGTGTGATGCAACATTGAGCAGATTATGAACAAAGCAGAGTAGTGATTCAGATGAGTGTGAAGATAATTTTTGTACTTTAATGGAACTTTAATTTGGCATAGGATAGATGCTATTGTATTAGTTCAATAGGTAGTGTTTCCAACCCTTCTTTGTTCTTTCTTAGTGGGCTATGAGCCTTTTTTTTCTTCTGAACAATGTGTCCTATCAACGATCCTTTCTATAATATCTTATATTTGGATATAATATATTGTAATCTAACCCTCACAATGGTTTTTTTCTTTTGGTTTTTCCACATAAAAATACTGGTGTTCATGTGTCATGTGATTCTGTGGTTGTATTTATGCTTTTCTACATCATTGCATTTATTTCTATTCAGTTAATTGGATGGTTAATATTTGATTGGTTTAATGGAATACTGATTCACCCCCCTCTTAGTATTTCAAGTGTTCAACAATACCATTTCACCAAGGAGTGAGGATGTTGAACCGATGACCATATCATCCCTTGAGGTTCAAGATCTTATGATTAGAGGCTGCACGAGGTGAAGTGGCACTAGTGGTGAGTTGCCTATTCCTTTTCCCTATTATTTCTTTCTATACTTTTTGTTATTTTCATTCCTTTTTAAAAAGTTATGGTGTGTATGTCCACTTTGGGTGATAGTGTCCCAAAATGGCACCCTTGTCCCAAGATGGCACCTCTATCCTAGAATGGTGCCCTTGTCCTGATTCAAAATTGTTATGATTTTAGTTTCTTGATTACTGATTTTTCTATGTAACTATTCCTTTCATCTCTTACAGGTCCCACCACGCACATGACAAAGTTTAGGAGGATGACTATTCTCATTTATTTTGGAGCAGGTCACATGACTCTCGTGAGAGGGGGATAAAATTTTGTGTACCACTAGAGTATATTGGGTGTACCTTATGCCACCGACGAGATATCATGATGCTATGTTGATGGTGCTTGTTGAGCGGTGGAATGTAGATACTTCCACTTTTCATCTCCCAATGAGGGAGATGATAGTTACCCTTGAGGATGTAAACCATATCTTTAGACTACTTGTGCGAGGTAAAATTGTGTACCACGATGACTTTCAGATCCCTTGGGATATCAAAAGTGATATACACTACTACAACCACTACATAGATTCTGCTTCTAGGGTTCATGTTGAGCTTAAGTGGATTTTTCATTCTACTATTTCATTGATACAACAAATCCTAATTTTTATTGTCACCCTATCTCTAGCACCTGATGGACAAGAAAAACACCTTGAGGGGGGCCTAGTCCATACAATATGGGTGATGGAGGAGTATTAAACAATTTTTTATTGGGGACAGAGAATGCTAGCACACTTGTACTATGAGCTTGGTTGTTTCATATATTAGGAGGGTCACAACATTATACTTTGTACTCTTCTTCAAGTGTGGGATTTTGAAAACATCACATGTACTAAATCAACCAAATTCTCCATAATAGCACCTTATACATACCCACGGGTATTTTCTATACACTCAAGTAACCTTGGTAGTATGAAGATCTATTGTATGAGAGAGTCACATTCGATTATCTAGTAGATGATGAAATTTATGGAGACCATATAGGACTATTCAACAGTGGCTAGGTCTAGCATAACAACTAGCCAAGATGCAACGAGACCGATTATTGGGTGGGAGACATGACTATGTCATCATGCCATTTTATTATGATCGTGTGATGAGATAGTTTGGTCAGTTACAGATAGCACCTATCCCACAACCCACATATCTAAGAGCTACACATAGTGGTGCTAGGCCATAGGACATCTACCATCCCACACTTGCAGACATCACCCATATAGACTTAGAGGATGAGGAGTGAGATGTATGTCTAGCATATGATGAGGATGATGTTGGAACGTCAGTTTCATATGATAGGTGGCAGAGGACTACATGTCCTAGTTGCATCTGCCTCGTTGATCATCCCATAGGTGATCCTGGGCCTTGGCCATATCACCATGTGGCTGATGTAGAGAGGGAGGACGAGGATGTAGATGGGGACACAAAAATGATGATGACATAGTAGAGGAGGAGGAGGATTGGTAGTCAAAAATAAGATATCTCAAGGAGTGACGAGAGGCCAAAGATGCCCTAAGGAGAAACCTACATCTCATCCTTGCATCACATAGCACATTCTATGACTCTAAAGGGGATACATACCTATGAGCATGGAGAGAGTAGCCACATAGCTCCACCCACACCACTATCCTATTAGGGGAGTCTCAATGTGACCACCATAGTATCCTATCAAGATCCAAATTGGTGAGTTGGTGATCCAAGTGATGTGATATGCCATTAGCTTTCTTATGTTTATATTTGTTATATCTTGTTATGAATTATTTCATGTTATATTTGTTATAGTTCAAATGCAATATTGGATTAGCTTCTTCAATTGAGTTACCACAAAAAGGGTTTCATCTATGCCCCACACCAATCAATACAAGTCAAGAACATGCCATCTCCAAGCATGCAGTGCCATGCTGACTTATTCAAGCCCCTATCACGATGGAGGACATCACATGAGGATACCTTGAGAGTTATTGATGAGGTAAGAGCTGAGAATGAGGATATTAGAGGTAGATATGAGGGATTTCAAGCTACATATGAGGAGCTTAGAGCCACTTGAGTCCCCATTGAGAGCGAGGCACAAACCTCTCTATGGGAGGAACTTATGTGGGTATGAGTGGAGAGGGATCAAATTGAGCAAGAGAGTGTCATGACACTTATACGTGAGGCTACATCAATAGGAGATCTACAAGGTATATGTGAGTGGATTAGCTCTAGGAGCCATTCTCGATCCACCATCTCATGACAGGCGCCACCACTAGGTCCTGAGGAGTCTGGTAGCCATAGACCTACCTAGATGTATTTTATTATGACACACCACATTTTTCTATCGTGGTGACTATGATATATATGAACTATACGATCATGTTTTTATTTCTATGAGTTATGTGTTCTTATATTAGATGTCAATGTGATCTATTAAATAATCTTGGTAAGATTACTTAATAAATGCTTCCATGATCTAATTGCTATGTTATGAATGTGATCTAATTAAAAAAACATATGCCTACTTAGATGCTACATTTTTTATTAAGTGTAATTATGTTTATTAAGTGTAATTATGTTAAACTAGATGCCCTTATGATCTATATTTAAAATTAAATGCATCTAATGATCTAATTTTGCACAACACACATGATTGAATAGCATGCATAAAGAAGTAATAATCCAAATAAAAAAAAAATTACTCATAACAATTCAAGACACACAAATTCTTTTCAAGAACGAAATAATGTGAGATAAAATAGAAATTATCTACTTAGTCTAACAAAATGCTTTAACATACATAATATTCAAAGAGATTACTAAGTGTAATATCTATGCAAATGAACAACATTTATGGGTTTTTTAAGAGGTGTACCATCCCTTGTTTTAAGCTTATACACTCCAGACCCATAGTCTTCATATTTGATATAGGGTCCTAACCAATTCGGGCTAAACTTCCCTTTTTTGTCTAGAGCAACATTTACATTGTGT
The DNA here is from genome assembly GCA_007115665.2 of Sequoiadendron giganteum. Taxonomy (NCBI): domain Eukaryota; kingdom Viridiplantae; phylum Streptophyta; class Pinopsida; order Cupressales; family Cupressaceae; genus Sequoiadendron; species Sequoiadendron giganteum. The sequence continues at coordinate 278,322,334 of CM021104.1, read as the reverse complement.
TGATTTTTATACAACACTAACTCCCCTTATTGAATGAATGAGGAATGAAATTATCATTATACTTACATTGTATATTTTTTGAATAATCTTGAAGATGTTCAAGAGAGTTTATGTGTTGTTCATCGAGCATTTCAAGCAATTGTAATTGTTGTTCTCGATGTGTTATCATCAATAAGGCCACTAAGAGAGATCCTCAAAGAAGGAATTTATAACTCTCATGGAATTATTTCATATGCAGCATAAACAAGGTTGTATGGTGTGTTTCCTATAGATGTACAAACACTTGCACGGTAAGCCCATAACACATAGGAGAGTTGAGTATGCCAATCCTTGTAGTGTTTACTAACTATTTCACATAAGGTTTGTTCAATTGTTTTATTCGTTGCAACTTCTACTTGACCCTTATATTTCCAATAATGTGTAGAAAAGTGATGTTGAATATGAAATATTTCAAAAAATTCTTCACCTCATTGTTTTAAAATGGTGTCCCATAATCTGTAACTAAGGTTGAAGGAAGACCAAATTGAGCAATGATATTTTCTAAAATAAAATGAAAGATTACATCAGCAGTCATGAAATGAAGGGAGATTTCCTTTACCCATTTTGTGAATTAATCTGTAGCAGTTAGTATAAATGTGTGTCCTAAAGAGGAAGGAGGATAAATTTTTCTTATAAAATCCAAGCCCCATACTGAAAATGGCCAAATAGAAACTTGAGAATGAAGTTCAAAAGTGGGAGCATGAATCAAATTATTATGTTGTTGACACTTATGACACTCTTTAACATGTTCAAAATAGTCTTGTTCCATATTTCACCAATAGTTCCCTATACAAATTAATTTTTGAACTAATGATCATCCTATGAAATTCCCCTCACAAGTACTTGCATAGGCTTCCATTAGGGCCACAAGGATTTCAAATTGTTTAAGACACCTAAGGAGAAGACCATTAAATGATTGCTTATACAACACGTTGGTTAGGATTATATAATGAGCTGAAATTTTCTGAATACAATCTCTAGTTTTCTTAGTGGTTCGTTCAGGAAAGATACCTTCTTTTAGATACTTAAATATTATCTATACCATTCATTAGAGGTTTCAATGTTGGAAACTAATGTTTCATTTGTTGATGGTTTTGTGAGAGTGTGAATAAAAAATGTGAAGTTTGAGGAAGTGTCATTCAAAGATACAAGGGAAGTGACACTTTCCATTGCATCTACATATCGATTATCCTTTCATGGAACATTGTCAACAGTGTATGATGTGAAACGCTCTAATATTGTTAATGTAATGTATCTATAGCTAGATAACTTATCATGTTTTTCTTGATAGGACTCATTAATTTTTTGATGATCACTTGAGAGTCTCCAAATATATGAATGTGTTTAACATATAAGGACAAGGCTACACATAATCCAATGATTAGGGCCTCATACTCAATAGTGTTGTTTGTACATAGGAAATTTAGATGGTAAGATAAGGTAATTGGATTTCTTGAAGCTGGTATTAGTATAAATCTATCTCTAGAGCTAGTTCAACACTTAGATCCATTAAAATATAATTCCCATGTTTCATTATCATCTACTTTTACCATATTTATTTCATTAGGGAATGAGCCTTGATTTGGTAAAGCTAATGACAAAGGAGCCTCAGCTAAATAGTCAGTCAAAGCTTGACCTTTGATTACTTTTTGAGGAATAAATTTAAGGTCAAAATTAGTTAACAACATAACCCACTTAGCTAGACATCCTGATAAATTAGTTTAAGTGAAAAAGTGCTTTAAAGGATCAAATTTTGCGATGAATTTCACTTTTGCATTTATAAAATAGTGTCTCAACTTGCTGGTGGCAAACACAAGAGCCAAACATTGCTTTTCTATAGTTCTATAACGGGTTTTATAATCTATCAATGTTTGATAGATATAATAAATAGGACTTTCCTTACCATTCTCGTCTTGTTGTGCCAATAATGCAAAAAGAGCATGGGTTGAAGCTGAAATATAGAGAATAAATAGTTTTCTTGGTATAGCTAGTTGTAAGACGAGAGGATTAGATTGGTATTGTTTCAAATTCTCAAAGGCTTTTTGAAAATCTTGATTCCATCTAAATTCCAATTCATCCTTAAGGAGATGGGTGAAGGGAAGATGTTGATCCACCAATGATACAACAAAACGACGAATAGCTTGAATCTTTCCTTGTAAGCTACACAATTGTGAAATGTTCTTAGGAGGTGGCATGTTTATTATCACATCAATATTCTTTATTTCCACCTCAATTCCTCTATTAGACATTATAAATCCCAATAAATTTCCACTATCCACATGGAAGACACATTTCTTTGGGTTCAACCTCATGTTGTATTTATGAATTCTTTCAAAGATTTTAAGAAGGATTTTGACATGATCTTGACGTGTTACTAACTTAGCAAAAATATCATAACATAGTCCTCCAAAATGTTTTGTATGAAATCATGAAATATTAATGTCATAGATCTTTGATATGCTTCTCCAACATTCTTCAATCCAAAAGGCATAATGACCCTAAAAAATGTTCCCCAAGGTGTAGTGAAAACTATTTTATATTGATCTTAAAGGTTGATAAAAATTTGATTGTATCCTAAATATCATCTATAAATGATAATAGAGCATGTCCCATAGTTGAATCCACTAGAATTTCAATGTTAGGAAAGGGAAGATCATCCTTTAGAGATGCTTTATTAAGATCACAAAAATTAGCACACATCCTAATACAATTATTAGGTTTCACCACCACAACAATATTGGATATCCAAGTTGAATAATCAATAGGGAAGATGAAACTATCTTTTAAAAGCTTTTCAATCTCAACCTTGACCAATAAATCCACCTTAGGATTCATCTTGGGTATCTTTTGTCTCACGAGTTTAGCATATTTTCCAAGGACAATGTTATGTGTAACCATCTTAGGGTCAATGCCCGACATATCCGAATAAGTCCAAGCAAAGATTTCAGGAAAGTCATGTAACACTGTTATGTGGTCTTGTTCATTATCATCAAGACATTTTCCTATTTGAATCACCTTATCCTTATTATATGGGTCTATTGGTATGCCTATGGTGTCTCCCACAAGTAACATATTGCGATTTAGAATATCAAGAATTGTTTGAGATCCATCACCACATAATTTAGTTTCTTCCCCAAAGTATCCTTTAGCAATTAAACAATAGGGAAATCTATAATTATGATGATGATTACGTAAGGTGTGATATGCACCCAAATTTTTTGTTAGATACTCATCATTTTGAAAAGTATCTAATGATATATCCTTACATGTGGTATCTATCATTTCAGGATGCACCAATTTTAAGGTTGTCTTAGGAGGGTCTTGCATGATGACAATAACATTAAGTGAAGGTATCTTCGATGATTTTGTTTCTTTTGAAGGAAAATAACCAAGACCTCTGGTTGTTTCTTGTGTATTAAGCTCTATGAGAACATGAATACCTTGTTCTTTTGCACCACATATTTTTCCATTATAGCCAATTTTTTTCAAGAGTTGATACCCTCTCCCATAAATGGATTCCATTTCTTTTGAGGAAGGTGGTTTTTAATGATCTGATTCATTATAAGTGGATTTATAACTTACATTTTCTTCCTTGATAGAAGTTGTGGAATCAGATGTTTTTGATGATTTAGTGATAGATTGTGTTGATACCATTGTAGCTTCTTTCTCTTTTCCAAATCTTGATTATGTAATCTCATATTCCCCCATGAATGTAGGTGTAAAATATATTGACCCCCAATCGTCATCCAACAACCTTGTTACCTATGAAAGACACCCCTCTTTGTCTTCAATTTCTAAAGGCTCCACTTTTGTAGTTGTTGTTAATGTTCTCAGAGGATTCTTAATTCCCATTTCAGTTTGTAAACAATTTTCAGATTTTGGATCATCTTTTATCATGTAAACCTTATTTTTGTAAGTGTATTTCATTAAACAATAAAGGGTTGACGAAAATCCTTTCATTTCATGAATCCATGGCCTACCCAAGAGAAGATTGTATGAAAGATCATGGGACATGAAATGGATGGGAGTTTATAATACAACCTTACCAACTTTGATAGGTAATGTTATTACACCAAGTGGTTATCTTCCCACATTATCAAAACCATGGATAGGAAAAGTATTTGGTTGAATTTTAGTCTTATCTGCCCTAATTCTATCCAAAATATTTACACTACAAATATTAAGGCCTGAATCATTGTCAATAAGGGTACATCTAATCCAAACCTTGTTAATAACACCATTACCATCAAAGCTTCATTTTGTTTTTGTGTTTTCGAGGGAGGTAATTCACTTTCATGAAAGACAATATCCACATTACCCAAATTCATACCCTCAATTAAGGCTGCTACATCATTTGGTTGCACACTAGGAGGGACCACAACTTTTTGCAAAGAATTTTGAAGCATGCCATGGTAAAAAGATGATGTTTGAATGAGATCCTACAAGGAAATCATGGCATGAGTGTTAAAAACTTGTTCCACAAGATCATACTCCTTTCCATTATGTTGAGGTAAATGAGGGGAAATAGATGAAATAGGTTGTAGGAGTGGTATTGATGAGGGAATGGTTTCCTTTTATCTTGGTTTATATATAAGCGACATTATGACAATGTTGTGGCTACAATACATTGTTTACATGGTTGTGTTGTGTTAACTATCTCACATAATTCAAGATGTGACCTGGAGGTTTTGAATTATTTTGACGTGGTCCTATGATAAGCATGGGTTTGGTTTGGACTTGTGGTTGTTGTGTAGGTGGATAAATGATGAGTTGAGGTGTGATTGCATTGATTTTTCTTTGTTGTGTGGAAGTGTTGCAAGACTTAGTGGATGATCTAGGTGAGATGAAGTCCTAAAGGGCTTCATATAACATATAAAATTCATCATGAATAAAGGTCTTGATAGGTATATAATGCACTTGTAGAAAGAGATCTAACATGATCAAATGATTGTGCTTTCTCCAAGACTAACCATTAAATTCCGATTTCAATTTATGTTTATGCATGTTAAGGCTAACTAGGGCTGAAAAAAACTTACAGACTTGAGACAAATATAGATTTGGAAATAAAACCCCAAATCTATAAACTAAAAACAAGTAGTAATTTGTTCCCAAAATCCGAGGTAGATTAGGCAGGACAGAGTCATCCTAGGGCATCTATGTCCAACCAGGGCTCTTTCTGAAATTTAAGTTTCAAAGGCACTAGTGACCAAAAGTGAGTGTGTGACAATGTTCAAACCCACATTTTGAATCAATTCTATTTCTATTTTATGAGCTTTTGAATTTGCAATGTGTTGTAACAACCTAGGGTTTTAAATTTTTTCCAAAATGAAAAGTAATTTACCTAAATTATGTAATGCTTCAAAAATATAAACAATTTTTCCTATAGATCTAATAATTTCCAATACTAAAATGCAATAATTTCTTTCAAATTTATAATAATGTAAGAAAAATGACACCTTTCTTTCACATGCAATAACACCTTTTCAAAATTCCAAATCAAAAATCAACAAGCAGACACATAATGAGAACACAGAGACAAAGATGTCAAAAGAGTTTTGTTCAACCACCAGTAGTAGGACAAAGTAACCCAAGGGCATCTTTGTCCTAGAGAGGGTGGGTGAGAACTAAAAGTTTGAATGTTTATCAAACTGGTTAGGGGTTCTGTATCTGTGTGCAAATAGGTTTGAATCTGAGTATTTTCTAGAATTTTGCTCAATTTAATACAATATAACTCAAATGCAAATGTGTAACAATTCTTGAACAATAAATGAAAATTCTGAATATAGATCTGACCTACATAATTGAAATCAACCCTATTGTAACCGATGATGCAATATTGTATGCAATTTTTTGGTTTTTAATGTCTTTTTATGATGCATAAATAAAATCGAAGTGAACGATGCAAAACAATGTAATGCAAAACTTAGATCTAGGGTGAAATTGTAGATTACAAAAGGTAAATATGATGTTAAAATGTTGGGTTCACAATTTTTTTTTGATGAAAAAGGGATCCTAAGTCTAATGCAAAGAATCTAGGATCAATTTGGCCTTTTCCAAAAGAACATTGGGATGAAAATAAACAAGGTGAATAAATTGACATTCAACCATGAAGGTGAGTCAATCAAACCCGGATCTTCATCTTTGTGGGTCTTAGCAATGAATTGGAATTAATTTTCCTTGATTACATTAATTAAACTATGTTCCCTAATATGAAAATACAATATTTTGACAATCAGGAAATGGTAATAGAAATTTGCAAGCAACTTTGAGAAAGGAAAAACTCTGTGCACTTGTCCTTGAAATTTGGAGATTGTTTGAATACAAGGACAAAGTCACCTAAGGGTGACAGTGTCCTTGTAGGGATTTTTTGGATCTAAAAACTTGAATCTATAGAGCTCTTTGTATGCTCTCCGATGCTTACCCTGTAAACTTTCGTATTTAGATATGAACCTGCAACAAGTATACAAAGGAGATGGTGGGGGTGTCTATATAGGATTTTGCCTCAATCAAACCCATGTTTTGGTATTTCTACCTCCGCAATATCCAATAAAATTGATTGATAATAGTGTGTGTGCCCTAACCTTAAGTGCATATAAGGTTGTTATGAGCTAAAATGCATAAAAACCTACTCAAGTGCATTAGATAAGGATTCCTATAAAAATGATAAGATCTACTTAAGAGGAAGTAAAAAATGCTTAGGAAATCTGAAACATTATGATACCTTGCTTTAGGTTACAAGTAGGATGAAGCTTGAAGATGAGAACACATAGGAAACAAGTCATTAGGTTGAAGGAAATGGCTAAGAGCACTTCTCAAACCTAAAATCCATCATGCTCTTCTATTGTCATCAATCTTCAATCATGGAATAAGACTTGATCAAATCTACAAATAAGCTTGAAAACCTACAAATTCAAATGTATGTGGCAAAATGTGATGATCTCTTGCTTCTTCTTTTCCTCTAAAATCTTGAATCTTTCTTTCTAGTTTCAAATGATGAAAAGACTAGGTATTTATAGGCATTTACTCTAATTTCCCAAAAAATAGATCCTAATAGTCATCCTTTGCAACTTGAATTGGAAATGATAAAATTTTGACATTGACATATTCAAATTTGGGACTAGGTAGAATAGGGGGACACTATTACCATACCTAGCGACACTGTCCTTGCCCTAATTTTTGAAAAATAAGGTTTCGAGGGTAAAGTACCAAATAAATGCATTTGTTTTGTGCTTGCAATTTGTCAAAAAACAATAAAAATAGGCCTCAAAATACATAATTTAGGAGATTAGGGACTAATTAAGAGGTGTTGAAAATGCATAAATGCAAGGGTCACTAAAATAGGTCCAAACTAAGTGTGAAATTGTACTATCACCTAAAAGGGAGTACAATTTTTAATGCTACAATTTCTCACCTGAATACAAACCTATGTACGAAATCTAGTCTTAAACTGACCTCTACTATCCTTTGCATGTGTGAGGATCCATGGAAACCTCCAACCAATATCCAAGACATGGTAAAAGTCACATATTTAGCATGATGACTCAATCAACTCATGCCATATTTTTCGATATTTTGCAAAGAGGAGAAGATTACGCCTCCACACAAATCTTCATGCCAATCTTCTTATTGCTGCATAATATTGTATCACATAAATTGGTGCTATCATAGTCAAGTATTTACATTTTTAATTTCATTGTAACAACTAGTGATCTTCTAGCTATCTAGTCACAATTTTTTAAACCACTTGGTCAACTTCATAATTGTGGCATTTTATACTAATTTTTGTTGATTTGATCTAGTCACTACCTAGCCACATAGTGCTAAAAAGTTTTTTTTTCATAACTTTTGATCTAGGATGCATTTTTTCAAAATTGAATAGTTGATGGAAATATATTTCTATCATGAATGTTGTGGTAAAATTAATTTTGGCAAATTGTATCATTTAGACTATTTTTTGGCCTTCAAAGTTTATATTTGCATTAAATTTGGATGAGACATAACTTTCATCCCACACCAAAATTTTGCAATTTTTTTTGAAAAAGATTAAATTTTTTCAAGAAATATATTTTTTCATATAAAGTTAAGATTTAGATAGTTAATTCTACCAAAAAATGTAAAAATATCTATGTGATAAATAGGTTATTTGGGCATCCAATCCTAAATCAACTTGTAATGTTTCTTGCATATATTTTTTGCGGGATTAATTTTAGTTATAATCAAATCATGGGGGATAATCTAGGTGTTTCTACTTTTAATTTTTGTTGTTCAAGCAATCATGTCTCACCCTAAATCCCTTCCATTTGAGTATTGTTCATAATTGTAATATTAATGAAATATAAAGTATGGATATTGTAGGAAGAAAATTCATACAATAGAATATTATATTCACCATCCAATTGATGAATGAAACAAATTATTCTTGATCATGGTATGAATTTACCCGATCGTCTAGTTCCCACACATGGAAAATATCATATGGTCTCACTTAGACATCTTGTGAGACATCAAACTCATTTGGAGATGAACAACATAGTCCAATGACTTGGATTGAGATCTCATAGCCCACATCACCTATTGCTACATCCAAATCCAATGTTTATATCTCTATGGATTCTAGTGATTCTATGCACTAGGACATCAATATCAGTTTTCTCGATTCACCATATTTGGATGAATTTATATTAGATATACCATCCTTGTTTGTAGAGTCCTAAATTTCAGATTTGGAAGATACTATTGAGAAAATTTATATTTTATTTGATGACAACCACATCAATGCTATTATCCCCACATATTTGGATCCTATTCTATATAAGTCTTTACATGGAGTATTTGAGCGATATTTGAAGACATCATCATGAGAATCATCTAAGTATTTGGATCATGTGTATAATTTAGAGAAATTCATTCTTATTCCTATATATTCCTATCTATAATGAGAAGTCATCTTGCACACATTTGTGGTGTTCTTTCTTCCCAAGGGGATAAATGTTTTTCAAAATTCATGGATTGTGTTTATCATCTAATGTCAAGCATCTAACAACACTATAGGAGGAATATTGAGGGGAGGCTACATGGTTTCTCTTCTCATCTCAATTTCAGGAAGGAGAATTTCCTCACATGGAGTTATTTCCTTCTCAATTTGGGGGGGATGCCACATAGACCTTCTCTCTTAAGTTCTCTCCTATAGGGACACCTTTATTTTATATTAGACTAGAAGTAGTACTTGGGGGGTCATGATGATTCCTTCCTTATATCTTCTATCTTCTTCACTTGTACATTGTATTTGTATTATTTCTCTTTTGGAGAGGGGTTTCTTCCCACTAGGTTTTCTCCTTTACTCTATTTATGAAAAAAATTCACATGGGTACCTAACATGGCCTAGTATCCAGGATCCATCATCATTGTATTTATCCTCCCTAAGTTGCACTTAAGGGGTGTTAGTGTAAATAGGGTCATTATCAAACTAGTTATCATATCACTCTTTCTAGGTTGACCCATTCACAATCAAGTCTCCACATAGGGAATTTTTAGTTTTATGTCTCAATTCATGTGGTTGAGACTCATGTACTCAACTCTTTAGATTCATATCATATGCAGACTTAACAAATGCTCTCACACTTATCATATGAGCTAACATGTGTTTCACATTTGGAGGAGTAGTTATATGTTAAATCCTACCTTCCTACCCCATATTCCTTGCCTTTATAGACAAGGTTGATCAATATAAATTTTACACTCTTATTTTTATTGATAAACATGAATTTTGTTCTTATTTTTCACTTGTGGAGGATATAATTGAATTTGATATTAGATCTTGGCTTATTAAACACTAGGAAGGGCCCCAATATGATTCATGTAGCAATTGAACTCCTTTTACACTTATATATTTACATGGTGATCTTATTATATGCAATATTTTCTCATTTTCAGTCAAGGATCATACCCTTGAGTGGTTCTAATCTCTAGCTCATGTTTCATTCATGATTTTCACATGTTATCTAGAGTATTTGTTGGCCACTTCCATGTACAAATAAACTTGGAAGTTAGTTTTAATAATTTAATACATTAGAAATAAGGACCCCAAGATAAAGTTAGTGACTTTTTCCTTTATTTTCAATCATCACTAGCTAAAATTCACTATCAATTTATAGAAATGAAAATACATTATTATTTTATGGAGAAACTCATCCCTTTAACATGGAAAAGCTAATTATTCAAAAGTAAAGCACCTTTCCCAAGTTGTATGCTATTGTATGAGATTATGAATACAAATATGGCTAAGGTAAATTATACCTCTAAAATTATTATTTCTTCTTCCACATCTTCATCCCAAAAATTCTCAATTTATTTTCAAGAATCCCTACAACAACTACAAGAAAAAATAAAAAAATAAAAAATGAAACTAAACATTCTCCTTCTACATTTCCACCTATTCTACCCCTTCCTACTAGTCCTTCAAGTAATAATATTTATTTTCATCCTAGAACTCCTTGCCAATTTATTTGACTTGTTGACTCCTACTAATCCACTACAACTTATGTCCTTTCTATCTACCTTTACATTTTCCTACTATTTATCCTCTTGACACTTCTCTTTGCCTCCATATAAGTTATTATGTAAACACATTTTTCCAATACCATGGAGTCCCTAGACATGGCACATAGAGATGTATGGGACTAAAGGAGAAAATATTGGACCTTATTGACAATGTTGGGACTCAACCTTGTATTGTCAATTTTTTCTAGAGTCCTTCTCTTTCATGTGTCTTATTATATTTCTAACCCAATACTTGTAACTAATTTAAGAAATTTTGTGTGGGTCTTGAGTCATTAAATTAATCTTAGTGTGGCCTTTATCCATTCCCCACATGCCTATAATTTTTCAATTACACAATTTCCAAAAAGTGACTTAGTGTTTAGTTTGTTGGTTAAAATTTCTAAGTTTATACAAATGGGAAAAAAATTCATAGTTTCCCTACCAAAAATACCTTTCTAACCACCTCCACTCCCATTTTTTCCTTATCAGTATGTCAAAATTTCCTCTTCCATCATTCTAAACTACCTTCACTCCACTTTTTCTTTATATTAGTCAATCTGTCAAGATTTCCCATCTTTGAGTATCCTCTCTAAATCACCCCCAAACTCTAATTCCTGAAAATTTAAATTCTCATTAGAGTTGGACCTTTGTACTTAACTTCATTTAAATACCCTTGAGTATGACTTCCTTTTCACTCCTAACAACTCAATCAATGATATGGATTCTTCTTGACCCCTAATATTTCAAAAAGATTGCTTTTTTTTGTTAGCTTTATGCCAACTCATCAGAGTCACTTGAAAAGACCAAATGATCATAAAAAATATTTAGATACACAAAAAATTATAAGCAACTAACAAAGACATCATTTCATCACTTGAAGATTGTTCTACTTTATTTTGACATGGTTTCGAGATGGTTTTCAATGAGAATGAAAAAATGATTAAGGTTTCATATAAAAATTATTTTGGCCTTGCAACTACCCACTATCATTCCAAAAAGCTAATTTTGTACCATAAATCATAGTATAGGTAAAAATGAACTATATAGCCATGGAGAAATTAATGTAGGTGTCATATTTTAATAGTGGTGTAGAGGAGGAAATTTTCTACCCTTAAGATGATGAGGTATCAAGGAGAAAATGACCCTCAACTACCTCAGGGATTAAATCTTAGGTAATGGATAAAATTGGTGAGAGTTCCAGAAGCAAAAAGAGTAGGCCACAAAGGTCTTCTGGATAGTCTGACAAGCTCTTGGCCAAGGATGACAACACAATGTGAAAAAATCCCTACGATGCATTGGCATCTCATACAAACTGAAAACTAAGAATATACTAGAAAACAATAAGATGACTACAATCAATTATAATTACTAAGAACTCTTGAAATGCAGGAAAATGATAAAAAATAACAGGTACTAAAGTAAAGTAAAGTAAATGAAATGTAGATAATAAAATGAAGGAAGAGAAAGAATGCACTCACAATGAAGAAAGAAATGAAGCCTCCAAAAAAATAATACCTTCAATACCTACACACATAAGACCAAGAGAAAATTTTGGGGTTGTTTAGGGGCTTGCCTCAGTCAAAACCTTGTTTTGGTGTTTCGACCTCTAAGAACAACCAAATAGACAGATAGATAAAAAGATAAATAGATGAGAGAAAATATGTAGACAAGGGATGTGATAAATCCCAAGATGATCAAAGACACAATACAAGTAGATATTATCAACAAGGCTTGAGAAATCCAAAGAGAGAGAAGGAAAGAGATAGCTATGAGAGCCAAGAGAGTTGTAGAGAATGTCATGAGAACTTTAAAACTACCATAGCAAGCTATAGAGAGTTGTGTAAGATTGAGAGAAAGAGAAAAAGAGAAGGGATAATGTCCAAGAGAGAAATACCAAGAGAGCAAGAGAGACCAAATGAAGTGAAAAGAGATTTTAAAGAGAGAAGAGGAGAGAAACAAATATTCTTGAGCCATTGCAAGTCATCCTGAGCTGTTTCCATCGACCAAGGTAGATGACAAGTGCAAAAATGATTGGAAATGGTTATTTAAATGTTAAAATGTCACAGGTTGCTAGTGCGACATGCAAACATCCCTGCAACATGCTAGTGTCTAAACAAATCATGCTTAAAAATAGTAGGAAACGAGGAAAGTACAAGGTTAACTTAAAATTGACACACAAAGGTAGCTGTTGAAAATGGGTCTTGAGCATCCTAAGGGGAAAAAGGCTGATGCAAGGGCTAAAATGAGCCTACAAAAATACTAAGGGAGTGGACACTAAAGTGGATACAAAAGTGTAGGTGAAATTACAAGCGTATGCAATTTTTGACACTACATTTTGCTACCACTTTGGCTAGCTTATGAATCTACATGAATATGCATGCTAAAGTAAAGCTACTAAAAATAAATAACACAACAATACCAAAAAGATACTATAGAGGAAGAAAATATCTCTTCAAACCAAGGAATCATGCCCCCAAGGTGAAGACCTACAACACAAACATATTAGACAAGAAAGATCTACACATGACAACAAGGTTAGAAAATAAAAAGCTACTAAATCACAGGGTTAGAACATGATGAACATATAGATATTTAGAAATAAAAAATGGATAACACATACACAAAGGTACATAACAAACACTTTAAATATTTTAGTCAATAATATAAAAGAGACCTCGATGTAGGAGGTTGTCTTAGTACTATGCGTCATTCCCAAAATAATAAGAAATAACACAATAATTCCTAAATGGAGAGAGGAATGCGAGGATTGATTGCTTGAAAGGAATAATGCATCCATAAGATAGCGAAGCAACTAATATCAAAGAGAAACAAAGAGATAAAGAGGTTGGAGAGCATATACTTAGGATGAAGAGGAGGCAGGTCTTCGATCTAGTATATACAATTATAAAGCTGATCTAGGACATGAAGCGAACACAAGTCTTCTATCCTGAAGAGATGACAATGAATTCACTATAAACATGTTAGTTGCAAACAAAAAAATTGGGTGAAAAAGAAAAAATAAGCATGATAAAATATGATTAGACAAAAAGATATCACTGATAAGTATGGATAGCAAGCTGTTTTATGCTAGAAACCATACAACAAGAATATAGGCCTATGGTTACAGCAAAATACGTTGTAGGATAGTAAAAGAAAAGCTAGGTCTAGTCAGGTTGCCCCTAAGCTAGATGGTGAGATCATAAGACATCCAAATTTTAAAGATGTATTTATGAAAAAAAAGAATAAGATGATATGATAGCCCCCTTAAAACATTAGCATATTTACTATGCTGATGGTTTAAGAAAAAGAAAAGGGGAAGAAAGAAGAGAGGGGGTCCTTAAGAAGGACACACACCTCCAAAAAAATTTACCCCTACCCCCATTGTACATGCAAGGATAACCATGCTAGATACTATTGTGTTGCTACCATGGAGAAAATATGGTTGCACGCAATATTGTACCACCATGAATGGCAATGAGCAAGCACAGCTATGAATGACATATAGCAGAAACTGACACAATAGAAGGGAGTTGTAAGAACCTCATGAGAATATATAATGAAAAGGACAGAGGTAAACCTCGATATCACTTGTCATGTGAAGAAAAGATAGGTGTATCAATAGATGGAAGAGTGATGGCACTAGAATTAAGATTTTTTTGTATTTTGTCCTTCAAGGCCTTACATTCACTAGTTGAATGGCCAGGAACTTGATGGTATACACAAAAACAATGTTTTTCTTTATCTTGTGTATGAAAATTCTTATGTGTAGGAGGAGGAAGAGTAATTAAGTGGGATTTGAGAAGCCTTAAAAAAATATGCTCTTGTTCAAATAAAGGATGAGGAGTAGGAAACAACCCTTTCTCTTACGAAGAAGAGTTTGACTGCTCACAAGAAGAAGATGTAAGGACAATAGAAAATGGAGGAGGTGATGGAGATAAACAAGAAGGCTTGTAACCTAAAACCCTTACAAAAGAGCAAGGTGTTGGTTCTAAAGGGACCTTAACTCCTTGTTCCATGCACCCAAGATGATTTCCATTATAACCATACTTAGAAAGAATATTAAATCCAAAACCATAATGTGATTGTAACTCCTCAAAAGGGGGAGGATCAACATTAAGGACATTACAATTGTTGTTCACATTATCCCATGATACAAAACAACAATCATCTTTGATAGCAGGTGTGAATGATATTTTTGGGATGTCTAAGTGGATCAGATCTACTTTGTACTCCCTAACATAAGATTTGATGAAGTTAAAGGATCCCAAATCATCACTAAGACATGCATTCAGTTTAGGAGAAGTAGGAGTATCTACTCAATATTTATTGCTTTGAGAGGATCTTATTTTGGGACATCCTTCTCAAGAGTATCCTTTGTAATAAGTACTACCAGAGTAGATGTCAACATATTGGAAGATAATGAATGGATAATATTTTAAAGATTAGGTGCAATTAAAGTTTGACCAATAGCTTCCATCTCACATAAGTGTACAACATCAATATGAGCCTTGATTGTGATCACCTCATTATTAGCAACAAACTTCACAGAACAGTGTAGAGTAGAAGTAACTGCTCCTAAAGCATGGATCCATGGCCTTACCAAGAGAAGATTATATGGTAATGGTCTTGGAATAACATATAATAGGGTGGGTACGGTAACATGTCCCAACCTTAAAGGAAAGATTATCATGGCTAAGGCTTGCCGACTGACATTATTGAACCCACAAAGATATAAGGAAGAAACAATAAGAGAAGCTGAATAAATTTTAATTTTAGGCAACAAATCAATGCTACATACATTGAGTGTCAAAGTGGTGTCAATGAGAGCATGCCTAGTATCAATATTATTAATGTAAACTATTATCATCAAAGGATATGCTTACTTCTACACTTTCAGAGGTGGGAGTTCATGCAAATGGAATATGATATTTGGAAAATCTAAACAAATATGATCTATCAATGTATTAACATCCATCAACCTAGTAGAAGAAGGAAAAAGGGTATTTTGTAAGGCTGCTTGAAGCATACCTTGGTAAACTAGAGAAGTTTGAAGAAAATTACAAAGTGAGATCTTGGCGGGAGTAACATGAAGTTTCTTGAAAAATCATACTCACCGAATTGCTTAGCTATAGGTTTAGGTGATTGAGGAAGGATTGGTTGAGAAGGTGGTAAAGAAATAGGTTGATTTTTATTGATTCCTTCTAGTATTATAAGTATAGGCTATTTCTCTATAAGAGGGAGCCTTGGATTGGATGAAATTCATGTAAATATTTGGTTTATCACTTTCAACAGGAACCCCATGAATAGAACAAATCCTTTTAGGATAAGGACTAGCCACAGTCACATAAATGACTGATATCTTAGGCATTTGAGGAATGATAGAGAATAGGATTATATTTATGGATTCATCATGACTTATAGAGAAATTATTTGAAGAAATATGCTCAATATCTATCCTTGGAGGATTTAACGTGAGAGGAGATTTATCATTCACTAATGCATCGTCTCTAAAAGAGAGTGCATTGGAATGAAGAGAAGGTAGAGTAACATTAAGAAAAGTATCAATGATTTCATCTTCTTGCAATATAATATCATCTCAAAGAAGAGGAATTTCATGAGAAGGATCAAAGATATAGTGTGACATAGGAAAAGCCAAATCACCATCACATGCATGAAATGGAACATCACTAGCACTTTGAATAAAACTAGAAATTGAGCTAATAAAAGAAGATAGCAAATGAATTTTGAAAGCAACAACCTAAATATAATAAATAATTTATAAAAAAGTTGGCCAAAGGGTAGTGTATTATTTATACTTTGATTTGTCCTATTTTTTAGTGCTCATGTCGGTTTCACCAAAATGTATAGGAGGGAATTTACTACCCTCAAGACAATGAGGTCTCAAGGAGAAAATGACCATCAACTACCTCAAGGATCAAACCTCAAGTGATGGGATAAAATGGTGAGAGCTCCAAAAGTAGAAAGAGTGGGTCACAAAGGTCTTTTGGACAGTTTGAAAAGCTCTTGACCAAGGATGACAACACGAAACATGAACGTCCCCGTGACACATTGGCATCTTGTACGGATTGAAAACTATGAATATCCCAGAAAAAAAAGATGACTACTATCAATTCTAATTACTAGGAACTCTTGAAATACAAGAAAATGATAGAAAATAACAAGGAATAAATTAAAGTAAAATAAATGAAATATAGATGATAAAATTAAGGAAGAGAAAGAATGTACTCACAATGAACCAATAAATGAAGCCTCCAAAAAAAGAAAATTTTCAACATCTGTAGACATAAGACCGAGAGAAAATTTTGGGGTGTTGTTTAGGGGATTGCCTTAGTCAAACCCCCATTTCAGTGTTTCTACCTCCACGAACAACCAGATAGATAGATATATTAAAAGATAAATAGATGAGATAGAAAATTTGTAGATAAGGGATGTGATAAATCCCAATATGCTTAAAGACACAAGACACGTAGATATTACCAAATTGTCTTGAGAAATCCAAAGAGAGAGAGAAGGAAAAAAATAGCTATGAGAGCTAAGAGAGTTGTACATAGAACATTGTGAGAACTTTGAAACTATTGTAGCAAGTTGTAGAAAGTTGTGCAAGATTGAGAGAAAGAGAAAAAGAGAAGAGAGAATGTCCAAGAGACAAAGACCAAGAGAGAATATCCAAGAGAGCAAGAGAGACCAAATGAAGTGAATAGATTTTAAAGAGAGAAGAGGATGGAAAAAGAGATTCCTAAGCTGTTACAAGTCATCTCGGGCTATTTCCACTGACCAAGGTAGGTGACAAGTGGAAAAATGATAAAAAATGACCATTTTAATGTTAAGAATGTCATAAGATTCTAGTGCGGTGCATGGATGTCCTTGCAGTGCACTACTGTCTAGACAAATCATGCTAAAAATGGTGGGAAACAAGGAAAGCACAAGGTTAACACAAAACTGGCACATAAAAGTACCTGCTAAAAAGGGGTCTTGAGCATCCTTAGGGGAAAAAGGTTGATGCAAGGTCTAAAATGAGCCTACACAAATACTAAGGGAGTGGAAACTAAAGTGGATACAAACGTGTAGGTAAAATTGCAAGGGTATGCAATTTTTGACACTACAAGTGGTTACAACAATAAAGGCAAAAATGGATTGGAAACATTAAAATCATCTTGAAAGAGCTCTACAATCACTAAATAAAATTGGGTGGCACCTAAAACACATTCTTTGTTCATGCAGATGTAGATTCAAATGAAAAAATGACAAGACTAGCTTGTGTTGCATTAGGTTTTTGTAAGTCATTTTCTTCACACCATCTCCTAGTGATGCATTTGCAATGATAATTATAGATTTTCTATGCCATTTCATGATAGATCTAGAGTTTTATAGTTCTAGGAAGAGGTGTATCATTTATTCTTGCAAGTATTTTCTAGATGCATAGGACAATTGAGATGGGGGGTGAATCAATTGTATATTAAAAAATTTAATCCCTCATTAAATTTCAAACACTTGTTATCTCTTAAACCCTTATCATGAATTAGCAAAATGTAAATATATGAAACAACAATGCAAACACATACAAACACATAAGAACACTAGATTTACATGGAAAAACCTAAGTAGGAAAAAATCACGGTGAGGATTAAATCACATATATATAAATAACAAAATAAAATACAATTAGGCTCACTTCCTAGAAAAAATAAGAAAGAATCAGGTGAGGATTAGCTCACGTATATATAGATAACAACATCAAATACAATTAGGCTCACTGCCTAGAAAAAGAAGAAAGGCTCACTGAAAAGAAGAAAGAAGAATAGAAGAAACTGTTATAGAGAGATTCACTATCTCAGAGCAATAGGAAAATCCACAACTGCAACTTTGCACCATCCACAACCTTTGACTCATTGCCTCCAGCAACTTCAAGCACACTAAAAACTGTAGACACCTTCTTCTCACTACATCTAGAGTCATAGGAATTGAAGATTACACTTAGATCACCACACTTAATCAATTTTTTATCATTCATAGACCTTATAACATCTCCAATAATTCACTTTTCATTTATACCATCCATGACCTAAATAATCTTAATTAGGTCAACCTTAATTAAATGTATGTACCTCAAATGTGCGACACCAAATAGGTTGGCACCAAACACTTCCACGGTGGAAAGAAGTGAAGGAAGACTAAATCAAGCATTAACTAGGACCCAAATATACATCACCATGCCTCAACACTTTCACAATCCATGAGTTACCTTCGTAAATAGTGCTAGAACACCAAGTCGGCCAAAATTGAACTAACACTACAAGTGATCACATACACACTTCTCTAGGTCATGTGGACCACATAGCAACACTCCACAACATCCACATAACATCTCAAAATATTCCAACATCATCAAAATATTTTGCAACACTACCACAACCACCTAAAACTGAGAATACCATCATTCTGTGCAATCATACACATTGACATATATATACAACTTAATAACCAACCTTGTAGAACACCTCAACAATTGAAACCTCAAGGGAAGGAAGTTACAAAAAATATAAGCATGTTCCCAAATCTACAAGATGAGAAACCTCATTGCAGAGAAATGCAAAGCAATCTCAATTCTCCCAAACAACCTTTTACATAGACCATCACATTGTCAAACACATCTTCCACAATAGAACGATATAGAACCTAAAACTCTAGATATAACACCTTTGAACACCTCTGATCATCATATTCAAACTACACAAGCATATCTTCAACCATGAAGAAGTGCGAAGCACAACACTAAACACACCTCTGTCACACTACACACTATTTTATTCAAATTTTATCAAAAGCAATTGGAAAACAAGTGAACCAGCTATATCAACAATACCAAAACAACACTACAACACCTTGTCAATACATCCACAACATCTACAATACCAAAAATCTCCCCCTCTATAATATCTTCTCAACACCACACTAGAGGTTGACATTAGTGACAACATTGAAGACAACATAGTGCAACACTACAACAATCTTCCTAACCATACTGGAGGTTGACATCAATAACATCACAATAATATAATTACAACAATCTCCCCCTTTTTCATTGATGGCAACACTAGCTCTGAAAACCATCAACAACAAAACCAACTCTGCATTAAGCAACACCCCCTTTACTGAGGTATACTTCACTCTCCCCTTTTATCTCTATTCTTCAAACACCATTCTCTCTGCAATCTCCCCCCTATTTGAGGAGTTCTTCAACCATTATGCTCTACTTTGACATCCATTATTTCCTTGTGTTTTTTCAGACTTCACTCTCTCCCCCTTTTACATCAATGGAAAAGGGCAACACTTGCATAGACTTTTTCTTTTCTACTTTCCCCCTTGACATCCACATACATCACTTTGTCACCACTTGTACACTTTTTTTTAGGCAACACCAGTAGGTAACTTCTCTCTCTCCACTATTTTACTTCACTTAATTTTTAGTTCTCTCGCCCTTAGGGGTACAATATATGCTCCACCTGATTTCTCTAAAAACATCACTACCTACTCCCCCTGAGAGGTAGCCTTCAACATCAATCTAGGACCAAGAATGTATCTTGAATGCTCACCTAGACAAATGAACAAATTACACATCTAGTTGAAAGAAGGAAGGGAAATAACCCCTAACTTCTACCAGAGATAATCAAAAGTATCTTTAGATAGAGCCTTTGTGAAAATATCTACAACTTGATCCTTTGTAGTCACATACTCCAACTTCACCTCATTCTCTGCAACCTTCTCTCTTAGAAAGTGATATTGGATAGAGATAAGTTTTTTTCTTGAATGCATTACCAGGTTCTTTGAATTTTTGATATCACTTGTGTTATCACACAAGATAGAAATAGGTTCATGATATGATAATATGATATTCTTCAATGTTTACTTCATCCACAACACCTATGTACAACATGATGCTGTTGTAAAATAATTTTCCTCTATAGTAGATAATGACACTAAATCCCGCTTCTTACTCAACCAAGAAACCAATTTGATTCCAAGAAAGAAATCACCTCCACTTGTACTTCTTCTGTCATCTGTACAACCTGCCCAATCTGCATCTGCATCTGCACTCAAGGAGATATTAGTATCCCTAAGATACCATAAACCAAAATCTAAAGTTCTATTTAAGTATCTAAATATTCCTTTAACTGATACATGTGATTCTCTAAGATCTTATTGAACTCTTGCCACAAGACTTATTGAATGCATGATATCCGATCTAGTAGTAGTTAGGTATGAAAATCCATCAATCATTGATCTATACTTTCTCTGATCAGCCTTAGGAGATTCATCATTTTTTCTCAACTTACAACTAGTAACCATATGGATACACACTGGTTTAGAATCCTCTATTGTAAACTTCTTCAATATTTCTTTGACATACTTTGACTGTGAAATTAAAATTCCTTTATTTGATTAACTGATTTGTAATCCAAGGAAGAAACTCATCTCCCCACACATTGACATCTTAAACTCTTTCTACATCTCCTCTAAAAACCCCTTGCACATACCTTGATTTCCTCCAAAGATAATCTCATCAACATACACTACCACAATCAATATTTTTTCTCCTTCAAGATTGAAGCGAAGGTTGCTATCTACAATACCTTTTTTGAATCCTTATTGCAACAAGTACTTATCTAACCTTGCATACCAAGCTCTAGGAGCTTGTTTGAGTCGATACATTGCCTTCTTCAACCCACAAACCATATCAACATCGTTTGATAACTAAAAACCTTCCATTTGTTCAATGTATACCTCTTCTTCTAACTCACCATTAAAGAATATAGATTTGACATCCATTTGATAAACCTTGAAGTCTTTATGTGCTAAAAAATCCAAAAACATTCCAATGGATTCCACTAGAGAAAAAGTCTCTTCAAAATCGATTGATTCCACTTGTGAGTAGCCCTTACACACAATTCTAGCCTTATTTCTGAATTTTTTTCCATCCTAATTCAATTTCTTCTCGAAATGCATTTAGTTCCTATCACATTCTTGTTTGAAGGTCTTTGGACTAATTCCTAGGTCTGATTCTTCTCAATCTATTCCAACTCTTCTTTCATAGCTTTAATCCAATTCTCATCTTTGCATGCCTTAGTCACTATTTTAGGTTCCACCTTTGAAATTGATTTTTTTTTTACTTGTTCATTTGTCATAGCAACTTTTTCCTTATCAACACACCTTTTCTCTTATCTCCAATGATCTGATATTCAGAATGATTCTTCTGCACATACTTAGGAGTCTTAGGGATATTTTCCAAAGCTTCTTCCTCTTCAAAAGTCATCTCTTTTTCTTCTCTTTATCCTTTTCTTCTTCACTACAAGAGGATTCATCAAATTCATATCCTTCTATCAATATAGAAATCTGATGTGATTCTTCATCCACTTTGACACTTTCACTTTCAACAATCTTATTCAACCTTTTATTGCAACACTGGTAATATTTTCTTCTTGTAGAGTAAGCAAGGAAGATTCCTTCATTAGATCTTGCATCAAAATTTCCTAAGTTTTCTTCATCTCTTTTGATATATCATTTTCTTCAAAAAACTTTGAAGTATTTCATAGTAGGAGGTTTACCATACCATAACTCATAGGGAGTCTCTGAACTAATAACTCTTGCTTGAAATTTTTTAATAATGTAAATTGCAATATGAATTGCTTCTCTCCAATAGACATCTGGTAGACTTTCTTCCATCATCATAGTTCTAGCAACTTATTGAACTATTCTATTCTTCCTCTCCATAACTCCATTCTGCTGAGGAGTTCTAGGAGATGAAAAATGCCTCTTAATCCCTTGATCTTCACAAAAAATATTAAAATAATTGGAGGTGAATTCACCACCTCTATCAGACCTTAAGCACTTTATTTTCACATCCATTTAATTCTCAACCATAGATTTAAACACTTTGAACTTATCTAGAGATTCTAATTTTTCATTAAGAAATATCACCCAAGTCATTCTAGAATAATCATCACTAAAAAACATAAAATACCTATCACCTTGATATATTCTTATTTAGGTACATCCACATAGGTTTTCATGCACCAACTCCAAAGGACCTACAATAGAATATTCCTTAGTCTTGAACTTCTTCTTTGTTTGTTTTCCAAACTGACATTCTTTGCAAATTGCATTGATAGGATTTGTAATCTTTGGCAGATCTCTCACAACATTAGTAGAATTGATCTTTGCTAGGCTGTCAAAATTGATGTGACCCATTATTCTATGCCATAGCCAACTTTCCTTAATTTGAGTCATAAAGAATTCAACACTACTACCTTTGAGCTGATAAACATTACTTTTTGTCCTTGTCCCTACAACAACCAAAGTTCCAAATCTTCCCTTTTTGATTTCACAACCATCATCTTGAAACACAAGATTATACCCTCTACTACACATTTTTCCTACACTTAGAAGATTATGCCGAAGACCCTTGACATAAAGCACACCATCTATTTTATGCTTTCCATCAAAACTAATTGAACCTTTTCCATAGATCTTAGCAGATGTATCATCACCAAACTTAACAAGACCACCATCATACTTTTGAAGATTAACAAAATTACTTTTATCACCTATCATACGATTTGAGCATCCACTATCAATTATCCAATAATTCCTCGCTTCTCTTGCATGAAAATCAGTCACCATAGTTCCTTCAATGTTGTGACCTATTACTAGAGAACTTTCCTTCACACATCTTTTAGAATTAGTAGAATTAGTTCCAACATTTAAATCCATGAACAAGAATTAATCACTATCATCATCAAGATAGTCTGATTCCTCATCATTAGATACACCATTATCTCTTTCAACATAATAACTCTTGACAAATTTCCCTTTATCATCCTTAGGTTTGTCACTTGAAACTTTGATTGGACATTTAGAAAAATAATGACCTATCTTTCCATAATTAAAAAACTTGAAGGGTAACTTACCTCTATATATGCCAGTGCCCTTTTTCAATCTCCTTACAAAATTTGCTTCCACCTCATCAAGATCATCTGGTTTAGATTCATCAACCTTCTCTGCCTTACAAACTTTAAAAGCATTTTCTTTCTTTGTAGCATCTCAAACAAATTCTCTTAATTCATAATAAATTAAAGCACTAGACATATGATCTCTAGAATAATTATCCAAAATTTGAGCTTCCTCAATAGAAAAAACTTTAGAACAATAAGCTTTAGGAAGAGTACCTTTTTCAAAACTTCACTTTCTTCCAGCTTACCACCAAGACCATTGATGGCATTGAAAAATTTATCCACTCCGAGCATGTAGGAAACGATATCTTCATCTTTAGACATCCTTATGGTTTCAAACTTTTCTTTTTAGTTCTGCATCTTTGCTTGTTTGACCTTGTTATCTCCTTCATAAATACTCTCCAAATTTGTTCAAATATTTTTTATAGTTTTTAGACTTATTACCTTTCCAAGTTCTAAATCAGAAAGTCCACTCAATATAGCATTTCTTGATTTTCCATTTTTATCATATTCCTTAATATCATACCAGGTTCACTACCCAAAAAAAGAAGAAAGGTTCACTACCAGGTGGCTCACTGCCAAGAAGAAAGAAGAATAGAAGAAACTATTATAGAGAGATTCACTATCTTATAGCAATAGGAAAATCCACCTCTACAACTTTGTACCATCCGCAACCTTCGAGTCACTACCTCCAATAACTTCAAGCACACTGAAAATGTAGACACCTTCTGCTCACTACATCCAGATTCATAGGAATTAAAGGTCACACTTAGATCACCAAAATTAATCAAATTCAAATTATTCACACACCTTATAAAATCTCCAAAAAATCACTTTTCATTTATACCATCCATGACCTAAACAATCTTAATTAGGTTGGCCTTACTGAAACGTATGCACCTCAAATGTGCAACACCAAATAGGTCAGCACCAAACACTTTTGTGATGGAAATAAGTGAAGAAGACCATCCCAAGGGTTAACTAGGACCCAAATATACATCACAACATCACTCAACACATTCACAATCCATGAGACACCTTCACAAATAGTGCTAGCACACCAGGTCGGCCAAACCTGAACTAACACTACAAGAAATCACATACACACTTATCTAGGTCACATGAACCACATAGAAATAATCCAAAACATCCACACATCTCAGAATATTCTAGCATCACTAAAATATTCTACAACACTGCCACAACTACCTGAAATTGAGAATACCATCATTGTGTGCAACTAAACACACTAGCATAGACATACAACTTACTAACCAACCTCAGAAAACACCTAAGGAATGTAAATCTCAAGGGAAGGAAGTTACAAAAAATATAAGAATTTTCCCAAATCTACAAGACAAGAAACCTCACTATGGAGAAATGCAAAGCAATCTCATTTCTCCCAGACAACCTTTTACATAGACAAACACACTATCAAACATATATTCCATTGTAGAATGA
The DNA here is from genome assembly GCA_007115665.2 of Sequoiadendron giganteum. NCBI lineage: Eukaryota > Viridiplantae > Streptophyta > Pinopsida > Cupressales > Cupressaceae > Sequoiadendron > Sequoiadendron giganteum. The sequence continues at coordinate 278,297,267 of CM021104.1, read as the reverse complement.
TCCAGAATCTAAAAATCTGGATATAAAACCTATAAACACCTCTGATCATCATATTCAAACCACACAAGCATATCTTCAACCATGAAGAAATGCAAAGCGTAACATTGAATACACCTATGTCATACTGCACACTCTTTAATTCAAATTTTACAAAAGTACTTGGAAACCAAGTGAACCAGCTGCATCAACAATACCAACACAACACTACAACACCTTTTGAATACATCCACAACATTTTCAACATCCAAAATCTCCCAATATACAATATCTTCTCAACAACACACTAAAGAAAACATAGTGTAATAGTGCAACAATCTTCCTAACCATATTGGAGGTTGACATCAATGACAACACCAAAAATATACTTGCAATAGTATTTCAACATCTCCTTGGTAGTTTTCACATATTTTTGGATGTGACTATCAGAATGACGAAGACTATGAATAGAGGGTGTAGGTGTATTTTTTCATGTCATTAAAGTTTTTCATATTTTCAACAATTCAAAAATGGTTGGAATAAATGGAAAAACATGCCTATTAAAACCATATAGTTGTTCATACAAAGGGTTAGTTGCTGAGCCAATTTTAGGGCTCGGTTAAGTTTGCAAGTTACTCTAGGTATCAAATGATGTAAGTCTAAATTATAAATGAAAATGAATATAATTTTTAGAGTAGAAATGATTTTTAAATGTATATCTCCATGATGGATTACAATGATTCAAGGGGTTGTGCAGTCATAGCTATATAGTTCCTCTCACCAAATTTGTTGGTGTGAATGTAACTAGGGTTTGGTATGTGTGTTATAGCTCCTAATATATTGAAAATGATCTATAATAACCATTCCCTTATTTCATGTGGGTCATTATAGATATTTTATGGATTATTAAGTATTTCCATTGCATGAAATGTAATATTTGATTTGTATAGGAATACATATCTAGTTTTGTTGATACTCTACTTTGTTGAGAAATTATGTCTCAACTTCCAGCTTGAAGTCCTCATTTTCATGCCTTGGTGATTTTGTGTTGTTTGCAAGTTCTGCCAGAGGTGGAACCAGAATGGAGCTTGGCATTGTTTCGTTTGCCTAGTTTCGGGTTTCTGTTCCCTCTTCATCTCTGGCTCTGCTTCCCTCTATCTAGACTCTTGTTTTGCTTCACAATTTCTAGCAGAGGTGGAACTGGGTTGGAACTTGGAATTGTTCCGTTTGCCTAAGTTCTAGATTTCTGTTCTCGTTCTGACTCCGACTCTGCTTCCTATCATTTTTTCTTCTCGCTTCGCTTCGTAGGTTCTGGCGGAGGCAGAACCAGTTTTGGAATTTGGTAATGTCCATTTGCAAGGTTCCTGTTTTAGTTTCTGTTTCGACTCCGAGTTCGACTCTTGCTTTTGCGATCTGGTTCTTCTGGATGTTTGGATTCTCCTCGGGGTGTTTTCCTCCACTTAGTCTAGGTTTTGGATTGTTGTTTCTTGCAGTTGGCGGAGGCAGAACCAGAACCAGATTGTTTCCTGATCTTGGACTTTTTTGAAGTCCTATTTTCTGTTCTTGTTTCGACTCCGACTTCAACTCTGTTCTTTTGTGTTCCCGCCTTGGTTTGACCCTGGGTTGACTTACCCTAGTCAGATCTGTATCTGGTGAGTTCCTCTTTGTTGTGGGTGGACACAGAACCAAAATGGTTCTTGAACTTGTAATTTCAGTGGAGTCCTTTTTCGACTCCCGTTTCGACTCTGGCTCCGGTAGTGTTAGAATGACTTGGAAGTCTTGGATGCGCTCGGTGTCTATTTGACTGTTTTGGTAGTTCTGTCAGCTGCGATTGCCAATGGGACTTGGATGCGTGGTACCTATCTGAATAGTGATTGGACAGAAACCAAAATAGTTATTGTGGCAATTGCATTGTCAACAAAGGGTGGCGAACTCAACCGTTTTGAGTAATGGCTTTGAATGCAAAGTCGGCTCGTTGCAGGGAGATCTGTCAGATTCGACCAGATGTGTGATTTGAGGATGGACTTCATTGATTGTGTAGGACTCTTCTGAGTCAGCTACATATGGATGAGAGATATGCTATTTCTCATAAGTTGAAGATAAGTTAAATTGTAAGTTGCAGAGCAAGTTTTGAAGTTGCGGGTTGAAGAGGAAATGAAAGGAAAGAACGTGTGTTCTTGAAGAGAGGTGATTCGATTTGTATGTTGTGAAAACATTGTAACAGTGAATCCGAATCTCTCTGGGCATTTGTAAGCTATACAAAGAAGACTGGAAATTGTATGTATTTGTTTCAATATTGTAATACAATAGTCTTGGCTTTGTGTGGTGGGTTTTTTACCTGAAAGGGTTTTCCCACGTAAAATCTCTTTGTCAATCTGTGATTACTTTGTTCTTTTGTTATTTCTTTTATTGGTTGTATTCATCTCAAGTAGTTTTAGAAGCTATTAGAATCAGTTTTTGCTTCTCTCCCCTGTTGTATTGGCGTTAAGGGAATGTATTCCACACTGTTGGGTCAGTAGATCCACATTCTTTTCCCTTCATACTTGACTACATTTCTTTCCTCTTTGATGTTCATGAATTTATTGACCAATAAAATATGAACCAAAATTTATTGGTTTAAGAGAAACCATTTCAACTTAAATAATATATTTGTTTTGTTTAGATTAGATTAATATTAGGTTAATGTATGCAATTAATGGTTCAATAATATAGATATGGGAAATATTACAAGTGAATTGAAACTATTAAAAGTATTAGAGAACCATTTCTAGTTTGTCCCCACCTTGCCAATGCGTATGAAAATATTAAAAATAACCATATTAAGGGATTAAAAAAATATTAATTATTTATAAATTCATGTGTAAGGTGTCTTATAAAAAATATAGAGGTCACATGCAACCAATTATATTTGATCTAATGATAGAAATTGGGGTCGAATATACATTTGGGTATAGCTACATATTTTTTATAGTCATGCTACATTTTATTTGATGTATAAAATTATTTAGGTTACCTCTAGAAACACCCTCCCAGGTTTAAGTTGAGTCCAAAGATAAATTGAGTTTACCCACTCTTGTAATCCTTAAATTATTGTAGTTGATTCCTTATCCATTCATCTCCTAAGGATCACTTTCAATAAAACATCTATCATCGAAAGAGATAAATAAAAAGGTTATGGAGTCCAAGAGATATTGATACAAAACATGAATCATAACTAATGTGCATTAAAATTGAATTACAATAAATAATCCTTATAAAATGAAAAAGAAAAAAGGAAAAACCCTAGAGAAACGCTCATTGAGGATAAAATGAGATCATGACATGTGTCCTCATCCTATGACCCGAGACACAAAATTCACATGACCTAAGTAAGCTCAAGTAGCTAGAGTGCAAAGGGACCTAAGTAATTAAGAAATTAATTAGGTAAATATCATTTTAATCTAACACATTCAACGACCATTAATTTATTGATAAACATATATTTCACCCTCTTAAAGACACTTCTAGCCCTAATGGCTTGACAAGAATGTTATAGGATTGTGGACTTGTGGTTTTGGGACCTAGAAAACAATATTAAAGTTCAAGTTGATGAATTAAATGATAAAGGGAACCCACTAATATCCCCTCCAAATGAAAATCTCCAAATTTATATTAACCCTTTTCACCAACAAAATCAAGCTAAGAATTCCAATCCTCTTTCTAAGCCTCTTCCTATTCCTTCTTTTGATGCTAATCTTATTCCTCTTGATGACCCCTTCTGTATAGTTTATTTTTATAATTCTATGAGAATTCCTAATACTATTCCTATTCATGAGGATGTACCTCTTTATTCTTCATCTTATAATACACCATATCTTCTTATTATTACATTTTCTCCTTTTGAAATTCCTAACAACAACTACCATGGTCTTTTATATATTTGTGGAATTAATTATTAAGTAATCCTCAACCATTACCAAACCATAAAATTTAATGCTAAAGAATATATCCTAAATACCCATTTATAAGAAGAATCTTATGTTACATCTAAACTTTCTTTGAAATTATATATTGAACTATATATCTAGATACCCTAGGTTGCATGATCTTACCATTACAAGTGGTTTTGAAATAAATTTTCATTCTTAATCACATAATACCTAATTTGGATCACTTATATATCCTTAATGGCCATCCATGGATTGAGAAATATCATTCCATCCCTTCTATCTTACACCAATGCATTAAGTTCATCAGTAATGGTCAAGTTTTTACTTTTCTTTGATCATCTTGTCTATATTTTCAAAATTTACCATGAAATTTAATTTCTAAAATCTCCTCACCTTTGTTTGACCATATTGAATCCATGTTTAACCTTTATAGGTAATTTTTAGATGGATGCACTCATTGGCATGAACATAAAACCTTCCTTTCTATCCTAAAGATTCTAAAATATCTATGCTTCAACCATAGACAAAATTGGATATTTGTGAGCCCTTTTATCATAATACAACATAACCTCCATAGATCCCTAAATTTTAATTCCCCCTTTATCCTAGAAGAATGGTCATCCTAGGAACCATGGTGCTCCTTTTTAGCTAAGATCTCAACCCACTTCACCTAAAGCATCCAAACTTATACCCACTTGTCCACTTTTTATTCCACCTCTCTCTAGACTCCTACCCAATCCTATTGTTTTTCCATGACAAAAATATCATACTTATAAAATACTTCATCTAAAATTTACCTTATATTTCCATGTTGATCCCCTTCAAATCTCCCTCTAGTATTCCCATAGCCTTATAGTGTGTATTGGGTTATGATTAGTTGTATTGTGAATACCTTAAATCTTAAATAAGTTAATTATTATAATCATTGATGAGGCCTCATGGAGACCTCATAAATTTTCTGAATTTCAAGTTGATACTTTATATTTTGGCTTTAAAACTTATGGTATTATCTTTTATATGCTTCATTTATGGAATTAAATAGACATTTGTACTTAGAATATGAATACTTTATATAAATGCTTATTTCCCTTTGAATGCATGATTAAATGATATTAATGTGTGAATTTTTCGTGGATATGTGTTTAACTTATGACTGGAAGAAGTAATCATGGATCATAAGTGATGCTAACCATTTTTTCATTCAAAATGAAATTGGCAGTCTATCATTTATGACTCAACAACTTTGATTAGCTTACTTGTCGGTCAAACAATTGTTCTATCTTGCACACAATCCACCTCTATAGTTCCATTTGAAGTTAATTGAAGATGACTACACAAATTCTTATGATTGCAATTTAAAGTGCTCCAAAAATATCTTGATAACCTAGAGTTAGTTTAATTTCCCGCATTTTTCTTGTTTTTCAAATAAAGAGAAGGATATATTTATCCACACTCGAAATTAGCTAGACAATAGAAGGAGTAGATTGTATTAGTTTTTTGTTTTTAGTCATTTTTTCAATTTCTAGTTGAAATAGTTTGTACTTCACCCTGCCTTGGGGCCAATTTGATGGAATAAAGAAGAGAAGTTGATCATATCCTATGTTAAGATCCCTCCAGAGGTAGAGTAGGGCCCCCTCTAGTGAAGGAAGGTGATCCTATTACTTATTTAGTTTATCTTAATTCTTATTTTCAATCAGATTCCCTTTGTAGATGAATATTAGAATAAATCCTAAGATTGGAAGTACATTATTGTAATCTTAAATCATTGTTGTGTTGATAGAATAGAATCATTTTCTGTTTAAGTTAGTTAAATTCCAATTAGTTAGATTGACAATAGAATAGTTCATTCATCACTAATAAGTAGTATGTTCTTAATATTCTTAATGGATCATGCACAAAGAAAGACTTGCTACTTGATAGATTGGATGTATATGGAATGAAATAGATTTCTTCCGAATTAGTTAGATTTAAATTTTGTTGCTTAACTAGATTTTGAATTCAAGTTAAAATAGGTTTTCATTTTTATGAAAATAGATTAAGTTTAGAATCTATTCCTAATGATCTGATCCAGCTTGAAGCACATCTTGTCTCTACACATTTTGTGTTTTAAAATATTTTGTTTCATTTCAAAGTTTTAGAATAATTTTAAGTAAAGAAGAACTTAGGAGATTAAGCATAGAAACATTTTTCGATAAACAAGAAACAAAGCCGAACAACTCTTGACAAAGCAGAACCACAACAAACACACCCCCCACCCCCCCCCCCCCAAATCTTACCACAGATAGCTTTACTCAGGTCAACAATTAAAATATTAAATGATTAGGGAATTGTGATAAAAAAAACCCCTACTCATCATTTTTGGCACCGTTGCTGGGGAATGATCTGGCCTTAAAAGAAAATTGAAGCCTTAAGTGTTGGTAAGAATATTTTTTTCAGTTGATGAACAAACAAAGAGACCAACTTGGAAGATTCATTAGAAGAGATTTGATACCTTCTCCTGAAGGATCTCCCCCACAATCTCCAAGTTCATCATCATCTAGAATAGTATCCCACCACTCAGAAGAAATGGGAGATGGAGGAGGAGGAGAAAGGGATGAAGATGAAGAAATTCCTAACAAAACATTCTATTTCCCTATTACAATTAATAGGCAAACTAATTAACTGCCTATGAAGAATATTTCACCCTTTGTTTTTCCTACATTTTGTGGGAAAAATTTAGAGGATCCTAACCAATTCTTATTTGAATTCAAGGTATTATGTCAAACTTATGATTATGCATCTGATAATCAAAAGTTGAAACTATTTCCATCCACTTTGAAGGAATCAACTTTGCATTGGTTCATGGGCTTAAATGCTAATTCCATTAACTCTTGGGAAGAAATGGAAATAATTTTCTTGGAAAAATACCAAGACTATTGTCAAGTTAGGGATAGGAAAGAGGAACTACTTAAAATGAAACAGTTAGAGGAAGAAAGTTTAGAGGATTATGTGGATAGATAGTAGTTTGTTTTGAAAATATGTGGGAATGGGTTGGATGAAGAAATTAGTAAGTCTATTTTCCTTAAAGGAATTGATGATGATTCAAGGGATGCTTTGAACTTGATAGGAAAAGGAGATATCGATAAACTCACTTTTGGAGAAATAGTTGAGATCTGCAGGAACTATTCTTGGACAAAGCCAAGTTATAGGAAGAAGAATAGGGGATCCTCTTCTGATGTTTCTAAGGTCATGGAGGAAATAGAAAATTTTAAAATTGACCTCCTTATTCACCTGAATTCTCAACCTGACAAAAGAACAGTTGAACCATTGGCTATATATTGTCTCAAGTGTAGAGACAAACATCCGTTAAGGGAATGTCCTCTCAATCAGGTAGATTTTTGTGATATTTGTGAGAAGAAACATTCCACTAGAAAATGTAATCTCCTTCCCGAGATTAAAATCATTTGAAGAAACCTTCTCAATCTACACCTGTAGAAGAAGAACTCAATTATGTAGGACAAAGGCAATTTAATCCTACTTTTGGAGGACAATCTAATCCTAGAAACAATCCCAATTGACATAATCAATGGAAACCTCCTAGTTAGTGGAATCAACAAATGCATATTCCACCTCTTGCTATGCTAGTACCTTGGATACCACCTTAGGGACAACCCGAATGGGCTAATCCATAATAAAACCATCCACAATGACAACCCAATCAATATTAGTGGCAATCCAATAATCCCCAATGACTACCTAGTCAAAATAATCAATGGTAGAATCAAGGACCAAGAAAACCTTGGAATAAAAATCAATTATTTTTTGCTCAGTCCCACACAAACTACAAATTATGAAGTAGTGAATCAAACTCCAATTCCAGCTCAACCAGTTCCCAATCCTAAGAATGTTAAACCTCAATAACCAACTTAGAATGCAAATCCCAATATTATTGGGCTAAACAATATTGATTTAAAATATATTCAGTTGAGGACTTATTTGGTTCTAACAAAATATTTGGTTCTAACAAAACCTGATGTGACTAAAGGTAAACACCAATCAAATTTGATGAAGGACATATTATAGAGGAATGAAGATCTTTCCTCTAATAAACAAGCACCATTTCCTAAACACCTTCAACAAGAAATAGTGGTTGAAAAACAAACTGTTCCCAAACTATTAGAGAGCTCAAGAAAATCAACATTGAATTTCCACTTTTGAGAGCTATCTGGGATATACCAGATATTAAATAGATAGTTAAATATTTGTGTTAAAACACATGATAGGAAAAAGAAGTTACCTCCTACCATTCAAGTGGGAGGAAAAGTTTCTGATGTCTTGTCAGGGAAGTTGATCCCTTAGAAGTATGGTGATCCTGGAAGTCCAGTGATCACTCTTAACATTAATGGCATTGATATTCCAAATGTTCTTATTGATTTAGGTGTTGGAAGTGGATTCACTCTGAGAGGGGGGGGTGAATCAGAGTGGAATAATTTTAACTTTTAACTTTGAAAGCATAATGAAAGTTTTAATAATTTTAACCCAATGTGATAGGTTTATTTAAGCAAGTGGACATTAACACTTTAGATCAGATTGACATGAAAATTGACTAATATTTACAACCCATATTAAAAGCATCATATGATATTGTTCAATCAAAGCTTTATGAACAATCCTACTGTTCTTTATGAACATAACTATAATACTTCATAAAAGGAAACTTTGACTTGCTTTTGAAAAAATTTTGAGCATTCATATAATGAATACAAAATACAGATGTAAATTCACTTTATGAAAGACTTTTTGCATCAGATTAACACAATCTAAATTTGCATGACAGGCTTGAACAATTGATGTTAAAATTTTAAACAACCTTAAAGTATCAGAGCATTGACTAACTGAATGAGCAAAATAACATAAATGAGTGAAAGAAATATTATGCAAGATAGACACAAATCACACAAATGAGAGACACAAAAATTGTCGAGTGGAAAACCCTCATGGGGTAGAAAAACCACTCCTAAACTGCCTTACTGGATTAACTTCAAAACCACTGCTTACAATGCCTTAAAGGCTAATTTGTGAGCACCAACTCAATGAGCACCAACCCCTCATTTAGAGACACCAATCTTAAGGAGCACCAACCCCTTTTCTATTTTCAGTAAGATATACAATGATACAAAGGATCTCTATGTTTCTCTCGTTTCTCTCAAGTGCCTCTTGTTGGACAATGCCTACAATCCTCAAGGTTCAAGAATGACCCTTCAAAATTCTAACCATTGTCAAGCCTTAAGACAGCTTGATAATTATTTCATATTTTAGATTTTCAATCTCAGAGCTCAACATTTTTTCAATAGAATCACTGTGATGTACTCACACTGGTTTTCACTACTTTTTCTCATACATTTCTCATAGTTCTTAAAAATAGTTAACACTTTCTCTCTATTTCTCTAGAATTTGAAAACCTTATTTCTCACAGATTTTTCAAGAAGACTAAAAACTCTAATCTCTCTGTTTTTCTTCTTACACAAATTTCATCATTACATCTCAAGGAAATTACAACAGTAACTTCTTTTTTCATATTTCAAAACAACAGAGGTTATATTCAAAGTACCCACTTTCTGTCGAGCAACATTGCCAGGTATTGCTATGAGTTTGAGAAAATGATTAGTCATGGAGGTTTTCTTCTGACAAAAATAGTCAAGGAATATGCATTTTTAGAAAGGAAACTAAACCTTGTCCACATAAGGAGCCTACATAGGCAATGCTGATTTAAACAACATTAAACATAAAAATATTCCATGTACAATACCCTCAAAAACTACTGCAATAGTAATGTAACTAAAACCCTATTATAGTGCAACTGAAACCTCATAATAATGCACCCAAAAAAAACTATCACTGAATCCAAGTGAGAGATTGAAAGGATTTGCAAAACTCATGATTACCCATAAATCAAAAACTTTATCCGTTAAAGCAGGAGCATAATTAATATGGTAGAATATTTTGATATGCATTTCAAATTATGTGAAATTGACATGCATTATTTTTGACCACAAACAAAATAAACCCATTTTACCATTTTCCAGATAGAAGTAAACACATGTCTTCTATTTTAAGAGCCAATAGAAGTAACGGTTCTCCAAAACAGTTGAAAATATGAATACTTGAGAGGAATGATGGAGAGACTGTCATGAATATATTTAACAGAACGGTTAGAGAGAAAAATAACCAAGACTCCTTCCAATTTCGATCCTTCACCCAAAGACAAGAAGCTGACACAACCATCGACCAGGGTAAGGATCTTGTAGAGAGTCCCATTTGTTGACAAAGAATTGCAGAAAGCCCAACAAACATTGTGTAACGACTGAGTAGATTTCTATGGTGGTGGCCGAGATAGGGTTCTAAACCCTCGAGCATGTGAAATAAAAAGAATGACCTAAAATCCCTTAGCAAAGAAAAGATTGACGACTTTTCAAGTATAGATAAAGTTTGAAGTCCAAAAGGACTAAATTCATACATAGACACCTCATAATGAATTTTGAATTCCGCGGAAAAGACCATGCAATGCATGCCGACAAACTTATTACCTTCGAATGCACACAAACCATCAATCATCATTATCAATGTTCAATGTTCAATGATTAAGCAAGTGAAATACTGACACAATAATGCCTTACATAATTTTCCATGACCACATTAAAAACCAAATACTGATTACCTTAGTCATCCTTGTTTCCAAGGAATCAAAGCCATGTCACTTCCATAGTGACTTTTAAATAAACATAACCTCATACCTTCTATCGGCCTTAAGGCCTAGTGAATTATCAAACTTTAGACCCAATATCATATATGACCTTTATTTTCCATGACATAAAGCCTGATATCCAATGCCTTTTGAAATGTAATAAAGTCTAATTCCATGCCAATATCAATGTACCATATACCCATTCGAAAAATAGTGAACCATGTCAACTATAAACAACCTGATCACAAAAGAACTATAGTCGGCTTGAGTGCACGTTTAAAATGTGCTATTCAATAATGCCGACCAAGGCACTTACCAATTTTTTTATATCACTTATAAATCAAAGCAAACACTTAATCTCCTTTTGATGCCGATTTCATCCACATACTTTGATGTCCATTTTCTAATATCCGATGACACAATTATAGTATCAAGCATATATGCCAAGAGATATACGTATGTGCCATATATGCCAAGAGATAGTACTGATTATTTTGGAAAAATGAGCCTACAATTGTTCAACATGATCGATAACTTGTGTACCATGATCATACTGAATACCCTTACAAGAAACTACGCCAACTATGCCAATGTCAAATGAATACCAAATATCAAATGTGCCAATCAAATGCCATAATAAGACCAAACTGTGAAATGCCAAGGCACCAACCCAGGGCAGTTTTGACATCAAAGAAAAATGCCACAGAAGAAGCCAACATTAGGTGCTGCCATAAATGTTATTACAATTGAAAAAATTGATAAATTAGGGATCACAAATGTACAACCTACAACAACCGTTTTACAATTAGCATATCAATCCATTGCCAAACCAGAGGGAGTTCTTGAAGATATCATTGTTACTATAGATACATGGGAATATCTAGTTGTTTTCCTTGTTTTAAAAAGAAAACAAAGAAAGTCAGGCTATCCAATAATCTTGGGAAGACCATGGTTAGCAACAACTTCTGCTTTGATTGATTGTAGATCTAGAAGCATGACTATTTCTAATGACCTTCGATAAAAAGAAATATTTATTTACCCTCCAGCAAAACCTTCTTTGACACCTGAAAACCAAAGATGGATTGATGATTTTAATTCAAAAGATGACGAGGTTAGAGAACTTGCAATGGTAACGTTGACTGAACATGTGTAAGAATATCAAGAATGTATGAATGAAGAAGAGGGAAATCTTGAGGTTCATGATATTATTGATGATCAAGATCACTGTCCTTTAACTAATATCATGGATCATGACTCAGATCATAACGAATTCCTCCATCAACTGTTGCCACACCCTTGTCCTTTGAATACTTTTATTGGATAACCCTCTACTCTTCAAGATAAGACTAAACAAATCTTAGTACAAAAAGACAAACCTTTGCTCATTAATTGATCCTTGTCAACCAAGCAGCAGGATGATCTAAAATAAACTTTAGAGAAGAAAATTGAAGCATTTGCTTGGGATTACAAGGATATGAGAGGAATACATCCAGATATTCATACACATCATATTTACACTGAGGATATGAGACCTGTAAGACAAGCTCAAAGAAGGATTAACCCTGCACTAAGAGATTTTGTGAAGTTGGAAATAGAAAAACTGCTCTAGGTGGGATTCATTTATCCTATTTCAGACAGTAAATTTGTTTCTCCACTTGTCATAGTGCCAAAGAAGAATAGTAAATGGAGAGTATGCATGGAATACAAAGAATTGAACAAGGCTACCAAGAGAGATTATTTTCCATTGCATTTCATAGATCAAGTGTTGGATAATTTTTTAGGCAACAATTATTTCTCTTTTCTTGATGGTTTTAGTGGATATAACTAGATCCAAGTAGCTCTAGAAGATCAAGACAAAACATCATTTATTTTCCCATGGGGTTTTTCCTTTTGTACTTTGTAATGCACCTGCAACTTTTCAATGTGTTGTGCTAGCTATTTTTGCAAATTTAACAACAATATGTGGAAGTATACATGGATGATTTTACAGCCCATGGAAAAAAATATGAGGAGTCTTTGGATAATATGAATAAGGTTTTGAATAGGTGTAAAGAGCATAGGTTATCATTAAACCATGAGAAGATTTTGTTAATGATGACAAAAGGAATTATGCTTGGACATCATGTGTCAAAAGAAGGAATCAAGGTAGATCCTAAGAATATTGAAGTTATTTTATAAATTCCAATACCCTAAAACTAGAATGAGGTAAGGAATTTTTTAAGAGATGCTGGTTATTACAAACGGTTTATAAAAGGGTTTAGTAAAAATGTAGGTCCTATGTTTAGTTTATTAAAGAAAGATGCAAAAATTCTTTGGACTACAATATGTCAACAATCTTTTGAGGAAATTAAACATGCCCTAACAACCTCACTTGTTATAGCTGGACTAGTCTGGGGTGAACCCTTCCATATAAATGTAGATGCATCTAACTTTGCAATCAAAGCAGTTCTTGGACAAAAGGAAGAATCAAGAGCGATGCATGCTATCTATTATATAAGTAAAAACCTTAATCTAGCTGAACAAAATTATACTACTACTGAAAAAAATTCTTAGCAGTTGTTTATGCCATTAACAAATTTTGACATTATATTACTGGTTACAAAACTTTTGTGCATACAGACCATGAAACTATTTGATACCTGATGAATAAAGATGTGGTGGGAGGATGAATCATTCGATGGTTATTATTATTACAATAATTTGATATAATAATAGTTGATAAACCATGATAAGATAATGTTGTGATCAAATTTCTGTCTAGAATGGTTTTGTAGGGAAATAATGAACTAGTGGAAGATACATTTCCTGATGAACATCTATTTTCCATATCAGTTCAATCACCCTGGTTTGCTGATATTGCTAATTACTTAGTAACTGGGAAATGTCCTTATTTTTTATCCAAGCAACAAAATAGATTAATTAGAGAAAGCTCCAAGTTTGAATGGATTAATGGTTTTCTATTTAAATTATGTCCAGATCATGTTATGAGGAGATGTGTGTAGGAGATAGATGTCTATGATATTTTGAGTGCATGTCATGATGATCTAAGTGCAATACATTATTCAACAATAAGAATTGTTCATAAGAATCTTGGAGCAGGTTATTTTTGGTTGATGATGATAAAAGATACAACACATTACATTAGACATTGTGATCAATGTTAGAGGATGGGAAGACCCACATGATGTATAGAAATACCATTGCAGACTCAGGTTTCTTTAGAACCTTTTCAAAAATGAGGAATTGAATTTGTTGGTCCCATTGATCCACCATCAAGAGGAAATCATTACATTCTTGTATGTACTGATTATGTCACCAAGTGGGCAGAAGTCAAGGCACTACCGACTGCTAAGGAAGAAAACGTTGTAGAATTCCTATATAAGAACATTCTACAGAGGTATGGAGCACCTCAAAAACTTGTATCAGATCAAGGACCATAATTCATGTCTTTGATGCTTCAGGTGTTTCTCCAGAGATATCAAGTGCAACATAGGAAATCATCACTGCACCATCCTCAAGCATATGGGTAGGTGGAGGTGACAAATAGAGAGCTGGAGAACATACTCACCAAGATAGTTTCATCTCAAAGGAGTGATTGGTATGACATATTGATATAAGCTATTTGGGCGTACAATACAACATGGAAAAAAACCATAGGGTTTTCTCCATATGAGTTGGTTTATGGGAAGATGCCTATTCTTCCCATAGAATTTGAGCTTGAAACATTGAGAACAACTTTAAACATGGGTATAGACCTAACTAAAGCACAAAAGACCAAAGTGTTACAATTGAACATATTAGATGAGATGAGAATGGAAGCTTTGCATCAAACTAAGATTATTCAGGATTAGAGGAAATAATGGCATGATAAAAATATCTGGAGTAAATAGTTTATTGCAGGAGATTGGGATTTACTATTTGATTCAATATTTTAGGAATTCAAGGGAAAATTACATAATAGATGGCTGGGACCTTATCAAATTAAGCAAGTCTTTGATAATGGAGCTATCTGGTTGATACCTATTGACAAAGAAAAGAAAACAATGCTGGTAAATGGGCATAGACTTAAGTTAAATCATAAGCCAACATCGAAGGAAGAATTTACAACTGAACTTCACTCAAGGATAGAACATTTCACTAAGGAGGATTTTTCTTCTTTTGGTGAAGTGTTTGGTCCTTAGCACTATTTTAGTTATATGGAGTAAATAAGGTAGATTGAAAACTAGAAATGGCAATTTGCCTTCTAAATAAAGGAAGTAAATTGAAAACTAGCAATGGCGGTTTATTTCTCAATTTTTTTTCCTAATCTCTTTGTCTCTTGCAGGTACAGGTTTGAAAAGATTCTGATAGCTTATGGCAGAACCATAAATATATTGATTTCTTTTGTTCGAATCATAAGTCAATTCTTTGATGAAGCTTTGATTGGATGCTCAATATAATTTAGTTTCTGATGGCTCTTGATCACTTCTAATCAGTTCTTGATATTCAAAGAAGATCTTGGGAGGAAGGCTTTCGATAGCTTTAAAATATTGATGATTAATTGGAATAGAGGAATTAATGCACCATTTGAAACTTTCAGCTTCATTATTTTGCCAACTTGTTTGTTGCTTGTGCAGGTATAGGTTGATTTATTGTAGATTTTCATGGTTTGAGATAACATGTAGAGAAAAGTGGGCTCCCACAAGGGTTGAGCCCAGCGTGCTACTTTCTTATTCTGCAAAATAATTGAGCAGGAAGAATTTTTGTTGTCAATTGTGATAATAAATATTGTACCATCTTGGAAAATTTCAAAGCATCTGATCATCATTGGAAATAGCAGAGATTATTGTTGGAGTTGAGAAGATACAACACCACAGAAGTCCAAAAGATCTTTGCAAGCAAATAACCTGTTACAAGGAGAAACAAAGAGAAGCAACAAAAGAAATGCTCAAGAATGTGGAGCAATGTATTCACCTGAAAATGTAAAATGAATAATGATACAAAAGATAGTTTTCAACTACATATAGATGAAAACCCTAAAAAGGAAAACCCTAGGCTTGCACAATAATAATTAATAAAGTAATTAATTATTATGTACCTAATGTTAGCTTAAGTGAAAAAGAGTTAAAAGGAAACTTTACGTAATTAAACAAATATTGTTTAATTAAAAAGTAAATGTCCAATTACTCTAACACCCCCCCTTAAGATAGACATAGGGAGAAGCTAAAACCTAGAAGAAGCTACTAAAGCAAAAGCAATGGGTCCCGCAACAAGGCCAGATCAAGTACCCAAGTACAAAGAAATCTCTATGAAACGGAGAGAAAAGGAGAAACCTGCTGGGAAACTCCTCTCCAAAAAGAGATAGAACCCACATCTTCACTTAAACCTTTTCATCTCCTCACATTATCTTCGCCATGCCTCTATGTTTGGGGTGAAGGAAGTTGTCCTTTGGGGGTTCTAAGAATGCTCAAGAATGTGGAGCAATGTATTCACTTGAAAATGTAAAATGAATAATGATACAAAAGATAGTTTTCAACTACATATAGATGAAAACCCTGAAAAGGAAAACCCTAGGTTTGCACAATAATAATTAATAAAGTAATTAATTATTGGTGCACCTAATGTTAGCTTAAGTGAAAAGAGTTAAAAGAACTTTACATAATTAAACAAATATTGTTTAATTAATAAAGTAAATGTCCAATTACTCTGAATAATTATCCCAAATTTAATTCTGCCATCAAAGTACACTATTCATCAACATCAAACGTCATTTCATACGAGGTAGGTGTTTATATGATGTGTTTTTTTTAGAAGTTGAATGCATTAATTATTTTTCATAAAGTTGTTTAAAGGGTCATATCATTATGTTTAAGAGCCGAATGCGATTTATTAATTGGTGAAAGATGAGGTGGAATTACTTGCTGTTTCCAAGGAATAATCATTAAGTGATAGTTTTAAAAATGAAGCAGTCTATACGTCAACATCAATGAATGAACCACCGCCACATATCATCAACATATTTCAAAAATTTGGTTGATGGGAGGTTTCATTCATGCAAAGTACACTCTGAGAAAACTAAACATTATGGTGGATTGAATGCATTTAATGTTTGGGTATAGAAACAATAATGAGCCATCTCATTGTCATTTTTTAAGAAAATAAACTTGTTTTCATCTTTGCAATATTTCCATTTCGCATATTTCGTAATTTGTTTTAGAATTTTTGAATTCTACATCGCTGAAGATGGGTTACAAGAAAGTGGCTAAACCCAAAGAAGCCATTATTGATGAAGAAAAAAGAAGGTGGTTATAGAGAGAAGGTTGGATAGACCTAATCCTCAAATATGAAGGATATGAATGGGATGTGATACAAGAATTTATAAGAAATTTTCATATCAATTTTATAGTGGTGAGGGGTGAGGCCATTGAAATTTCCACAATAGTTATTAGTGTGCTCTCTGGAATACCAGCTGAGGGAGAGATTGTAAAGAGAGGCCATATGAATTAAAGGAGATGTTTGAAATTTTTCATGTAGACCCAGAACCAATGTCTAAATTTTAGATTCACAAAGCGATAAACAAAGGCATTGACCGAGTGACTCTCCAGGAGCCTTGGGCATCAATTGTTCATTGTTTGATGAAATATTTCACATGTGAGGGCCAATACGCTATAGTACTAGGGCCAAATCTTTGACTATTGATTCACATTCGCCATGGTGAAGTAAAACTAGAGGTAAGGGTAAATTTACCTATGTTTCTATTTTCTTAGATAAGTGATATGGCTATGAGATGCAAAGAGAAAGAAAGTAGAATCACTCATCATGGTTTAATGCACTTAATTATTAAGCACCAATTAATTAAAAAAGAGAACGGTGATGAAAATGGAGGGAATTATTAATGCATACTGAGGGAGAAGAGTCTAGAAAGTATAAAACCCCCATAAGCAAAACAATATAGGTAGAAAAGGAAAAGGGTTTGAAGAAAATTAGGGAAAAATCTCTAGGGAGACCTAGGAAACAAGATTCTGAGGAAGCTGAAAATTTTAGGAAAAGGAAAGTGAAACAAATAGAAATTCTAGAGGAGTCAGATTTTGACGAAGAATGCATTAAAAAGAAGAAAAAGGTTGAAAAGAGAGGGAAACTAAAGAAAAGGGGACACATTGAGGAACTTGAAAAACTTGAGGAGAAGAAGAAATCAAAAAGAGGAAGGAAAAAGAAAATTCAAACATCTCCTCCTGTTATTCAAGTTGAAGAATCAAACAGTGAAAAACTTGAAGAATCAGATAGTGAAAAAATTGAAGAAGGGGAAAAATATTCTCAATATCTAACACATGATTCTCCAGAGTTGTTTTCATCTTCCCCTACCAAGGAAAATTTTGCTCCAATCTCTACCTTTCAAGAAGAAGGAATAGCTGAAGATGAAATTCGTAAACCATTGTCACCACTTTTTGAACAAAATGTTGAAATTCCAGAATTCCATGTGTTTGAGGAAACCCAAATTCCTAATGTTACCTCTGACTCTCTAAACCAATTAGAAGAAAAATCAAAAGAAGTATTTGTTCATAGGGAAGGGGAGCAACCCCTAGAGAAACATGAAGAGCAAGAGGATAATGTGAATCTGAGGGAGGAAGAAGAGAAATAGATTCAAATTGCACTCAGGTTATCTAAATTAGAAAAGGAAATATGAGAGCATAGAATGCATAACATAATACTAGAGAAGAAGTTAAAACAAAAGGATGAAGAAGTTGTTAAGTCTGAAACACAAGCAAAAGAGATGAAACCATAGATTTAGCAAAAAACAAAGTAGATGTTAGCACAACTGGAGGAAGTAAAGGAAACCCTAGAGAGAGTAACTATGCAATGTGAACAAAAATATAATGAGATTCAAAGATTGAAGGAGGAAATGGAAAGGAAGCAGTAGGTTGCTCTTGAAGAGGAAGAACCAAAATGGACTATACCTTCATTTGCTGGATTACTTTGTTTGCCTCCACTTGAGGAAAAGAAAAAAGACTACAGAACCAGGATATCTTTCTCTTGTTGCAATGAAGTACAAGAAACTTAACATACAACTTCAAAATAAGGTGGAATAAATGACTAAAGAAAAGGATGCAGAAGAGTAGAGATTAATTGAAGCAGTAGATATAGCATTTGCACTTGTAGCAACAATAAAACCTTCATCAATGCATGGTTTATTATTAAGAGAATTATATTTAAAATGGAAATTGAATCAACTAATGCTAAAAAGACCTATTGATTTCTGGACCGATAATGAATTTATCAAAGAATATTTTGATAGTCATCGAAGTATTCATAACCACATGTGTGAGTTCTACCAGCATACCTTCCTCATGGGGGACATAGATGATTCATTTTTAAACATTTATGTTAAAGAACTTAAGATAAGGTTATTTGTATCTTTTCTGCATAATCAAGTTGAATGGACAAAAAGAATGGGAGAGTACAAGGAAGTACAAAAGAGAATGAGAGGAGAAATGCTCGATGCAATTGAGTATATCAAGAAACTCAGATTTGTAGCTAGATTAAATGATATTAATCCCATTTATGTTTCTAATCTATTAAAAATTATTGCATGCTATCAATATGTGGAAGGAAAACTACCACCATTAGCTCGTAATGCATGTAAGGAAAGGTTTAGTTCTATTCTCGATCCATTGAAAAGGAGAGAACTAATCGGTCCAAATAATGTATCAGATGGAGCTTAACAAGGATAAAAAATATTATCAGTTTAATAGAGAAACAACAAGAATTGTGGATTGGTATGAGATTTCGACTTCCCATCATTATTATGCCAACTCCAAAGATTAATGCCCTAGAAATGATGCCTGGTGAAGTTTTGAAGTCATGGTATGACAAGCTAGAGCAAAATCAAGGTTTTTCCATCAAAAATAGAACATCAACAAAATACAGAGGAGGTATTTTTGATTGTGCTTTATGAATTGGGACTTTGAACAAAGAAATCCTAGATGTGAAAAAGAAATAAACATGAGGAAATGGTTATGAAAAGGAGGGGGAGAATGATGAGGCCTCATGTATACCTCATATATTTTTTGAATTTCACATTGATACTTTATATTTTGGCTTTAAAACTTATGGTATTATCTTTTATATACATCATTTATAGACTTAATTAGGCATTTGTACTTAGAATATGAATACTTTATATAAATGCTTATTTCCCTTTGAATGCATGATTAAATGATATTAATGTGTGAATGTTTCATGGATATGTGTTTAACTTATAACTATAAGAAGTAATCATGGACCAGAAGTGATGCTAATCATTTTGTCATTCAAAATGAAAATTGGCAGTCTACTATTTATGACTCAACAACTTTGATCAACTTACTTTTCAGTCAAAAAATTGTTCTATCTTACACATAATCCACCTCTATAGTTCCATTCGAAGTTAACTAAAGGTGACCACGCAGGTCCTTATGATTGTAATTCAAAGTGCTCCAAAAATATCTTGATAATCGAGAGTTAGTTTATTCTCGCATTTTTCTTGTTTTTCAAGTAAAGAGAAGGATATATGTATCCACACTCGAAATTAGTTAGATAGTAGAGTAGTGTTGTGTGGTCTCACAACATGACCCAAGAATATAAGGCTTGGAGACCAATATTTTTTTTTACTCTTATGGTACAAGCTAGCTGTTTAGAAGATCACTGAAAGAAAAAAAAAAGGTAAAATAAATCTTTAATTTAAAGAATGCTTCATAGTAAAGTGTTTCGGGTGTTATATATTGGAAACCGGGGATGCTTGAAAGGTGAAAATTCTATAAAGATAGTAAGCCTACGTTTCGGTCTGATATTGGAAGCCCGGGATAGATGGAAGTCCGGTAAAACTGAAGTCTAGGGAAAGTGTATGGGTAAAGTTGAATACCGGGTACTGGGTACTGGGTTGCGATAGAGTAAGGTTTTAAAATTTTGTGATTATCTAATGAGTTTGATAGTCTGGTGATCCGGTATATATGTAGAGGATAATCATATAAGAATTTATGATGTGCTTTGGAAAGCATGTTATTTATGGAAATTAATATTATAATATTTGAATAATGGTTTAATTTACATGAGATTTTTTATAAATGTTAAAAAAAAAAGGGATTTAATATGTGGAATTTGTGATTGCAAGAAGTATAGATTGTTATGCAAAGTTCAGGTATGGATAGTCAGGAAAATCAAGTTTGAAAATGGATCCAATGGTGTTACCAGGTTCAGTAATACTCTTTAGAGGCTCATGATCGAATAAAGTTCATTGCAAAGAGGTGCTAGATATTGGAAACCCAAAACTCTGGAGTTTAAGCATGTAGCAGAGGAGTGTACACATTTCAGGAGTTACCTATTCCTGGAATGTTCAAACTGAGAGTGAACCTTGAGTGTAGGAATTGAATTTCCACTAGATTAGCTTGAATATATATGGGATTTTCTTACACTCAAATGGGTGGATTGGTTTGGTTCCATAAAGGAACCATGATAATAAAAGATTAAAATCCAAAGAGCTTCAATGAGCAATTGAAGTCGATCTTCAAAGACTTCGATTGTAATTTCCTGGTCAATCACTTTCTTCCACGCGCCTTGATGTGATTCATCCCTTAGATTCTCTCTCATGTATTTTTCTTATCCTATATGTGCCTTGTGTTTTATAAAAGGCCAGCGAATATCTTTTTTCATTTTAAGTTCAGAATTTGTGGACGTTGGAAGAGCCAAAACTTCTTTAAGTTTTGTTTTTTTTTTCCTATTTTCTGAATCATTCTGGTCTAAAAACTTGTATGCACGTAGACATTGATTAATATTAGAGCCAATTTGATAGCTACCCATCTCATGAATCTTTTGTAGCTGGTTTCGTTAGCTTTGTTGAACAAGCATGTATACTATGTCATTTAAGGGTATATACAAAAACTACTTAGTGTCCAAATTGAACCCTCTCTTTAAAAGCTCGCACCATTTTGTATGTAGCTGTGAAGCAATATGGTGAAGTATGAAGTGGTTTTCTTTGATTTAATTAATTATTTGGGGCATGCGTGGAGAATAATCAGGAGAAGTTTTAATTTTAGTAGTTTTATGCTTTATTTTATAATATATGTTTAAATTCTTCGAAAATGTTCCAAAAAATAGATGAATGGATGGAAATTTATTGAAAATATTTCGTTTTACATGAAATTTCTGAATGCTTAAAGCTAAATCTACTTAAGTGATAGAAAAGGAAATTATTGATGTTCATGAAATATTATTTCAAATCTTTCAATTTCATGATGTTATTTTTATGAATGAATTGGAAATATTTTGAAAATATCTTATGATCTTTGATAAAATCAAAGTTAATGAACATATTCCATTTGAGATTAATAGAAAATTCACATCATACCCTGAAAGAAACCTAGTATGATCATGACCTGATTATTGAAGACTTGGGATTGAACTGAGTCAGCCTCATTGTTCTTTTTAGGAAGGTTCCTCCTCTTCGAGATTGTCTTGTTCCATATCTTTCAAGAAGAATAGGCTTCTTCATGGTCTGTTTGTGGAGTTTTTTATTTGACACTGCTGATGTGAGTGAAATCGTTGTCAACAAGAACTAGCGCTAGAAGGAGGGCCATCATTGTCCATTTTCTTTATCTAGTCCTGAGTCTTAAAGCTTGTAAAGTAAAGATAAAGACAAGCAAGTATTTTAGTATGGAAGTTGAGAAACTTGTGAAAATATTTAATCAGAGTTTACTTCCTTTAAGTTTTCTCACTTTTGGTAGGGTCACCGAATGTAGAATTCATAATACAACTAATCATGGTGAATTTGATTGTGAAACTTTCTTAACTAGGGTGAGCTTAGCCATGTGTAAAGCAATTCCCTTAACAGAAGAAGTTCTAACTACTAGAAGGAAGTAAATGTTAGTGAGCATTGTGTGCAACCCTAGTAAAACTGAAAATGTTAAAAAATCAACTAATACATCAAAACAATTGGATAACTGCAATTATTACAATGAAAATCATAACATGTTGCAGGGAAACAAACAAGAATGTCGAGATTTTAGAATATTGTATCAGAAATGAGGAAATGACATTGATGAGTCGTCATTCTCCTTATATGTGGAAAACAAAAGTGAAGAAAAGGAGCGAGAAAATTGAGTGGGAGATGCATATATTTTACCCCAAATAGAAAATCTACATGATAAAAAGGGAAATTTCCCTGATTTTATGCAAAATATAGAATATCATTCTTTTACTTTTTCTCTCTCTAATGATAATATAAATTGTGATATATCTTGGTCTAACAAAGTGCAAAGTGAAGACAAGGCCAAAGATATGAAAATTCTTGGAGTAGAAAGTTGAAAAATGGATGCAACCATTCATGGAAATAATCAAAGTATAGAAACGAACCATGAACCAGGGCTAGAAGAAGGTAGAGTATGGTTGCATCATATGAAGTGAGTGTAATCAACCTTTAATGAGGTCATTTTCATACATATGAGCCAATTCATTGGTAAGTACTCTTTTGAATTTATGATTATTAAACGTAAAAAATTTAGAATAATTCTTTGCTGTAGTAGGATCGTCAAAATTTTATTGAATGAATTTAAAGATAAGCCTACTGTAATTCATACCAAAATGACAATGGAAATTATCATAGAAATTAGAATTAGCTATTTTATTAGAATTAATTGTTTTTTAGATTAGATGCTTGGTTAGTTAGGGTTAGGTTAGTTTTGTTTTTGTTTTCTTTGCTTTTAGTTTGTTTCTTTTTCTCTTTTTCTTTTGTCTCTGAATTTGCAAATTCTATTTAACTTACCTTGCATACATGAGAGTTAATCCAAATATTTGTAAATAAATACAGTGAAATACAAAAAAATGATAAAATCATACATAGTAAATGCATGCTTTGAAAGTACTAAAATCTATATATGTGTGTGTGTGTATATCACGTATATACATCAATATCAAAATTCTTGTTTCAAAACATCAAAAATTCAAAAAAAGGGAGCCTAGTTGTAGGTGGTGGTAATTATTCAATCAATGTGGGACGTCTCATCTATCAGAGCTAAATAACCTATATAGGCAAGCTCTTGGTGGGTTTCAAAGTCTTGAATATGGAGGTTTGAGAGAAAATACTGAAGAGAAACTATTTCCCCATGCCCTAAGAATCGAGGAATATCATCCATCGAGGGGATTCCAATGGTCAGGTGTGCCATAGATAAAATAGTGTCTAGGTTCTCCAAGTATTCAGGTCTCACTATCATGTTGGAAGTTGAGCGAACATATTCCACATAAAGCCCTATATCCAGAAGAGATGCTACAAAATGAGAAGCCATATCAGAGTAAAAGCGATAGTAGCGGCTGGATTCAACATACTTTTCCTCGAGGACTAAGCACAAATTTGGTATAGTAAAAGTAGAAGTCCTAATGAAGAAAACCTTATCAAGCCTTTGGGATGTAATACTTCCTAAAAAGACATTTTGGTGGCAAGAGTAGCTTAAACAAATTGGAGTATCCATGGCCTAGTAGAAAATAGAAATAAACAAAGCAAGAAAATGAAAAATTTGAGAAGAAAGCTAAGAAAGCATGTGAAGAATTCAGAAGGAAGCAATGCAAAATTTATAGAAAACCGTGAGAGAAGTGTGGTACATAGTTTCCTTGAGAGAAGTCTTCAAAAATCGTAAGCAAGGTGGCAACCAAACAAGTGTTTCCAAAATAAAATGTTAAATCAAATTAATTCTTTGCACATTGCTGGTGATAAACTGCTTCAAAGATGAGCAGTATGAAGATTGTGAATCAAGCAAGTTGAAGATTTCAAAGTTAATTGTGGTCTTTTCAAATTATTTTGGACATATTAATTATGAAGGTGTTGGTATGTGCAGAATGAAAAAAGAAAAAATGAAGCTGGTAAGGCAATACATGTCATCACCAAGATAAGTTGAGAGAAACGATATGTGCAAAATCAGGCATGTGAATTAAATGAAGAATAATGTGATCATGTTCCTATGCAATCATGATAATTTTGATCCATTAATGAGGTGCAGCACTGTCAAATTAGAAGTGCTAGCTAAAATTTTAGCATTTTCCATAAGGATTTATTAGAAGGGTTGTAACTAATGTTTCTAAATTTAGATTTAATTTGGTGATTCAATTGTTTGTGCTAAATTTTAATCTATGCATATCTTTTAACATATAATGCTTTGCAGTTAGCTAGGATTTGGCATAAGGTGGTAAAATTTAGCTAGAAATACACATCAACAGGGAATATTTTAAGTGAATTTTTGGGAAATGGTAAATTGATGAAGGGATTTGCATTGAATGAAAAATTAAAAGGTAACCTTTGCTACCACTATAATTCCCAACCTAATAGCGGGCTTCATTTCCTGCAAGTTGAAAATGAGCTGTTATTGAAATATCAAAATTCGAAAATGAGCTATCATTTCTATACCTAAAAAAAAGAGAAATCAACTCTTTAGGCTATCCAAATAACTCTACCAGGGCTATGGACGCCTAGTTGGCAGTAGATCTATGTTTGGGGGAACTACAAAGATAACCTTGTTGTGGCTATGGACACTTGACTAGAAGGAAGGCTCTATCCTTGGTTGGATTTGGAGGATTACCATATTATGTAGTTCAATGTAATGAACTGATTATTTTTACTGAGTTTCAAAAATTGGAATTAATTAGAGCACACATGGATGTTTCCGGGGGAGTTTTACTTTTTATGCCAAAATCTAGGTAAAGGTAAAGATTATTGTTTTAAAATATGTATAAATTTTAATTTACAATTGGTGATTTAATTTTTCAAATTTTGTTTAAATTTGGTTTTATTGGTCGCAAGTTGCTGTGTGGTCTCACAACACACCCCAAGATTGTGAGGCTTGGAGACCCAATATATATATTTTACTTGTATTATATGAGCTAGCTATTTAGAAGATCATCGAAAGAAAAAAAAAAAGGTAAAATAAATCTTTAATTTAAAGAATGCTTTGTAGTAAAGTGTTCTGGGTTTTATATACCGGAAATCGGGGATGTTTGAAAGGCGAAAAGGTTATAAAGATAGTAAGCCATGCATTCCAGTCTGATATTGGAAGCTCGAGATAGATGGAAGTTCGATAAAACTGAAGTCTGGCGAAAGTTTATGGGTAAAGCTGAATATCGGGTATCAGGTATTGAGTTCCGATACAGTGAGGTTTTGAAATTTTGTGATTATGTAATGATTCTGATAGTCCGATGATCCGGTATATATGTAGATAATAATTATAAAAGAATTTATGATGTGATTTTTGGATGTTGTGGTCGAGTTGCTGATATGTGGTTGTTATTGATGTCGACACTATTAGCATTAATGTCTTTAAGACTGTATATGTCAAGGATATTGAGAAAATTGTAATAAAATATGTTACAGGTTATCTGTGAATCAGTGAAGATCAGTATGGTATAAATTTTAGTATGTTGATAACTAGATGTTGCAGATTAAAGGGTTTGTTTTCAAGCCTATCTAGTTTCTACTCTGAAGGTTTCAGAGGTGCACATGAAGATTTGAGAAAATTATAAGTTTCTGTGTTTTGACAACTATTTTGTTACTGTAAATGGTGCTTATGGAAGAAGATAATGTGATTCTGGTAATCTGAGTTGTTGCATATGTTCCTGTGGTGTTCATGGACATTTCTAGATCATATTCTATTTATGCTACATGTCCACATTGATCATTGTGCTCACGATCTGAGATTTTCTCTTGCGTGTTCATGTCTTTCATGTTCATGGTCAACAAGGTGTTCGGAGCGTGTTGTGGATCTTTGAGGAAGAATCTTTGAAGGTGTTTTGTGTTTGAGAACATTATTTTGGATCTCTACTATGTTGTGGCTAACCTTGATTGATGTGCATTGATAATATTTATTGTTTTGGGCCGATAGTTTGCATTCATTCTATTATTGTGTTGAAGCTGACATAAAGCAATGCAATTTCTTGTTGCGGGTATATATAAGTGATTGTTTCTTCATTTGAGATGGATGTGAAGTGTGTGTATTGGAAGTATGTGAGTTTTATGTGCAAAAAAGGTTCAGATAATTCAAAGGTAGAACAAAGTGTGAAGAAGAGTGAAAGAAAGTAAAGAAGTGTTCATGTGCTTAACTCGAACTGTACTCAAGCATTAGTAGATGCTACTTTCTCAGTTCAAATTCTTTAGATGGATTTAATCTAAAAGTTTTATGTAAGACAATGAGTCTTCCCTTGATCAATGAGCTCTAGGTAGTGTGCTTGAATACATGTGAATTTATCATATATTCTTCTTATATTTTTAACAGGGTATAACTTGTGGATTAACATCCAACATGGTTTTTCCCCTAATAGGGTTTAGACACAAAAAAATCTTGGTGTTATGTGTGTTTCTGATGTGTTGTTGATTCATGCTTTCACTGTTATTAATTAGATTTGAGAATAAAGGTTAATAAGTTTAATAAGTTTAAAATTATGTGACAATTGATTCACCCCCTTCTCAGTTGTCTACCCTTGTGTTCCCACAATTGGTATCAGAGCAGGTTCCTTAGAAGAAGTTTAACAACTTGAGGTGATCCAGGATGATGACATACAAGAAGGATAGTTCAAGATTTGATGGAACAAATTATTCTTTGTGGAATAATTGAATGGAGTTCCATCTGAGATGCATTGGTGAATCCTACTGGAACATTACATGCAATAGGTATGTTATTCCTCTGAATGATCCTACTACTACTACTGAGATTAGGGATGTTGAATATAATATTAGGGATAAGGAAGCATTGTTGAGTGCTTTGAATGATTCTAAGATGATGAATGTTATGGATCTAAGAATTGCTTATGAAATCTATAAAAAGTTGGAAAGTATATATGAAGGTGATGCTAATGTGAAGATGGCTAAGCTATAGTGTTTGAAAGGAAAATATGAACTGTTGAATATGGGTAAAGATGAGAATATTTCTACTTTCATGTAAAGGGTGAATGAACTTGTATGTGGTATCAGATGTGCTAGTGGATAGGTGGATGAATTAGAGATTGTTGCTAAAGTGCTTAAATCCTTTCCTGATGCATACAAAATCAAAGCTGCAACCATTGAGGAGCTCCGAACTATGACAAATATAACTAGAGATATGTTAGTTGGAAAACTTACTACTTTTGAGCTGAGTAAATTCGGTGATGCCCCTTCAAAGACATAATTTGCATTTAAAGCTACTACTTCTGGGAGAGACAAGTAGAGATATGATCTAGGTGAAAGTTCATCTAGAAATTTAGATCCGAGGAAGAAATAAGACAGATTGAGGAAGAAGAAAGAGAACTGAAAGAGCTTGAAGCACTTATTGTTAAAAGGGAAGCCATAGGAGAAGGTAAGTATAAAGGAAAGTTTCCTATCAAATGTTTTTCTTGCAACAAGATTGGTCATTTTGCATCAAGGTTTCCAGAAAGAGTTCCTAAGCCAAGACCTTACAAGCCTAAATTTAAAAAGAAATGTTACTATGCTGCAAATGACAGTGTAACAAATGATGAATCTAACAAAGGGAATATAAGTGAAGATGATTTTGTATTTATTGCTATCAAGGAAAATAAGCCTGTGTCTACTGAATTTGCTAATTGTACAAATGTGGAGAAAGATCTAGATGCTCAAGTTGAAGAAAAAGATGAATGGTTAATTGACAATGGATGTTCACATCACATGACAGGTGATAAAAGTAAATTTGTAAGCCTAGAGAAGTATGATGGTGGTGTTGTAAGATTTGATGATACCAATGGTGGTATAATCCATGGTAGAGGATGTATTTCTTTTGATGGTAAGCATAATACTGATGATGTTCTTTATGTTGAAGGATTGAAGAATAATCTTCTGAGTGTTGGATAAATGGTTCATAAGGGATACAATATTCAATTCAAAGATGGAAAATGTAGCATACTGGGAAGTTCTGGAAATGTGATTACTTCAGGTCTTAAAACAAAAGGTAACATCTTTCATCTGAATGCTGCTAGTAAAAGTTCTCTGATTGCTCAATTTGATGAAAGTTGGTTGTGGCATAGAAGAATGTGTCATGTAAAATTTGAAAATATTATCAAGATAAGTTCCTCATAGGCTGTGAGAGATCTTCCTAAGTTGGTGAAGCCTACTAATGCCATATGCAAGGAATGCCAGTTAGGAAAAAAACTATAATTTCATTTCACAACAAACAACATTGTTGAAGTGAATTGTTGGAGCTTGTGCATACTGAATTGTGTGGTCTTGCTAGAATCAAAAGTCTACAAGGTTACTGGTACTTCATGTTACTTATTGATGATTACTCTAGGATGATGTGGGTTACTTTCTTAAGGGAGAAATATGAAGATCTAGAAAAGTTCAAGATCTTTAAGGCTATTGTTGAGACAAAGACAGTTCTGAAGATTAAGTGTCTAAGATTAGATAGAGGTGGTGAATTTACTTCTGGTGAGTTTAATTATTTTTGTGAAGACCATGGGATAAAGAGACAATTATCTGCACCGCGGACCCCTCAACAAAGTGGAGTTGTGGAAAGGAAGAATAGGACACTTCAAGATGATGATAGAACTATGATTTTGGAAGGTAATGTCCCTCATATCCATTGGAGAGACGTTGTGAGTACTGCTATTTATATCCATAACCGGGTACAAATCAAAGGTAATACTGGTAAGACTCCTTTTGAGCTATGGTTTGGTTATAAGCCTACTATTAGATATTTCAAAATCTTTGGGAGTAAATGCTATATTAGGAGAGATGAAGATATAGGAAATTTTGATGCTAGAAGTGATGAATGAATCTTTCTTGGTTATTCTACTAAGAGCAAGGCCTATCGGTGCTACAATAAGAAATTGGAGAAAATGGTTGAAAGTGAAAATGTTAAGGTTGATGAAGACATTACTAGACCCTCCAGATGTTATGGATATGATTCTGATGATCAGAATGGAAATACAAAAAAGCGTTAGACTTCAAATCAAGTTCAAATTGTTTCGGTAAATCAAGAAAATCTAGAAGAAGGAGAGACTAGTGAAAGTACAAAAGAAATATCACAAGAGCCTAAAACTCAAGAACACTCTAAGACTCCAGGCTATGTGAGATTAAATCATTTAGAGAATTAGATTATAGGAGATAAGAACAAAGGTGTCTAGACTAGGAGAAGAATTGTAGAAGAATACTATCTAATTTCAAAGGATAAGCCAAGTAATGTCAATGAAGCATGCAAGGATGAAAATTTGATTGAAGCAATGAAAGAAGAACTACAACAAATTGAGAAGAATAATACATGGATTCTTGTTCCTAGACCTAAAGACAAAAATGTAATTGGAACTAAATGGTTCTTTAGAAACAAACTAAATGAACAAGGTGAAGTTATCAGAAACATAGCAAGACTGCTATGCAAAGGATACTCTTAGATGGAAGGAATTGAATTTGGAGAAACTTTTACAACTATTGCTAGAATTGAAGTTGTGAGACTGCTTCTTGCTTATGCTACTTACAAAAACTACAAAGTTTATGAGATGGATGTCAAGTCAACATTTCTAAATGGTGAATTAGAGGAAGAGGTGTATATTGAGCAACCTGATGGATTTCAATTGATTGATCAGGGAGATATGGTTTGTCGGTTGAAGAAAAAATTGTATGGAATCAAGCAAGCCCCTAGAGCTTGGTATGCTAGATTGGATAAGTATTTGCTAAAGCTTGGATTTAATAAAGGTATTGTTGATAGTAATCTATATTTTAAGATTGATGATGATAAATATTTGTTTGTGGAAGTCTTTGTTGATGATATCATTTTTGGAGGAGATGATGGTTTGTCCATGAATTTTTCTAATGAGATGTAAAATGAGTTTGAGATGTCAATGATTGGAGAGTTGAAATTATTTTTGGGATTAAAAATTACTAAGGTTGATAAAGGGATCTTTATATCTCAGTCAAAGTATGTGAGAGAACTACTAAAGAAGTTTGGTATGGAAGATTCAAAACCAGT
Source organism: Sequoiadendron giganteum (assembly GCA_007115665.2). Taxonomy (NCBI): domain Eukaryota; kingdom Viridiplantae; phylum Streptophyta; class Pinopsida; order Cupressales; family Cupressaceae; genus Sequoiadendron; species Sequoiadendron giganteum. Next base: position 278,266,701 of record CM021104.1, on the reverse strand, counting down.
CGGTACATCCATGGTGACCGGATGGAAGTTGACACAAGATAATTTTTCTCTGAAGGAAAATCAAACTAGATATAGATCAATGATTGGTTGATTGATTTATTTAAATCAAATTAAACCTAATATCATGAATGTTGTATGCATTATTACAAGATTTCAAGCCGATCCTAAGGAATCTCATGTGACTGCTGTGAAGAGAATTTTTAGATACTTGAAGGGAATAGTTGATTTTGGCCTATGGTATCCTAAAGATGATGATCTTACTTTAAGTGCCTTTACTGATGATGATTGGGCAGGAGATGTGAATGACAGGAAAATTACTAGTGGTGGTGCATTTTTCTTGGGAAAGAAACTAATTTCATGGTTAAGAAAAAAGTAGAATGTCGTTTCCTTGTCTACTTAGAGGCATAATATATTGCTGCTACTAATAATTGTACTCAAGTATTGTGGATGAAACAGATGTTGAAAGATATCAGAGTTGTGTATGATGAAACTATTGCCATATTCTCTAATAACTCAAGTGCTACAAAAATTTCTAAGAATCCGATGCTGCATTCAAAGACCAAGCATATATCTATCAAGTACCACTTTTTGAGAGACAAAGTGAGTGATAAGGAAGTCAAACTGGAGTATGTACCTACTAAGGAAAAAATTGCAAACATCTTTAATAAGCCTTTGCCTAAAGATACTTTTTAGTATCTCAGAGGGAAGTTAGGGGTGATTACCCCTCCTAATCAGATTTAAGATGCATAGTCATATCTTGATCCAGATTGATGTTGTGGTGGCTACTACTCAAGGGGAGTATTAAGATGATTCATATATGTGGTTCAAAGCTTGTGTACCTTTTCCATTGATGTAAAAGGGGGAGAAGAGTAATGTGAAAAAATCTTAGAGAACTAAGGGGGAGAAGAGTAATGTGAAAAAAATCTTGAAGAGCAATGTGTAAAGGGGGGATTGTTGGAAGAAGAGTTAGTTGTGTTGATGGTGTGTTTTTGACATCATGTGTTTCCATCAATGCCAAAAGGGGATATTGTTGGATGTTGTGGTTGTTATTGTTAACACTATTAGCATTAATGTCTTTAAGACTATATATATCGAGGATATTGAGAAAATTGTAATAAAATATGTTACAGGCTATCTATGAAATAATGAAGATCAATATGTTTGAAAGTTCAATATGCTGATAACTAGATATTGCAGATTAAAGGGGTTTTTTTCAATCCTATCTAGTTTCTACTCTGAAAGTTTCAGAGGTGCACATGAAGATTTGAGAAAGTTATAAGTTTCTGTGTTCCGACAACTATTTTGTTACTGTAAATGGTGTTCATGGAAGAAGATAATGTGATTCTGGTAATCTGAGTTCTTGTGTATGTTCTTGTGATGTTCATGGAATTTTCTAGATTATATTCTATTTGTGTTGTATGTCTGCATTGATCATTGTGCTTGCGATTCGAGATTTCTCTTGCGTGTTCATGTCTTTCATGGTCATGGCCGACAAGGTGTTTTAAGCATGTTGTGGATCTTCGAGAAAGGATATTTGAAGGTGATTTGTGTTTGAGAACATTATTTTGGATCTCTACTATGTTGTGGCCAACCTTAGTTGATGCACATTGATAATACTTATTTTTTTGGGCCAACAGTTTGCATTCATTCTATGATTGTGTTGAAGCCGACATAAAGCAATGTAATTTCTTGTTGCGGATATATAAGTGATTGTTTCTTCATTTGAGATGGATGTGAAGTGTGTGTATGTGAATTATGTGAGTGGTATGTTTGAAAAATGTTAAGATCATTCAAAGGCAGAGCAAAGTGTGAAGAAGAGTGAAAGAAATTAAATAAGTGTTCATGTGCTTAATCAAAACTGTACTCAAGCATTAACAAATGCTACTTTCTTAGTTCAAATTATTCAGATGGATTTAATCTGAAAGTTTTATGTAAGAAAATGAGTCTTCCTTTGAGCAGTGAGCTCTAGGTAGTGTGCCTGAATGTATGTGCATTCCTCATATACTCTTCTTATACTTTTAACAGGGTATAACTTATGGATTAACCTCCACCGTGGTTTTTCCCCTAACAGGGTTTCCATCCAATTTTTTTTTGGTGTTGTGTGTTTTTGATGTGTTGTTGATTCATTCTTTCACTATTATTAATCATATATGAGAATAAAGGTTAATAAGTTTAATAAGTTTGAAATTCTATGATTACTGATTCACCCCCCCTCTCAGTTGTCTGCCCTTGTGCTGCCAACAATTGGTATCAGAGCAGGTTCCTTAGAAGAAGTTTAACAACTTGAGGTGATTAGAGATGACGACATAGAAGAAGGATAGTCCGAGATTTGATGGAACAAATTATTCTCTATGGAAGACTCGAATGGAGTGTCATCTGAGATGCATTGGTGAATCCTACTGGAACATTACATGCAATAGGTATGTTATTCCTTTGAATGGTCCTACTACTACTACTGTTGAGATTAGGGATGCTGAATATAAAATCAGGGCTAAGAAAGCATTATTGAGTGCTTTGACTAATTCTGAGATGACAAATATTATGGATCTGAGAATTGCTTATAAGATTTGGAAAAAGTTGGAAACTATAAATGAAGGTGATGCTAATGTGAAGATGGCTAAGCTACAGTGTTTGAAAGGAAAATATGAATTGTTGAAGATGGGTAATGATGAGAACATTGCTACTTTCATGCAAAGAGTGAATGAACTTGTATGTGGTATCAGATGTGCTAGTGGACAGGTGGATGAATAAGAGATTGTTGCTAAAGTGATTAGATCCTTGCCTGAAGCATGCAAAATCAAAGCTATGACCATTAAGGAGCTTCAAACTATGACAAATATAACTAGAGATATGTTGGTTGGAAAAATTTCTGCTTTTGAGTTGAGTGAATTCGGTGATGCCCCTCCAAAAATAGAATCTCTATTTAAAGCTACTACTTCTGGGAGAGATAAGAAAATATATGATCTGAGTGAAAGTTCTTCTAGAAAGGTATTTAGATATGAGGCAGAAATGAGACAGATTGAAGAAGAAGAAAGAGAATTGAATGAGCTTGAAGCACTTATTGTCAAAAGGGAAGCCAAAGGAGAAGGTAAGTATAAAGGAAAGTTGGCTATTAAATATTTTTCTTGCAACAAGATAGGTCATTTTTCATCAAGGTGTCTAGAGAGTTCCTAAGCCAAGACCTTACAAGCCCAAATTTAAAAATAAATGTTACTATGCTGCTGATGAAGGTGTGAAAAATGATGAATTTGACAAAGGGAATGTAAGTGAAGATGAGTTTGTATTTGTTTCTATCAAGGAAAATAACACTGTATCTATTGAATCTGCTAATTGTACAAATGTGGAGAAATCTCTAGCTGCTTGAGTTGAAGAAAAAGATGAATGGGTAATTGATAGTGGATGTTCACATCACATGATAGGTGATAAAAGTAAATTTTTAATCTTGGAGAAGTATGATGGTGGTGTTGTAAGATTTGGTGATAACAATGGTGGTATAATCCGTGGTAGAGGATGTATTTCTTTTGATGGTAAGCATAATACTAATGATGTTCTGTATGTTGAAGGATTGAAGCATAATCTTTTGAGTGTTGGACAAATGGTTGATAAGGGATACAATCTTCAATTAAAAGATGGAAAATGTAGCATACTAGGAAGTTCTGGAAATGTGATTGCTTCAGGTACTAAAAAAGAGGTAACATCTTTCATCTGAATGCTACTAGTAAAAGTTGTTTGATTTCTCAAGTTGATGAAAGTTGGTTGTGGCATAGAAGAATGTGTCATGTAAAATTTGACAATATTATCAAGATAAGTTCCTCATAGGCCATGAGAGATCTTCCTAAGTTGGTGAAGCCTACTAATGCCATATGCAAGGAATGCCAGTTAGGAAAAAAAACTAGAATTTCATTTCACAACAAACAACATTGTTCAAATGAATTATTGGAGCTTGTGCATACTAACTTGTGTGGCCCCGCTAGAATAAAAAGGTCTACAAGGTTATAGGTACTTCATGTTTCTTATTGATGATTACTCTAGGATGATGTGGGTTACTTTCTTAAGGGAGAAATATGAAGCTCTAAAAAAGTTCAAGATCTTTAAGGCTATGGTTGAGATAGAGACATGTTTGAAGATTAAGTGTCTGAGATTAGATAGAGGTGGTGGATTTACTTCTGGTGAGTTTAATGATTTTTGTGAAGACATGGGATAAAGAGACAATTATCTGCACCGTGGACCCCTCAACACAATGGAGTTGTGGAAAGGAAGAATAGGACAATTCAAGATGCTTCTAGAACTATGAGTTTGGAAGGAAATGTCCCTCATATCCATTGGAGAGAAGCGTCAAGTACTGTTGTTTATATCCTTAACCATGTACAAATCAAAGGTAATATTGGTAAGACTCCTTTTGAGCTATGGTTTGGTCATAAGCCTACTGTTAGATATTTCAAAATATTTGGGAGTAAATTCTATATTAGGAGAGATGAAGATATAGGAAAGTTTGATGCTAGAAGTGCTAAAGGAATCTTTCTTTTTTATTCTACTAAGAGCAAGGCCTATCAGTGCTACAATAAGAGATTGAAGAAAATGGTTGAAAGTGAAAATTTTAAGGTTGATGAAGACATTAATAGACCCTCTAGAACCTATGGATATGATTCTGATGATCAGAATGACAATACAAACAAGAGTCAGACTTCAAATCAAGTCCAGATCATTATGATAAATCAAGAAAATCAAGAAGAAAGAGAGAGTAGTGAAAGTACAGAAGAAAGATCACAAGAGATTGAAACTCAAGAACACTTTAAGACTCCAAGGTATGTGAGACTAAATCATTCAGAGAATTAGATTATAGGAGATAAGAACAAAGGTGTCCAGACTAGGAGAAGAATTGTAGAAGAATACTATCTAATTTCAAAGGCTGAGCCAAGTAATGTCAATGAAGCATGAAAATATGAACATTGGATTGAAGCAATGAAAGAAGAACTACAACAGATTGAGAAGAATAATACATGGATTCTTGTTCCTACACCTAAATACAAAAATGTAATTAGAACTAAATGGTTCTTTAGAAACAAACTAAATGAACAAGGTGAAGTTATTAGAAACAAAGCAAGACTGCTATGCAAAGGATACTCTTAGATGGAAGGAATTGAATTTGAAGAAACTTTTGCTCCTGTTGCTAGAATTGAAGCTGTGAGACTGTTTCTTGATTATGTTGCTTACAAAAACTACAAAGTTTATTAGATGGATGTCAAGTCAACATTTCTAAATGGTGAATTAGAGGAAGAGGTGTATATTGAGAAACTTGATGGATTTCAATTGACTGATCAGGGAGATATGGTTTGTCGATTGAAGAAAGCATTGTATGGACTCAAGAAAGCCCCTAGATCTTGGTATGCTAGATTGGATAAGTATTTTCTAAAGCTTGGATTTAACAAAGGTATTACTAATAGTAATCTATATTTCAAGATTGATGATGATAAAGATTTGTTTGTGGAAGTCTTTGTTGATGATATCATTTTTGGAGGAGATGATGGTTTGTGCATGAAGTTTTCTAATGAGATGCAAAATGAGTTTGAGATGTCAATGATTGGAGAGTTGAAATTCTTTTTGGGATTGCAAATTACTCAAGTTGATAAAAGGATCTTTATATCTCAGCCAAAGTATGTGAGAGAACTGCTAAAGAAGTTTGGTAGGGAAGATTCAAAACCAGTCGATACACCCATGGTGACTGGATGTAAGTTGACACAAGATGATTTTTCTCCGAAGGAAAATCAGACTAGATACAAATCAATGATTTGTGGATTGATTTATTTAACTTAAAATAGATGTAGTATCATGAATGTTGTATCCATTATTGCTAGATTTCAAGCCAATATTAAGGAATCTCATGTGACTACTGTGAAGAGAATTTTTAGATACTTGAAGGGAATAATTGATTTTGGCCTATGGTATCCTATAGATAATGATCTTACTTTAAGTGCCTTTATTGATGTTGATTGGGAAGGATATTTGAATGACGGGAAAAGTACTAGTGGTGGTGCATTTTTCTTGGGAAAGAAACTGATTTCATGGTTAAGAAAAAAGTAGAATGTTGTTTCCTTGTCTACTACAGAGGCAGAATATATTGCTGCTACTAATAATTGTACTCAAGTATTGTGGATGAAACAGATGTTGAAAGCTATCAGAGTTGTGTATGATGAACCTATTTTAAATATTCTATGATAACTCAAGTGCTATAAACATTTCTAAGAATCCAGTGTTGCATTCAAAGACCAAGCATATATCTATCAAGTACTACTATTTGAGAGAGAAAGTGAGTGATAAGGAAGTTAGATTGGAGTATGTGCCTAGTAAGGAACAAATTGCAAACATATTTACTAAGAATTTTCCTAAAGATACTTTTGAGTATCTCAAAGGGAAGTTAGGGGTGATTACCCCTCCTAATCAGTACTAAGATGCATAGTCTTTGCATCAGTTCGTGCATTCATAGTCATATCTTGATCCAGATTGATGTTGTGGTGGATGCTACTCAAGGGGAGTAGTCAAATGATTTAGATATGTGGTTCAAATCTTGTGTACCTTTTCCATTGATGTCAAAGGGGGAGAAGAGTAATTTGAAAAAATCTTGGAGAACTAAGGGGGAGAAGAGTAATGTGAAAAAAATCTTGAAGAGCAATGTGTAAAGGGGAGATTGTTGGAAGAAGAGTTAGTTACATTGTTGGTGTGTTTTTCACATCATGTGTTGCCATCAATGCCAAAGGGGATATTTTTGGATGTTGTGGTTGAGTTTATGATATGTGTTTGTCATTGATGTCAACACTATTAGAATTAATGTCTTTAAGACTGTATATGTTGAGGATATTGAGAAAATTGTAATAAAATATGTTATAGGTTGTTTGTGAATCAGTGAAGATCAGTATGGTAGAAAGTCTAGTATGTTGATAACTAGATGTTTTAGACTAAAGGGTTTGTTTTCAAGCCTATCTAGTTTCTACTTTGAAATTTTCAGAGGTGTGCATGAAGATTTGAGCAAGTTATAAGTTTATGTGTTCTGACAGCTATTTTGTTACTATAAATGGTGTTCATGGAAGAAGATAATGTGATTCTAGTAATCTAAGTTGTTGCGTATGTTCTTGTGGTGTTTGTGGATGTTTCTAGATCATATATATTTGTGATGCACGTTTGCATTGATCATTGTGCTCGTGATCCAAGATTTTCTCTTGCGTGTTCATGTCTTTCATGTTCATGACTGACAAGGTGTTTGAAGCATGTTGTGGATCTTCAAGGAAGAATCTTTGAAGGTGTTTTGTGTTTGAGAACATTATTTTGGATCTATAATATGTTGTGGCCAACCTTGGTTGATGCACATTGATAATATTTATTGTTTTGGGCTAATAGTTTGCATTCATTCTATTATTGTGTTGAAGCCAACATAAAGCAATGCAATTTCTTGTTGCGGATATATATGAGTGATTGTTTCTTCATTTGAGATGGATGTGAAGTGTGTGTATGTGAAGTATGTGAGTGCTATGTGAAAAAAAGGTTCAAATCATTCAAAGGAAAATAAAAGTGTGATGAAGAGTTAAAGAAAGTAAAGAAGTGTTCATGTGCTTAATCGAAACTGTACTCAAGCATTAGCAAATGCAACTTTCGTAGTTTAGATTCTTCAGATGGATTTAATCTGAAAGTTTTATGTAAGATAGTAAGTCTTCCTTTGAGTAGTGAGCTCTAGGTAGTGTGCCCGAACGCATGTGCTTTCCTCATATATTCTTATACTTTTAATAGGGTATAACTTGTGGATTAACCTCCACCGTGGTTTTTCCCCTAACAGGGTTTCCACACAAAAAAATCTTGGTGTTATGTGTGTTTCTGATGTGTTGTTGATTCATGCTTTCACTGTTATTAATCAAATATGAGAATAAAGGTTAATAAGTTTGAAATCCTGTGACAACTGATTCACCCCCCCCTCAGTTGTCTACCCTTGTGTTGCCAATAGTGCTTTGGAAAGTGTGTTATTTATAGAAACTAGTATTATAATATTTGAATAATGGTTTAATTTACATTAGATTTTTTATAAATGTTTTTCTTAAAAAAAGGGATTCAATATGTGGAATTTGTGATTGTAGGAAGTACATATTATTATGTAGAGTTCATGTATGGATGGTTAGGAAAATCAAGTTTGAAAATGGATTCGATGGTGTTACTAGGTTCAGTGATACTCTTTAGAGGCTCATGGTCGAATAAATTTCATTGCAAAGATGTGTTAGATACCAAAAACCTAGAACTCTGGAGTTTAAGCATGTAGCAGAGGAGTGTACACATTTCGGGAGTTACCTATTCCTGGAATGTTCAAATCGAGAGTGAACCTGGAGTGTAGGAATTGAATTTCCACTAGATCATCTTGAATATATATGGTAATTTCTTACACTCAAATGAGCGGATTGGTTTGGTTCCATAAAGGAACCATGATAATAAAAGATTAAAACCTGAAGAGCTTCAATGAGCAATTGAAGTCAATCTTCAAAGAGTTCAATTATAATTTCCAGGTCAATCACATTCTTCCATGTGCCTCAATGTGATTCATCCCTTAGATTCTCTCTCATGTATTTGTCTTATCCTATTTGTGGCTTGTGTTCTATAAAAGGCCAGCGGATATCTTTTTTCATTTTAAGTTCAAAATTTGTGGATTTTGTAAGAGCCAAAACTTCTTTAAGTTTTTTTCTTTTTTCTTGTTTTCTAAATCATTCTGATCTATAAACTTGTATGCACGTAGACATTGATTAATATCAAAGCCAATTTGATAGCTGCCTATCTCATGAATCTTTTGTAGCTTGTTTCGTTAGTTCTGCTAAACAAGCCTATATATTGCGCCATGTAAGGGTGTATACAGAAACTACTTGGTGTCCAAACTAAACCTTCTCTTTAAAAGTTCACACTATTTTGTATGTAGTTGTGAAGCAATCTGGTGAAGTATGAAGCAATTTGATTTGTTTTAATTAATTCTTTGGGACATGCATGGAGAATAACTAGGAGAACTTTTAATTTTAGTATTTTTATGCTTTATTTTAGAATAGATGCTTAAATTCTTTGAAAATGTTCTAAAAAATAGATGAATGGATGGAAATTAATTGAAAATATTTTTTTTTACATGAAATTGATGAATGCTTAAAGCTAAATCTACATAAGTGATAAGAAATGAAATTGTTGATGTTCATGAAATATTATTTCAAATCTTTCGATTTAATGATGTTATTTTTATGAATGAATTGGAAATATTTTACCAATATCTTATGATCTTTGATAAAATCAAAATTAACGAACATATTCCCTTTGAGATTAACAAAAAATTCACATCACACCCTGAAGCAAACCTAGTATGATCATGACCTGATTACCATAGACTTGGGATTGAACTAAGTCAACCTCATTGTTCTATTTAGGCAGATTCCCCCTCTTCAAGATTGTCTTGTTCCATATCTTTCAAGAAGAATAGGATTCTTCACAGTCTGTTTGTAGAGTTTTTTATTTGACACTATTGATGCGAGTGAAATCGTTTTCAACAAGTAGATTGTATTAGTTTTTTGTTTTCTGTCATTTTTCAATTTCTAGTTGAAACAATTTGTACTTTGCCTTGCTTTGGGCCAATTTGATGGAATAAAGAAGAAAATTTGATCATATCCTATGTTAAGATCCCTCCAAAGGAAGAGCAGGGCCTGCTCTATTGAAGGAAGGTGATATTGTTACTTATTCAGTTCATCTTAATTCTTATTTTTAGTCAAATTCTCTTTGTAGATGAATTTTAGAATAAATCCTAAGATTGGAAGTACATTATTGTAATCTTAAATCATTGTTGTGTTGATAGAATAGAATCCTTTTCTGTTTAAGTTAGTTAAATTCTAGTTAGTTAGATTGATGACATAATAGTTCATTCATCACTGATAAGTAGTATGTTCTTAATATTCTTAATGGATCATGCACAAAGAAAGACTTGTTACTTGATAGATTGGATGTATATGGAATGGAATAGATTACTTCTGAATTAGTTAGATTTCAATTTTGTTGCTTAACTAGATTTTGAATTCAAGTTAAAATAGGTTTTTATTTTTATGCAAATAGATTAAGTTTAGAATCCATTCCTAATGATCTGATCCAACTTGGATCATATCTTGTCTCTGTAAATTTTCTATTTTGAAATATTTTATTTCATTTCAAAGTTTTAGAATAAGTTTAAGTAAAGAAGAGCTTAGGAGATTAAGCATAGAAGCACTTCCAATAAAATAGGAACAAAGTTGAACCACTCTTGACAAAGCAGAACCACAATAAAACCCCCCCAAAAACCAGTCCAACTCTTATGAAGAATAGCTTTAGACACTCCCAGGTTGAAAATTAAAAGATTAAATGATTAGGGAATTGTGACAACAACGACCCCTACCGATCAATCATATATAGGTATTTAGGCCATCTTAGGGGTTATAATGAAGTATCTAAGTCAATTTGGGTGACAAAAGCTTCATAATTAGGTGTAAATAGGAGTTAGTGAATATTTATTATCATCATGTTGATTATTGTTTCTTATTGAAGAATGTTGGAGGCTTCCCCCTTGAAGTGACATATTATTAAGTATTTGCTACATGTTTATCATTATATTATTCTATTATGTAGTTTATTTCATTTAACTCTCACCCTCCTCTCATTTTATCTTTTTCACTTCCACCATTTCTATCTACTCTTGATACTCTACCAATTGTATATTATCTTCCTCATACACATCATTTTATTATTCAAATTCCTACTTCATCTCAATAAATTAATTTTAATAAAGATATTCCCCAATGTCCTACATGTTACCATCCTAAACCATAACCTACATAAAAATAAAAATATGCTCCACATATATTAGTAGAAATTAAGCCACAAACCTATTTTATCATTTGATCCTTCTAATTCTACATTGATATCTCTTCCTATCTTGACCATCGTTACCTCTTATTCATTAAATGTCACCATTCCTCTTGAGTCTTTCTTGTTTTTCCTACCTTTAATAATCCCACTACTTCATTTGAACCCCACAACATTTCTATTAATGACACCCTTATCCACCAATTAGATTCCTTATATCTTAAGCAGTATTTCCTTCCTCTTGTCAATTGTGATTGCCAATATTGATACACCATCATACCTCCATGTTGTTCCACCACCATATAATACTATGATTGATATTAATACTAACATTCCACCTCTTTCTTCCATTTTCACCCCTAGTATTGACATAGAATTAGCTATCCCAATGACATATGTAGATATATATTTAGAGCATGTCGATCTTATGATTGATGAGGTACCACTTAATGGTGATTCATAGATACCTATTTATTTACCTTATTTTATAATACCATACTTCATCCTTACTCTTATCTTTGTGTTAATTTCACCTTTTAAATGGATGATCTATTATACATGCTAGTATGTTGGGGTATGTTGTAACATCATGTTTTGTACTTCTTTTTTTCCCATTATTTGTAGATTTATCTTGTTCCTCTTTGGTACATGTTTTCTCCATCCCCCTTTGAATACGATCAATGATGATTCAAATAATTAGAGATTTATACCCCTCCTCATGTATACCCAAATATTGTTGAAGTGATTCCTCCATAGATTTCCCATTTTTTATATTTATTGTATCTTATCATGTCTTTATATCATGTGTTATTTTTACTCTTTATGTATTTCCTCTTATTTATTCTTGGGATAATAAAAATAATTAAGGGAGTTACACCGCTTCATCATGTTAACTCACACAAGATATCTACATCCTATTTTCCCATGTCATATTAATTTTTATGCTACATATTTATTTCTTGTGATTGTCTTATTAAAGGAATGTTGGAGAATTAAAAGCCTACTATAGACACCTGAAATTTTCTATATTATAAAAAGATAGTATAATATTTAATATTATAATAAAGATGAATCATTTAGTTCAAGTTTACTTTGCCTCTTTAGATGCTATGTTTTATTATAATTCTTATGGGAAATTGTTAGAAGTTAAATAGTTGGTAGGTTTAGATATTTAGATTTGTAGTTAAGTAATCTATTTTTAAGAGTTATTTTATGTAGTGTTTATTTAATATAATTATAAATATTTTACTAGTTTTTAAGAGTTTTGTATGTTAAATTAATTTAAGAGAATTTTTATAATTTGATAAGAAAGAAGTCATTTTAAAAGTATTTTAATTTAGAAAAATTAATGACAATTTCTAAAGAAATTCAACAGTAACATAATAAATATAATAATTAGAAATATTAATTTACATTTTTGAAAGGTATATATCTTTTCAATAATATTATAGTTCTTCAAGTTTTTTAAATTTTAATGCTTGTGGACATGAATTTGGTGCATGGTTAGAATCGTATCCTTTAACAAAGATTTTTTAATAATATAGCATTAATTTATTTACAATAAACTAATTTAAGATTTCTACTCTTAGGATGGACTAATCTACCACTTTGGTCACTTGTGAATTCTACATGAGGTAGAAAGACTTAATTTGGGAGGACCATTTTATAAAGTTTGTAGGACATTTTGGAATGGAAAAGATCCTTATGGTGTTGCATAAGTAATTAGTTTTTCCACCCCTTAGGTTAGATGTTATAAAATACATCAAGTCATTATTGGAGTTGATAGTGAATCCCACAACTCCCAATGGTCCTTTGCAACCAGAATACCTATCACAAATGAGAGATCAAAACAATTGATTTACTATTCAACTAAGAGAGAAAATATTGAATCCACACAAGTATCACACAAGCATATGATATGTGCAATGTATTAATATAAATATGATTACCTTACATGAATTGATGATTACAATGAAAGTGCATTCTTATAAAATTATAAAAAGTAAACCCTAGATGAGGATTGTATTAGATTGTGACAAATGTCTTAATCTCATGCGATGAAACTACTTGACCTATAATTAGCCCAATCTAATAATAAAAAATCACTCCTAAGTTTATCTTAAGTGAATAAAGTAATAAGGGACTTAATAATTAAATAATTATCAAGTAATGTCCTAATTACTCCAACACCCCCCCTTAAGATCAACTTAGGGAGAAGCTATAAAAATCCGATGAAGAATGTAATGATACATGCATGGATGGGTCCTGGATACAAGTCTTGATGAGGTACCCATGTAAAAATAAATGAATATCTCATAACTAGAGAAAAGGAGAGAATCACATGGGAAAAAATCCTCTCCAAAAGAGAGAAAAAGAAATGACCGTGCAACTAGTGAAAGAAGGATAGAAGGATGACTCAATGTGATCCCCCAAGGACTTCTTTTGTCATGCAAGTACAATACATGTCCACATGATAAAAGAAAGAAAATAAGGATATGAATCCCCCCATAAAGAAGTAGCTCCCTATGCCAATAATGAATGCCTAAAGACAAAATATGATCCACTGCCCACAAACAACATTTCTCCCCTTAGGAAGAAAAAAATCCACTGGTGATTGGAGAAGCCAATCCAAAGGGATGGGTGAATCAAGAATCCAAATTCAAATGACGTGTGCTTTTAAAAATTTCTCAGATGTCCACATGTTGGAAAGAGATGATGTCAATCCAAAAAATAGTGAAGGCTGATGTAGAACAAGCTACAAAGGCAATGAAGATGGTGGACCAATAGTGGTGATGTGGCTATCAACAAAGAGGAGATGAATTTCCTCAAAGTAATCCTCCAAATCTACAATATAAGACTCTACAAACAAGGATGATAAGTTTGCAAGATATGAGTACCAAGTAGCTATGTCTAGAAGATGATGAATGTCCTATTGTACTAAACCAATAGGGGTCAAAGATGTGGTTATGCCAAACTGATCAAGAACAATAAGAGATGATGATGTAATATTGATTTGAAGAGTGGGAACATGAAGACAAGTCTCTGAACCATTAGAACATGTAACACCTATGATATACTCAAGCCCCTCTAAGTATCATCATCAAAGGGTATGGAATCTATATCTACAAGAGGAATGAGACAATATGTAGTAGGATCCTTTGGCTCCATGGATCTACCAAAGATAAGTCCAAAGTGTGTGAAGACATTCAATGTATGATACAACACACATATTGTCAAGATCAAAACTAGAACATATAACCCCTATAACATGTTCACTAATGATATCCCATATTGATAAACTAACTGGTGTGTTTGGTGTAGGTATGAGTCCATATAGATAAGGAAAAAGATCAAGCCACCTGAGATGTGTCAAGATGTCATTTCACCAAGACTCATAGTTATCCTTTGCTAGGTTGATCATAAAAGGGTGAAAAAACCCATGCCACTTTCTCAAATGATAAAATCAGAGTCTAAAACCTTAGTGCATATAAAGCAAATCAAATGATGTCATCCAAAAAAAAACAAATCCTTTCCAAGTGCCAAGATGTCCAAGTAATTGAAAAAAATGTGAAATCATAAAAAGATGAATAAAACTACCTAGGGAAATTTTTGGAAAAAGTGAATGAATAGAATTGAATAGCTCTAAAATACCTTCCCAACACCGCTTGAACCACAAAAATCAAAGATATAGGTGAAAATTTATGATCTCAAGCAAAAAATGAAGATTTGACTTTGATTAAAAATAACAAGAACCAAAAGTAAAATTTGATAATAAGACTTGCTCCATTGAAAAGAAGACAAAACTATCTTTCCAATAATATCTTGTTTGCCTCATTTTGACACTGTATGCCCAAGTTATGCTAAAAAGGAAAAAAATGCTCCTTTAGGGAAAAAAGAGGGCTAGGAGAGGGCTTGGAGGGGCCGTCGGATGACGTTAACATGATGTCATGTCGACGTAACCAAATATTTAGGGAATATTCCCCTACCGACCAAAAAAATTATTCATCACGAAGTGAATGTAGCTGAAATATTCTTGTGACCCGTCAGAATATATATATGAAGATTCTGTGGACTAGAATATGCTTTGTCAGAGGGAATATTCCCTTGATCCTTTTGATGCTTTCCATTTTTGTGGATCCTAATGGAATTTTTAGGCCATTGCTTAATGAGATGATTGGCCATCACTAATGGCCTATGGGCTACCATTGTAGGTTAGTGTATGCCTTCCGCCTGTGACATGTGCAAGGTATGAACTATACCCTCATGTGGGCCTTGCTTTTTTTTATAATTTTTTTTGTATTGTTTTTTTGTTTTTCTTAAAAAGCCTTGACAATTCTTTTTTTGATTTTTCTAGAAAAACCTAGGAAATTTTTAAAATACCTGTGAATTTTAATGACTACATAGGGCATGAAAATTGAGGCAGGAAGGCCATATGGATTATGTATGGAGATCCCTTCTACAATTTTTTTTCCTTTTCTGAAACTACTCAAGTTTGAGCAAATTGACAGGCGTTCGTAAGGTTTTCAACCATTTTGGATGCAACGGTGATGCTTGTTTCACCCTAGGATGAGCTGGTTTCTCTCTCAAGGCTAGATCTCTCAAAAATTGGATAGGAATTCATAGATCTAGTGATCTAATACCATGTTGAAGTTTATAGTGAACCCCATAGCTCCCAGTGATCCTCTGCAACCAAAACACCTATCACAAATGGGAGATCATCATATATGATATATGTATCCAAACTAGTAGGTTTTCAACCATTTTGGATGCAACGGTGATGCTTGTTTCACCCTAGGATGAGCTGGTTTCTCTCTCAAGGCTAGATCTCTCAAAAATTGGATAGGAATTCATAGATCTAGTGATCTAATACCATGTTGAAGTTTATAGTGAACCCCATAGCTCCCAGTGATCCTCTGCAACCAAAACACCTATCACAAATGGGAGATCATCATATATGATATATGTATCCAAACTAGTGGAGTCATAATTACCATATGGATCCTATTATGAGATTTCTATTATCCATAGTGTAGGTAGGAACAAAGTTTACAAGGGCTCACAAGAAAACCTCTGGGATTAAAATGCTGACTCCTTTTAATGTTCAATAAGAACTTCTATCTACTTTTCTGCATGGAGAAAAAGGGGAGAAAAACTTTGAAAGGAAATGCAGTTTACACTGGAAGTTAATGCAAAACAAGGAACTATCCAAAAGAAAGAAAAAAATCAATTCAAATTGTGGAATTTTTTCTTCTATGGTGCGAGATGTAGCAATGGTTTAGAAGTAGGTGTGCGTTTGGTGCAAGATGTAGAAATGGTTTAGGTGTAGGTGTATGTTTAGCCTCTCTTATGGGAAAGAAGACTCTCTGCTCATATAGACTCCAATATAGTTGAAAAAACAATGAAGCTGAGTATGAATCACTTATTCATGGGCTCATACTTGCCAAGAAAATAGTTCTAAAAAAGCTATAGGTTTTTGACAATTCTAAGCTAGTCACAAGTCAAGTGAGGATGATCATGGCAGTAAAAACTTATTTCTTCCTTTTTTGCAACTACTCAGATTTGAGCAATTTGATAGGCATTCTTAAGGTTTTCGACCATTTTGGATGCAATGATGATGCTTGTTTCACCCTAGGATGAGCTGATTTTTCTCTGAAGGCTGGATCTCTCAAAATTTAGATAGGAAGTCATAGATCTAGTTATCTAATACCATGTTGAATTTGATAGTGAACCCCATAGCTCCCAATGATCCTTTGCAACCAAAACACCTATCACAAATGGGATATCAAAGCAACTAATTTTATATGCAAATAAAAGAGAAAATATTGGATTGACACAAGTATCACACAAGCATCTTATATGTGCAATGTATTAATATGAATAGGATTACCTTACATTGATTGATGATTACAATGAATTTGCATGCTTATAAAAGAATAAAAAATAAAACCCTAGATGAGAATTGCATTAGATAGTGAAAAGTGTCTTAATCTCATGCAATGAGACAACTTGACCTATAATTAGCCCAATCTAATAATAAAAAAATCAATCCTAAGTTTAGCTTAAGTGAATAAAGTAATAAGGGATTTAATAATTAATTAATGATCAAATAATTATCAAGTGATGTCTTAGTTAATCAGATAGTCATGTACCACATATATAATTTCCAAGCTAGTTAATAAGAAGTAGGGTATGTACACACCTTTACTAGTTCTAAAGAGAGCATGAGAATTGTTTCATAGATTTCCTCTAGGCTACCCTCTAACAAAATGTGGTAATGATTATTTTTTTGTAGGAAACCCCCTAAATCCTATGTTCTAAATCCTCGACCCTACACTCCCTCAACCCTAAAACTTATAACCTCAACCATAAGCTCTATACTCTCAACCTTGAACTCTAAGCTCTATACCCTCAATGCTGAACCTTATACCCTCAATCCTAAAATCTATACCCTCAATTGAAAAATTAAAAGGTGACAACCTAGAGAGGGGAGAGAGAGAGAAGAGACAAGAAGAGAATAACAAAGAGAGATGGGTAAGGAGAGAGGGATAGGTAGAGAATGAGAGAAATAAAGAGGGGAGAGAGAACTAAGGAATGGAGAGAGGCAAGGATCAATAGAGAGTGGGAGAGAGAACATGAGGAAGATGTATATTCAAATAAAAACATAACACATGTGCAATATAATGTGCTCACGTTATGTTTTTCTTTGGAAATTTCCAATCCTTTAGCTTGGATTTTCCTTGGGCTTCTAACCCAAAGGTTTGGAGTGATTTCTTAACATCCAAAGACGTTTATTTGTAAATAGTAAAAAAATTGACATAATCTTGAGCGTTCTCCCCATTAGGTTTGCATGTGTTTCAATGCCAAGTAAAAAATACCACAATAATTTTAAGCTCTCCCTTAACTATCTAACAATGAATTTTTTTTCACGTTTTGAGTATGTTAGGTTTTCATCTTTAATTTCTTTTGTTAGTGTATTTGTTTTTGTCAAAAACCAATATGTGTATTTTTTACTATATTTTCAATCACTCATCAAAATTTTAAACAAATTACATTTTTAAAATCTAGACTCCATTCTACACATTCAAAAAAATATTTTCTATCAGTTTTCAATTTTTTTAGGGGTGAGCATGCTCAATTTTCTATTTTTCAAGATGTGTCCACTTTGAAAATTAGTTAAAAATCATATATTCATTAAAAAATTAGCAGAAAAATCAGGCATAAACTACATAGTGTTAGCTAATTTCTCATTGAAGATATTTTTTAAATACTAAAAAAGGTAACATTTTATGCTCGAGCCACACCAAATGCTATGTTATGTTTTTTTGAAAAAATAGGACCACTTTGTGTGGCCCCTCTTTTCGAACCCCTTAATTTGTACCATTAGAAAATATTGTAGTTTAGAAAGTAGATTCAGAGCACTAAAACTCTTGTTTTCATTGCATCATCAAATTTTAAGTGTAACTATCTTCAATTTCTCATCCAAGGTCAGTCTCTCTCGATTTCAATAAAAAAGTGGCCACTTAAGACCCCCTTTTGGCCCCCCATCTTTGTAAACTTACCCATTTCATCTCAATGGATTATTGTGATAATAATATGGATTCCATGACCATAAAAAATATAAAGTTGCTATTGGCTAGTGAAACACCACCTCAAATCAATCTTACAAAGTGATGCAATTAATTGAGATTTTTTTATCATCCATGTGTGGGGTTGGGCAGTCATGCATGCACCTAGTTTCATGGCTAATAATATAAGTTTTTATTTTTTTACTGTTCAATAAATAAAAGCTACTATTATTTACCTAATAAAATTTATACAACATAATATAGTAATCCATTCTCTACTCTTTCATATGATGTATGATACAATTCAACTACCTCTTTTCACCAACACTCACATGGCTCCATTTTTTTCTACTTGAATATCAATATCATTACAATTCTATATTATATGACGACTATATGGATTGGAAACACAATATTTTAAAAATATCATGTAGAACCTAGGTACAACTACATTCATCAAATTTAGCGTTTTCTCTCCATTGAGACCTTTCACTATCCTTAATGTAAGTTTAGGATGACATATTTTAAAACCTGTCCACTAGGATTTACCAAGGGAACCATCCTTAAATGGTTTATCTTTGTCTATCATATATGTGCAATTTTTTTCTTAATATTAATAATCTTAAGCTATGGTCCACAACAACCATCTCTTTACACCAGTCTATAATTTTTTCCTCTTGATCTACATTCAAGACTATAGGATGACCTTTCTTTGAAGTGAAAGTTAGAACACCTAGCCAATTGGTTAGTTTTCTGGTAGGGATTCTCCATTTTTGTTATTTTCCCTTGTTAAGAATTTTTTATCCATAACATCTTGAAGAGATCCTTCTATATCATGTTTGGTTCATCATAATTTCACTAAAATATTCATGGTTTTTACACCTAGATTAACTTGAAATGTTGTCTCAATTGACTACATAGTGGTCTTGTTAACATCTTCAATTTCTCATATGTTGGGAGCTGTACAACTATTTTTTTATCGAGGGAGTGCTATCATTGGTCTCTTCATGACATATCTTGTGTACATATATGATCTATTCTTCATCTACAAATATTTAAAACCCACAAAATAATTATTTTTAACTGCTATTTACAAACATAATATTCCATAGATTCATCATGATTTTAAAAACAATTGATTGTTGGAAGATGAAACAAAGAAAAATAGGGTAGGGTAGTGAAAGGATTCACCACAATGGAAGGATGACCTAACACACCTATTCTTCTTTTAGTTTCTATAGAAAAAAATATCTCTCCCAAGGATATAATTGACTTCCAACCTTGAGGTGAGTCAACTCTATGGGGATGGGGGGTCTCTAATTTTCCTTATGACATAAAATGACTTAAATGCACTTTTGGGAGATGAAAATAAAATGCCAAATGAACTCAATTATGTGATGCAAAACTTAAAATGCAAAGTTAAAGGATAGCACAAACATAAACAAGAAATTTTCAGCAGATCTGAGAAGGGAAAACTGATGTGTACCTATCACCAAAAGTGGTTGCTGAGTGTCCTACAAGGATATATTTTCCCTAGGGAAAATGGGTCTTTGTACATGGTTCCAAAATCTGATTTGACAGTCCTTGGATTTTAGATCTAGGCTTTCTGATTTCTCTAGATTCCACTGACAAAAATTCAGAAATAAATTTTGTAGGCGAGTTTTTTTGGCTTGAAAACTTTGATGACAACTTTGAAAACTTTTAAAAATTTCACTTTTGATCCAATTTCAATCCTTCTTCACCTACAAATCTGCACACATAAAGAGGGATTTTTTTTTTTGTTTTTGGGTGAATAGGCAGTTTGCGTTGGTCAAACCCCAATTTGGTAATTAAACCTCGATAATGAAATAATGATAAAATGTAAGGAATGATGAATGAAAAATGCTATGTCACAACTCACCAAACCTTTAATGGCTTCCCTTAGAGGACTAAATTCTAACACATCTCTCTAAGGACCTTGATCATTCTTGAATTGGCTTGAATGATTGCTTGATTTGATGCTTGAATTCTTGAAACCTACATCACAATGTTAGCTCCAAAACATGATATGAACACACATAACTTTGACATAATGATATGATCTTGATTGCTACTGTCGATGATTGATAAATCTACTCTTCAATTCTCTTGACAATAATATTTTCTGTAGGAATGCTTACATAAAGTGTGCTCGATTTGAATTCATAAAATAACCTTGTATTTATAGGTGTTTATCTAATTTCCCAAAAATTAGATCTCACAAGCTCCAACACTTGAAAATTAAATTTGAATCCTTAAAATTCTACCAAAAACATATTAAAAATTAGGTCTTAGCACTTAAGGAGGACCCATTTTCCATTGGGCGAATGGGTCTTGGGACCTAAATCCATGAAACATAATTTCCAAGGTGTTTAAAATAATGTTAGCATTTGTTTAATGTCGGTTTCCCTTCTAGAAAATGGGAACAATAAGGCTTAATAATGTATAATTTAGGCAATTAGAAGCTTAATTAATTCCAATTAATTAAGGGGGTGCAAACATAGTGTGAAAGTGTAAAGGAGTACATTTTCCTACACTACATTTAGCCCTCACTTTAGTTAGAGTACAAGCCCTACACTCAAACTCACACTAAAATAGACAAATAATTCAAGAGAGGTTTAATTGTACAACTATAGGAAAGATTATATAACAAAGATCAAGGAGGATGATCAAGCCCCCAAGATCAAAGATCCCATGGAAAACCAAATAAGGCACAAAGAGACATAAAAATGCAACAGTGACACAAGATACAACATCATACAATGTCAAAATTAATCTAAGTAAAAGATGAACTAGCAAGTTGTGTTATGCCAATTCCATCAAACATGCTCACATGGAACGACATGCAAGCAAGTTTTGTTATGAAAGGTGGCCATGAAAACACGCTCACAAGTGTAGTTCGATATACACTCAGTGAGCCCAAACAAGTGAGAAACACACAAGGTCTAGTGCAGTTTGATATACACAAGTGGTGATGGCAAAGTCATGCCACATTTACAAGCTCCCATATGTGAACCATACAAAAATTATACTCCCTGATAAATTTGATAAGACACCACATAGGACAATCACAAGGATAGTAAGCTCCATTATGCTAGAAACTCATGAAACAAAGGCATCACCAGGTAATTTTTGTTATGCTTAGTGGCTAAAAGTTTTGGTTTAAGATTGTCAAAAGTGTGTTTTTTAGTTCATGAAAGGTCTCACTTTAGGGAACATCACTCTCAATATCACCATCAAGAGAGGACTATTTGAGAGATAAAATATTCACACCTTAGGGAATTCAAGCCATGAAATTACCACTAAGAGGAATGTCATATGCCAAGAAAGGTCACATGACCTTTCTTGAAGAAAATCAATCCCAATGTCACCAACAAGAAGACACATCATGTGAAATAAGAAGAAAAAACTTTGAAGAAGAGGTCATGACATCAAGCAAGCAACAAGCGGGAGGCATAATTCCCCCCACTTTAAAGAAATTGCTAAACACCATGCCGTGAGCAATTACTTTAAAGTAGAATATGATAAAAGCCAATAGATAAAAGAGACATGTGAGCTTATTTGGAAAGCCCTATGCCAATGATATATTTCTAAATAAATCTATGCCATGAAAAGGAGGTTGCCCCCATATGCACATAAGGGATCCATGGATTTTCAATCAACATATGTCTTTTCTACAGTGATATAATTGAGCTCAAAATCATCATCATTCCTCAAATAACTCGTGGAAAAATAGCACAAAGGAAGAATGACACATAGAGGGAGAGAAAAAAGGAGAAGCCTTTTGGGTCAACATGGAAGAGACCTAAATGTCTCAACACTTTTCATCATCCCCAAAAGGAAACACAAGAAAAATGAAAAAAGACAATGGTTATGATAGATAGAAGAAGGAAGATACAAATATAAGAATGTCACAATAGATACACTTCCTTTGTATCCTTGCACCAATAGAGTGACAAGGTTCATTCGAAGTAGGCTTACAAACATAAAGACATTCCAAGAAACACAATATGGGGGATCACATTAGTCACATGTAATCACATAAAGAAAATGAATAGAAATAAAGCTAGTATGACACATGTGAGCTGAAATAAAGAAATTTGTTTGCATCCCAATCTTTTTCATCATATGGATGACTAGCCAAAGGGGAAACATCGAGTGTCGTACTAGGATAATCACCAGGTTCAACATGTGGTGATGCACTATTTTTAGGAGGATCATCACGATTGTTATCGTCTAAGATCATGGAAGAGGAAAATAAAAAATTCAACTCATTATGCACTTCCTCATCAATCTTAACAATCTCATCATCATCATCCAAGTTAATCAAAACATGAGGCTTAATGATAATGTCCATAGAGGTTTCATGTGTTTGTTGTTGCGAAGGTGGAGATTCATCATGCTTTTTTTGAGTTAAATTTTGATATTGGTTTGTTTGTTTGTTCTCTTCTTTTAACTTATGAGAAATAAAATGACGTCTACGCCTACGCTCTTTAGCATTTCAATTTATTTTTGCATGGTTTTCAAGTTGTGATTGTGTAGGAGCAGGTTTATCAACCATAGGTTTATTTTCTTCGCACAAGGGAAGAACAAAAGGAACCATTGAGGGTTGGTCAACCACTTTCTCTTTAGGTTTATAAACTTGTTTGATCTTAGGAGACACATCAAGAATTGTATATTTATCTCTTGGTCTCCTATAGGAACTAGGTGGAGGATTTGTCATGGATTTGTCTTAGTTACTCAGAAGGGATTTTGGTTCAATCATGGCTTCATCAATCATAGGAGGCTTGTTATGCCTTGCATAACCACCCCATCTTTTTCCTTGGTCAAAATGGGTCCCCCTCTTTAGTTTTCTGTCCTTGAGTCTTTTTCAACAAATTTTGGAGTTATTCTTTCTTCCAACACTTTGTTTTCTTTTGTTTTGCCAGAACCGGAACTAGAACTAAAGCTTGATTTGAAACTTGTTTTGAGTTTCATTCCTTGATTCCTTCCTGATTACGATCCCACTCATCTCTTTGTTGGTCTCTTCGGTCTGTCTTGTTTTCCTTTCGTGGAGCCGAAACTCGAATGGATATTAAGTTCGGGATTTATACAAAGTTCCAAACTTTGTCTCCATCCCGCCTCCGTCTCCACATTTTTGGTTTGTTTGGACTTGGGACTGATGCTATTTACCTTGTCTTGATCCTGTTGGCTCCCTTTGAGTTCTTTCTTTCCTTTTCTTTGTCGTTGGCAGAACTGGAACATGAACCGAAACCAAACTTGGAACTTGGACAAAGTTTTCAAGCTTGGTTCTCATTCCTCTTCCGCTCCCACCTTTCTTGTTGCTTTCTGACTTTACTTTGGTCACACAATAGTTTTGTGCCTATTCCCACCATTATTCTGTGTCTAACCTGCTGTATTAATGACATTAATTACAAGTACCTCACATGTATGAAATTGGATTTTAACCTTAATTAAGGTTAACTCACTGGTTATTATTATTGTTTAACAAGTAATATCGAACCAGAGTTGAGGTAGAGCATTTGGGAGCACGATTCAATTGGAGGTCAAACATTTTGTGTGCAGATTCACATCAAGAGCCGACTTGTTGGATTGCATTTGAGGTAGGGTTTCTATTCTTTGTTTTCTTTGTTTCCATTCATTGTGTTTGTTTGGTTTGTTGTTCTTCACGGGGTTTGTGACACTTTTCATTCGAATCCTTGCTTGAATTCTTTTCTTTTCTTTCCTTTCCTTTCCTTGTCTTCGGTTCTTTCTCTATTTTTGTTTTATTTACTGTTTGTCGTTTCTCATTTTTTTTTGCTTTGCAATGGTAATTTTCACATTTTCTTCATGCCCCTACCGTTGTGCCCAGGGTTTTTGGGGTGTCGATCATTTGCTACATAGTTTTATGGTGTTCTTCGATCCATTACTTTACCTGTCGATCCTTTTTGTGTGTCAACTCATTGATTTTAAGTAAGGTTAAATTATTCCCTAATTGCTTAAGTCGAAGGTTTTAATAAACTAGGGCTTGGCACGTCCCTGTTAGTTTTAAAATTGTTCCCTAGTTTCTATTTTCCCCCTTAGTCATATGGGGAATGGTTTAGTACTACTATTTGAAGCCTCTGTGGCTTGTCAAGTGACCTCATTTTTGGGTCATAATGTTTTTCATTCTACCGTTGAACCTGCTAATGATGACATGCTTGTCTTAACCGGAGTTGGATCCAGGATTAATTTTGTTCACAAGACTTTGTTTGCAATGCATGTCGGATCCGTGTCCGAGCCTGCTTTTGATGAATTATAAATTATCAAAATATCTTTCACTCTGTCGGAAGCGGAAGCAGACCGGGATACAAATTTGGAACTTGTGTGTGTATGGGGTCCAATTTTCATTCTGATCCTGGTTCTGATTACTATTTTGACTTCATCTCTGATCTCGCTATATGGTTTGTTGTGAGTCCAATGTCCATTTTGGTCTCGACCTCGGTAGTGCTTTAAAGCCTTCTGGGGGTGTTCTTCTGCCTAGTCCCGCCTCCAGTGAGTATGAAATTTTGACTAAGTGTGAAGTAAGTATTTGAAAGGTGAGATCTCTGACTTGGTATTTTCATACTTCTTGTGGATCTAATATTGGGTTTTGTTGCAGAAATTAAAAGATGTCAAGAGCATCGGGTGAGGCTTCTCAAAGGAGTCAACCTGCAGAGACTTCAAAACCAGGAGCAAAGCCTAAAAATTTTAAGCCAATAAAACTCCCTTATACCTTGAGGTATGAGCATCAGGGTTCTGCCATCACTACCAGTAAAGTGGATTCTGATTGGGCAGATATAACTGATACCAACCTGGGTCCATTCCATTGTGAGGAGTTGTACTTGGAAACGTTTGTTGAAGAAGTAAGAGGGAGGACCGAAAGAATTGTTGAATCTGGCTTGGCTCATACTACTATATTTCCTCTATCAATCCAATGTCATGAATTAATAATGACAACAGTTGGAGCCTATAATCCTGATACTAGACATTATGTGGATTCACAGGGCGATGTCATCATTGATCTAACTCCACAAATGTTTCAGTTCATGTTCAATGTGCCCACTCCAAATAATCCTAGGAAACTCAATGAGGCTAAGGCCTTGAAAATATATAGTAATCATAAGGAGGCCAACAAAAATTATTTGAATAAGAAATGGATGAAAACTGAGTAAAATTCTCTAGTTAAGCTTCCAGATCAGCCTAAAAGGGAAAAATTCTACAAGGAGATTGGGGACATTATAATGATGCTATCTAGAGTGTCTGGGAAAAGGGATGCTCTTCACTTTAAAGAATGGATGTTTCCATTCATTCAGACAATCCTAGATGGAAAGAAACAATTTGATTGGTCCATGGTTATGTCTGAAAGCATACATAACCAAATGATTAGAGTGAGAGAAACCAAGAGTTTATTCATGACCTCTTATGTGATTTATGCAACAGCAAGAAGAGGCATCTTTTAGGGTTTAAACAAAGTGGGGATTTTGGGAGAAGTTGATGGATAGAATAAGGTGTGGAATCATTATGATTAGCTCACCTTGTAGACTTTTGAACTGCATTATAGAAGGGTTAATGACACATTTTTATATGTCATTATTAACCAGCTTATGGGAGATGTAAGATATAGATTGAGCCAGGAGGCCATGGAATCCATCACAAAGTGGGGATATTGGTTTATCCAATACCCCAAGTTTACTTATTTCAAGCTAGCCGGATTTGATGGTCAACCTCACCTACTCCCTAGATGCTGCAGCAATAGGATTGTTTTAATGGAGTTCGTTTATCAAGATTTGGGGGTTAATTCTAAATTTGGTATAATGCATAAGCCTGGTTGTCATAAGTTCCCCATGAAGCTGGGTGAATATAGCTGTCCACACCTTGTGGGAGCTAAGGTTTTTTTCAATGAATTGATGCATCTAAAGTTGGGATTGAACACTGCTAGGAAGCACTTTGATCCAAAGAAGAAGATGAATGCTTTGCTTGCTTTTGTTTTTGATAAACACTTCAATCTATTGGAGGAATTTTGGAGTGATCTTCAGGATGAGTATGACTTGAGGAAAAGAAATTATGAAAGGTTTCCTATCCCACTCATGGTGGAGTATGGGGTCAAGGTGGAAATTCTTGAAACATTATCAGATGATGGGGTGGTTTTAGATCCCCAATATGAGGTACAAAATATAGGTACCAAGAAATTGGATCCTGTAGATTGGGGTGCAAAGGAGACCATATATATTAAATAGATAGCAAGGCTAATGTTGGATAGAAGCATCCAATGGGTCGTGCTAAGAACCAAAGAGCCTTGGGGTCGAAATTCCAAGAAAAGGAAAGGTGCAGGTACCACTCAAGGGTACAAGGAAGAATGCCTCCTAAGGAGCCGTTGGAATTCTTCCCTCTTGATATAGAGGAATTTGAACTTGAAGTTCTAGCTCAAGATCTACCTGAAGCACATGAAGAAGAAGTCCCAACAACACCTGGGGCCTCAAAATCAGTTGTAGGTGAGTAATCTACTCAATCTTGTCCTATAGAGAAGGCAAGTGGAGAAATGCCTAGGGGAACTCTCCATAAGGAAGATAAAACTCTGAAGGGAAAGGGTCTTGAGGTTGAAATCCATGATGTAGAGACAAACTCTGAGGATACTCTGTCGGATAAGGAGACATTGGAGGAGACACCTCTTTATGAAATTGAGGATGTAGGAATTGAGAATGTTTTGATAGAGGAGGATCAATGGAAGTTGTTTGAAGAAGCTAAGAGGGAATCGGATGAAAAGGCACAAGCTGATGCATTGCTCAAACAACAAGATTTAGATGCCAAATCACAAGCTAAAGCATTAGCAAAACAACAAGAAAGGGAAACAAAAGTGCAAATTGATGCATTACTCTAGCAACAACAATTAGAGGCCAAACATAAAGCTGATGAGCTGGTCAAGCAGCAACAAAAAAAGGAGTAGGAGCTCAGAATAAAAGAGGAGAATGGAAAGTTATAAATGCTGCAAAAGATCCATGATCTTGAAGAAGATAAGGCTAGAAAAAGAAGAGAAAAGGAAGTTCTTGAGGCTAAATTTAAAATTGTTGAAGAGGCCTATAAGAAAAGGGAAGAAGAAGAACACTTACAAAAGGAAAAGGATGCTGAAGAACCCACTAGGCAACAACAAAAGGAAAAGGAAGCATGGGACAAGCTCAAAGACTTGGAGAGAGAGAGAAATATTTTTTGAAGAAAAGAGGTTAGAGGAAGAAAGTCTGAAAAGGGAACGAGAAGATAAAAGGTTGTAGGAGCAGAAGGATAAGGAAGAGGCTAAGAGGGTTGCACAAGAGAATGGAGAAAAGGAGCAACAAAATGTGCAAGAAGTTTCTTCTCAGCCTCAAGTTACCATGTTACAACCATTATCTTCTACTACAACTACCTCTTCCTCAGCACAAGTAGTCACTACTCCTAGTGCTCCTACATGGTTAAAGCTAGATCTTGAGAAGAAACAGATAGCTCCACCGTAACCTCTTAATTGGGAAGAAATGATGAAGGAGATGGAAAATAAGAGACCTAAGAAAAAGGCCAGGGTTCTTCATTCACAAGGCTCATAGAGGTAGGAGAGATCATTGTTGAATGTGCAGTTCTGGTGGTGGACAAGGATAGGGATGATATGCAAGTGACCGATTATCAATTGGGCATAGTCAACTTAGGGAGGCCTACAAGGAATGAACAAATGAACCTCATTGATGTTTTAGCTTCCTCCAAAAAGTTGAAGGTGATCAAGGATAAAAAAAGAAAGGATTAGCTTAAGGCTCAATTGAATCAATTACATAGTTTCTTAAGAGATGTTTCCACTCCCATGTCCCAACAAGCTACTGCCTTGGAAACTCTAGTCTTACTTAGCAAAAGAGAAGTTGATGATTTAGTACAAATGAGGAGTAAGTTTGGGATGCTGGATAGATGGATTGACAAGCTTAATTAGGAAGTGGGTGATGTGTTGGTAAATAGTTTTGAAATCCATAAGAAGGCACTTGATTTGATAGAAGAAATGAATCATCATGCTGAGGACCTAGGAAAGTAGGAGGAAAAATATAGGGGATATATTCAAAAGTTGAAAGACATTAGTAATTTTCCAAAATCAACTCTTCTAGAGTAATCAATCCTTGAAGAAGATAATGTAGATTTTCTAGAAAAGGCTTCAAACATAATCCGGTTTAGGTCTGACTTCATATATAAGCATAGAAATGAAGTTCAAGATTCTAGTAAAGACTTGAATGAGAAGCTTGATGAATTAGAAGTTGTAATAGCTATTTTAGTCAATGTAGACATACTAGTTAAAGAAGGCATGCCTTTGGATCAATTGAAGGAGAAATGGAGCAATAGATTTAAGGAGGTCACACAGAAAGAAGATGATGGAGAGGATTTATTGTTGGATAGATTGATGGATATTAAAGAGGAGGTGAAAGCTGTTAAGAGGGAATTGACCAAATTGAAAGATATGTAGGAATTCGCCTCAACAGAGTTAAAAAGAATCAAATTTGAAGACAGTTGGGTTGATGGGCCTGATGTGGACATCCTTCAACAAGTGTTCTCCATATATGATGAATATCTTCCTGAGAAAACTATGCAGGAGTGAGTTGGCAACAAAATGTTCTATTTTTGGCACATGACTTCCCATTTTCTCTCCTAGTTTATAGGGAAATCAACCTTTGAATTGGAGGTTTTCATCAACCAGTCCTGTCTCTTTTCTTGGGCGTCAGATTTTGCACAACAGGGCAATCAACCTTTGAACTAAAGATCAACCAGTCTAGTTTCTTGATGCGGTTCTGGTTCCTTGATCAGTGTATCTCAATTTTTGATTGAGAGGAATTTATGCGTAGCATGTCTATATATAATTTTGAGCTCCATGTTGTAAAGTTCGACTGATTGAAGTAGGATTAGCCACCTGATGATAGCAGATAGGATTTTATAGCTTTGAGCAAAGATACTTTTTATGTTCATGTTTAATTTAGATACACTTTTTATATAGCTTTATGTTGGAGTTGAAGTTCTTGGATGAGGTTAATGAACCATAATCGGTCTATATTCCAATGAGTTTTTTGTGCATAAATGTTTCTTATTTGATGCAAATCAATAGGGGAAACCAGATTTTTAAAGATTATTTCATTAAATTATCTATGAATGGAATTATTATATGTCTGTTGATCCATATTATTGGCAATGAATGAGGAAGTTGTTTTGAATCTTGTAGTATTTTGATGAATGGTTGTGATGATTAAATTAATCACTATGAATGTATGCAATTGTATGGATTGTTCTATGAGTTGCATCATGTTATGGTTTTGATATGTTCAGAAACACTCGTTGTTGAGAATATATGTCTAGATGTTAAAGAATTTTGTTCATGTTTTACTGATCTTTGCCTTGATCTATCCTTTTTCTATTTATTTAAACCCCCCCATTAAACACAGATTGATGAATCTAATACAATTTATATTCCTTATCACTAGCAAAGTCCCCTTGAATATTATAGTTGCATTTTCCAATTGAGTGACATTAGACAGTTGAGAACCAACTACCAAGACCTTGGAAGTTAGGCTATTGTATGTTGTCTTTCTTTTTCAGGAGAAATAGAGTAGAAATATTCTATTTGATGTTGTTTGTGCTATTTTGACCATCAAAAGATCTAACGCTAGAAGGAGGGCCTGAAGGAACAAGCTGGCTCATATTGGGTCATTCTCACCGAAAAAGTATGGGAGGATTCTTAGATCCTCTATGAACCCTGAATCATTAGTAGAACTCCAAACCCTGGTTAGATACAGACCCCAAGCTCGCAGATTTTTGATCCCACCATTGTCACCACTACTTACTCCACTTGGATTTCTGCCAAATCCATCTTTACCACCCCAACAACCTAATTCACCCACACTACCATCGGTTCAACTAGTATCACCACAACCTGTTCAACCAATCCCACCACCACCCATGGATTTCTTCACAAACAATCCCTCCCCACTAGGGACCATCTCTGGTGGTATGCATGATTTGCCCAAGAATCCAGAGATATTTTGTCCCAAATATATGCATGGAGAATCAAGAAGCGTTGAGGAGAATATACAATATTT
Organism: Sequoiadendron giganteum; assembly: GCA_007115665.2. NCBI lineage: Eukaryota > Viridiplantae > Streptophyta > Pinopsida > Cupressales > Cupressaceae > Sequoiadendron > Sequoiadendron giganteum. Next base: position 278,236,139 of record CM021104.1, on the reverse strand, counting down.
TAAGGATGCTTGTACTTGTGCTTAGGTAGCCCATCAGGATGTGGTATGTAGGTTATTTCTCTACTGTTTAGGAGATATGGAATACAACTGGTATCTAAATCTACCCCAAGGGTCTATTCTAAGCTGAGAAGATTTAGAAAATGGATTTATTAATCAATTCAGGGTCTATGTAGACCCTACCATCTTTTATCATCAATTCACTACCATAAGAAAGGAACCTCATGAACCATTTCCATTATTCAACACTAGATTCCAAAGAATGTTCCGCAGGTTACAAGACCCTTACTTAGTGGCTGAAAATATTGCCATTCTAGCATATTTAAGAGCTATTGACCCCTTGATTGGCCTATTCTTGTAGAGAAATTATGCTGCCAATGAGATTGACTCTTTGTTTAAAGTTTATCATCTAGCCATTAAATTGCAACAACAAATAAGTCTGCAATCATGAAGTTTAGGAGTTCTTCCTCCCGTAGAATATCAAATGCTTAACCCTCCTTTGTATAATATAGTTCTAGGGATGTCATAATCCCAATATGGGCCTATGTTTAAGTTATAGACCCCACCCCCTCTACCTTTCTTCACCAATGGTGTACAAGATTCTTCCGAACAATCACCAAGCTATAAAAATCAAGTTGGAGGGTTAAACCTTGTTAATCATCCATCCATGGGGAAAACGGTAGAAAATCAACAAACTATTCAACTAACCAATGAGGTGGAAACTCTCAAAAAGACACTATCACAAATGTCCAACGACATGGCACAACTTAGACATAACCCTCCTTAGAACTAAAATAAGAATTACCAAAATTAGGGAGGTTATAACAACCAAGGTAATTACTCTAATTAGAATACAAATCATAACACCAAAAAGAATTTCCAAAACCAAAAATCCTCTAACAAAAATGATCAAAATTAGAACAGAGGATACAATCAGAGGTCCAACAAAAATAATAGGTAGTGGAATACTGGACCCAACAACGGGGGAGTTCCTCTTAATTATCAATCAGGTGAAGATAAACCGCACACTGCTAATGTTGCAAATCTCAATTTCATGACTAATTGGTGTAGACTACATGATACTATAGCACATTCTGAGGTCAATTTCCCAGAGATGGAAAAAATGGTGAAGATTGTGCAAGCTAATTCCCACCCTCCATAAGGAAATTCCAATCAAGATGGTGGGTCAGTGAGCACTGCTATGACCTATGAGACTATAGAGGAAAAATATCAATTTCTCATGGAGGGAGACAATGAACTAGAAGAAGATGTGTATGATGCCCAAGCCTTCCAGTCCAAAGGTGACCACTTCCTAAGAAATCAGAATAAGGGCCCATTCACTACATCTACACCTCCCAACGACATGGTCCCACCTAATCATAATGCAGATAACAACCCACCACCACCAAAGGGGCCTTCTGACTTTCATAACAAAGGTAATCCACCTTCTTTCCCTAAGTATCAAGTTAGAAATGATTCAGAGTTTGATTTCATTGAGAGCTGCAGAAACAAAAGACTTCATTGTCATTATTTGACATCATGAAGTGGTGCCTGACTCAATGGGAAGTTGTGTTGAAAGCCTTGGAGGAGGTGGATCGTTCAAAAGGAAAAGGTAAAGTGACTCTAGCAAACGAGACAAATGCAACCATCTATAAAGGTAAGACCAGTACCCCACCTTTCCTTTTGAGTTTAAGAATCTTTGGAAAGAATCTGCACAACTGTCTACTAGACTCCAGAGCATCGGGTATTAGAATTGAGAGTGAGCCTAAGATCAAAAACATGATTATTGAACATGATTCCCCAATGAAGTAGCATACTTTGAGACTGAGATATGAGCTTACAAGCAAGAGGAGATCATGACCTTCTCAATACTTAATCCTGATGATACACTACCTCTAGAACAAAATGACCCAATGATCTCAGTCAACCAACAAGTTGTAATAAAAAAAGTGCAACAAGATAGGTTGGTATTGGGAGAAGAGATTGATTTGTGTAGTTTGTTGCTTCCTAATTGGTGTAGGGTACATTATCGGAATAATTCTAAGTTGACATGTCAACCCTACATAGATATCTTAAACCATATTTTCCAGTCTCAACAAACTTGTCAAGATCAACCTCAAACACCCACCAATAAATTCCCATTTGAAGCTAAGGACGCTACCATCCTCACCAGAACCAGTCTTTCTCAAGAGGAAGATCCCTCCCGATTTGAGCAGACTCAGGTTCTATGCTCTGAGTTACAAGAGGAGGTTGAGGTATCTCAATATTTCTCCATTACACCCACCCCAAATACTCTTCCAATGCCTAAGACATCGATGAAAAATGAATGCGATTACAACTTGATCCAAGAAGTTGTTCAGGGAGTGATTCTTGAACAAGCTTTAAATATAGAAGAATATTTAAGTGAACCTTGCCCCCAGTCACCTTTAACTCTTGATGGCCAGAAATAGTTTGAGCCACCACCCATCTCAAGCAAGTCATCCCCTGTCATCTCAAAAAAGAATGAATTACTAGCTAAAGATCAATTATGAAGTCTTAAATTTGATGGCTCTAAATCCAAAGTAGGAAGTGGAGCAAGGATTGAACTAACCAACCCGAAAGGGAAGACTTACTTCGCATCTTACAGGTTGCAGTTTGGTGACACAAACAATGTGGCTGAATATGAAGTACTTGCTCACGGACTTATGTTTTCCCATCAAAAGGTCACCGCTCTCATTGTAATGGGGGATTCTGAAGTAATTGTAAAGTAGGTTCGTAGCTAGTATACTTGTCATAACAAAAGATTGGCTGCATACAAAAATATAATTTGGAATCTGATTGAAGACTTTGATGCTTTTGGGATCACTTTGATTCCTAGAGAAACTAATCAGATTGTAGATGCCCTTGCCATTACTACTAGCACCTTGGAGCCTATGCAAGACTCCAAGCTAAAAATATTTTTAGTTGAATTAGTCTCAATCCCAACTATCTCGGATAATGTCCGGATTTTTTAGGTATTCGGTGATGACCAACATATATTGGCCTTCTTGGAAAGTTAAAATGTCCTCAAAGGATAGATAATTGATGAATTTGAGAGAGATCAGGGAGATTGGGATCCTGAGAATGGTGACACAAAAGGGATACTAGAGTTGAAAAGCAATAGTATTCCAAAGGGGATGGTAGCTTTAGAAAAGATATTTGAATTTGACCCACATGCTCGTCAAAGGGTGCCCATAGAGAGTGATGGAGGGAAGTATGAATCTGTTAATCTGACTCACTCAAGTCCCGAAAGGAATGTTCTCATAGGAAATACTTGTCCTAAAGAAATTAAGAAGAAGATAGTTAAAGTTTTGGAAGAGAACATTGCAGCCATTTCTTGGGGATATGAAGACTTAAAGACCTTTGACACTTCGGTGAGCACACATACCATAACTCTTAAGCTAGAAGCCAAGCCCTTTCATCAAAAGCAACCCCCGATCAATGCTTTGATTGAGCCCCTGATTCAGAAAGAGGTGCAAAAGCTGCTATCTACAAGAATAATCTTCCTAGTCAAACATTCTACTTGGGTTGCAAATTTAGTTCCTGTGCACAAGAAAAGTGGTGAAATCAGGTTATGTGTTGATTTCAGGAACTTAAATAAGGCCTCCGAGAAGGATAACTACCCAGTGCCTTCTCTTGATGAGGTATTACAAATAGTCAATGGGTCCTAAATGATGTCATTTTTGGATGGCTATTTTGGGTATAATCAAGTGCTTGTCAGTCATGAGGACAGAATGAAAACTACCTTCACCACCCAGTGGGGCACATTTTCCTATCAGAGGATGCCATTCAGTCTTATCAACACTGGAGCAACCTTTCAGCGTGAAATGGACGTAGCATTCAAGGATTTAATAGGTAAGTGTATCATTATTTATGTGGATGACTTAACTATTTTCTCCAAGAACTAGGAAGATCATGTTGCAGTTTTGGAAAAGGTTCTCAAAAGGTGTATAAGCTATGGTGTCACCCTTAATTGAAAAAAGTGTGTGTTTGGAGTATCTGAAGGGAAACTCTTAGGCCATATAATATCAGAAGAGGGGATACCCATAGTCCTTGATAGAGTAGAGGCCATCTTAAAGCTGGCAATGCCAAGAAGTAAGAAAGAAATGAGATCCTTCTTCGGAAGGATTAATTTTCTCATAAAATTTATAATAGGGTTTGTAAAAATCGTCAAACCCCTTAATGAGATGATGAAAAAAGATGCGAAAATAGAATGGAACAATGAGGCCAAATCTTCTTTCTCATAGATTAAACAATCAATATATGAGGCACCTATCTTGACCAACCCAAATTATCTAAAGCCCTTCTATATCTATTCTTTCACGTCTAACCATTCATGTGCAACTATTTTACGCAACAAAGAGGTGAGGGAGAGGAACGACCTATCACCTTCATTAGCTCCTCGTTTAAGAATGCAGAAGTCAAGTACCCAACTCTTGAGAAGAAGGCCTTTGCATTGGTTCAAGCAGTAAAAAAATTCAGGCATTATATTCTTCGGAGTTAGGTTATTGCCACAGTTTCTGATCTAGCTATGAAATCCCTCTTGATGCAAAGCGAATTAAGGGAAAGAAGAGGAAAGTGGATGGCTATTTTGTAAGAGTTCGAATTAGAAATTTATCCAATGAAACTCATCCAAGGGTAGGGTTTATCAAAGGCAATGGTGGATGTTGACAAGAATATCACATGTCAATAGTACACTGTGTAGTCATTCACTAAGGATCCCTGGTACATAGATTTTATTTTCTTTTTCCTCAACAATAGATGCCTAGAGGGGATGAATACTACTCATAGGAGATAACTGAGGATGAAGATTGCTCATTATATGCTCAAAGGGGGATCTATATATAGAAGGAACTTTCAAGGAATTTACTTGCATTGTTTGGATCAATAAGAGGCTAAGCATGCCATTACTGAGTTTCATGGAAGACATGGTACATGACATGGATTTGCAGATGCTCTGGCCCATAAAATTTTTAGATCAGGCTATTACTGGCATTATGTGTTTTAGGATGCACACAAACATGTCTGGACATGTCATGTATGCCAGACCTCTGCACCCAGGGAAATAAACCCGACAATGCCTTTGTAGATAGTGTATGAGGTAAGACCATTCACTCAATGGGAACTAGACTTTTTAGGCGTCATTAATCCAAACTCTTCTGCAAGTCACAAGTTCATCCTAATTGCTACTGACTACTACACATGCTGGACTGAGGCTCAACCCTACAAAAACAACACCACAAAAGTGGCTATCAAGTTTCTAACTAAGAACATCACCACCAGGTTTGGAGTACCATTCACCCTGGTATGTGATAATGGCCTTGCTTTCTCTTTAGCTGAGTTTATTCAATGGGCTTATGAACATAAGATTATTTTGAAATATTCATCTAATTACTACCCTCAGGGAATGGAGTGGCTGAGTTCACTAATAAAAATTTGTTGGAGGTAATTAAAAAATTGTTAGAAAATAATCCTAGGGACTAGCACACCTAGCTGAGATTTGCCTTATCGGTAGATCGAACTCAAATCAAAGTTGCCCTAGGAAATTCTCCATTTAAATTAGTCTACGACCAAGACCCATTCTTCCCAGTCTGTTTGCAAATACTTATCCTCAAGTTTATGTAGAAATTTTATACAAAGGATGATAGGATTGAGGTCAGACTAACCAAATTGGTCAATATGGAAGAACTGAGAGATACTGCTTTGCAGTAGTTCTCTAAACATCAAGCTACCATCAAACGCTGGTTTGACAAGAGGGCCAATGTAAATGCCTTTAGGATATTAGATCTTTTGCTACTATGGGACAAGGCTAAAGAGAAGAAGGGGGATCACTAGAAGTTTGATAGACTTTGGCTGGGTCCATATCAAGTAGCTAAGATACTAGGCAAGAATGCTTTCCATTTGAGCACCTTAAAAGGAGAACCTGTTCTATTGCTAGTTAATGGTCAGTTTATTAAGCATTACTTTGGCTCATAAAGGTCTGATTTTCTAAATAATTGTACTATATTGTATCATATGTAATTATTTCTTTCTTTTGTTTTTGTTTTGTCTTTTTCCCTTTGTTCCTTTTTCGTTGTTTTCTTTTGTTTTTGTTTTGTCTTGTTCATTGGGGATCTTCATTTCTATCTATTCTAAGAAAATGGGTGGTTATTCAAAGTATGCTACAAGAACTAGGAGAGAAATTGATTTAGGTATTTTTAGGGAGCTTCTGTTGAAATATTTCATTCTAAACTCATGTCTTATGACCATTCTAATGTTGGTTTGAAAAGTTATTAAAGAAAAAGTTACATTGTGAATATCTCATAAATTATGATCAAAATTTGTCACAAAATAGATAAACATCTACCTAAGTAAAATGCCTATTTATTTCAGGGTGCTTGTATCTCTAGTTCAATTGAAAAATCCGATTCTAAAATTGTCATGAAATTCATTGTAGTTCTCAACCCACATTTCAGATCAGTTGCACTTGAGTATTGAGAAAAGTTCATAAAGAGTTCCCACAAGTGAAGCCTAAGTCAAAAAAAGAAAAAGAGAGAGAAAAAGGAAAACTCAATATCAAATGGGTGAATCAAGTATCTTTATCAAGGCTATGGACGCCTGTCTGGTAGTAGAGAAATTCTTTGAGAGAACTAGAGGTATCTCCATTGGGGCTATGGATACTTGTCTAGTAGCAGAGCAATGCCTAGGATTTCATTGCATGACAGTTGAAGGACTTAAACTATGTAGCTTGGATCTTAGGTGTGGTTGTTCAAGAGTGGAGAAATTTTCTATGAAAAAGGATGCACCATATACGCACACACTCAGATTCATAATAGTTCATGAGCACATACATATGAGATTCCATCTCAACCTTATTCTATATATCTGATCTTATTCAAGTTAACATGATTCATAAGCTAGATGGTTTTTGGGTGACTGAATTCTTCAGTGTCTTGAAAATGGGTAAATAATTTTCCCAGCCGAGTTTCCATTTGATATGCCTTGCATAACCACCCCATCTTTTGGCTTGGTCAAAATGGGTCCCCCTCTTTGGTTTTCTGTCCTTGGGTCTTTTTCAACAAAGTTTGGAGTTGTTCTTTCTTCCAACACTTTGTTTTATTTTGTTCTACTAGAATCAAAATCGGAACTAAATCTGGATTTGAAACTTGTTTTGAGTTTCATTCCCTGAATCCTTCCTGATTACGATCCCACTTGTCTCTTTGTTGGTCTCTTTAGTCTATCTTGTTTTCCTTTCGCAGAGTTGGAACCAGAATGGATATTAAGTTCGGGATTTATACAAAGTTCCAAACTTTGTCTCCATCCTACCTCCACCTCTGCCTTTTTGGTTTGTTTGTTTAGACTTGGGATTGATGTTGTTTACCTTGTCTCGATCCTGATGTCTTCCTTTTAGTTCTTTCTTTCCTTTTCTTCGTCGTTGGCGGAACCAAAACTAGAACCAAACTTGGAACTTGGAAAAAGTTTTCAAGCCTGGTTCTCATTCCGCTTCCGCTCCTGCCTTTCTTGTTGCTCTCTGACTTTACTTCGATCACACAATAGTTTTGTGCCTATTCTTGCCGCGATTCCACGTTCGACCTGCTGCATTAATGGCATTAATTACAGGTACCTCACACATATGAAATTGGATTTTCACCTTAATTAAGGTTTACTCATTGGTTATTATTATTGTTTAACAAGTAATATCAAACCAGAGTTGAGGTAGAGCATTTGGGAGCATGATTCAATTAGAGGTCAAGCATTTTGTGCACGAATTCACATCAAGAGCCGACCTGTTGGATTGCATTTTGAGGTAGGGTTTCTATTCTTTGTTTTCTTTGTTGTCATTCTTTGTCTTTGTTTGGTCTTTCGTTATTTGTGGGGTTTTTGACTCTTTTCATTCAAATCCTTGCTTGTTTTGTTTTGTTTTCTTTTCCTTTTCTTTGGTTCTTTCTCTATTTTTGTTTTATTTACTATTTGTCGTTTGTCATTTGTGTTTTCTTCGTGCCCCTACTATTGTGCCCTAGGTTTTTGGGGTGTTGATCATCTGCTACATATTTTTATGGTGTTCTTCGATCCATTACTTTGCCTGTTGGTCCTTTTTGCGTGTCGACTCCTTGATTTTAAGTAAGGTTAAACTGTACCCTAATTGCTTACGTCAAAGGTTTTAATAAACTAGGGTTTGGTGCATCCCTGTTAGTTTTAAAATTGTGCCCTAGTTTCTATTTTTCCCCTTAGTCGTATGGGGGATGGTTTAGTACTGCTATTTGAAGCCTCCATGGCTTGTCAAGTGACCTCATTTTTGGGTCATAATGTCTTTCATTCTACCATCAAACCTGCTAATGATGACATATTTGTCTTAATCGGAGTCAGATCTAGGATTAATTTTGTTCATGAGCCTTTGCTTGTAATGCATGTCGGATCCATCTCCGAGCCTGCTTCCGATGAATTATAAATTATCAAAATATCTTTCACTCTATCAGAAGTGGAAGTGGACTGAGATATAAATTTGGAACTTGTGCCTGTATCGGGTCCGATTTTCATTCTGATCCTGGTCTCAATTACTATTCTGACTCCGTCTTCGATCCCACTATATGGTTTTTTGTGAGTCCAATGTCCATTCCGATCTCGACCTCGGTAGTGCTTTAAAGCCTTCTGGGGGTGTTCTTCTGCTTGGTCCCACTTCTGGTGAGTATGAAATTTTGACTAAGTGTGAAGTAAGTATATGAAAGATGAGATCTTTGACCTGGTTTTTTCATATTTCTTATGGATCTAATATTGGGTTTCGTTGCAGAAATTAAAAGATGTCAAGAGCATCGGGTGAGGCTTCTCAAAGGAGTCAACTTGCAAAGACTTCAAAACCAGGAGCAAAGCCTAAAAAGGTTAAGCCAATACAAGTCCCTTATACCTTGAGGTATAAGCATCGGGTTCTGCCATCACTGCCAATAAAGTGGATTTTGATTGGGCAGATATAACTGATACCAACCTAGGCCCATTCCATTGTGAGGAGTTGTACTTGGAAACGTTTGCTGAATAATTAACAAGGAGGACCGAAAGAATTATTGAATCTGGCTTGGCTCATATTACTATATTTCCTCTGTCAATCCAATGTCCTAAATTAATAATGACAATAGATGGAGCCTATAATCCTACTACTAGACAGTGTGTGGATTTGCAGGGCAATGTCATCATTGATCTATCTCTACAAATGTTTCAGTTCATGTTCAATGTGCTTGTAGACACCTAAATTTGGCCACTTTCATATGGTCATAATCCCATCATTTATTCATCTAATCCATCTATATTAATTAAATGACACATTTATTTAATATTGTCCCTTTTCCTTAACATTCCTAAGGTATTTAATTTAATCAATTAAATACTTTATACATAAGCCCACTTCATCTCTAAATTAAATAAATGCAATCAATTTGTTTAATTTAGTCAATTATCCTTTTCATTTTCTAATTCATTCTTTCTCTCTCCTAGTCACATCCTCCATAACCCTTTCACTAAATTGGATTAATTTAATTAATCCTCCATTAAGATGTCACATCCTCCATAACTTGCCACTTGCTTCTAATCATCATTAATTAATCTAATTGCCTGTTTGCACAGTCCTAATGCTAATCACTTACCCCTTTTAACATGTCCTTAGGTCAACCTTCTGGGTACTTACCATTTTTGAGTTGACTTCTTCCCCATGTGGATTAAAAATTCACACTTATTCCCCCCATGCATTTGTCTTCCCCATGACATCTCATATGTCACATCATACCCAAAGGACAAAGACCTATTTTAGAGGAATCCTATTTTATCCTTTGGTCTCTCCCAAAAAGTGAATTAAAAATTCACTTTTATTCCTCCAAGGCCTTCACCATCCCCCATGTTGACAAGGGGTGACTTTCTAAAAGTCGTCACTTCTCACTTTCAGCCCCACGTGGGGACATGGGATTACTTTTTGTGGATATTCTCTCTCATCCCAAGGTACTTGCAAGTACCTTGGGACCACATGGCCTCTTCCATGTCATTTGTACCCCTTGCCATCTCATCTTGTCCTTTGGACAACTCAACCACCACATGTCAAGATGTGAGGGCTTTGGAGTCCTCAACTCACCACAACCCTCCATCTTGGCCATGGTGGCTCAATCTTGACCGTTGAATTCTCTAAAGAATTCAACTTCTCCTATAAATACTCCCCTCTTCCTTCATTAAAGGATCTAGTCATTGTATCCTTAACCAATTTATGATCTCAAGCCATTCAAGTCATTTAAAGACATTTATTGCAACCTCTTAGCATTTTCACTTGCATCCCTTAGTCCATTATTGCATTCATCTACCTCCATTAATCCTTCAACCACCATTATTGCAAGCATATCATCCAAGGAGCACACACCAAAGTGATATCAAGGGCCAACCAAAGGATCAATTTGAGACAAGGTATAATAATTTTTTTATCTTCATATTGCTTTGTTTTGAATCCATCTAGGCTAATCATTTGAGGTGTTAGGTGTTTTGTGCTTCTTTTGCATTCTAGTTTATTTTGCACTTTAGATTAGCACACTTTTTCCCCTTCACAGTGCCTACTCCAAAGAATCCTAGGCAACTCAATGAGATGAAGACCTTGAAAATATATAGTAATCATAAGGAGGCCAATGAAACTCATTTGAATAAGAAATAGATGAGAACTAAGAAAAATTCTCTAGTTAAGCTTCTAGATCAGCCCAAAAGAGCAGAATTCTATAAGGAGATTGGGGACATTATAATGATTCTATCTAGAGTGTTTGGGAAAAGGGATGCTCCTCACTTTAAAGAATGGATGTTTCCATTAATTTAGACAATCCTAGATGGTAGACAACAATTTGATTGGCCCATGATTGTGTCTGAAAGCTTACACAACCAAATGATTAGAGTGAGAGAAACCAAGAGTTTCTTCATGACCTCTTATGTGATTTAAGCAGTAGAAAGAAGAGGCATCTTTCCGGGTTTAAATGGAGTAGGGATTTTGGGAGAAGCTGATGGATAGAATAAGGTGTGGAATCACTATGATCAGCTCACCTTGTAGTCTTTTGAGCTACATTATAGAAGGGTTAATGATGCATTTTTATATGTCATTATTAACTAGCTTACGGGGGACCCAGGATATAGATTGAGCCAGGAGGCCATGTCATTCATCACAGAGTGGGGATATTGGTTTATCCAATACCCTGAGTTTACTTCTTTACGGTTGGCTAGATTTGATGGTCACCCTCACCTACTCCCTAGATGTTGCAGCAATAGGATTGTTTTAATGGAGTTTGTTTATCAAGCTTTGAGGGTTAATTCTAAATTTGGTATAATGCATAAGCCTGGTTGTCATAAGTTCCCCATGAAGTTGGGTGAATATAACTGTCCACACCTTGTGGGAGCTAAGGTTTTTTTCAATGAATTGATGCATCTAAAGTTGGGCTTGAACAATTCTAGGAAGCACTTTGATCCAAAGAAGAAGATGAATGCTTTGCTTGCTTTTTTTTTTGATAAACATTTCAATCTATTGGAGGAATTTTGGAGTGATCTTCAGGATGAGTATGACTTGAGGAAAAGAAATTATGAAAGGTTTCCTATCCCACTCATGGTGGAGTATGGGGTCAAGGTGGAAATTCTTGAAACATTATCAGATGATGGGGTGGTTTTAGATCCCCAATATGAGGTACAAAATATAGGTACCAAGAAATTGGATCCTGTAGATTGGGGTGCAAAGGAGACCATATATATTAAATAGATAGCAAGGCTAATGTTGGATAGAAGCATACAATGGGTCGTGCTAAGAACCAAAGAGCCTTGGGGTCGAAATTCCAAGAAAAGGAAAGGTGCAGGTACCACTCAAGGGTACAAGGAAGTGCCTCCTAAGGAGCCCTTGGAATTCTTCCCTCCTGATATAGAGGAATTTGAACTTGAAGTTCCAGATCAAGATCTACCTGAAGTACATGAAGAAGAAGTCCCAACAACACCTGGGGCCTCAAAATCAGTTGTAGGTGAGTAATCTACTCAATCTTGTCCTATAGAGAAGGCAAGTGGAGAAATGCCTAGGGGAACTCTCCATAAGGAAGATAAAACTCTGAAGGGAAAGGGTCTTGATGGTTGTTTGCAATGAATTGATGCACCTGAAGTTGGGCTTGTACACTACTAGGAAGCACTTTGATCCAAAGAATAAGATGAACTCTTTGCTTGCTTCTATTTTTTATAAACACTTCAATCTATTGGAGGACTTTTGGAGTGATCTTCAAGATGAGTATGACTTGAGGAAAATAAATTATGAAAGGTTAACTATCCCACTCATGGTGGAGTATGGGGTCAAGGTGTACATTCCTGAAACATTATCAAATGATGGGGTTGTTTTGGATCCCCAATATGAGTTATAAAATATAGGTACCGAGAACTTGGATCCTGTAGATTGGGGTACAGAGGAGACCATAGATATTAAACAAATAGCAAGGACGGTGTTGGATAGAAGCATCCAATGGTTCGTACTAAGAACTAAGGAGCGTAGGGGTCAAAATTCCAAGAAAAGGAAAGGTGAAGGTACCACTCAAGGGTACAAGAGGACGAAAAGAAGAATGCCTCCTAAGGAGCCCTTGGAATTCTTCCCTCCTGATAAAGAGGAATTTGAACTTGAAGTTCTGGCTCAAGATCGACCTAAAGCACTTGAAGAAGAAGTTTGAATAGGACTTGGGGCCTCAACATCAGTTGTAGGTGAGTCATCTACGCAACCCCCTCCTACAAAGCAGCCAAGTAGAGAAATTCCTAGGGGAACTCTCCATAAGGAAGCTGAAACTTTGAAGGGAAAGGGTCTTGAGGTTAAAATCCATGATGTAGAGACAAAATCTAAGGATACTCTGTCGAATAAGGAGACACTGGAGGAGACACCTCTTGATGAAATTGAGGATGTAGGAATTGAGCATGTTTTGATAGAGGAGGATCAAAGGAAGCTGTTTGAAGAAGCTAAGCGGGAATCAGATGCAAAGGCACAAGCTGATGCATTGATCAAACAATAAGAGTCGGATGCCAAAGCAAAAGCTGAAGCATTAGCAAAACAAGAGGAAATGGAAGAAAAAGCCCAAACTGATGCATTGATCCAACAACAACATTAGAGGCCAAATAGAAAGCTGATGAGTTGGCCAAGCAACAAAAACAAAAGGAGCAAGAGATCAGAATAAAGGAGGAGAATGACAAGTCATAAATTCTTCAAAAGATCCATGATCTTGAAGAAGAGAAGGCTAGACAAAGAAGAGAAAAGGAAGCCCTTGAGGCTAAATTTAAAATTGTTGAAGAGGCCTATAAGAAAATGGAAGAAGAAGAATGCTTACAAAAGGAAAAGGATGTTGAAGAACTTGCTAGGCAACAACAAAAGGAAAAGGAAGTATGGGACAAGCTCAAAGAATTGGAGAGAGAGAGAGAGATAAATTACTCAAAGAAAAGAGGTTAGAGGAAGAACGTTTGAAAAGGGAATGCGAAAATAAAAGGATATAGGAGTAGAAGGATAAGGAAGAGGCCAAGAGGGTTGCACAAGAGAATTTAGAAAAGGAGCAATAAAATGTGTAAGAAGTTTCTTCTCAATCTCAAGTTTCCATGTTACAACAATTATCTTCTGCTACAACTACCTCTTCCTTAGCACAAGTAGTCACTACTCCTAGTGCTCCTACATGGTTAAAGCTAGATCTCAAGAAGAAGTAGATAGCTCCACCACAACCTCTTAATTGGGAAGAAATGATGAAGGAGATAGAAAACAAGAGACCTAAGAAAAAGGCTAGGGTTTTTTATTCCACAAGGCTCATAGAGGCAGGAGAGATCATTGTTGAATGTGTAGTTCCAGTGGTGGATAAGGATAGGGAAGATATGCAAGTGACTGATTATCAATTGGGCATAGTAAACTTAGGGAGGCCTACAAGGAATCAACAAATGAACCTCATTGATGTTGTAGCTTCCTCGAAAAAGTCCAGGATGATTAAGGATAAACAAAGAAAGGACAAGCTTAAGGCTCAATTAAATAAATTGCATAGTTGCTTAAGAAATGTTTCCACTCCCATGTCCCAACAAGCTACTACCTTGGAAACTCCAGTCTTACTTAGAAAAAGAGAAGTTGACGATTTAGTACAAATGAGGAGTAAGTCTGGGATGCTGGATAGATGGATTGATAAGCTTAATCAAGAAGTTGGTGAAGTGTTGGTAAACAATTTTGAAATCCATTAGAAGGCACTTGAGTTGATAGAAGAAATGAATCATCATGCTGAGGACCTAGGAAAGCAGGAGTAAGGATATAGGGGATATATTCAGAAGATGAAAGACATCGGTAAGTTGCCAAAATCAACTCTTCTAGAGCAATCAATCCTTGAAGAAGATAATGCATATTTTCTAGAAAAGGCTTCAAAAATAATCCGGTTTAGGTCTAACTTCGTATATAAGCATAGAAATGAAGTTCAAGATGCTAGTAAAGACTTGAATGAGTAGCTTGATGAATTAGAAGCTATAATAGCTATTTTAGTCAATGTAGAAATACCGGTTAAAGAAGGAATGCCTTTGGATCAATTGAAGGAGAAATGGAACAATAGATTTCAGGAGGTCATGCAAAAAGATGATGATGGAGAGGATTTATTGTTGGATAGACTGATGGATATTAAAGAAGAGGTGAAAGCTGCTAGGAGAGAATTGACCAAATTGAAAGATATGTAGGAATTCGCCTCAACAGAGTTAAAAAGAATCGAATTTGAAGATAGCTGGGTCGATGGGCCTGATGTGGACATCCTTCAACAAGTGTTCTCTAGCTATGATGAATATATTTTTGAGCAAACTATGCAGGAGTGAGTTGGTAGAAAAATGTTCTATTTGTGGCATATGACTTCCCCTTTTCTCTCCTACTTTACAGGGAAATCAACATTTGAACTGGAGGTTTTCATCAGCCAATCTTGTCTCTTTTCTTAGGCATCATATTTTGCACAACAGGGCAATCAACCAGTCTAGTTTCTTGATGCGGTTCTGGTTTCTTGATTAGTGGATCTCAATTTTTGATTGAGAGGGATTTATACGTAGCATGTCTATATATAATTTTGAGCTCCATGTTGTAAAGGTCAGCTGATTGAAGTAGGATATGATGATAGCAGATAGGATTTTATAGCTTTGAGAAAATATACTTTTTAAGTTCATGTTTAATTTAGATACACTTTTTATATAGCTTTATGTTGGATTTGAAGTTCTTGGATGAGGTTAATGAACCATAATTGGTCTGTATGCCAGTGAGTTTGTTGTGTATAAATGTTTCTTATTTGATGCAAATCAATAGGGGAAACTAAATTTTTAAAGATTATTTCATTAAATTATCTATGAATGGAATTATTATATGTCTGTTGATCTATATTATTGGTAACGAATGAAGAGTTTTTTTTGATTCTTGTAGTATTTTTATGAATTGTTGTGATGATTAAATTAAGTATTGTGAATGTATGCAATGGTATGGATTGTTCTATGAGTTGCATCATGTTATGGTTTTGATCTATTAAGAAACACTAGTTGTTGATAATATATGTCTAGATGTTAAAGAATTTTGTTCATGTTTTACTGATCTATGCCTTGCTCTATCCTTTTTCTATTTATTTAAACTCCCCCATTAAACACAGATTGATGAATCTAATACAGTTTATATTCCTTATCACCAAAAAAGGCCTTTGAATATTACAGTTACATTGGCCAATTGAGTACATCAGACAGTTGAAAACCAACTACTAGAACCTTGGAAGTTAGGCTAGTATATGTTGTCTTTCTTTTTCATTGACCATCAACAAGACTCAAGCATTGGTTGAGGGATATTGCTAAGAGATAATTCTACTATGCACTTTTCCTTGAACTTTTGATAAGATTTGAAAAATAAGTTCTCATGAGGCTTAATAGTTTCTATAGGTTTAAGCCAAAAGAAATCCAATGAGAAATTCCCATGAGAAGACATGAGACAAAAGCCACTATGATGCACAATGAAAATTTTATTTCCAAATGGATATTTTAAGCATTTATGCACTAGAAACGAGATAAAATCAATGGATCATAGCCATGTATAGCCTAGCTTCACATGGAATTGGTATGACAATAGGATGATGGAGAATGAGACATTTAATTTCTTCAGTCTAACTTTTAAAGGGAGAGTGATCAAACCTATTGTAGGGAAATCAAAACCATTATGTGTTTTGATCCATGCTTTTGATTGTTCATAAGAATCTTAATAAAGTTCATACACAAACAAGAATTACTCAATGATCACATTATATACACACATAGGATCAATTAATATCCCATTGGTAGGATTGTCATTGATTCTTTCGGCTATGTAAAGAAGGTCATCGTGTGCATGTTTGATTATGTCATTTTGTGAGAAATAAATGTCAAGAGACATTTTGGTTTGGCCGTTACAAGGTTGAACATCAATGAGGTTGACAAAACTCATGAAAATTTTATGTTTGAACAATGCACTTATGTTGACCAATTAACTTGAATGCAAACAATTTTAAAAAAATGTAATTACATAAACTAAAAGCGAGATCTAAAAATAGCTAGAAACAAAGCAAATAAAGACAGATTTATTCCCAAAAATTTACAAAGTGAATTTTATAAGGACAAATTTTCCCTAGGGTAAATGAGTCCTTGCACAAGGGTTGAAAAAATTAAGAGTTGATTTTTTGAGTTAACGTTTAAGGTCTCTGATTTAGGTTTTAAACAAACATGCTTTCAGTTATAGATTTCCAGATTTTTATAATGAAATGCATGTGAAATTTGATGACAAACAAAAATCAAAATTAACACTTTCTAGATGTAATTTTCTTTGAATTTTTTGATGTAAATGAATGAAAAGCACTAATATGCAAACTACTATGTAAAATGAATGCATTATGTATGCCAAATTTTGATTTTTTTGGAGATTTTAAAGGATGCAAAATGCAATTTTGAAACCCTAAATGAAATGCAAGCTAATGCAATTTTGAAAACGTTAAATGAGATGCAATGCAAAATAATGCAAATCCTAGATCTAGGGTTTTGAAAGACTACCAAATCAGAAAGCTTATAGTGTAAGAATGTCAAGTTCACCAAAATGAAACAAAGAAAAATAGGGTAGGGTAGTGAAAGGGTTCACCACAATGGAAGAATGACCTAATAAACCTATTCTTCTTTCAGTTTCATTAGAAAAAAAGAGATCTCTCCCAAGGATAGAATTGAATTTCAACCTTGAGGTGAGTCAACTCTATGGGGATGGGGGATCTCTAATTTTCCTTATGACATAAAATGATTGAAATGCACTTTTGGGAGATGAAAATAAATGCCAAATGAGCTCAATTATGTGATGTAAAACTTGAAATGTAGAGTTAAAGGATATCACAAATAGAGATAGTAATTTTTGGGCATACCTGAGAAGGGAAAACTGATGTGTACTTGTCACCAAAAGTGGTTGTTGAGTGTCGTACAAGGATAGATTTTCCCTAGGGTGAATGTGCCTTTGTACAAGGATACAAAATATGATTTCACAATCCTTAGATCTCAGATCTAGGCTTCCGATTTCTCCAGATTCCACTATTGGAAAATCAAAAATAAATTTTGTAGGTGAGTTTTTGTGGCTTGACAACTTTGATGATAACTTTGACAACTTTTCAAAATTGCACTTTTGATCCAATTTTAGTCCTTCTTCACCTACAAATTTTCACACACAAAGAGAGGGAATTTTTTTTGGTTTTGGGTGAATAAGGGTTTGCCTTGGTCAAACCATGATTTGGTAATTAAACCTTGATAATGAAATAATGGAAAATGTAAGGAATGATGAATCTACAAATTTATTTCATAACTCACCAAATCTTTAATGGATGCCCTTAAAGGACTAAAGGCTAACACATCTCTCTAAGGAGCTTGATCTTGCTTGAATTGGCTTGAATGATTTCTTGATTTGATGCTTGAATGCTTGCTTTAATATTTGAAACCTACATCACAATGTTAGCTCCAAAACATAATATGAACACACATAACTTTGACATGATGATATTATCTTGATTGCTATTGTAGATGCTTGATAAATCTTCTCTTTCATGCTCTTGACAATAATATTTTCTCTAGGAATGCTTGCATAAAGTGTGTTTGATTTGAATTGATAAAATAACTTTGTATTTATAGCTATTTATCTAATTTCTTGAAAATTAGATTCCACAAGCTAACGCTTGGAACTTGAATTTGAATCATAAAATGCTACCAAAAACATGTTAAAAATTAGGTCTTGGCACTTAAGGAGGACCCATTCCGAATGGGTCCTAGGACCTAAATCTAGGACACACAATTTCCAAGGTGCTTAAAATAATGTTAGCGTTTGTTTAATGTCAATTTCATTTTTAGAAAATGGGAATAATTAGGCTTAAGAATGCATAATTTAGGAAATTAGAAGTTTAATTAAGTCCAATTAATTAAGGGGATGCAAACATAGTGTGAAAATGTAAAGGAGTACATTTTCCTACACTATAGAAGAAATACTCTCCAACATTAGTTTTGAATTTTAAAATCTTTATAATAGAAAGAATAATGAAACAAAGAGGTCCTTAAGCATTCAAATTGATATTAAGGTAAGTATTATTGTGTGTTTTAAGATAATCACATGTGAATACAACTTTACTATGATTTTGATATCTATAGTCAAAGTGTTGATTAGGAGAGAGGGCCTGAGAGTGATGCAAGCTAACTTAAGGGGTTGATATGACCTTGTACATGTGATAGTGGTAATTTTTTTATTAACCATATGCACATTAAGGTGGATTATATAGAGATTTCACTATCATGAAAATATTTGATCGCGGAAGGAAGTGATGGTATACTGCAGGCACATGACTGGATGAAGAGTTGTGTAGGATTGCATGTTGTAGTCTTGAGTGTCCTCTCCCTTTCTATTGAATATTTGTGGCTCTCAACACAATTTCTATGTGGGGGGATCTTTTGTTTCTTTTTTTTTCTAATATTGCTAGTAGTTTTCAATTTTTTCATGGCATGGTGGTCTAAGTTTTTTAGACTTTTGACTATGTGCTTCTTTTTTAGTTTGATTTTGTCTTCTCCCTCATCCTTTGTCAAAGACTGGTGATAATAATTAATTCAAAGGTTATTTTAGATGATGTCCTATACCTATCTAAACATGCTTTAACTTTTAAGTTCATGGGAATCTAGATGTTACAAATTTTGGAATTTTGGACTTGTAAAAACTAGAATTTGGAAGGAGACACAAAGATAATAATGGTTGCAAATGGTTATTTCATAGTGGTTTTCACCAAAATGGCAGATCATAATATGATCTTTGAGGGAGGTATTAATGATTGTAGCAATTAACTAGAGTATATCCTATCTCCAAAATTCTATTGGGAGCTTAGGTAAATGCATCCAAATAAGAATATTTATCAATATTTCCTCCAAATCAAACTTATGCTCATATTTATGTTGAAATAAATTTAAATAATCAACTTCCAAAATTTGTTGAAATTAGGCTAGGGAATATGAATTGGATCCAACAAGTTGACTACAAAGTTGTTCCCTTCTATTGTCAAACTTGTCATGATTAAAAACATCTCTAAATGAATTGCCCAAACTTGGGGTCCAGACTCTCTCAACCCTCCTTGAATTCTCATTTAGTTAATCTAAAGGCAAAATAAAATTCTCCAACTCCTCCAAATCAACCAAATTTTGATGGATTTATTCTAGTGAAGCCTTGAGCAAAGGGGAAAGGTGAAAATTGCTCTAAAAAACAAAACATAAGAGGATTTTCTGACAAGTTTGATATTTTGGAAAGCTTTAGGGAGATAGAGACGATGGATTTTAGTGGAATCCCTTCCAACCAAGGTATTACTTTTAAAGAACCAAGCTCAGATGTAGCTCCTTTGAATAACTCTATAGATCTTGAGGCCCAAGGGTCTCCAATTTAGATTTATTTAGTCATCAAGGAATTGGTGCCTTCTAAATGCCCAAATGAGAATGTTGGTGTGAACCCTTAAACCTGTAATTGCACAAAAACAAAAAAAAAATTAAGATGTTAGATCATATGTAGGCAAGAATGAAGGATTTCCCATGAAATCCATTTACTAAAACTTAAACTAGGAAAATTAAGAACAAAGTATAAAAATGCAAACGAATCGTAATTAAGCAAGTAAACTTGTGATCCCATGGGGGAATTGGTGCCAATTGATTTGTCAAAATTGGCCCTTTTCCAACTCCTAAATTGCAATTTTGATGATGGTGGATTGATCAAATCTCCATGATGAGATTTGAGCATAACCTAGATATGGAATTATGAAAATGATGAATATGAGGAATGATGTGCACAAAATTGGCTCTCAATATCAAGAGAGTAAATTTGCATGAAATTGTGGATGAATAATGAGAAGATAAGACTTCCATTTATAGATTTGAATTTGGAAGAGAAAGCAAGATTTGGGAAATGTGGGACTAACTTTCACCCAATGGCCAAATGCCACTTGTCACCATGTGAATGGTTGATGGTTGTGCACATTTTGGCCAAAGTGCCAATAAATGCAATTAGGTGGAATTTGAAATTGAGGAAATGACATGTGAGAGGGAAAAAGGAATGAAATAAATGCCACTTGGCTCAATGCACAAGGACATATAAGGGGAGTGAATTATTTGTTGGAAGTACCCATCCAGTTGGACTTTTTGAATTCAAACTTGAGGGAATATTCCATTTTTTATGCCATGTGAGAGAAAATAGAGATTTAATAAATGAATTAAATCTATTTTCATGTGCAAGTTGCATTCTCTAGAATATTTTAGTGATAGGGATTAACTTAATCAAAATTTGATTAATTTAATGAGAGGTTAGGTGATTTGACAATTTTGACTCAAATTTATGAGTTGATTTAAATCAGAATTGAGAGGAAGTGATTTAATTAAATACATGATTTTGATTTATTTAACTAAGAGGGGAAATGTTAGATTAGATCAAATAAGGTTTAATTTATTCAATTTAATAAGAGGACTTTAGAAACTTTAATCAAATAAAATGATTTATTTAATTAAATAGAGACATAAGGTTAATTAAATTAAATTGATTAATTTAATCAATGGAGGAGAAAGACTTAATCAAATAAATAATGATTTATTTAATTAAGAGACAAAAGGTGATGAAAAGTTGAGAGTATGATTTAGGAGGAAATATCGTTAGTAGTCAGGATCAAGTGTGCCGAATTGAACTTGTACATTTTCCATGTCTACAGTTGGTATTACTAAGGGATATACATTGAAGATATAAAGATAGAAAATTTTTAATTGGGAATAGAGGTTAGGTAGACCCTTGGAGATTTGGGGCCTACCTCAAGGGTAAAATATGAAATTAAAAAGAAGGCTTTAACTACACTAGGCTTGTAGTAAAAGAACATTAAGAAAGAAGGAAATGATAAAATATCTAAGGCTAGAAGGAAAAAGGAACAGGAAAAAGTGAAATTGATAGGGGAGTCATTGGTTGAATTTGTTGCTATTAGGACACTAGATACTCACTTTAGTACTCCTAAAAAAATATTATTCTCTCTTGGAATTATAGGGGGTTAGGTAGCACCCCTCGTTAAAAGGCTACCAAGAATTTGATCTGAGATCATGCTCTAGATATTATTTTTACTCAAGAAATAAAACTCCCAGATGATGAAATGATTGGCATCTCTTCTAGGATTTGGAATGAAGGCTGATTTCAATGCATTGGGGCTCATGGTATAGTAGGAGGTCTTTATTTTTTGTAGGATCCATGCAAAATCACTCTGAGATGGTGGATTGCAACTAGAAGTTCCATATTTTTGGTGTCTAGGAGCTTTGCTACTAGAAAAGATATTTTATTCACTAATGTGTATGATCCTTCAAATTTGTTAGCTAAGGCCCAATTCTGGTTCCAAATTAGGAATGCATGTTCTTTAGTTCCTTCTTTACCTGGATCATTGCTAGATATTTCAATGCCATTAATAGTTTGAAATAAAAATTAGGAGGTGTAGGAAAGCTTGGTCCTTCTTCCTCTAGGTTTAGAGATAATATTTCCATCCTCAATTTTTTTGATGTAAATGGTCAAGTAATGGCCTATTTACTTGGAATAATAGATGGAGAGGGGTTGGAGCTATCTCTAAAATATTGGACATGTTCATGGTTTCAAAATTCTAGATTGGTAATTATTGGGCTCCTTAGTTTGAAATTCTGGGTTGGGTGGGATCTAACTATTAGCCCTTCAAATTATCTTCTACCTTGATTTATTTCCATAAAAATGCCGTGTTTATGTTTCAACTTATGTGGCTCAGGGATTCTAACTTGGCTAGTCTAGTTGAAAGATGGTAGTTGGAAGGGAGGCCAACTTTTGGCATAACTATGTATTCCTTCTTCAAGAGGCTGCAATATATTAAATCCAATCTCAAAAGATGGAATAGCTCTTCATTTGGTAATATTTTCAATATAAAAAATAAGACTCAATCACATCTTGATAGAGTCACTTCTATAATCAAGGATCATGGTATGTCAATGTATTGTGTGGAAAAAGAGACCCTAGACCTAGTGCATAGATCACTAAGATCAATATTTGGCACATTAGAAACCAAGCCAACAACGGTATGAGATTGGATAAAAACCTAAAAGGAGAGCCAATATTCCCTAGATTTGGTTCTTTTCTTGCTTTAAAACTTGATTGAATTTAATATGGATTAATTGATTTAATTTAACTATGCAACCTTTAATTTGAAAACATAATTTTTTCGCACTGATGAAATAAAAATTCTAGAAAAAAAAGACAAATATGAGGGGGGAAGAATTTCATGTACCTGTGATATAAATATTAAGTTTAAATGAGAGGACAAGGGTAATAGGCACCCTATACTGAGTGATTTTGGGCTCTGTAATTTTCAAATTTGAAGCTCCCAAGTGTACACTCTGTAATTTTTCTCTATAATTTTTTGTCTTTGGCTTTGAACCTACAAAATCACAATAAAGAGGGGAAAGGGGGTGGATATACAGGAGTTTTTCTAGCTCAAACCCCTTCTTTGGTATTTCTACCTCCATGAATAGCTGATGGATTGAGTGATAAAATATGTGTGCTCTTAACCTTAAGGGCATGTAAGGTTGTAATGAGTTACAATGATAAAAATCCTACTCAAGTGTGTTAGAGAAGGATTCCTAAATTACATAAAAAAGATCAACCCAAGAGAAAATCAAATACCCTTAGGAAAATATAAATGCATAAATACCTTTCTTAGGGTGACAAGTAGATCAAAGTCTAGAGATGAGAACACTCTAAAAATAGCTCATTCGATGCTTGAAAGAATCCAAAGCTATATCCAATACCTAGATTCCATCATGTTATTCCATTGGCATAAACATCTAATCATTTTGACAACTTTAATAATTCTGAAATTCTCCTTGTAAATCTAGAAAAATGAACATTTTGATAGAGCCTTACTGTACTTGTTATTGCTTCCTCTTAATTTTGAAATAATAATTCATTTTTATATAGTGGAACATAGGAAAAAATTAAAGTGTAGGACAACTCATTTGATTTTCATTTTTGGGATTAATTTACCACCAAGGCCCAACTTTAAAATTACATCTCTGAAATTAGAGACCAAAAAAATGGGAAATTAAACTTATCGGGAAAAAAACCTAGACTAGGGTGTTTTGCACCCTTGGCTAGCTCTTTTTTATTGAACAAAGTTTAATTTGGATATATAGGGTTCTCTTAAATCAAAACTTCTCCAATATAAGGGCACTTTTTAGGGTTATTTCGATGATGCTTGATTGATAAAATAGTTTCTAAGGTAGTACAAGTACGTTCTTTTAGATTGATAGGAATAATTAGGACTAGGGGATGTCTAAAATGTATTAATGGATAGGTTAACAAAGAAAGTTACAAATAGAGTGTGAAATTGTACTATCACCTTAAAGGGAGTATAATTTTTGATACTACATTTAACCCCCACTTTAGCAGCCATGTGACACTACGTGCATATGCAAGCTAAAGTACTGAAAGTAAATCATACAATAAAACCAAAAAGGATATCATAGAGAATATAAAACATTCATGAGAGAATGTAGACCCCAATATGTAGTAATCTATAAAACCACAACATTAGGAAGTGCATCCTACAAAATCAATTCATTAGAAATTTTTAAAAAATATCCTACGTATACAAAAAAATGTGTTAGATCAATCCTTTTAAAGAGAATAAAATTCAAGGGTAGATGTATGTCCCCTAGTTCCCCTTGCTTTATAAAGGTTGAAATAAGGTAGCAGTATCACCACATCAAACTGATTAGTGTTTTGATAAAAAAAATATTATGGCAGGTCATGGAAACATAACACCAAGTACCAATAAGCATAAAACATGAAAGAGGGTGAAACTACAATTTCAATGCAACACACAACAGAAAAATTAGAGTTCACAAGCTCAAGTTATGTTGATTTAAAGATGACATGGTATGAATAATATGTTACCAAATTTAGCTATAAGTTATAGCTTTTTTACATTTTTTCTATTCATTTTCACTTTTGTAGTTTGAGAGCATTGAGAGCTAAGTAAAGCAATCCTAGAAGAAAAAATTCTACAATGATGATTGTATCACACACCAAAGCTTGAGGCTTTGAGGGAGCACATCACACAAGGTGCACCAACACAAGAGGTGAGTTGTGTGTTCACTTTATTATAGGTAGGAATTCTATTTTAAGCATTTTTATTGGTTATTTTAGAAATGGGGTGTCCTTGATCATCATGGGTTCCCTAGACCTTTGAGGGCTCCCTTGATTAGCATGGGCACCCCTGACTAGCCACAAAGGTATATAACATGTACTCTACTATTTGATTTTGATTTATCCTTGAATGTATTACTAATAAAGAATCTTTCTTTTTTCTGGAAGGGCCCTCCACGCATGCAAAAACACTTGAGAGGCCACTTGTTCACACTTCTTTGTGATTGGGCCACACAACTCTTAGTTCTAGAGCAACACCACCTATGTGTAGTTAGTTTATTCTAGGCGTACATGATGCTTTCCATGAGATACTATAACTATATGCTTATGGAACTCATGGAGCATTGGGATACTGATACCTCTACCATCCAACTTCTGATGGGAGACATGACAATCACATTGGAGGATTATATCGTATTCTTTGACTACCCATTTGGGGTATGATTGTTAGGTATGATGAGGAGTAGACCATAGAGGAGATCCTAGTTGATCAGTGTTTTTGCACCAGTGATTATTTTCCATGTGATGACAAGGGATGAATCCACTTATGGTGTTTACTACATGTGGGTGTTGATGTTCTCATTCTTCATCGAATTATGATTAATACTGTAGCATTGGCAGTTTCACCAAATTGACATGGAAAAAACTTGCATGGGGGCCTTGTCCATATGATACAAGAAATTAAGGCATGACATGCCATGTTTTCTTAGGGCTGAGTCATGTTAGCACAACTATACTATGATTTTAGATGGTATACTCATTACAAGATATAGAGTCACATGACCTATACTCTTCTTTAAGTATGGGTGTTTCAGAACATTGCTTGCATGTGACCTATGGGAAATCTCGTGGAGGTTCCATGGACATATTCTCGGGTCTTTTGTTATCCTCTTAGGATACCTTAGTAGTACAAAGATCAACTATATTGGCACACCACCTTTGATTAGCTAGACACTACGAACATTGTTTGGAAACCCTATAGGATATTACAACCCTAGATAGGCCTATCATGACAGTTAGCTAGGATGAAACACTAATAGTTTCTTTATCAGTCACTATGAGTATATTTTTATTCCATTCTATTATGACTAAGTGATGAGATAATTCAGTCACACTCAGGGGGTACCATCTCTCAATCAACCTATCTCAATTCGAATCATAATGGTGTCATGCCACAAGACATAGCTCATCCTACCATCGCAAACATCCCACTAATTGACTTGAATGATGAGGAGAAAGAAAAAAATCTTGTGTTTGATGTGGATGATGTTGATCCACCACTACACACATCAAATAGTGGGACACCACACATCCAAATCTTGTATTTCTTGTAGACCATCCTAGTAATGATACCGCATCATGGCCATGACATCAAGAGGATCACAAGGAGAAGGAGGATCAACCACTGTAGTAGCAATGAGAGGTATAGAGGAGTAGAAGGGGCTAGAGATGCCCCTGAAGAGAGACCTAAATTTTTTCCTCATGTATCATGAGCACATCTCTAGATACACCTAAGATACCACCTATTGACGATCATGGGGAGATTAGTGGAGCAACACATACTATGCACCCAAGTTCTCGAGGGAGTGTGGACATGGCCATCATAGTCATATGCCAAGATCCCCACTGGTGAGCTAACAATCCATATTATACAATATGTTATGATTTTTACTTCACTTTATAGTCTACTAGTTACTATGTTTATATTTGAGTTACACCTTATATCATGCTATTATTTGATGTTTTTTTTGTTTTTCACTTTTTTACAGTTGACACTCAAGATTGTATCGACTTTTTGTGCTGAGTAATATCAAAGATGGTTCCTAATATGCAACCACATTAGACAATGCGAGTTGAGAATAGGCCACCACAGAGTGTGGGGTGCCATGTAGAGGTGTTTGAGCCTATAACATGATTGAGGATTACACATGAGGATTTGAGAGCTACCTATGAGGAGTTGAGAGATGAGAGAGATCAAGCTCTTGTTGAGAGATAAAATCCTACCTACAAGAGGATCTTAGCAAGGTACAAGTGGAGAGAGATAAGTTCCAACAATCCAACAGAAGCACACAATAGCAGTTGAGGCTAATGCCAAGCTTAGAGGTGAGTTGAGGGTTGCACTAGCATGGAGTGTCTCTAGGAGCTACTAATGGTATATGATCTCACATTGACCACCACTACTATGCCTCGAGGAGTCTAGTAGCAATAAGCCTATAGGATGATGATATATCTTTTGTATGAAAAACCATATTTTGTCACTAGGGTCAGTGTAGGATCATGGGGGTCCAAACTAAGCCTTAAGTGGCAATAAAAATTCAAAAAAACAGAGTTAGGCAACTTGACATCAAAATTTGAATAGGTTATTAACATAATTTCAAAAATATATAACAATAGGAATTGTAGGAAAGTGAATGCAGTTTCTAAGATACTAGTCCTTTTTTGGAAAAAAGTAAATCTATTTGGTGAAAATTTGAAATTTCAATGTAGTAGTACTAAATTTTTGAGAAAAAAATAAAAAAGCAAGTGTATGTTTGACCAACATAAGTACAAGATTTTTCTTTTTGAAAATTTCAATATAAGTAGAGGATACATGCCCGAATAAGCTCCATTTTTTTTTTGAATTTTTTTGCAAGTAAATAATTAGTTAACAATTTTTTTATTAGAAATTCTAAAAAATATTAAAACTTTTTTATTTGACCACCATAACTTGGTCAAAAATTTATGAAGCAGAGAATGTGTTGTATCTTTCATATTCAAAAAAATGAAATCATTTGAGAATTACAGATGTTTTTCAATCAACCTATCAATTGGGACTTGAGTCATAATGCATGTAGAAAATCAATAATAATTATCTATTAAATTAAAAATAAGGCATATCTTATATTGGTGGAAAGCTGACAATTTTCTCAATAAACCCTTTTTGTTTGATCAAAT
Source organism: Sequoiadendron giganteum (assembly GCA_007115665.2). Taxonomy (NCBI): domain Eukaryota; kingdom Viridiplantae; phylum Streptophyta; class Pinopsida; order Cupressales; family Cupressaceae; genus Sequoiadendron; species Sequoiadendron giganteum. The sequence continues at coordinate 278,208,463 of CM021104.1, read as the reverse complement.
TCTAATAAAAAACGTCATCAACTGCAAGGGAGAACTTTGGAAAACTAAGGAAAATTTCTAAACACAATTTTACAATTAACTTTCTAGGTATGACACCTCCAAGCCAAATCCAAAGGCTGCAAATTTTGGTAGACAAAACATATATTCATTTGAAATGAATATCCGTTCTTATGGGCATAGAATGGATATCTGTTTGTAGTGGGATATCCATTCTTATGGGCATAAAATGGATATATGTTTATTATAGATATCATATAAATTTAGTGTTTTTAAAATATTTTGTATTATTAATATATAATAAATATTATATATTAGTAATACACAATATATACTATATACTATATATATATAGTATATAATATATAATATATACTATACTATATAATATATTATATATATTATATATTATACTATATACTATATATTATATATTATATATTATACTATATACTATATATTATATATTATATATTATACTATATACTATATATTATATTTTATATAATATATAATATATACTATATGTATAGTATATATATTATATATTATATACTACATTATAATATATATAGAGAGTGTGTGTGTGAGAGAGAGAGTTACCTAGGTAGGGCGGGAGGGAGAGTTATATAATATATGCTATATATCGTATATATATTATATACTATATACTAAATTATAATATATAGAAAGTGTGTGTGAGAGAGAGTTATCTAGGTAGGGTGGGAGGGATAGACAAAGGGAGAGACCTAAGAGAGAGGGATAGAGGGAGGAAGATAGATCAAAGAGAGAGAGGGATTGAGAGAGAGAGAGTTATCTAGGTGGGTTGGGAGGAAGAGACCTAAGAGAGAGAGGGATATAGAAAGCTATCTAGGTAGGGTGGGAGAGAGACCTCAGAGAGAGAGGGGGATGAGAGGGATAGAGGGAGGGAGAGACCTAAGAGAGAGAGGTCTAGTAAGAGAGAGTTATCTAGGTAGGGTGGGAGGGATAGAAGGAGGGAGAGACATAGGAGAGAGATAGTTATCTAAATAGGGTGCCCAAGGGAGAGACCTAAGAGAGAGAGAGAGGGAGAGAGAAGGTTATCTAGGTAGGGTGGGAGGGATAGAGTGTTGGAAAGAGACACTGCAAATATTATTTTGTGTTGTCATTGATGGAAACCCTAGTTGATGATCGGATCCACACATCATCATTTGATCATATCAACAATTGGATTGCAAACAATTAAGGAAGAATAAATCATCTGACAGTTTTGTGTTAATCGATTCACATGAAGATTTTCTGTTAATATTTTGTGCTGCGTATCTTAGGGAAGGTTGATTGATGTATGCTTTGTGTTCTCCATGAATATTAGTGCCTCGTATTGATTCATGTGTGAGTTAGAAGATCTAGTTGGCTAATTCTTTTCTTTATTAGTACAAAAGCCAACATCTTGAATGTAACATGTTGCAAATGTTTGGGAAATAATTTTTTAAGTATTTTTGTGTTCATACATGCTAATGTTGATCATTTCTATGCTATATCCGACTTTGGTTGGTGCGCATTAAGGATTACTCATGATTTGAGCCGACAAGCATAAATATTTTTTTGTGTTCTATTGAAATTAACATATTGTGATTAAATTCTTAAGTCACATATATATATAAGAGATCATTCATATCAATTTGATTTATGAAGAAGATATGTTGATGCATGTTGTGAATCAGAGTAGAGTAGAAAAGTGATAATGCATAGTTTCACTTGTGCATAACGGATTTGTGTTGCAAGTATCAACAAAACAGAGTAGAAGTGCAAAATCAGTCTAAAGAATAGAAGATCGATTGTTGAGCCTAATCGAAACTATAATCGAGCATATGTAGATGCTATTTTCTCAGTTCAAATTCTCATATGGATTTAATCTAATTTTCTTTGTAAGACAGTGAGTTTGCTTTGAGCAGTGAGCTCTAGGCAGTGCGCTTGAATGCAAGTGCATTCCCCATATTGTAAACTTCATTTGAGTATACTCAGATCATATTATGGATTGGACATCCACCATGGTTTTTCCCCTAATAGGGTTTCCACGTAAAAATTCATGTGTTATGGTGTTGTGGTTGTTTGTTTTATGTTCATGCATATTTATTTTGAATGAATATTTTAAATGCTTGAAGGATAAAAAAAATAAGGTTAGAAATTGTAGAACACTGATTCACCCCCCCTCTCAGTGTTGTTTGATTCCAACAATTGGTATCATAGCTAGTTCCTCAGAAGAATAAGTCTAACAACTTGGGGAGATCTTGGAAAGTGTTTCAATGGATTCAAGTAGTCTTTAACAACAACTTATGGTGGCCTTAGATGATCTTGATTAGTCAAAATCTGAAGTTCATAAATTGCAAACAAACCTCATGGATGCTGAGAAATTCATTGTCATTGAAATATAAAATCAATAATTCCAAGGAGAAGAGAAAGGAATTTTGTGATTAGATCAAGAAGAATGATAGTAAAAGCATTGAAGATGAGCAACTCAGTCAAGCCCTGAAGGAAAAGACAAAATAATGTGAAAAGGTTACCAAAGATAATACAGTCCTAAAGCAGGAAATGGAATCTATCATGATGAGGATGACCAAGGAGATTGAAGAAAAAAAAAGAATGAAGAGAAGCTTGCATAGTATTTGAAAGAAAAATATGAAGTATGCAACCATTTGGACAATGAATTGGAACAATCTAAAAACAATGAGGAAGTACTTGAAAAATAGATTGACGATCTCAAAGATGAACTTGCTACTGCAAATGAGTACAAAGAAAAGTTAAAATTTAGCTCAACCAAGCTTGATGAGTTGATTAACTGTCAAAGGACAAATGATGACAAGTGAGGTCTTGGTAATGAAGAAGGAGAAAGTCCCAGATCTGGACAAAGGAGACCTAGGCAAGAAAATTAGATAAATAGAGCTAGAAGAAATCCGGTAAGACAACCTAATTCTCAAAGATTCAATGGCTAATGTTTTACTTACAATAAATTTGGTCATATAGCTTCTCAGTGTAGAAAAAAAATGAATCCAAGTGGTCCATCATTCTCAGGCCAGTGCTTTAATTGTAATAAGTTTGGTCACAAGTCAAATGAATGCAAAAATGTGATGAAAAAATTTCATAGAGATGTCAGATGTTATACATGCAATAGATCAAAATAAAATCAGTGGAACAATTGGTCTAGATAGAAAAATGTTGTGTGCTATAACTGCAATAAATTTGGTCACATTGCTAGATTATGTTGGAATAGAAAAGGTCCAGTAAATCAAAGGAGACACATGAAAAAGGATGTTAAGGGAAAAGGAAAAGTCACTACATAAAGGAGACACATGAAAAAGGATGTTAAGGGAAAAGGAAAAGTCACTACATATGTGATCAAGAAGCAAATGCAGAAGAAATGGGTGAAGAAAAGTCCCTCTAATGAAGAAAATGCACCAGTACTAGAATATGCTTTTGGTAATTTCTCCAAGAATTAGTTTTAGGCTTTTGGCCTAGGGGGAGCTATCAAGAAAATCTCTTAACCCCCTACCGGTAACTGACATCGGAATGTGGATAAGTACAGTAAGTGCATAGATTCTATACAAATACTATTGAACCTATTAGAGAGACTATTATGTAGTATTGGAGGTCCGTAGAAGAATTATCTGTCACGGTGCATGGAAATAGTGTAAATGGATGAGTTAGGGTAAAAGCATCTATTATGATAAAAAGTGTTAAGTGTGAGAGTAATAAAAGGTCATTCCTATCCTTCATTTTTCACTTAGAATTTTGAATAACTCTGAGGTGAACCTTGGGTGAATTGAGGCGAAATTCAAGTGTGAAGAAGCTTTCAACAATCAAACTATGATCCGACGTAAAGGTATTTATTAGCAAAACCTGTAAATTTATGAATTGGTGAAAATGGCTACTCCATTGGTAGTTGAAGTTAAGGATAGGCCCCATCCCAAATTCAAATGGAATCCCTTCAAGTCTATCAAGACTGACCCATTAGGTGCTTTTTGATCTGTTTTGTCCGATGTCTTACACAGTGAAGATATTAGGGAATATATTCATGAAAACATTGAAGAGCAAGGAAGCTCGCAATTGCTGAATTTGTATAACAATCACATTATAGGAGAATATTTCTGTTTCAAGCTAGAATTTAAAACACTAGAAGAGAAGAAATTTAATCAGATTATTAAATTCCCTGTGTTTGAAGAGAGTGAATGGGTTTGATACATCTTGAGTTGAGTTCATGATGAATTCATGTGGTTAAGTATACCCTTCAAGATTACGAAGGAGGCTATAAGTTCTGTTACAGGTTTAAATTCTTTCGGTGGATTACCAATTTTGAAGTCTGTAAAGAATCAAATGGTGACTAATGCAATAGGTTCAAAATATGATCAAAGATCCATGACAATCAAAGATATCATTGAAATGGATGTGAAATTTTCATCGATGATCATTGGTTACATGATATATCACTCAAGTTAGGACAATTCTGTGTCTGGCACAAACATTTATGCAACCTATCAAATGGTAAAGGAGAATGCAGACTATGATCTCTATGAATTGCTCAAGAGTTAGCTGATGGAAAATATTGGCAATATTAGAAAGGACAAGAAAAATTCCTTTAAGTATGGTAACTTTCTGTTATGTTTATTCTTCTATTTCATGAAAGAAGTTCTGGGTGTTGGAAAAGTACATTGGCAAGGCGGTCAACCTGTAGCTATTTAGATTAGAGAGATGTTGTATGAAATTGGAAATAGTCAATCCAAAATAATTGCAATCTAGGGATACTTCAAGAATTTTCAGAATATGATGCATCCCAGAGAAATAATTCCTACCTCTATTGTGGAAAAATATAAGGATACTATCTATTTTATGGTAGATATTGATCAATGCATGATGGAAGACGTTGATCCTAGAATAGTCTAGATCATGTTGATTGGTTATGAAGTTGAAGAGCAAATTCTAGAAATGTATGCACAACATTTACTGAGAAAGCCTCTAGATCCATCAGAAGAGAGATTTGGTACTTATGCAGAAAAAGATATATAGGTGCACAATGAACTCAAAAAATGTGTGATAGTTAGAAAAGTAAGAAAAGAGGTAGAAATCTTAGAGAAAAGAATGGGCATATCTACAAAAAAATTAAAAGAGGCTAGAAGGAAAAGAGAAGAAGCTGAAGCAAAAAAAGAGCTAGCAAAAAATGAATTGCTAGTCTGGCAACACCATCTGCTCAAACTAGGTCAACAAAGAACTTTGCATCCCTATCCACCCTTGTAGTGAAGCCAATCCCTGTGAAAACTAAATCTAAGGGATCCGGTAAGAGGAAGAAGAATAAGAGAACAAAAGTCTATGAATTTTTCTCAGAAGATGAAGAAACTGAGTCAGATGAATATGTGAGAGAAATAAAGCATATGGGCACCGAGGCAACAAAGGTTACTAAAAGAAATCCCTCCTGTGGAGATGACAAAGCAAAGAAAGAGGTAAAAATTGACAAACTTGGTATGTTAGTAGAAGAATTTGAGAAAGCTTTGGTTAAAGATGAAATTCTTAAGCTGCTTTGTAAATGGTATGAAACTTTTGATAAATCTGGTCAAATAACTCTTGAGGAGGCTACAATAAAGCATTTAAATGTTTTCAATAAAGTTCTGATTGAAATAATGCCTAATTTACCTAAATTCTTGTATGAGATTTTGGAAATGAGAAGAGTAAATGCTAGATCAGAAGAACAGAAAATGAGAGAAATAATTCTTGTTGAGTTATGTCCAATAGTGTCTATGGAAGAAATGAAGACAATACTAAATAAAGCTAAAAATGAATTCAAGAGAAAGACAAGAGTGAATAAGCTCATGATTGGTCAGAATGAAGAAGTTGCAGAAGAAATTGAACAAATTCTGAGAAAAGTTTTATTAAGCAACATAATTGATGTTGTCTCTGAAGATAAAGATGTCTCATCTAGTTTGGCAGAAGAAGAAGAAAAACAAGATACAGTTGAGGATACTCATATTCCTCCTAATGTGGACAATACAAAAATACCTATGGAGATTGAAGTTCCTAAAATTGTATCGGTTGAGAAAGTTGAGATTCCTGAAGATAAGCAAGAATCTGCAGCTGAGGAAACAGTGGTTGAAGAAAATAAAGTTGATGTGAAGGAAATTCCAGTGGAAGCAAGAGACACTGCAGAGGTAGTGAAGAAATTTTTGATAGACCAAAAGGAAGAATTTGATCCTGAATTGGTTGAAGGTCCTATCAACCTATCCACTTTGTCTCCAATTCAGAAAATGAAGGTAGCATCATTTTACCAGGCGAAAGCTAGAGAAGAACTGTTGAAGTCTCACATTGAGGATAGTGAACTCTTAAATCTTGCATCTAGAGTTCTGGAGAAGATAATTCCTACTCATATCAAAAATCTGACTAGTTCCTCCTCCGGTGAACTGAAGAAGCTCATCAACTTTGTAAGTACTCATTTCTAGTCACTTGAGAAGTCAACCATGGTTAAATTTCAGAAGGATTTTGATGCCAAAAGGTTAAATACGTTGCAAGAAATGATAACAAATGATAAAACTTTGTTAGCCACCTATTTGAAGAATATTCAAAATGCTCTATTTGAAAGTGGAAAGATTTATAAGTCATGTTTGTCTTTGACAAAATTTACTAAGGTCAATGAGAAGAAGGTTAAGGATCTTGAACAAAAGTTAGCTGCTATTTTTGAAGCTTTTGATCCTTTAGCTGGTGGTGTTGGAAAGTTAGAAGGTGAGGTGATATCTCTACTTGATAAAATAAGGTTCTTCAAGCATGACAATGACAAAATTGTGGAAAGAGCATGTGAACTTAGAGGCCTAATTGGTCCAAAGATATAAATAATGTCAAGTGCATTAAAGGAAGCTAAAGATGCTAAGGCAGTTGGTGATCTAGTGAACCTTAATTTTGTAGAGACACAATCCTACTTGGTTTGTGGTCACATAACAATTTTGGAGAGTCTCAAAAGGGTTTGGGACACAAATTTGACTCTGTTGAAGAAAGATTTTGTAGATATTTTCAAGTTTATGTAAGTTGAAGAAGCCTGTTTGTACATAAGCAATTTGTTCATAACAGTTTTGTTTGATTTTTGATATGCATATTCCTGCCTTTTCCATTGATGTTAAAGGGGGAGAGTAGTAGAGTGAAAAATGTATAGTCATCTCAGGGGAGAGTTTTGTTTTTAAAAATTTGAAGAATGACAGTGTAATTGATGTTGGTATTGATCTAACACTTAGTCATTTTTCACTAAGTGTTGCCATCAATGCCAAAGGGGTAGATTGTTGGAAAGAGACACTATAAATATCATTTGGTATTATCATTGATGACAACCCTAGTTGGTGATTGGGTCCGCGCATCATCATTTGATCATATCGATAGTCAAATTGCAAATAGTTAAGGAAGAACAAAGCATCCGATAGTTTTGTGTTCATCGATTCACATGAAGATTTTATGTTAATATTTTGTATTGCATATCTCAGGGAAGGTTAATAAATGTATTCTTTGTGTTATCCATGAATCTTAGTGCTTCATATTGGTCCGTGTGCGAGTTAGAAGATCTAGTTGGCTAATTCTCTGCTTTATCAGTACAAAAGACGACTTCGTGAATGTAACATGTCGTAGATGTTTGGGAGATAATTGTTTAAGTATTTTTGTGTTCGTACATGCTGATGTTGATCATTTTTATGCTATAATCGAATTTGGTTGGTGCACATTAAGGATTACTCATGATTTGAGCCGACAGTTGTAAATATTTGTTTGTGCTCTATTGAAGCCGACATATTGCGATTAAATTCTTAAGTCACAGATATATATAAGAGATCGTTCATGTCAATTTGATATATGAAGAAGATGTGTTGATGCATGTTTTGAATCAAAGAAGAGTAGAAAAGCGATAATGCACAGTTTCACTTGTGCATAAAGGATTTGTGTTGCAAGTCTTAGAAGAACAGAGTAGAAGTGCAGAATCAATCTGAAGGACAGAAGATCGATTGTTGAGCTTAACCAAAACTGTAATAAAGCATATGTAGATGTTATTTTCTCAGTTCAAATTCTCAAATGGATTTAATCTGATTTTCTTTGTAAGATAGTGAGTCTTCTTTGAGTAGTGAGCTCTAGGTAGTGCGCTTGAATGCAAGTACATTCCCCATAATGTAAACTTCATTTGAGTATACTTAGATCATATTGTGGATTGGCCATGCATAGTGGTTTTTCCCCTAACAAGGTTTCCAAGTAAAAATTCCTGTGTTATGGTGTTGTGGTTGTTTGTTTTATGTTCATGCATATTTCTTTTGAATGAATATTTTAAATACTTGAAGGATAAAAAAAAAGGGTTAGAAATTACAGAACACTGATTCACCCCCCCCCCCCCTCAGTGTTGCTTGATTCCAACATAGAGGGAGGGAAAGACATGAGAGAGAGGGAGTTATCCGAGTATGGTGGGAGGGAGATTGATTCCAACATAAAGGGAGGGAAAGACACGAGAGAGAAGGATTTATCTGGGTATGGTGGGAGGGAGGAAAGGACAAAGAGAGGGAGGGTGTGACTTGAGAGAGAGATTTATCTAGGTAGGGAGGGAGTGAGAGACCTGAGAGAGAGAGAGGGGGTTGGAGGGAGTGACCTAAGAGAGAGGGGGGGTAGGAGGGAGTGACCTAAGAGAGAGGGGGTGGGAGGGAGAGACTTGAGAGAGAAAAAGGGAGTTATCTACATAGGGTGGGAGGGAAAAAAATGAGAGGGAGGGGGAAGGATGGGGGGATGGAGGGAGGGAGAGACCTAAAAGATAGAGAGGGGGTGGGAGTGATAGACAAAGGGAGAAAAATGAGAGAGAGAGGGGAAGTGGGAGGGATAGAGGGAGGAAGGGACTTGAGAGAGAGAGGGAGGGAGGGATAAAGAAAGAGAGATAGAGGGACAGAGGGAGGGAGGGAGGTAGATACCTAAGAGAGAGAGAGAGAGGGAGTGAGAGAGTTATCTAGGTAGGGTGGGAGAGATAGAGGGGTGGAGATACCTAAGAGAGATAGAGGGTGGGAGGGATAAAGCGAGGGAGAGACTTGAGAGAGAGAGAGGGGGTGGGAGGGATAAAGCGAGGGAGAGACTTGAGAGAGAGAGGGGGTGGGAGGGATAGAGGGAGGGAGAGACTTGAGAGAGAGGGAGTTATCTAGGTAGGATGGGAGGGAGAGACCTAAGAGAGAGAGAGGGAGGGAGGGACATAGAGAGAGGGGGAGGGAGGGATGAAGGTTTATCTAGGTGAGGTGGGAGGGAGAGAGGGAGGGAGGGAGGGAGTGACATAGAGAGAGGGGGAGGGAGGGATGCAAGTTTATCTAGGTGAGGTGGGAGGGAGAGAGGGAGAGTGAGTGAGAGAGATTTATCTAGGTAGGGTGGGAGGGATAGAGGGAGGGAGATACCTAAGAGAGAGAGAGGGAGAGATCTGAGAGATAGAGGGAGGGAGAAACCTGAGAGAGAGGGAGGGAGAGACTTGAGAGAGAGAGAGAGAGGGTGAGAGAGAGAGAGAGAGTTATCTAGGTAGGGTGGGAGAGACCTAAGAGAAAGAGAGGGTGGGAGGAATAAAGGGAGGGAGAGACCTAAGAGAGAGAGGGGGTGGGAGGGATAGAGCGTGAGAGAGAATTGAGAGAGAGGGGGTGGGAGGGAGGAACTAGAGAGAGAGGGAGGGAGACAGAGACCTAAGAGGGAGAGAGGGGGGTGGGAGAGATAGATCGAGGGAGTGACCTCAAAGAGAGAGAGATGGTGGGAGGGATAGGGGAAGGGAGATATCTGAGAAAGAGTTATCTAGGTAGGGTGGGAGGGATAGAGGGAGAGAGAGAGGGAGTGAGAGAGAGTTATCTAAGTAGGGTGGGAGGGATAGAGGGAGGAAGAGACCTAAGAGAGAGAGAGGATGGGAGTGAGAGACCTGAGAGAGAGAGGGGGATGAGAGGGATAGAGGGAGAGAGGGGGTGGGAGGAATAGAGGGAGAGAGGGGGTGGGAGGGATAGAGGGAGGGAGAGACTTGAGAGAGGGAGTTATCTATTTAGGGAGGGAGGGAGGGAGGGAGGAAGGGAGGGACTAGAGAGAGAGGGAGGGATGGATGAATGGTTATCTAGGTAGGGTGGGAGGGAGAGAGGGAGAGTGTGTGTGAGAGAGAGTTATATAGGTAATGTGGGAGGGATAGAGGGAGGGAGATACCTAAGAGAGGGAGGGAGAGACCTGAGAGAGAGAGAGGGTGGGAGGGATAGATGGAGGGAGGGACCTGAGAGTGAGAGAGGCCCTACCTAGATAACTCTCTCTCACTCCCTCCCTCTCTCTCAAGTCTCTCCCTCCCATGCTACCTAGATAACTCTCTCTCTCTCTCTCTCTCTCTTAGGTCTCTCCCTCCCTGTAATTCTCTCACCCTCTCTCTCTTAGATCTCTCCCTTCCACCCTACCTAGACAACTCTTTATCACTCCCCTCTCTCTATCTTTTAGGTCTCTCCCCTTGTCTATCCCTCCCACCCTACCTAGACAACTCTCTCTCTCCCTCTCACTCTCCCTTGCTCTCTCAGATATCTCCCTCCCAAAGTACCTTGATAACTCTCTCTCTCCATCTCTCACGGTCTATATATTACAATGTAGTATATAATATATATTTTATATACACTATATATAGTATATAGTGTATAATATATTTAATATATATAGTATATAGTATATAATATAATATATATAGTATATAGTATATAATATAATATATATTATATAATATATATAATATATATTATACAATTTATAGTATATAATGTAGTATTATATAAATTATAAAATTTATATTATATAATGTTTATTATCTATATTATATAATATATAATATATTATACAATATTTAATATATATTATATAATATATGAAATATAGAAAAATGGTGTAGAGGTTCAAACACATAGAGTTTTATACTAAATTTGGAATGTTTCACCAAAATTAATATAAATAGAAGGAAAATATGGGGTGAATGAACCTACCTATTATTCTATTTCATTCAAGAAATGAGATCCCTCAAATTAAAATCCACTTTCAACCCTTAGGTGAGTGAATTCTTTGAGGAATCTTGCAATTTTCCTTTTTGTGTTAGGACGGGGGTCTAGGTCAAACAACACTTTAGGGAGAAAGATTAAAAATAGAAAATCAACTCCAAAATGCAATCTATCACTTGGATTTAGTATATTAAACATAAAACTAAAGGAACCTACAAAGTTTCTGGAAGATCTAGAAGGGATAAATGTTATGCACCTCTCAAAAAATGGTGTTTTCAAAAGCTATTTGAGGACTCATTCACCTTATGGTGAATGCGTCCTAGCTAGGGCTCTTCAAAAATGGTTTATGGCTCCTCTGCTCCTATGTATGCACTTCTAGATTCCCGATTTTCATAGTTGGATAGTTGGAAATGAATTTGAGATTTGAGTTTCTATGAGATGACAACAAAGGTGATAACTTTGAAAACTTTTCAATTTTGCAACACTGAGATCTTTAACTTTTATTCAACCTACAAATCTACAACACACAAAGAGAGGGGAAAAATGTTTTTTTTGGGTGAATGGGGGTTTGCCTTGGTCAAACCCCATTTTGGTAATTAAACCTTGAAATGAAATGAAATAGCATGAAAGGAATGATGAATGAAAAAATCTATGTCGCAATTCATCAAACCCTTGGGTAAACCTTGGAATGAAAATCTGCAACCACATGAAATGGCTTAATGGATGTGGGTCTTGATCTTGCAGCTTGATTTGAAACAATGCCTTGAATGCTTGAACGAATTATGAACTCAACATCAACATATTAGATCTAATAAAATGCACGATGTAAGAAGACTTTGATATGATAATTGGATCTTCATTGATGCAATAATTCTTCAATAAATTTGCTCTCGAATGCCTTAAAAATGCTCTTGATCTCATAAACTTGCTATAGGAATTCTCTCTTGAAAATTATAGTGAAATGACATTATATTTATAGGTATGTAACATTAATTTCTTGAAATTCAAATAACACAAGCTGACATTTGAATATAGATTTGAATGTGTTAAAATACCACCAAAAACATTATTTAAATTTAGGTCCTATCACTAAGTGAGGACCCATTTTACCATGGGCTAATGGGTCCTAGGTCACTCACCTAGGACACACATTGTTCAATGAGAAGTCTTATGTCTAGGCATTAATGAATGCCATATTTCCTCTTCAAAAAATGCAATAAATTAAGCTTGGATTTGAATTAAATGGACCAATTGAGGCAAATTAACCTCAATTAATTAAAGGATCCTTAAATAAGTGTGAAAGTGTAAAGGGGTACACTCTACAACACCACATTAAGGAACAATTAAGTCCATTTTAATTAATAGGTCCCTAAGCTTAATGTGAATATGTAAAATACATATTAAAACACTAAATTAAGGCATACTTAAGTTTATTTTAATATTAATTCTTAATTAAGTGTGAACAAGGGATAATTTTTACTACACTACATTTAGCCCCCGTTTTAGTGATAGGATGACCCCACACTAAAGTAGACATTCAAGACACATGTATGTAATAATGACAAAGACACTCAATCATACAACATCAAAGACCTAAAAGAAAGGGAGGTAGATCAAGCTTTGACTTTCCAACGCGATGTGGAACACGTCTCGAATCTTTGTCCAAAGGAAGGGGAGAGGATAAAGTGTTAACTATCCAACGTGATGTGGAACATGTCTCAACTATTTGTCCAAAAATTTTTACAAGTAGAACTCGATGTCCACTATGCAAACGATGCGCACGCTCACTTCTAGCTAATGGGACCTTAGGCCATCCACTAGGTGAGCCCCTAGGAAAGTGGCTTAGTGATAAAGTCATACCAAGTCTATAGGCTCTCACAATACTAACCATACCAAATCTATCCCTCTAATAAATTTTGATAGGGCACCAAAAAATGAAACCAGGACTTCGGGCTTCACAAGGTTAACAAGTTGTATTATGCTAAACACTTATGAAAAAGGATGCGGTTAAAGGTTTTTTCAAAGGGACTTTGCTTAGTTCATGTAAGGTCTCTTCTTAGGGATCATCATGTCTAATGTCTCCAAGAGAGGAAAAGTCAAGAGTAAAAGATTTGCAACTTAGGGAATGCAACACATAGCATCACCACTAAGAGGAAAGTTGTATGATAGGAAATATCATACTCTCAGAGGACATCAAATCCATTGACACCACCAAGAAAAATATGCATCACAAGAAGAAAGGAAATCACACAATGGAACGTGAATGTGTTGAAAATAATGCCAATGTATGCCCCCACTTTAAAGAAATTGATAACACCATTGATGTGAGAAATTTACTTTAGAGTAGCAAATAATCAATGCTAAAAATAAAGGAGACATGAGAGCTTACTCAAAAAGCACTATGCCAAGTCATATGTTTCCAAATGAAGCTACGCCATGTTTAAGGGGTTGCCCCCAAAATACAATGCTAAAGATAACATTGAATGAAAAGCATGTCACATGCAATCTAACTTAAGGCATGTCGTCCATATCCCAAGATTTCTCTTATATATACATAGAAGGTGGTCAACTAGCCAAAAGAGATAACAAAAAGTGCCATACTAGGACAAGACTACCTAACCCCTTGCCCACCAAGGGCAAAAGGTGAGCCAAAAATGGATGATGGTATGCTACTCCATGCGAAAGGAAGATATGATTACATAAAACCAAATTTATACCCTCATGCATGGTGCTGGGTCTCAAAAATGCAGGTTTGAACCATGAGAGGTTGCCAAGCTCTCACAACACTTTTGGCCAACGTACAAGGCCAATTGATGTAATTAAATATTCTTCTCTTTAGGTTCTGCTAGACCAAGGTGGGTGAACCTATGTGAATGATGCAGATTGAAATGTGTTTCTTGATTGAGCAATCTATCCACAATGGCAAATGGAAGTGAATAGATGAAAATCACTACAATTACTCCTACTCCTACTGCACAAAAGAAAGGATTTGAAAATATTGTTTTATATGAAGTTTGATCTATGGGTTGAGGCAAATCAGTGCCTTCTATCCACATGGTCAATGGAGTCAAAAATCATGAATTATGCGTGTTTCCTTCTCTAGTTTAATTCTAGTTGTTAGGCACTTTGAAAATGAAATTCCAATTACTGGCATACAACTGGCATACAACTTCATTTAATTATTTCTTACATAAATAGTGTTGGAATGTTTCTTAACCTGGTTCTTCTTTAACTACCCAAAAGAAATCCTAAAATTGCAGTGAATTACTTGGAGGGATTTAATTCTGACTTATAGACACCAACAAATAAAAATCACACAAAATGGGAATACCTTATGATAAATTAGAGATTATACTTGATATGCTGATTTAAAAAAATTAAAGGATCTCAAGTTGGAGAGAACCACATAAAAGAATATAAATTATTGCAACACAACAACTAAAACAGGAAGGTTTTCACCAGTTAAAAACATTAATCTCCATTGCTCTATTTCAAGAAAGATCTGTACATTTTTTACATTCCCAGTCAAAAAAATCTAATTCCTACTCTCTCTCCTATTTCTCGTCCTGCAAGTGATTTTTCAAATATTTATACATTACATTTCAGGAGTCACGACTCTTCAATTTCCCATTACAGCCGTTTGCATTCGTTAGCAGAAATTAAAATATTTAATTGGATTGCCTTATCGAAAAATTAAATATTTCAATTACATAGTTCTGCCCTTTAATTTTCACTTTATATGCTACCTTTATTCCTACCGTTCCACCGCGGTCAACCTTATGTCCCGTCGTAGTGCCGCGATAGCCATTCACTGACTATCACGTTCAAAGCTTATTGTTTACTGCGCCACCGCGGTCACTGTATTGGCTGCACACGATGTAGCCGTAAACATTATCTGTTATGCCTCGCTGCTTGCTCCATCGTCTATTTCTATTACCACGGCCACCATAGTCTCCCTTCTCATTGTGTGCGGTATCATGGTCTGATTGTCACGGTCAATCCTTCTTCCAATACTCCACCACGGTCTTTGAATCGACCATCAACAGTATGGCAGTAACTATTTTCTGCCCATCCTTAACTTTCACCCGTCTTTGCCATTCAATTCTCCATCACTGGTTGCATCTCTATCCACCGTAGTCACTGCGGTCTACATTCTAACCAGACACGATGTGGCGGTAGCCATGTCACTGACTGGTAACTATTAACCTCCATCGCCTCCCTATCTAATGAGGTCACTATGGTTTGCCTCTTGACTTTCGCCTCGCCGCTTACCACACCACCGCGGCTACTGGGATGACCACCAATGGTAGCGTGGTAAGCTCAGTTCATCGTGCCAACTTTCCACCGCTTAAACGCTGATTTGATAACAATTGACTATGGTACATTGGTAAACATTTATCGTGACTACTCCAAACTATCACCGCTATACCACGAGCCACTTTGCAAAAGGCCGCGGTAAAGTGGTGAAGGCCTATGAAGGGTAAAAGGTGGCGGTAAAATATATTTGAATATTATGAATGTGATACATGAATTTTCTATAGAAAGATAGTGAAAGTAAAAGCTCAAAGGGGGTGAAAGGCCTTGGGATTTTAAATGAAAAATAAGGTTCTAATAGTGGCTCCTATTGGGGATGAGTGGTTACTCAATCATTGCAAGAATCTAGCATTTACTCTGGGAGAGTAGACCAAGACATGAATGGACATGAAAATGAGCGATGGAGGATGGAGGGAAAGAAAGAGCATGAAGGAGAAGGAAAATGGAAGATGTAAAACCCTAGACTACTATACATGGAAAAAAAGATTTTTTCAACAAGGGAATTTCTAGGAATGTCCATGTACTGGCAAATCCAGACCCTTCAAAAACTATTGAACATGGAAGAGAATGATTAAAGAGGTTTGTTACGAATTGTCCATGCACTGGCAATCCCTAATCCTCTGTGTCTGCTATGGTTAAAAAATCAAACCATAAAGGATGGCCCCATGCCACCCAAAATGAAAACCTGAACTTTCCTCTATCATAAAATTTGTTCTGATTAAAGCTCATCAGGATTCTTTTGAAGCTATCCATTCCACCTACCCTGCAACATGCACTACCATTGAAAACCTTCAGGAAATCATTGTATTTAACTTGATTCATATTCATTTCATCACTTTGCATTTCATCATTCTTATTATCATATGAAAAATATTTATCACCCTTAGCATACAAAGTGTATCCAAATTCAACAAAACATTCATAGGCATGCTCACTACCATATGTTGCTTAACGATCAAGCAGTTGTACTGGGACCTAAAAATCTAAATGATTTTCTTGGAAAAAAATTCTATCTCATCAACATCTTCTGAAATAATCAAATCGGAACTAATTTCCATTTCTTTTATATTACCAGTTGGCATTGACACATATTTCTGATCCATACAGTCATCCTTATACATACTTGAATCAACAAATTCTAGACACTCATCATCAATAACATGCAAACCAATATCTTTTTCTTGTAGGCAAAAATCATTCAAGTCACATACCTTTTCTTGGACACAAATAGATTCATGATTAGCTTCAATGATTTCTTCATCAATCTGAGAGATGCACATGGAGTCATATGAATTGTTACACATAGTACCTTCACTATCAAAGCATATATAGGCTGGAACAAAAAATCTAGAATCATCTTTATGTGCATACTTCTGGTATTCAAGAGTTAACATATCTGAAACTTGCTCACTGGTGAGTGAACATGTCTCTACTTCCATATCTTCTACCATGTCTCCAACCTCTTCTTGATCTTCATAAGGATTGTATTAATCATCCCATTGTAGATTCACAAGTTCTTTATCACAATTTGAATCAAAATCTTGTTGTCCCTCCATATCATCTGAACCATTGTTGATGTGTTCCCCAGATGGTGTGTCACTGACAAGATCATCAATGCTGCAATCATCTCCCAAAGTGGAAGATTGGTCCTCAAAAAAATCATCCTGATACTTATCAGTGATCTCACTATTGTCTTCATCTCTGATAGTGTCCCCACACCTTTTCTTATCTACAATGCTAATCCATTCATTTAATTGATTATAGACAACTGGTACCCATGATTCAGGCCAATAGATTGAATTGGGCTCATATTCTTTCATGAAATGCTCAATGATTTCAGACCTACTAGGTGGGAAACTAATAGGTATTTTCCTACAAATATCCGTCATTCTTCTGAACAAAGAATACCCAGATTCTCCCTTATATCTTTTTATATTTAGCAAAGCATCCAAAAGAGTTTTGTTTCTTTCTTGAATTTGAAAATACTCACCATTTTTCTTTGCAGAAGTTTGATTCTGACATGTACCTCGTTGTAGATTTTGATTTACACATCCATGAGAGATGGCATTATATTGCACACTTTGATATGGCATTTGGTACTGATATGTACAATGCTCATGATATGGATTATATTTCTGATCCTGATATCTTACAAATCGTTGTCTAGGAGGGACAGAATAAACATTCATTTGATGTGGTAATTGAGATGCATAAATGTTCTGCTATGAATAGATCATATTACCTTTATTACCAAAGTTCTCAGTTGCATCATGTGGTATTTGTGGTGTCCAAGATCTCCTAGAATTTGTGTCTTCATCCTCACTGCATGATGACCTATTTGGTGATGTACTTGGAGCACGTTTGACTCCCAATTGCCACAATTGTTGGTCCACTTGTAGCATCTGTTGTTCAATTCCTTCAACTCTCTTATTGACTGCTGTCCTCTTTTTGCTTCTACCATCTTGATAAAATGTTACTGCTCCACAACATCCATGCATTATATATCAAATTAAAATAGAGTCACCACCTACTTTTCCAAAAGTAGGAAAATGAAATGGATTATTTTGGTTTGCCCCAGCGGAATCTCCAAAAAAAATAAAAATGTGAAACTTTGTTGACTCTATAAATGGAAAGGCTGAAAAATCTTCCTGAGTAATTCCCTAGCGGAGTCGCCAAATTTTTGGGTCTCAAAAATGTAGGTTTGAACCACGAGAGGTTGCCAAGCTCTCACAATGCATTTGGCCAACGTACAAGGCCAATTGATGTAATTGAACCTTCTTCTCTTTAGGTTCTGCTAGACCAAGGTGGGTGAACCTATGTGAATGATGCAGATTGAAATGTGTTTCCTAATTGAGAAATCTATCCACAATAGAAAATGGAAGTGAATAGATGAAAATCACTACAATTACTCCTACTCCTACTACAAAAAAGAAAGGATTTGAAAATATTATTTTATATGAAATTTGATCTCTGGGTTGAGGCAGATCAGTGCCTTCTATCCACATGGGAAATGGAGTCAAAAATCATGAATTATGTGTGTTTCCTTCTCTGGTTTAATTCTAGTTGTTAGGTACTTTGAAAATGAAATTAGAATTAATGGCATACAACTTCATTTATTTATGTCTTACATAAATAGTACTGGAATGTTTCTTAACCTGGTTCTTCTTTAACTACCCAAAAGAAATCCTAAAATTGCAATGACTTACTTGGAGGGATTTAATTCTGACTTATACACACCAACAAATAAAAATCACACAAAATGGGAATACCTTATGATAAATCAAATATTATACTTGATATGCTGATTTAAAAAAATTAAAGGATCTCAAGTTGGAGAGAACCACATAAAAGAATGTAAATTATTACAACACAACAACTAAAATTGGAAGGTTTTCACTAGTTAAAAACATTAATCTCCATTGCTCCGTTTCAAGAAAGATCTATACATTTTTTACATTCCCAGCTAGAAAAATCTAATTCCTACTCTCTCTCCTATTTCTCGTCCTGCAACTGATTTTTCAAATATTTATACATTACATTTCAAGAGTCATGACTCTTCAATTTCCCATTACAACCATTTTCATTCGTTAGCAAAAATTAAAATATTTAATTGGATTGCCTTATCGGAAAATTAAATATTTTGATTACATAGTTCTGCCCTTTAATTTTCACTTTATATGCTACCTTTATTCCTACCGCTCTACCATGGTCAACCTTATGTCCCATTGCGGTGCCGCGATAGTTGTTCATTGACTGTCACGTTCAAAGCTTGTTGTTTACCATGCCATCGCGGTCACTATGTTGACCGCGTGTGGTGTATTGGTAAAAATTATCTGACACGCCTCGCCTCTTGCTCCATCATCTATTTCTATTACCACGACCACCGTGGTCTCCCTTCTTATCATGTGCGGTATCACAGTCTGGCTGTCATGGTCAATCCTTCCTCCATCACTCCACTGCAGGCTCTAACTCGACTGTTAGCAGTATGGCAGTAACTATTTGCTGCCCGTCCTTAACTGTCGCTCCTCTCTATCATTCAATTCTCCGTCACCGGTTACATCTCTATCCACCGCATTCACTGTAGTCTACATTCTGACCGGCCACGGTGTGGCGGTAGCTGCATCACTGACTAGTAATTGTTAACCTCTGTCGCCTCCCTATCTAATGCGGTCACTGCGGTCTGCCTCGTGATTGTCGCCTCACCGCTTACCACACCACCACGACTACTGGGATGACTGCCAACGGTAGCACGATAAGCTCAGTTCATCGTGACAACTTTCCACCACGTATCCACGGTGGCCTGCTAACAATTGACCGCAGTACAGTGGTAGAAATTTATCGTGACTGCTCCAAACTATCACGGCTATACCGCGAGCCACTTTGCAAAAGGCCGTGGTAAAGCGGTGAAGGCCTATGGAGGGTAAAAGGTGGTGGTAAAAGATAATTGAATATTATGAATGGGATACATGAATTTTCTATAGAAAGATAGTGAAAGGCCTTGGGATTTTAAATGAAAAATAAGGTTCTAACACATGGTAGTGAATATACTATGATACTACAACTACCACATGAAAAGTAACAACAACTAATGTTATTGATTATAATGCGTAGACAAAGTATTAATTTTATACATACCTAATGAGATATTCCCACATGTAGTATCTATTAGTTTAGGATGCACCAAAGGTAAATTTTTCTTAGAATAATCTTTTGTAAGAGTGTTGATGTTAAGTGAAGGATTTTTCGATGCTTTTGTTTCTTTTGAAGGGCCATAACCAAGACCACTAGTTGTTTCTTGTGTATTAGTCTCTATAGGGATAAAGATACCTTGTTCTCTAGCACCACATCCTTTTCTACTATAACCAAGTTGTTTCAAAGGTTCATAACCTCTTCCATAAAGTGTTTTCATTTCTTTAGGATTCGGTGGTTGTTTGTAATCAACTTCATCAAAGTTTGTTGTGTAATTTGTTTCTTCATCTAAAGTGGTTGAAGTGGATTATTTTGAAGGTTCTTCTAAGTTTTGTGTTGACATTACCACTTTTTCTTTTTTCTTTTCAGACTTTTGTTATGATCTTGCATTCTCCCACGAATGTAGGCGTAAAATCTAAGGAACCCAAATCATCTTCTAAGTAACTTTGTAACCTCTTCAATATGCATTTATTTTTCTTTCTCTTGCATGGGTTCCACTTGTGTAGTCGGTGTCAATATTTTCAAAGGATTTTCCTTATGTTTCTCAATTTATAAAACATTGTAAGGCTAAGGATCGACTTTGATTTTATATACTTTTTTGTTGCAAACATACTTCATTATACAATGAAGAGTTGAAGGAACTTCTTGCATTTCATGAATTCATGGTCTTCCCAAAATAAGATTATATGAAACATCATGAGCCATAACATGGATAGGAGTTTGTAACATGACTTTTCCAACTGTAATAGATAATGTGATCACAACAAGTGGTTGTTTCCCTACATTATCAAATCCATAGATAGATAAAGAGTTTTAATGTATTTGGATTTTGTCTACTCCAATCTTATCCAAAAGGTTTACACTACATAAATTAAGGTTTGAGCCATTTTCATTAAGGGTTCTCTTTATTCCTTTCCTATTAATAATGGCTATGATCATGAAAGCTTCATAATGTTTTTGAACTTCCAAGGAGGGTAACTTGCTTCAATGGTGAAAAATAATTTCTAGATTAATCACATTCATTCCTTGAACTAGGGCTTCTATATCATTTGGATTTGCACTAGGGGGGACCACAACTTGTTGCGATGCATTTTGAAGCATACTATGATAACTAGGTGAGGCTTGAATAAGATCCCATAAGGATATCTTAGTAGGAGTGTTTTTAAGGTGTTCAACAAGGTCATACTCCTTTCCACTATGTAGAGGTAGATGAGGAGTACTAGGAAAAATAGGTTGAGGCAATGATAATGAAGTGGGAGTGGTTTTTGGTTGCCTTTTTTTCCTTGTATTATATGTATGAGAAATGGTATTGTAACTCGGTTGCTTTGAAACATTGTTTTGAGGTGGTCTTAGGGTAATCATAGGTTTGTTTTTAACTTGTGGTTGATGTAGTGAGGGTGGATAGAGGATAAGAAGTGGCTTAGGAGATTGCTACAAGTGATATCTAATGTGCATAGCCTCAAAAGACTTATCCTTATTTTCATGATCTCTTAGTGAAGGGGAGTCTAATGCCACTTCATCATCTTCATCTAAGGAAGACACATTACTATTTTTTGAAATATATGTATCAATTCGATCATTCTCTTGCACCATGATATCTACCCTAGTAGGAGAGATTTTAGGAGAGGAGCATCATCACATTTTGTGGTTGGATTTTGTAAGATAGCTTCATCACAAGGGAAGCATCAAGAGAATAATAGCTATAATTTTCTTGCTTACCAATGATTGGATAATTTCATTCAAATAAATCTTTCCAAATGGTAGGAGCATTAGGAAAGGGAGAAACAAAATTCTCATGAATCTCAATGAGTGTATCTTCTAACACCAAACTATCTTCTTCATAGCTAGGAGAGATATTAGGAGAAGAAAAAAATTGATTGTCATGGTTATCTACAATTACATCCCCATGTCCTATAATGTCTTCCCAAGTAGGAGAGGTAGGGAAAGAGAAACATATAGGATTGTCATAGCTCTCAATCATTAGATCTTGTAACACCAAAATATCCTTGTCACAAATAGGAGAGATTTTGGTAGAAGGAAAATGTGATTTTCATGATTGTCCATGATTGTATCCTCTTTCACTAAAGCATTCTCATAAGTAGGAAAGGTGTTGGGAGATGAATGGAGACTAGGTAAAGTAATCTTAAGAAATGTGTCAATGATCTCATCTTCTTGTGTCAGAATATCTTCCCAAGTTGGAGTAGGAGAGGGAAAAACAAGAGATTCATGATTCTCAATGATTATATCTTCTTTCACCAAGATACCTTTGTCACCAATAGGAGAGGTATCGAGAGAAGAAAAAATATGGTTTTCATGATTATCTATGCTTGTATCTTCTTGTATCAAAACATCCTCACAAATGGGAGAGAGAATGGGGTTTGAGTGATGGATAGGAAAGGTGATATTAAGGATTGTGTCAATGGTTTGGTTCTCTTCCACTAACCTATTGCCATAACTAGGAAAGATAGTGGGAGGATGATTAATATGTTTCTTAATGACTTCATTTTTGTGCTCTAAATTGAACTCATAAGAGGGGATTTTGTACTTATACAATCCATTCTTAACCATGTCAAAACTACATCTCTTAAAAGGAAACATGCTAACATGAAAAGTAAGCTATCGAACTTATGCAATGCTTCAAAAATGTAAATAATTATCCTACAAATTTGATGATTTTCAATACTGAAAAAGTTTTGAATGATTTAAAATGGCTACACTAAATGGATGATTAGACCTAGATGTATGAAAAAAAATTCTTGAAACTTTCCAGACTGATACAGTAGGTTACCAACAGGCCTAGGAAGTGCAGAAAACCACAAAAAAACTCAAAAAGCTGGTTTTTGTAGGCCTTGAAGGACTCATTCACCCAGGTGCGATTGCGTCCCAGTACAGGTTTTTTTAAGAATGAAAAATGTATTTTTTGAAGGATTATATGTGTTCTCTGTTCCAGGTCTCAGACTATTATTTTTGTAGCAGAATTTTCCAAAATTTGATGACCTAATGCAAGTAAAATTAATGAGAAATGATGAATTATATGACACTTTTTGAAATGCAATTTTGACTCAATTTTTGAATGAAAATGATTGGACATACATTAATATGCAAGTAAATTAATCTAACATGATGCAATTTTTGTTGAATTTTCAGATTTAAAATGCAAGTTTACACTTAAAATGCAATGCAAATTCACGCCAAATTAAAAACCCTAAATGCAATATATTAATTCAAATTCTAGATCTAGGGTTTGAATGCACTCCAAATCAAAAATTGGAATGTTCAAAAATCAGGTTCACCAAAATGAAACATAGAAAAATAGAAGTTAGAGGTTCAAACACATAGAGTTTTATGCTAAATTTGGAATGTTTCACCAAACTTACTATAAATAGAAAGGGAAAAAATGGGGTGAATGAACCTACTTATTCTTCTATTTCATTCAAGAAATGAGATCCCTCAAATTAAAATACACTTTCAACCCTTAGGTGAGTGAATTCTTTGAGGAATCTTGCAATTTCCCTTTTTGTGTTAGGAAAAGGGTCTAGGTCAAACATCACTTTGGGGAGAAAGATTAAAAATAGAAAATCAGCTCCAAAATTTAATCTATCGCTTGGATTTAGTAGATTAAACATAAAAATGAAGGAACCTACAAAGTTTATGGAAGATCTAGAAGGGATAAATGTTGTGTACCTCTCACAAAATGTTGTTTTCAAAATCTATCTAAGGACTCATTCACCCTATGGCTAATGGGTCCTGGCTAGGGCTCTTCAAAAATTGGTTAATGGGTCCTCTGCTCCTATGTCTGCACTTCCATATTCCTAATTTTCATAGTGAGATAGTCAAAAATAAATCCGGGATCTGAGTTTCCGTGAGATGACAACAAAGGTGGCAACTTTGACAACTTTGCAATTTTGCAACTTTGAGATCTTCAACTTTTCTTCAACCTACAAATCTGCAAAACACAAAGAGAGGGGATTTTTTTTTCTTTTTGGGTGAATGGGGGTTTGCCTTGCTCAAACCCCGTTTTGGTAAATAAAACCTTGAAATGAAATGAAATAGAATGAAAGGAATGATGAATGAACAACTCTATGTCACAACTCATCAAAACCTTGGATAAACCTTGGAATGTAAATCTACAACTTGCATGAAATGGATTCAATAGATGTGGGTCTTGATCTTGAAGCTTGATTTGAAACAATTCCTTAAATTCTTGAATGAATCATGAACTCAACATCAACATATTAGCTCTAATAAAATGCATGATGTAAGAATAATTTGATATGATAATTAGATCTTTATTGATGCAATAGTTCTTCAATAAACCTTCTCTTGAATGCCTTGAAAATTCTCTTGATCTCATAAAATTGCTATAGGAATTCTCTCTTGAAAATTCTAGGTGAAACATAGTGAAATGACATTATATTTATAGGCATGTAACATTAATATCCTGAAATTCAAATAACACAAGCCAACATTTGAATATGTTAAAATACCACCAAAAAAATAATTTATATTTAGGTCCTAGGTCTAAGTGAGGACCCATTCGCCCATGGGCTAATGGGTCCTAGGTCACTCACCTAGGACACACATTGCTCAATGAGAAGTGTTATGTTTAGGCATTAATGAATGCCGGGTTTCCTCTTCAGAAAATGCAATAAATTAAGCTTGGATTTGAATTAAAGGGATCAATTAAGGAAAATTAACCTCAATTAATTAAAGGATCCCTAAATAATTATGAAAGTGTTAAGGGGTACACTCTACAACACCACAATAAGGCACAATTAATTCCACTTTAATTAATAGGGCCCTAAACTTAATGAGAATATGTAAAATACATATTACAACACTAAATTAAGGCATAATTAAGTTCATTTTAATATTAATTCCTAATTAAGTGTGAAAAATAGATACTATTTCCTACACTACAATATATAATATATAGTATAATATATAATATATAGTATATAGTATATATTATATATTATATATAATGCATATTATATATTATATATTATTAATATATAATTTATTTATTATATATTAATAATATAATGTATAATATATTTATTATATATAAATAATACATAATAATGGTTCTATGTATTCTTTGGTTTTTAAAAACATTAAACAAAATGGATATCTATTCTGTAGTTGCGCAAAACCTTTTGTTTAGTGCTCATAACATATATCCATTTATAATGGATATCAATTTTGTCCCTTTGTAAACAATAATTTAGCCAAGGTATTTAACCTTTGACACCCTTTTTTGGGATTCAGAACAAATATCCATTTTGGGGACTATACAAAAATGAATGAAGGACCATTTGGAGTGTTCCAATTGGCCCCACATGCTCTCTGCTATCTGAAAAGTCATGATTTTTATCTGATATAGATAAAATTATGCTTTTGGTACATTCTTTTACATAAATATCAATATAACAATCATTTTTGTACTCTTTTTTGTAGGTATAATGGGGATCAAAAGTCATAGTAAACAAAAAAGTAAGATAAAACTCACAACATAGAAAATTGAAGCATATAGAGAACATGATAGAGAACGCCATAGAAAGAGAAGACAACATATGCAGAATAATTTTCAAGGTGAGGCTTATTCTCCACCCATAAATGTTATTTCAAGTGAAGATGAAATTGAATTTGAAATTGTTGAACATCATTTAAAACTGGAAATGAAAATATTGAAATTGATATTGAAAATGTTAAAATTGGAAATGAAAATGTTGAAATGGGAAATAAAAATGTTGGAATTGATATTGAAAATGTTGATAACATTGATAATATTGAAAATAAAAACATTTATAACATTGAAAATGAAACATTTGAACCTAATGTATCACCAAATTACATGAGAAGACAAGACCTTTGTGAGGAAGAAAGAAAAATTTCAAATTGAAGACATTCAAGAACCCGAAAAATGGTTACTTGAAATTGATGATAACACAATTGAAAATATTGAAGGGAAGAGGTCAATGTGAACCATTCAATTTTGAGCTTCAAAACTTTTCAATGAATACTTTAGTAATAAGGCGTTGATCAAACAAAACCAACTATTCATACAATTTCTAAAGACACACAAAATGAGACCTTTGCTAGCCAAATTGAAGATTCGTGTGAGCAAAAAGTTGGACAAAAATAATATTATTGTCAAAAATATTTTTAATGCTCTCAATTATATTGCAAATACTAGTAAGGAAAGAGATAAGAGGGCTGCTCGTAGAGTAATCACGGCCTCATTAGTAAGCCATCATTTGAGAAAGGTCTATTTATTGAGGTGAACTCGTGTTGATTTAAACCCAAATCATACAACATTGTCTAGAGTACTCTCAAGAAGAGGAAGACTCGATAGTCCTCTTTAAAATGATACATGGGATTTTAGTGAGAGGCTTCCATGTGTTGATAAGAAGCTACTAGATAACATAAACGATGAAATTACACAATTTTGGCACTCTCAATCTAGAGTATCACCTAATGTAAAAGATGTTTTATAGTTAAGAATTGGAAATCGAGATTGCACACTGCATCCTAAACGTTTCTTGGAATGTATCCAAACAAATTTGTGAATCACATCCAAATTTTCAAATTTCACAAAGGGCTTTTGAACCTTGTAAGCTATTTTATTGTGTACCTCTTAAAATTCATAATATATTTTGTAAATACCATTCATAGTTTCCAATGTATCATGAACTATTATGCTATATTCATTCTACTTTGCATACTAATGAAATTTTTCAAGAGTGTGGTGCAATGCAACTTTCAAAGTCATCCAGGGAATTGTTAGATTTATTTTTGTGTTAGAGGTGATGATTACTTTTTCTATAGAAATGAATGTTTAAATGATAAGAGTTTGCAATGTGATGGTTTATCAAAGTTTCTAACATGTTTTCATGAGGGAAACAAACATGATTTTGGAAAGAAAATTGCTGATAAAAAGATAGTTGAGACAATGAAATATAGTTTGAAGAGTGGAGGTGAATGTTCTAGATGTGAGTTGGTAAGAAGAGAAGTCACTATTGCTGATTTTATTTTAGATTTTAAGAAAAAATATTTTCTACAAGTATGCAATGCATAGCCATAGGTCCTAGTGGTTGGATCAATAATTCTGGATGTGTAAGGACTCTTTCCCAATTGGAAGTATTATATACATGGTCAATTTTGTAGAAAAATACACATTGTAACTACAAAATGAGGCACAATCTCAATATTACAATTCTATTCAGATTGCTATTTTTGTTCAAATCACATATAGACATGTCCCTGATAGTACAAAAGAGGAAATGAAGATAATTATGAAGTACCATTTTTACATGAGTGATGATAGATCTCATTCATCATAGTATGTGCAACATTGTTTTCAAATTTTTTTGAGTTCTTACTGAAAAAAATATTGCAATGGGTTAAAATCCCATTTGGTCAAATAACTATAGGAGACAATTCAAGAATTCTCATATGTTATATTGGTTGAGTAGAATGCATGTAGAGAGGGGTGTACCTCATATTTGGAGTATTTTTTAAGCTGGGCATGGAAAAGGGGAGCATGATGGAGTAGGTGCATGTGTGAAGAGAGCTCTAGTTAAGAAAACACTTAAGATTAGAGGTGGTGAAACATTCAATGATGCATGTTCTATTATTGATTGGTGTAGGCATTCATTGTCACAAGGAGGGACACTTAATTTAGAAGTGTGCAGGTTCTTTTGGTTGGTTGATGAGGGAACATTGGGAGAGAAATTGGAATACTAGACAATTGGAGAATCTTAAAAGATGCATTCATTTCAAAGCTCAAATGCAAGTGCATGGACCATATGGACATGAGAGTTGGCTTTTTTTGTCAGAATTGCATTTGGTGTGATTGGGATCAATGCGAGTCAAGTGAGTGGGTAGATACATGGATTCCATAGTACCTAACCTCTTTATTTGTAGCACAATCCTCTTTAGAAGATGAAATGGAAAGTTCAGTTGACCATGATCATCTTTCAGATCTTGTTCAACTAGGACATATTTATGCAATTATTGTACCACAAGGGAATGAAGAGAGATCAAACTATTGGTTGGCACAATGTGTACAAGGAAAGTATAATCTAACATAACTGATGACAAATGAGGATGGGTTCATGTATCCTATTGGTTCAATTGTTGTTATCATAACTTGTTGTGAACATATATGATTAGAAAGAATGACATACCTGCATTTGAAGACCACAAGAAACATAAAACCATTATCATGTATTTGTACCTTGTTATATAAACAAATTTTAAGTTATTGAGACATCATGCCAAACAAAGAACAAAATAACCATGCACAGTTAGTAGTGCCAATCATGAAGCAATACTCGATACTTTGAAGTTAAGAGATAACCCTTCAAGCACACTTGAGTAGCATATCTATCTTATACCATATGAGACATGTATGATAATTTCCATGTCTTATTGATATTCATGTTTATTTTTAACCATTTTTGAGTCAAAATTAGTTTGGAGTTTATGTGTCAAGTAACAATTCTTAACAAATGTAGGTCTTTTTGGTGGAAAATACTAATGCGTTGACAGTTTTCTTGAACATTGTGGAGACATTCAATGTAATTGACAATGAGGTATCTTCTTGATATACTTCTACCTCCCGATTTAAAAGAATTTGAACAATACCAACAATCACTTATTTAATATGCTAATAATACCAACAATCACTAAATATTTCTTTTAGGATTGCAAGTTTATACTAGAGGCATTTTTATCTAAGATAAAAATAATTCATATAGGGAAATGAAAAGAGACTTTCCCTAGCATTTACCTGCCTACCTCAACGTGTCTACACTACCCATTTGTCAAAAATACTATTTTTTTATTATAATTTTTACATTTTTTGCTCTTAGGGCTCCCTAGAGACTACCCCAAAAAGAGCACCCTAGAATGACCAAGTGAATAATCCATATAGGGAAATGAAAAGAGACCTTCCCTAGTATTTACCTACCTACCTTGACATGTACATGCTGCCCATTTATCAAAAATACTATTTTTTAATTTTTTTTTGTAGTGTTTGCTCTTAGGGATCCCTAAAGACTACTCTGAAAAGAGAACCCTAGAATGATTAGATTAATTTGGAAATGAAAAGAGACCTTAAATAGTATTCACCTACCTACCCTGACATGTCCACACTTCTTATTTGTCAAAAATACTAATTTTTTTACAATTTTGCATTTTTTTGCTCTTAGAGCTCTTTCAAGACTACATAGATTAGTACACTCTAGAATCATGGGAGGAATTATCTAGTGTTTACCTTCCCACCTTGATGTGTTGGTATACTCGATTTTCCTTCATGATGCACAAAAAAAAATGCTTTTTTCTATTTTTGCACTACTTTCCATTAACAATTTTTGCAAGAATGCATTTGAAATTGGAACACATAAACGATGTTGAGTAAACTAAAACTGAGAGAGGTTGGTTTGAAGAGATTCACTATACACATGTAGGTCCAAACAAAGCATTCCTATGTGCTGCGAGATCTCAGAATGACTTCATTGTAGTTTGATAATCTTTTTCTTTTAGGGCTCTTTAGAGACTACCCCAAAATGATTAGGTAACTTGGCAAATGAAAATAGACCTTCCCTAGTATTTACCTACCTACCTTGATGTGTCCATGCTACCCATTTATCAAAAGTACTAAATTTTTTATAATTTTTTTTTCTTTTTTTCTTTTAGGGATCTTTAGAGACTACCTCAGAAAGAGAACCCTAGAATGATTAGGTGACTTGGGAAACAAAAATAGACCTTTCCTAGAATTTACATTCCCACCTTGATGTGTCTATGCTACCCATTTGTAAAAAATAATATTTTTTTTTATAATTTTTACATTTTTGGCTCTTAGGGCTCTTTAGAGACTACTTCAGAAAGAGAATCCTAGAATGATTGAGTGACTTGGGAAATAAAAAGAGACCTTCCCTAGAATTTACCTACCTACCTCAACATTTTCATGCTTCCCATTTATCAAAAAACCTTTTTTTTTAAGAATTTTTTCATTTTTCGCTCTTAGGTCTCTTTAGAGACTACCCCAGAAAGAGCACCCTAGAATGATCAAGTGACTTGGGGAATGAAAAAATACCTTCCCTATAATTTACCTACCTACCTATACATGTCCATGCTGCCCATTTGTCAAAAATATTAATTTTTTTACAATATTTACATTTTTTACTCTTAGGGCTATTTAGAGGCTACCTCAGAATGATCAGGTGACTTAGGCAATAAAAATAAACCTTCCCTATGATTTTCCAACTACCTACCTTGATGTGTCCATGCTTTCCATTTGTTAAAAATACTAAAAGTTTTACAAATTTTATATTTTTTGCTCTTAGGGCTCTTTAGAGACTACCTCAAAAAGAGCACCCCAGAATGATAGGATGGATTGGGAAAAAACTGAGACCTTACATAGCATTTAATTTCCTAACTCAACATTTCCATGTTGCTCATTTGTCATAAATACTTAAAATTTTATAATTTTGTATTTTTTGCTCTTAGGGTTTTTTTGAGACTACCCTAGATTAGTGCACTCCAGAATCACAGGGGGAACTAGGAAATAAAAGGACACATTCCCTAGAATTTACTTGCCCACCTTGATGTGTTGGTATACTTGGTTTAGCTCCGTGATATACAAAACTAAAAAATCTTCTTTCCATTTTTGCAAGAATGCATTTGACATTGGAACACACAAATGATGGAGTTGACCAAAACTGAGAGAGGTTGGTTTGAAAGGATTCAAAATCCACCTATAGGCTAGAAAAAAGCATTCCTACACACCATGAGCTCCGAAAATGACTTCATCATAGTTTGATTTTTTTTTTTCTTTTAAGGCTCTTTAGAGACTACCTCGAAAAGAACACCTCAGAATGATCAGATGACTTGGGCTATAAAAAAGAGACTTTATATAACATTTACCTGCCTATCTCCATTGCACTATGTTGTCATTGATGTCAACCTATGTCAACCTCTAGTGTGGTCATGATGAGAAGGTGTTTGTGGTGTTAAGCAAGTGTTGTAGATGCAACATGGTCACTTGGTTTCAAAGTGCTTTTGAGAAAATTTGTATAAAGAGTGTACAAGGTGACAAAGATGTATTATGTGTTTTTCTCCACATTTTTTCACCATTGAAGATATTCTTGTGTGGTTTTGATGTGATGTTCATAAGTGTTGAGAGGTATTATATCTAGAGTTTCAGGTTCTAGATCGTATGATAAAAGAAGATATGTTTGATAGTATGCTGGAATGTCTCTAGTTTGTACAACCTACACCAATTTGTCATTAGGTTCAGATCTACAACATTTGCAGTGTGAGGCTTGTCCTCATTATCCTGATAGTTATGAGATACCCCCCCATTATTCGGTCCCATATTCCACTGTCTATTGTTATTTGACCTCTGATTGTATCCCCTATTCTGATTTTGGTAGTTATGATTAGGGAAGTTTTGGCCCTGGTAATTCCTCTGGTCCTGGTTGGAATTTTGATTCGAATAATTATTTTGATTTAAAAATCCTCCCTAATTTTGGTAACCCTGGTTTTAGTTTTGGCCTTGGGAAGGGTTCAAATTAAGTTGGGCCATTTCATTTTTCACCTATGATAAGGTTTTCTTCAAAGTCTCTACCTCAGAGGTCAGGTGGGTGGTGCTTTCACTTTCTGCCGAATTCACGATAGGTGAGGGAGTTGGAGGATTGGATCCTCTAGTGAAATTATGCGAGCATTGAGCTTGTTGCGAAGAGTCAGGGGCTTGGCTATTAAAGAAATTTTGCTATGATGGGCACTATAGCTCCACTGAGGGCCCATATGAAGAATGTGACATCCCCAGGACTGTATTAAACAACAGGGTGGGGTTAGGCTTTTGAGGATATCCTATAGGAAGAAAACCCCTCCTAAACTTCCTGCTTGTGAACTAATCTGTTGTTGTAGCTTAATGGCTAAGTGGTAAACTTTGGAAAGAGAATCAATGTCAACTGCACGGTATGTTCTTTGCAATAATAGGTCAATGATGGGAGAGAACTGAGGCTAAAGAGCTCTCATTACATTCTCAAAGGAGGAGCTTTGTACTGAAGAAACTTTGAAGGTGTTTATTTACACTACCTTGATCAGTAGCAAGCAAAGCATGTCATTACATAATTTCATAGCAGACACAGTAATGGACATGGATTTTCTGATTCTGTGGCACATCAAATCTTAAGATTAGGCTATTATTAGCCCCATGTGTTATGAGATGCACACCAACATGTGAGGACATGCCATACATGTCAGAATTTTGAATCTAGGGAACACAATCCAACGATGCCCCTTCAATCGCTATATGAGGTAAAACTATTTTTATTTTTTGTAGGGTTAATTAACCCAAATTCATCTGTAGGTCATAAATTCATTTTAACAACAACTAACTATTGTACATGCTAGAATGAAGCCCAACCTTGTAAGAACAATACCACTGAGGTGATCATAAAATTTCTTAACGAATGTATCGTTACCAGGTTTGAAGTATCGTTTGCCCTGGTATGTGACAATGGCCCTGCTTTTTCTTCCGCATAATTTATTGAATGGGCATATAAACATAAGATAGTGTTGAAATATTCTTCTAATTATTACCCATAGGGGAATGGAGTAGCACAGTCTACTAACAAAAATCTATTGGAAGTGATTAAGAATTTGTTAGAAAGTAATCCTAGGGATTGACACACGCAACTAAAATATGCTCTATGGGCAGATAGAACTCATATTAAAGTTGCCTTAGGGAATTGTCCATTTAAGTTGGTATATGGCCAAGACCCAATCTTTCCTATGCACTTATAGATACCAATTCTCAGGTTCATGCAAGAGTTTTACTTGAATGATGATAGGATAGAGGTCAGGCTTAATAACTTACTAAATTTGGAGGAACAAAGAGATGTTGTTTTACATTAGTTTTATAAGCATCGAGTAGTTTTCAAACATTGGTTTGACAAGAGAGTGGAAATTAAAGCCTTTAGAATATCTGACTTAGTACTATTGTGGGATAAGGCTAAGGAAAGGAAAGGTGATCACCAAAAATTTGACCGACTTTGGTTAGGTCTGTATCAGATTGCTGAGATCCTTGGTGAGAATGCTTTTCGTTTAAGTACTTTAATGGGAGAACTTGTTCCATTGCCCTTCAACGAGTAATTTCTAAAGCACTATTTTGGCCCATGAAGGGTTTGATGATCAGTTTTGTTGTAAGTATGTAATTAGTTGTTTTTCGCTTTTTGTTTGTTTGTTGTGTTCGTTTTGTTCTTTTTCTTTCTTTGTTTTGTTTGTTTTCGGGGTTTTCATTTTTTTTCTAATTCAAGTGATGGGTGAAGTTATTTGAAGCATATTGAAGGTACCAGGAGAGAAGTTGGTTGAGTTTTTTTCAGGTATGTCTATTGAAATTTTTCATTTCATTACCTGTGACTTGTGTTTTTTTTGTATAGGGGTTTGATGGGTTAAACACAAACAAGTATATTGTAAGAGATCTCATCAACCACAGTTGAATCTGTCACAAAAAAGATAAGAACATCCATTCTACATAGAAGCTCATTTGTCTCTAGGTGGTTTTATTTTAGATTCGAGTGAAAAACCAAAATCCTGACACTGTCATGATGTCCATGGTAGTTCTCAACCCCAAATTTTAGGTTGTTACACCCGAGTATTGAGAAAAGATAATAAAAAATTTCTTCAAGAAAAGCTAAAAAAATTGAGAAAGAAAAGAGAATCATTGAATGATGATAAACTCAATATGAGAGGGGTGGTTCAAGTATCTCTATTGGGGCTATGGATGCTTGACTGGTAGTAGAGCAATGATTTGAGAGAACTAGAGGTATCTCCATTGGGGCTATGGATGCCTGACTAGCAATGGAGCAATCCCCAGGATATCATTGCACGATAGTTAAAAGAATTCAACTCACGTAACTTGGATCTTGAATACAGTTGTTTAGGAATGAAGGGAGTTTTTACCAAAAATAGATGCACCATTCATGCACACACTCAGATTCGAAGTAGTTAATGTTGATTTACATTTGAGATTCTAGCTCAACCTTGTTTTCTATGACTAATCACACTTGAGTGTAAAATGTTCATGAACCAAAGGTTCTGGGTGACTGAATTCTTCAGTGTCTTGAAAATGGGTGAACCATTTTTCCAGCCAAGTCACCATTTGTTATGCGTTTCATAACAACCCCATCTTAACTTTGGTCAAAATGGGTGCCCCTTGTTTCTTGTCCTTGGTGTTTTCATTTGGAACTTAGGAGTTGTTCTTTTCTCCTAAGTTTTTTTTGTCTTTGGCAGAACGGGAATCGAAACGAAACCTGAAGTTGGAACTTGTATAGGTTTCATGTCCTGATTTCATCCTGAATCCACTTCTGTTTTGTTTCCTTCTTCTTTCTCATTTCTTGTTTCTTCGGTTTTGGGACAAGCTCTGTCTTGGTCCCACTTCCTTTGTTTGTTTGTTGTTTTGTCGTGTTGGTGTTGTTTTCCTTTGACGGGATCGGATCCAGATCAAATTCTAAACTTGGAACTTGACAAGTTCCCGGTTTTGATCCCCATCCCGCCTACGCATCCACCTTTTCTTTTTGTTTGTCTCTTTTTCTTTTGGGCTCAGTTCTGGTTTTCATCTTGACCCCTCTTGTTTCCTTTTGTTTCTTGGTGTTTCTTTGTCTTGAGCGAAATCAGAACTAGAACTGGAACCAAACCAAGAACTTGTCAAAATTTCCCTAACCGGTTTGGATCTCGGTCCCATCCTTGCTTTCTTGTTTTTCCCTACTTTACTTTAGTTACACAATAGTTGTGTTCTTGTTCCCGCCATGATCCCCCCACCTGAGCAACCATATTAATGGCATTAATTACAGGCCCTCCACACGCATGAAATTGAATTCATAACCTTAATTATGGTTAATTTTCTCACTATTATTGTTGTCTAAACTGTAATAGCGAACCATAGCCTCGAATCAGAGAAGGAGGAGCATGATTTGATCGAAAAGCAAGCATTTGCACATGGATTGGGATGAAGTATTATCTTGTTGGGTAGCATTTTGAGGTAGGTGTGTTTTCTCCACCTTCGTTTCATTTTTTGTTGTTCTTGTTTATCGCCTTGTGTTCTTCACACGTTTGTGAGAATTTCCTTGTGGATCTTCACTTGTTTTTATGGTGTCACTTTCATTTTCCTTTTTGGTTTTCTTTCACTTTTGTTTCTTATCTTCTTTTTGTCTTTTTTGGTTTGTTTTAGTTTTCCTACTGTCATTTTCATATTTTGGTGGTATCTGTACATCCGTGCCCTAGTTTCTTTTAGGGTTTCATCCTTAATAAGTTTTGAGGGCTTTTAAATGTCTCAAATATGTTTGAAGACTTGTTCCATCTTATTTGTGGGTTGAATCCATGATTATCATGTTGGGTTTTTGATGCCCTAAATTTCTTGAGTCGATCGACTATGTTAACTAGAGATTTTGTGCGTTATTTCCTTTTAAGATCATACCCTAGTTGGTGGTCTTCCTTTGGTCATATGAAGGATTGATTCACTTTTTTATTTTAAGCCTCCTAGGCCATCATATGACCTCATTAAGTCTCTTTGAGTGTTTGATCAAGATGGCTCCATGATTAATAATAATGAGCGGAAGCGGAGCCAGGGAATGGTTTGATCCATAAATGTCTTTTTGAAAGTTTAGGTCCAATTTCGAGCCCGCTCCCAATGAAGTATTAGCTCAATTGTATATCCATGTCCTCTTATAGAAGCAAAATTAGAATCGGAATGGAAACTAGACTTGAAACTATGTGATGTTTCAGATCTGGGTTTTGTTTCGATCTCGGTCCAAGTTTCGATGATGTTTCTGACCCCGGTCCCGGTCTCGATCCCGACATTTAGTATGATCCTGGTCCCACTTCTAATGATGATCTTGACCCTGATCCCACCATACTAAAGGCTTTTCGATACTGATTCCTTTCTTGGTTCCGTCTCCGATGAGTGGTAAATTTTACTAAGTATGTAAAGGCTACCTAGAGAAGGATAGAGTAACATGAAGGGTAAGTCCTCTAATACTAATTTTCATACTTTGTATAGATTTAATCCTAGGTTGTCATGTAGGAAGTGAGCGATATTCAGAGCCTCTATAGAAGCTTCACAAATGGAAGTTCAGACTACAAAAAGTTCAAAACAAGCAAAGCCTAAGAGGATCAAGGTGGAGCAACTTCCATACACCTTGAGATACAAAAATCAAAGTCCCACTATTATTGCAAGAAAATTGGATTCATATTTGGCTAATGTCACAAACACCAATCTAGGCCCATTCAATTATGAGGAGTTGTTGGATGATACCTTCTCTGAGGATGTGGCTGGGCAGACTGAGAGAATAGTCTAGTCAGGATTAGTACATGTCACCATATCTCCACTTTCATTCCAGTGCCCAAAACTTATCATTGCAGTGATAGGGGCTTATAACCAAGCAACCATGAAATGTGTTGATCTTCAAGGGAATGCAATCATTGATTTGTCTCCACATATGATGAAGTTAATGTTCAATGCACCTACCCCTCAGAATCCCTAGCTATTGAATGATGTGGAGGCATTGCAATTGTTCAACAAGCATAAGGAATTCAATAGGGCTCACATGAACAAAAGATGATTAAAGGTGGAAAAGAAGCCTTTAACTAAAGTGTTGAATCAACCCAAAAGAGAAGACTTCCAAAAGGACATAGGCAATTTGATCATGATGTTGTTTAGGGTGTTTGGAAAGAGGGATTCCTCGTGTTTCAAAGAATGGATGTTTCCATTTATTGAGACAATTTTTTCCAAAAAATAACAATTTGATTGGACAATGATCTTTTCAGACAACTTGCACAACCAAACGCTAAGGGTAAGAGAAACAAATAATTTCTTCATGACTTCTTATGTCATATATGTTGCTACGAGGATGGGTATCTTCCCTAGGTTAAATGTTGTAGGAATAATGGGGGAAGCCCTTAGACAAAAGAGGCCATGGGAACATTATGATCAACTCACCTTGCATACATCTGAGTTGCATTGGAGAAGGTTTAATGATGCATTCCTCTATGTCATCATTAATAGATTAACTGGAGATGTTGGATACAGACTAAGTAGGGATTCCATGGCTTTTATTGCAAAGTGGGGGCATTGGTATATCCAATACCCCAAGTTCTCCTACTTCAAGTTCGAAGGATTTGATGGGCACCCTCACATGCTTCCAAGGTGTTGCAATGACATAATTTTTCTCATGGAATTTTTATACCAAGCCTTGGCAGTCAATAGTAAATTTGCAAGCAAGCACAAAATAGGATGTCACAAGTTTCCCATGAAGTTGGGAGAATATTATTGTGCTCATCTTGTGGTTGCAAAAGTAGTATGTGATAAATTGAGTCATTTAAATTTGGGACTATACACCTCCAAGAAGCATTTTGATCCAAAGCATAAGATGAATAAGTTGCTTTCCATTGTTTTTGAGAAACACTACAATTTGTTAGAGGGTTTTTGGTTGGATTTGCAAGACGATTATGATGTGAGGAGGAGAAATTATGAAAGACTTCATATTCCCTTGATGATTGAGTTTGGAGTGAAGGAAGATATTCCTGACACATTATTTGATGATGGTATAACCTTGGATCTTAGGTATGACACTGAAAAGGTTGGTCATGAGAATAAAGGAAATAGAAGCTCAAGGTTGAAATAAAAGGAAAGCAGGGGCAACTAAAGGTTATTAGAGGATCAAGAGAAGAGTACCCCCCAAAGAGCAATTAAAATATATTCCTCCTATATCTAGAGGGGATGTTGTTCCAAAAATACTAGCTTAGGAAGTCTAGGAAACACAAGGTATGGAAGCCACAATAGTTGGAGAAGGCTCTTCTTCTCGACCTTCCCTCATTAAGGAACTTGGTAGAGAAATACCTACAAGTAGTCTTCATGAACAAGCAAAAACTTTGAAAGGAAAGGAAAAAGAAGTGGAAATTCATGATGTTAATTATGATTCAGAGGCCACTTAGTCAGATAATGAACCTCTTGTAGCTAAATCAACTAATGATATGGAAGAGATTAAGGTAAACATGTGTTAACTCTAGAAGATCAATGGAAGTTGTTTAAAGATGCTAAAAGAGAAGTTGATGCTAAAGTTGAAGAATTGGCAAGACAATAGAAAGAGAAAGTAGATCTTCTATTGCAACAAAGGGAAATAGAGCAGAAGGCTAAGGAGGAGAGGGAAAGGCTAGCTTTGTTACAAAATATCCATGAGTTGGAAGAAGAGAAGGCTCAACAAAGAAGAGAATTGGAAGCTTTTGAAGCTAAGTTTAAAGTAGTAGAAGAGGCTCAAAGGAAGAAAGAAGAAGAACTGGAATTAAAAATAATAGAGGAAGAGGAGCAAGCTAAGATTGATCAAGAGGTAGCCAAGACATGGGAAAGGGTGGAGGAGATAGAAAAATAAAGAGATCAACTATTGGAGGAGAGGAGATTAGAAGAAGAACAATTAGCTAAATTTGAACATGAAAGAGAAGCAAAGGATAAGGCTAAAGAATTGGCTAAGGAAAAGGTAGAAAAGGAGAAACAACAAGAGGTTGACTCTCAACCCAAAGAAACACTTTGGAAATATCTCTCTCCTACCACATATTCTTCCACTTAGATGATAACTCCCCCTGCTACCCCAACATGGTTGAAGCTTAATTTAGAGAAGAAGCAGATAGTGCAACCAAAACCCCTTAATTGGGATGATGTTAGAAAAGAATTGAAAAGGAGAGGCCAAAGAAAAGGGCTAAAGTTCTCCATTCCACTAGATTAACGGATGTCGGGGAGATTATTGTTGAATGCTCTATCCCCATAGTTGAAAAGGATACATAGGATATGCAATTAAGTGATTACCAATTGGGTACTATAAATCTAGGAAGGCCCACAAGAAACCAACAAATGGACTTGATTGATATTGTAGCATCATCAACCAAGTCAAGGATGGTTAGGGATAAACAAAATAAAGATGAGCTTAAGTCACAAGTGGATCAGTTACATAATTTTTTGAAAGGCTTGTCTTCCCCTATCTCTTCATAGTCAGTTGCTCCTGAGAGACCCATTTTGCCGAGAAAGAAAGATGTAGATAACCTAGTTGAAATGAGGAATAAGGTGGGAATGATGGACAAATGGATTGCTAGATTGAACAAAGAAGTAGAATATTTTCTTATTAAAGGCTACAAAGTTCATGGAGATGCGTTAGAATTGGTTAATGACATGGTCACAAATGTTGAAACTCTTGGGAAACAAGAGGAGGAATATTCAGGGCATGCAAGGAAGTTGAAAGACATCAACAAGCTGCCCAAGAAAACTTTGTTAAAACAATCCATCCTTGAGGAAGATAATGTAAATTTTGTTGAAAAGACTATTAGCATCATTAGGTTTCGGTCCCCATTTATTTTTGGGCACAGGAATGAGGTGCAATAGGCTAGAAAGGACCTCAATGAGTAGGTTGAAGAGTTGGGAGCAAGTATTGCCATACTTGTTAATGAAGACATCCCTATTGGAGATCTCCTCCTTGATAAACTCAAGGAAAAGTGGAGTGTTAGATTTGAAGAAATAATGCAGAAAGGGAATGATGGTGATGACCTCTTGATGGATAGGCTTATGGATGTTAAGGAAGAGATAAAGGCTTCCAGAATGGAGCTCATAAAACTTAAGGATATGAAAGAGTTTGCCTCCTCTAAACTAGAAAGAATAAAGTTTGAAGATAGCTGGGTAGATAGGACGGATACAGATATGCTTCAATAGGTGATCACCATTTATGATGAGTATATGTTGGAGTAGAAAATGCAAGACTAAAGAAGCAATACATCAGTTCCTTGGCCAGATCAACATCAAGAATGTTGCGAAAATTGTGTCTCAACTTCTAGTTTGAAGCCTCGGATTTTAGACTTGGCGAAAAATATTTCTTTCTACCTTTATCGCCATATCGCGCTTGGCTTATTTCTGCCTTTACCACTCTACCACAATGGTTTGATTGGACCCTGGTGGTATTGTGATAATGGGCTTGGCGGTTACCACCTTTTTATGCATGGTGAGTTTACTCATCGCGGTGGTTGTGGTAGGCAGCTTGTAGCCTGCCTCACCGGTCATTGCCTTACCATGGTCGGCGAAGGCCTTCACCATGATGGCCACGGTGAAGCCGCCAGCAATGGCATGGCAGTTATCGCTCTAGCATGGGTGGTGAGTTGACTCACCATGGTGGCCGTGGTGAAACTGCCAGCGATGAGTTTTGCGGTTACCACCCCACCGCGGATAGTGAGTTGGCTCACCGCAGTGGCCACAGTGTGACCACGAGTAGTGAGCCTGGTGGTTATCGCTCCATCATGGATGGTGAGCTTGCTCACCATGGTGGCTATGGTAAGACTGCTAGTGGTCTGGCCGATGGTCGCCGCCCTACCGTGGGGTGGCTTGGCGGCCTTTGCGGTAGCGCGGTTTGACCGCTAGCAGTCCCCCAGACAACTTACCTCTATACCATGGTCGAGTCGATCAGACTCAGTGGTAGTGCGGTAGATGGAGAGGTGAGCTCGATTGAGCTCACCGCCATATTGCAGCAGGATGAAGGGGACTCGACAGTGATGCGGTGGAGACAAGGAGAGCTCAGATGAGCTTGAGCTGGGTTTGACTAAGTTGGACTCGGAGTCAAAGAGTTCCCAGCGAATGGCAGATGGACACGTGGTAGGTTGACAATAGTTTGATTGGTTAAAGGCCAATGTGGTAAATGATAGTTAATGCAGACTTGTTTAACTAATGATAGGAACCAATTAAGGCAATGAAATAAATGCCTGGGTAGGTCCGATAAAAAAAGAAGATCAGATCGGATTGATTACGTGATTGAGCAACTGGTGCTTGAACCTATGTCTAGGATTGGTTGGAACATTTAATTGGGATGTATGACTTTGTAAGTTAGATACATTATTATATTTGTATACCAAAAGGTGACGGTTAGGTTGCAATTCAATGTAAGAGATAGTTTTCATTGTATACTCAAGAGGAAGTATTGTAACAGTGAAGGATAATAATCAAAGTGTTGTTGTGAGCTGATCAGAGAATAAAGACTGAAGAATTTGTATGTAATCTTTTATTTTCTATAATACAAATTGTCTTTTCTTGGTGTGGTGGGTTTTTTACCTAAAAAGGTTTTTCCATGTAAATACTTGTGTCATCTATGAATGCTTAATATTATGTTATCTCATTTATGCTACTGGTATTCATCTCAATAATTTTAGAAGTTATTAGAACCAATTTTTTCTCTTCTCCTCCATTGTATTAGTCTTAAGGGAATGTATTCCATACTCTTGGGTCAATAGATCCATCCTTGTTTTCCCTTCAAGTGGTATTAGAGCCTGGCCAGTTGTGTTATCCTTGAGAGAAAAGGTCAGTTTTTCGTGCTAATACTATTTCAATGGGAGTCTTGTGTTGTTAAAATTATTTCTATTTAAGATGGAAAGTACATCAGGTAGAGTAGAGATTGAAAAATTTAATGATAGCAACTTTGAGTTATGGAAACTCAAAATGGAAGACTTGTTGGTAGATAGAGACCTCTGAATAGTAGTGTCTAGAACTATGCCACAAGGTATAAAGCAAGAGGTTTGGTAAGACTGAGTCTAGCCGATTTTGTACTCTTGAATGTCCATGAGGAGATGTCTGCAACTTCATTATGGAAGAAGCTTGGTGATATTTATCAAGGAAAGTCTCTGGTAAATAAGTTATTCCTGAGGAAGAAGTTGTACTCCTTGAAAATGGAAGAAGGTGCATCTGTTGCAAACCATCTGAACTCATTTAATATGAGTGTTACTGAACTGGCGTGTGTATTTGTAAAGACTGAGGAGGAGGATCATTGCATGCTCCTATTATATTCGTTACCTGACAGTTGGGATCATCTAGTGATGGCTATTGGAAGCATGATCACTGCATTCAAAATGGATGACATGGTTGCTTCTCTTCTGTCTGAAGAAATGCGAAGGAAGTCTTCTGAGATGGCCAAAGAGGCTCTTGTTGTTTGAGGTAGACCAAAGGAGAAAGGCAAGAAGAAAGAGAAGAAGTCAAAATCCAAATCTGCAAGGAGATCAAAGTCTCTTGGTAAAATGTTCAAGGTGAGATGCTGGAACTATGGGCAACCTGGTCATATCCAGAAGGATTGTAAGGAGAAGAAGAAGAAGAATGCTTCAGACAATGAATCTTCTCAAAGTGATGCAGACGCCTTCATTGCAATAGCCTTGACAACTTAGACATCAGATGATATCTGGTTGGTTGACTCAAGTGCGTCCTTTCACATGACATCCCATAGAGAATGGTTCTCCAAGTACGATAAGTATGATGGTGGAAAGGTGTACCTGGCAAGTGATTTAATGTTGGAGATAGTTGGCAGAGGAAGAGCCAGAATTTAGTTTCCTTATGGGAGAGTCAAAGGGATTGGTGGCGTACTGCACATACCAGGTCTGGCTCAAAATCTTCTTTCTGTCAGCAAGTTAAATGATGGTGTAGAAATTTCTTTCTCAAGTAAAGGATGTAAAATGGCTAGAGGTGCAATGGTGTTGGCTAAGGGTGTTCGTATTGGCACTCTGTATAAGCTGGATGCATGTCCTATTCAATGTAATAGTGTCTGTGTAAAGTCAAGCAATGATACTCCTGTAGAGGAAGATGAAGACTCTTCTTTGTCTGCAAATGATTTGGAGGTAAAAATCCCAGCAGAGAAGACTATGCTGTGGCATCATAGATTAGGTCACATAGGTGAGAAAGGTTTAAAAAACTTGAAGAATTAAAATCTTGTAGAAGGGCTTGATGATTGTAACCTTGAGTTTGATTTTTGCGAACACTGTATTTATGGAAAATAGCACCATGTTTCTTTTTACTCGAGTCCTCATAAATCTTCTGGTATACTAGATTATGTTCATTCTGATGTGTTTGGTCCAGTTAATGTTCCTTCGTTATTGAAGTCTAGATATTATATTTCTTTTATTGATGACTATTCAAGAAGGGCATTTGTATACTTTCTTAAAACTAAATCAGAAGTGTTTAGTCGGTTTAAAGAATTTAAATCTTTGGTAGAGAATCAGACTGGAAGGAAAATTAAATGTTTGAGGGCAAACAATGGTGGTGAGTTTTGTTTTGCATATTTTGAAAGGTATTATATAGATCATGGAATTAAAAGGCATAAGACAATGCCTTACACTCCACAACAGAATGGAGTTGCTGAAAGGTTGAATAGGACATTAATATAAAAGACAAGGAGTATGTTGAGCAGTGCTGGTCTGGAGCAAAATTTTCGGGCTGAGGTTGTGGCTACAACATGTTATCTGGTAAACTGATCTCCTTGCTCTGATCTTGTTGATAAGACACCTTTGGAAGCATGGTTTGGTAAGAAGCCCTCTCTGAGACATGTTCGTCTCTTTGGTTGTGAGGCATATGTTTATGTGCCAAAATGAAAAGAGATCAAAATTAGATAACAAGGCTGTCAAGTGTATTCTCATTGGCTATGGCGTTGGTGTGAAGGGATATAAGCTTTGGAACCCTATTACTGAGATGCTTATGTACAACAGAAGTGTTATATTTCATGAGCTAAAACCTTCAGTAAGTGATCAACAGCTTGAGACAGATCAGAGTGACAAGAAAAAGGATGCAGTTGAGATTCCCCCAACTCCAGAAAGGGAAGAGCTGCATGGTGTACCTGAGACTGAGGAGAGCTCAAGCAGCTCTGAAAGTTTTGATGATGAAGAACCACAACCTTAGCTTGTAAAAAGGTCTACACAAGAAAAATGACAACCTGAGAGGTATGGTTTCTCATTGTTAAACTCAAATTGTGCCTATGCCTTAGTTATTAGCATTGATGAGCCTAGGACTATAAAAGAAGCAATCAACATGTCTGATTTGAATTCTTGGCTGGAAGCCATGAATGAAGAGATGGATTCATTGAAGAAGAATGAAACCTGGAATTTGGTACCACTACCTAAAGGGTGAAAACCTGTTGGCTGTAAGTGGATATTCAAAAATAAGACAGGTCTTGATGGTAGTGTTGAGAAGTATAAGGCATGACTGGTTGCAAAGGGATTTTCCCAGATTGAGGGAATTGATTATGGAGAGAATTTTTCCCCTGTAGCAAAGCTGTCATCCATCAAATTTTTGTTGTCATTGGTAGCTGTGTATGAATTTGAAATTGAGCAGATGGATGTGAAGACAACATTTCTCCATGGTGAGCTGGAAGAAGAAATTTATATGTCCCAGCCTGAGCATTTTGTTGAAAAACGTAAACAAAATCTGGTTTGTAAGTTAAATAAATCTCTGTATGGTTCGAAGCAGTCTCCTAGAATGTGGTACTAGAAATTTGACACATTTGTATTGTCTATGGGATTTGTGAGATCAAAATCTTATCATTGTGTTTATTGTAAATCTAAAAATATCATGTGCTTGTTATAACCCTATGCGTGGATGATATGTTATTAATAGGGAATAGCAATACTGTGATTTATGATCTTAAATATCAGTTGTCTGCAAAGTTCAAAATGAAATATCTTGGTGCAACAAGGTATATTCTGGGAATGGAAATAACCAGGGACAAGACAAGCAAAAAGCTTTGGGTAAGTCAGAGTAAGTATGTGAGTATTGTTCTGGAGAGGTTTGGTATGAACAATTGCAAGCAGCTAGCTGTTCTAGTCATGCAGGGAATGAAACTATCGGTTGAAGACTGTCCAAATTCTACTATTGAGATGGAGGATATGACCAGTGTGTCATA
Source organism: Sequoiadendron giganteum (assembly GCA_007115665.2). NCBI lineage: Eukaryota > Viridiplantae > Streptophyta > Pinopsida > Cupressales > Cupressaceae > Sequoiadendron > Sequoiadendron giganteum. The sequence continues at coordinate 278,163,708 of CM021104.1, read as the reverse complement.
TGCAAGTGTTGTTGGCATTTTAATGTATGCAATAGTCTATACAAGACCAGACATTGCCCAAGAAATAGGAGTTCTAAGCTATTTCATGGCCAATTCAGGAAGATCACATTGCGATGTTGTGAAGAGAGTGTTCAGGTATTTGAAGGGGAATTCGGACTATGCTTTGTGTTACCATGGTAGTTTAGTTGCATCACAAAGAACACTCAACATTCAGGGATATGTTGATTCTGATTGGGCAAGGGAAATTGATAGTAGGAGATCCACCGGTGGATACACATTCATGCTAAATGGTGGAGTAGTCAGTTGGATGAGCAAGCAACAGGCTGTAGTTTCTTTATCCACGACAGAGACAAAGTACATGGATGCAACTCACTCCTGCAAGGAAGCAGTTTGGCTGCAGCGTTTGTGTTCAGACATTGGTTTTAATGCAGGGAAGATCACTATTTACTGTGACAGTCAGAGTGCCATTTTTTTGGAAAAGAAACCAAATTTCCATGTCAGGACGAAGCACATTGATGTGCAGTTTCACTTTGTGAGGGACATGGTGGAAGATGGAAGAGTCTATCTTGAAAAGGTCAACACTTTGAAGAATGTTGCTGATGCTTTGTCAAAGCCGATGAGCACAGACAAGTTCAAATGGTGCACAAAATCGATGGGCCTTGGGGCCTATGACCATCAGTGATTTTTTCTAAATCTGGAGGGAGCTGGAAGTCTTCACCAAGTGGGAGCTTGTTGGGAAAATTGTGTTTGAACTTCCAGTTTGAAGCCTCATATTTTAGACTTGGCAAAAAATCTTTCTTTCTGCCTTTATCGCCATACCGTGCCTAGCTTATTTCTGCCTTTACCACGGTGGTTTGACTGGACCTTGGCAGTACTACGGTGACAAGCTTGGTGATGGTCGTGGTAGGTGGCTTGTAGCCTGCCTTGCTGGTCATCATCTTACCGCGGTCGGCGAAGGTCTTCACCGCGGTGAAGCCGCTAGTAGTGGCCTTGCGGTTATCGCTCCAATGCGGGTGGTGAGTTGACTCACCATGGTGAAGCCGCCAGCGATGAGCTTGGTGATTACTGCCCCACCACAGATGGTGAGTTGGCTTGTCGTGGTGGCCGCGGTGTGACCGCCAGTGGTGAGCCCGGCGGTTACCGCTACACCACGGATGGTGAGCTTGCTCATTGCGGTGGCTACGGTAAGACCACAAGTGGTCTGGCTGATGGTCATCGCCCTACCGTGGGGTGGCGTGGAGGCCTCCGTGGTAGCGCGATTTGACCACTAGTAGTTTGCCAAACAGTTTAGTGCTATATCGCGGTCGGGTCGATCAGACTCGGTGGTAGTGTGGTAGATGGCGAGGTGAGCTCAGACGACCTCACCGCCATACCACAATAGGATGAAGTGGAGTCAGCGATGGCGTGGTGGAGACAAGGAGAGCTTAGATGAGCTCAGACCAAGTTTGACCGAGTTGGACTCAAAGTCAAAGAGTGCCCAACGAATGGCAGATGGACACGTGGTAGGTTGACATCAATTTGATTGGCTAAAGGCCAATGTAGTAAATGATAGTTAATGCAGACTTGTTCGACTGATGACAAGAACTGATTAAGGCAATGAAATAAATGCTTGGGTGGCCCGATGCAAAAGAAGATCAAATCGGATCGATTACATGACTGGGCGATCGGTGCTTGAACCTATGTCTGAGATTGGTTGGAACATTTAATTGGGATGTATGACTTTGTAAGTTAGATACATTATTATATTTGTATACCAAAAGGTGACGGCTAGGTTGCAAGTCAATGTAAGAGATAGTTTTCATTTTATATTCAAGAGGAAGTATTGTAACAGTGAAGGATAATAATCAGAGAGTAAAGATTGAAGAATTTGTATGTAATATTTTATTTGTTGTAATACAAATTGTCTTTGCTTGGTGTGGTGGGTTTTTCACCTGAAAAGGTTTTCCCACGTAAATACTTGTGTCATCTGTGAATGCTTAATATTCTATTATCTCATTTATGCTACTGGTATTCATCTCAATAATTTTAGAATTTATTAGAACCAATTTTTTCTCTTCTCCTCTATTGTATTAGTCTTAAGGGAATGTATTACACACTGTTGGGTCAATAGATCCATCCTTGTTTTCCCTTCAAAGAAGGCACAGTTTACTGGGCATGTCTATTTCCTATTTTGTAGGGAGGTGACATAGAATCAACTGAAGATCTCAATAGTTCTGCCTTTCTCCCTTGGAACAAAAGTTTTGAAAAAGAGTCTTCAATCAACAACTAAAGATTAAAAATGGATACTAATCTTACATTGCTCTAGTCGACCCATAATTTGTGGATCTAGATTTTGACGAGAGGGATTAGTGCTAAATAAGTTTTTATATATAGAATTTCTCTCCACTTTGTAAAAAATGGCTCATTGAAGCAAGATTAGCCACCTAAAGGAGATAGAAGATGGTTTACAGTTTCTCAGAAGCTTTTTATAGTTTATGCAAAGTACTTGGACACATTTTCTTTACAAGTTTTAATATAGTTATGCTATTTTCCGGAGTTAGTTTAATGGTAATGTTGATGAATCATATTCATTCATATGCTGATGAATGCTATGCATAAGTGTTTCTTATTTGATGAAAATCAATAGAAGACTTTGTATTTAAGACTATTTCATTGAATTATCTGTGAATGCAAGTTCTTTATATTTGTTGATTTATGAATTTTGGTAATGAGTTGGTAATATGTTCTAGTTTGATCTGAAATTTGATGATGATGAATGGTGGTACATCTTGAATTAACACTATAAATGCATGCAATAGTACATCATGTTATGTGGATTGTATCATTCTGTAGTTTTAGTTATTTGAAAAGAAAACTTATTACGAAATCTGTATGTCTGAATAAAGAGGAATTTACATTTATAATTTGTTGTTCTATACTATGTTCTATCTTTTTATATTTATTTACACCCCCAAACATTAAGATAAGTTTGAATTATGCAGTTTGTATCCTTTACCAACAAACCCCTTCAACATTATGGTTGCATGGACTAATGAACGAAAAAACATAGTTGAGAACCAACTACAAAGACCTTGGAAGATAGGTGGTTTTAGATCAGTTATCTTTTCCAAGAGAAATAGAGTAGAAATATTCTATTTAATGTTGTTGTGCTATTTTGACCATCAACAACTAGAATGTCTCTAGTTTGTGAAGAAGATTGTTTAGGAGAAAAGTAATTTCTCCGCATTTCTCTACATTAAAGTTTCTTGTCTTGCAAATTTGGGAATGTGCTAATGATGCTTGTATCTATCTTTCCTTGGAAGGTTTGGTGTTCAGTTGTTCCACAAGATTGGTTCATGCATTGTGTCTTAGTAGCAGTTTGACTGGTTGCACAAGATGATAGTATTCTCCATTGTAGGTGTTTTTGGCAATGTGTTTAAATATTCTATTGGTGTTAGAATATTTTAGGATGTTGTATGATGTTTCTATGTGGTTCATAGGATGTTTCCAAACCTAGAAAAGTGTGTATGTGAATTCTTGGTAGCATTAATTCTGATTTGGAAAACTTGGCATGTTAGCATTACTTGCAAATGTGATTCATGGATCATGAAAGCTTTGTGTAGTGTGTCAGTGTATATTTTGGTTCCTGTTAACCCTTGGTGTGGTCTTCCTTCACTTCTTTCCACCGTGAAAGAGTTTGGTGATGACCTATTTGGTGGTTGCACGTTTGAGGTGCATATGTTTCATTGAAGCCGACTTGGAAAATATTTTTTGTGGTTGTAAAAGGTATATATGCAAGGTAATTTGTTGGAGAAGTAAGTGGTGTATTGTGTGGTGTGAAATGATGTATATATGATCAAGTGTTGAGATCTGAGTGTGAGAATGAATATCTATGACTACCAGAAGTAGTGAGAAAAAGGTGTCTATATTTTAGTGTGCCTGAAGTTGCTAGAGGTAGTGAGATAAAGGTTGTAGATGTTGTAGAGTTATTGTGGTGGATTCTCATATTTCTCTGATGTAGTGAACCTCCCTCTAATATTTATTTATTTTCTCTTTCTATTTTGGAAGCGACCCCTTCCGATCGTGAGCCTTTTGTAATCGGTGTTGTTATTCATATATATGTGAGTTAATATTCATCATGGTTTTTCCCTAATTAGGGTTTTCCATATAAAATTTAGTGTTCTATTGCATATGGCTGTTAATGTGTTCATGTTTCATGTGATTACATTCATGCAGATGCTTAATGAGGGTTTGAAGGTTTTGATATACAACTAATTTAACCTCCCTCTTAGTTGTCGTGTGCGTCTAACAATTGGTATCAAAGCTGAGGTTCCTTAGAAGAAGCTTAATTTCTTGAGGTAGATCCAGATGACACACATGAATGGTGTCAAAGCTCTTATGTTTGATGGAACAAATTATGCTTTCTAGAAAGCTAGGATGGAAGCCTTTCTTTTCTCATTAGGGTTTGGTATATGGAAGTTAGTTGAAGATGGATATACTATACCTGCTACTACTCTGACAAGTGAAGATGATATCAAGGATTATGAGAATAATGGAAAATAAAGGAATGCTATCTTGAGTGGGCTTTGTGATTTAGAACTTGTGAAGGTGATAAATTTCAAAGTTTCTAAAGAGGTCAAGGTAAAGTTGCAAAGCATTTATGAAGGTGATGCTAAAGTAAATTAAGTAAAGATGTAAAATTTCAAAGTCAATTTTGAAACCCTAAGGATGTCATAATATGAAGATATTGTAAGCTACATGCTAAGGGTGGATGAAATTGTCAATACCATTAATGGTCTTGGCGGAAAACTGAAGGGAAGTGAAGTTGTGAAAAAGGTATTTAGAACTCTTCCTAAATATTATAGTGCTAAAGTTTCTACTATTGAGGAAGCTCATAATTTGGATCAATATAATAGAGATCAGATGTTTAGTGCTTTAACTAATTTTGAATTAAGAGAGTTTGATCAAGATGCTACAAAGAAATAAATTTCTTTTAGAGTCAACAAGACAGAGATGAATGATGGATCTAATCTAGATGATCTTGATGAGGTGGAAGAAAATTTTGTAAGGAGATTGAAAAGGGCATTGAGAAATATAGGGGTAAGTTACCCTTCAAATGTTTCAATTGTGGAAAGATAGGTCATTATGCTTCAAAATGTCCAATCAAAGTTTCAAATGACAAACATCAACATCATAAAGGCAAATGTTTTAAGAAGAGTTATTATGTTAAAGAAGACAATGGTATATTTAGTGATCAGGAATCAAACTATCCAGATGATGGAAGTGATGGATATTTTTCCATGGTTTTGAATGTTGGATCTAATTCTACTAACCCTAAGAGATGTGTGAAGGTAAATGCTTTGGAAGCATGCCACAATATTGAAGGAACTATGTTGACAACCTTTCATGCAAGAGAGGAGAGAAACTATTGGATAATTGATAGTGAATGTTCAAATCATATGATAGGTGATAAGAGTAAGTTTATTAAACTTGAGAAGTATGATGGTGGTTTTGTTAAGTTTGGTGATAACACATCTACTAAGAAATATGGAAAAGGTTCAATTAGTTTTGATTGAAAGCATAAGATAGATGATGTTTTTTATGTCAAGGGTCTACAAAACAATCTTCTCAATGTAGGATAAATGTGTAGCAAAGGATACAATCTAGTGTTTTAGGATGATGGTTGTGAAATTAGAAATGGAAGCTCTAGAAATTTGGTTGTTGTAGGAATGAGGACTCAAGGGAATTTTTATCAGCTCAAAGGTGCCGATGGTAAGTGCTTTATGAATCAAATCAATGAAAGTTGATTGTGGCATAGAAAAATATGTCATATCAATTTTGATATCCTAGTGAAGATCGACTCTACTCATGCTATGAGAGATATGCCAAGAATTACAAAGCCTATCAATGCAATGTGCAAAGAGTGTCGTGTTGGAAAACAAACAAAGAAGAGGTTCAAATCTAAATAATATTATACAACAAGACCTTTAGAGTTAGTGCATACATACCTATGTGGACTTACTAGAATAATAAGCTCTCAAGGTGACATGTATTTATGTTTTTAATAGATAATTATTCTAGAATGACTTGGGTGATCTTTATCAAAGAAAAATCAGAAGCTATAAATAAGTTCAAAGCATTTAAATCTATGGTTGAGAAAGAAATGGATCTAAAAACCAAGTGTTTGAGGTGTGATAGAGGTGGTGAGTCCACCTCCAATGAGTTTAATAGTTTTTGTGAAGATCATGGGATAAAAATACATCTATCAACTCCTAAGACTCCATAGTAGAATGGAGTTGTAGAAAGGAAGAATAAGACAGTTCAGGAGGCTGCAAGAACCATTTTGAAGGAAGAAAATCTACCAGATGACTATTGGAGAGAAGTAATTCATACCGCAATCTACATTCTTAAAAAAGGTCAAGCACGAGTGAATAGTTCAAAGACTCCCTATGAGCTATGGTATGGAAAAAATTCTAATGTGAAATATTTTAGAGTGTTTGAAAGTAAATGTTATATCAAGAGAGAGGAAGAGAACTTAGGAAAGTTTGATACAAGATCAGATGAAGGAATATTCCTTGGATATTCTACAAAGAGAAAGACATACATATGCTACAATAAAAGGTTAAAGAAGATAGTTGAAAGTGCAAGTGTCAAATTAGATGAAAAGTCACATCAGAGATCAATGATGATAGAAGGATATGAATCTGATGAAACCCCTTGGAGAGAAGAAGAAAATGAAGAAGAGGAAGAAAAGGAGATACCAGTTGAAGAAGAAGAATCTCCAAAAGAGAATCCTAAGACTCCTAAGTATGTGTAGAAGAATCATTCCAAGGATCAAATAATTGGAGACAAAATAAAAGGTGTGTTGACAAGGAGAAAATATGCTATGGCAAAAGAATAGGTAAAACTTTGTTTACTTTATGAGATAGAACCTAAAATAGTAACAAAGGCATGCAAGGATGAAAATTGGATCAAAGCTATGGAAGGAGAGCTGAGGTAGATTGAGAAGAATCAACATGGGAATTGGTCCCAAGACCAAAAAACAAGAATGTGATTGGAACTAAATGGGTCTTCAAGAACAAGTTGAATGAGAATGGAGAAGTTATCAAAAACAAGGCCAGGCTTGTGTGTAAAGGATACTTATAAGCAGAAGGAATATATTTTGAAGACTTTTTCTTCAGCATAAATAATGGAAGATATTAGGATGTTTTTGGCTTTTTCAACACATAAAGACTTCAAGGTATATTAGATGAATGTAAAGTCTACATTTTTGAATGGTGAACTAGAAGAAGAAGTATACATTGAGAAACCCAAAGGTTTTTAGTTATCAGAAGATCTTGATATGGTCTACAAATTGAAGAAAGCATTTCATGGACTTAAACAGGCTCCTAGAGCTTGGTATGCAAGATTGGACAGGTACTTATTGTAGGAAGGATTCAAAAAGGGTACAACAAATAGAAATCTTTATTTCAAAGTTGAAATAGATCAAATTATTATTGTGATTGTGTATGTTGATGACATGATCTTTGGAGGAAATGAGGTAATGTGTAAAAGATTTGTAGAGGAGATGCAAAATGATTTTGAAATGCCAATTTTTGTGGATATGACTTTCTTCCTTGGGCTACAAATCAGTCAATTAGAAAAAAGGTATATTCATTACACAATAAAAATATGTTAAGGAAATGCTTAAGAAGTTTGGAATGGAGAAATGTAAACCAATATGCAATCCCATGGTTATTGGTTGTAAATTGAGAAAAAATGATGAATCTCCCAAGGTAGATCAGATCAAGTATAGATCAATGATTGGTGGATTACTATATCTAACTACAACTAGACTGGATATTATGCATGCAATTTGTCTTGTGGAAAGATTTCAAGAAGACCCTAGAGAATCACATGTAACATCAATCAAGAGGATATTTAGATACTTGAAAATCACACTAGAATATGGTCTATAATATTCTAAGGATACTGATTTCTCCTTGAGTGGTTATATAGATGCAAATTAGGCAGGTTGTGTAGATGATATAATAAGTATATGTGGAGGTTATTTCTTTCTTTGAAATAGACTATTTTCTTGGTTGAGTAAGAAGCATGATTTAGTGTCATTATCTATTGCAAAGGTAGAATATATTGTTACAACATCTTGTTGCACATAGGTGTTATCGATGAAGTAGTCACTGAAAGATATCAAACTAACATATGATGAACCTATCTCTATCTTGTGTGATAATACAAGTGCTATCAATATTTCCAAAAATCTGGTAATGCTTTCAAGAACAAAGTATATCTTTATCTAGTATCACTTTCTAAGAGAGAAATTAGCTCATAATGAAGTTAAGTTGGAGTACATTCCTAAAAAGGATTAAATAGCAGACATTTTCACAAAGTATCTTCTAAAAGATACATTTGAGTATCTTAGAAACAAGCTAGCGGTTATTGCCCCTCCTTTCAACTAAATACATAAGATGGGGCATTTTCTAGGAGTGCAATTCAAGATGAATTGTTTTGTCCTAGACTGATGAAGGCTACCCCTTAGGGGGAGTAGGTAGTGGTATCTTTGGTGGTGTAGTCAGGAGGAGCATATGTTGTGCCTAAAAGTGTGTGTGAGAGAAGTGAAGTGTGGAGATGTTTCCCTTTTACATTGATGTCAAAGGGGGAGATAAAGATGTCTGGAAAACAAGGGGGAGAAACTCGAGAGAGTAGTGGAGAGATGAAGTAAGGAGGAGAGTTGCTTGAGTGTTGGTGATGTAGAGTTGATTATTTTGTTGATGATTTTTAGTAGGTGTTGTCATCAATAAAAAGTGGGAGATTGTTGCACTATATTGTCATTAGTGTCGTCACTTATGTCAACCTATGTCAACCTATAGCATGTTCATGATGAGAAGGTGTTTGTGGTGTTAAGCAGGTGTTGCAAATGCAACATGGTCACTTTGTTTCCAAGTGCTTTTGAGAAAAAAATGTATAAAGAGTGTATAAGGTGACATAGATGTGTTATGTGTTTTTCTTCACATTTCTTCATGGTTGAAGATATGCTTGTGCAGTTTGGATATAATGTTTAGAAGTGTTTAGAGGTGTTATATCCAATTTTTTAGGTTTTGGATTGTGAAATAGTAGAATATGTGTTTGACAATATGCTGGACTATCTCTAGTTTGTGAAGAAGGATTTTTGAGAGAAATGGAATTAATTTGCATTTCTTCACATTTAAGTTTCTTGCCTTGTGTATTTGAGAATGTGCTAATGATGCGTGTATCTATCTTTCCTTAGAAGGTTTGGTGTTCAGATGTTATGCAAGCTTGGTTCATGTGTTGTGTCTTAGTGGCAATTTGATTGGTTGCACATGATGATAGTATTCTCAATTGCGGGTGTTTGTGGCAGTGTTTTTGAATATTCTAGGATGTTGTGTGATATTGCTATGTGGTCCACATGATGTTTTCAAACTTGGTGACGTGTGTATATGATTTCTTGGTAGCATTAATGTTGGTTTGGCCAATCTGACATGTTAGTGTTACTTGTGGATGTGCTTTGTGGATTGTGGAAGCTTTTTGTAGTATGTCAGTGTAGATTTGGGTCCTGGTTAACCCTTGGTGTGGTTTTCCTTCACTTCTTTCTATCACATAATTGTTTGGTGCTGACCTATTTGGTGGTTGCACATTTGAGGTACATACATTTCATTGAAGATGACTAGGAAAGGTTTTTTGTGGTTGTAGAAGGTATATATACAAAGTCATTTATTGGAGAAGTAAGTGGTGTATTGCGTGGTGTTAAATGATGTATATGTGATCAAGTGTTGAGATTTGAGTGTGAGCATGAACACCTATGACTATCAAAAGTAGTGAGCAGAACATGTCTACATTTCTGTGTGCTTGAAGTTGCTAGAGGTAGTCAACTGAAGGTTACAGATGGTGTAGAGTTGTTGTGGTGGATTCTTCTATTTCTCTGAGGTAGTGAACCTCCCTATAATAGTTTATTTCTATTCTCTTTCTATCCAAGTAGTGAGCCCTTGGTAGTGATCCCTTCTTTCTTTTTAACAATGAGTCCTTTAGAAAGTGAGCCCTTCTGCCAGTGAGCCTTTTGTAATTTTTTTTTTATTCATATACATGTGAGTTAATCCTCACCATGGTTTAAAGACTATGCCAAATAGTGCACTCCAAAATAGTGAGGATTAACTCACATATATATGAATAAAAAAAAAATATTACAAAAGGCTCATTGGTAGAAGGGCTCTTTAAAGACTACGCCAAATAGTGCACTCCAAAATGAAAAGATGATTTGGGAAATGAAAAGATTCCTTCCATAGTGTTTATCTACCCATCTTGACATGTTGGTATAGTCATTTTTTCCTCGAGACACATTAAATGAAAAATTCTCAATCTTTAGAGACTACCACAAAATAGTGTGATCTTCATTCATCGGGTGGCTTGGGCAATGAACATAGGCATTTCATAGCATTTAATTTTGCACCTTGACATGTTTGTGTTGTTTGATTTTCAATACTACTAATTTTTTTGTAATTTTAAAATTTGACAACTTTTATTTTAACAAACAATTTTCCAAGGGTAGCCTAGGGCTGTCCAATATTCATGTTTAATTTTAACAGTTGTTGAGTCAAAAGTAGGTTGGAGTTTATATTTCTTAATAATTCTTAACAAATTTAGATATTTTGGGTGGAAAATACTATTGCATCAAGAAGTGATTCAAAACAAAAATAACATTTTTCTTCAACATTGTGGAGACATTCAATGTAATTCATAAGGAGGTATCTTCTTCATATACTTATATCTCTTGATTTATAATATTACATTTGATTTCAAAGAATGATTAGTTGAATTTTTTGTTCATGTTGTTTATAATCCATACTTTCCTGATATTTATATGTGGATGTTGCTCAACACAAGTTTTGAGTAGGATGCGAGGTTACGATGACAATGCATCCAACATTGGAATTCATGTTGCTTTCATTGTTCAATTACTTTTAGTCAGTGTTCTTTTTGTTTTAAATATTTTTTAAATATTGCAATGCAGGTGTCTTTGAGAGTAGAAATGATTCGAGATGTACGCTATGAACTGAGGATATTAGGGGAACATATTAGTTGTGTATCTAGGATAGCTTGATGGCAAGATGCATTGATGCATTTGTGCATGAGGACATCAAAAAATTATATGGGAATTATTAGTTGTATTGATTATTATGATGGTTAAAAGATAATATAAGATATATTTATATATGAGGACATGGAAAATATGATATACAAGCATTATTGGTTATATTGATGGTGGAATATATGTAAAATATGATGATTATGAATGTTATGTGTATGTTGGAAAATGTCACATATATGTGTAATCATGATTAAGTGTGTTCAACATATGCAAATAATGATGATTATGATGAAAAGATGCATATACTAACAAATATTATGCTTATGCACCTAGTTATGTATGTTCACGAATGTCACATGTATATATTTTCACATCAAAATCACTCACACATTCTTACATTGGTTCATGTTGGAACACCTAGAAACATATGGCTGTCCTAAAGATCTTTTGACATTGGTTCATGCTCGTTCTTGTTTTCTTAAATGAAAATTCTTTCACTTCTTGACATAACTTCAATTTATATTATTCTATGGTCTAGTTTTTTTTTCACTTTCCTAGGTTCATTAGGACCATCCTACATTCATTAGGACCGTCCTACATTCATTAGGACCATCCTTCATTCATTAGGACTGTCCTAAGTTCATGAGAATTGACCTAGGATCATTAGGACATTGATTAGGACTATCCTAGGTTGATTAGGAGTGCCCTATTTTCATTAGGACTATCCACTAATTATTCCCACTTTCCTATTATCATTATGCTACTCGTGTGAGTAATCACATTTTCAACATTCCTTTTTTATGAAGTTATCCATGATTACTAAGCATCCATGTTATAATTGATAAATATTTAAGAAAAATGGTCATAAAATTTGGTGAATTTTCCCAAGGCAACCAAATTTAACACTAACATAGATGGATTACCAATTGTAATTCATAAGTTCTATTAAAGTATAATTTCATTAATCTATAACATGTTATTGATCATAACTTAACCATTCTAAACTGACTATACATTTCAATTTTAAGTTTCAAAGTTAAAAGACATGCACACAAGGAACAAATTTGTTTCAATATCAATTTTATATATCAAATTGTAGAATAATTATGTGTGTATATACAAATTTTGCATATATGCCAACTCAAAACAAGTTTTACAAAATGTGGCATATGTCATCTCAAGAACTATATATAATATACATTTCAAAAAGCTATGAATCAATCCCTAAATGTCCACAAGTGACCCTATATGTCTCTAGAAAATCCTAAACCTGTGGTGGATCATCAATATCAAGCCTCCTCAAAGTACTTGGTGGATCTGAAGTTGGCTGCACAATAACAATTCAAACCACAAATTAGATTAATTATGTCAATGGTTGACAAGTTAGATTGCTAAATAGAAACTCATATACTATAATTTAGAATTATCAAATTAACATCAAAATAACTATATTAAATTATAATTTATCTAAAATAGAATTCTTGATTACCTCATGACTTGGTCTTTTTTTGAAAGATGTTCTACAAATGATTGTCCCCTAGGATGATTAGAAGTCCTAGCGCATCGTAATGGTAGAGGATTCCTCACAGTGCTATATTGGGAAAAGGACTATATCAGGTAAAATAAAATTGATAAAAAATAATATATAATTGTTGAAAAATATACATAAACTAAATATATATCTACTTCTATCTAAACATATATATCTACAATATAAAATAAACACATACCTCCTATGATGCTTGTTCTATTGTTGTAGAAGGGCTCATCATGGATGAACCAACTATGATAGTTTCTTATATATAAAATGACAAGAATGTGAAACTATAAATGCACATGTACATATAATCATAATATTGAGAATATAAAATAAACATATACCTCTTGTGATGCTTCTTCCAATATTTCAAAATCATTCACCATGGATGTAAAACCAACAGGTTGTTGTATAAAAATAAAAGAATACATAAGACTATCAATCTATGTACATGTATAGATGATATGCATATACAATAAAAAAATTATAAACATGTATGTGCAAAAAAAAGTATACCATATTTAAATCTTTAGGCCAAATGAAATGATTATAAGGGTACTCTCTTGGACCTATGTAATTTTATCCTCCTTAATCAACTGTTAAATTTGACACACACACACACATATAGACTAGTTCTAATATCTCTTATAAATATTAATTTAAGATTAAATGCACTATAAAATTACTTTAAGTCTTACCATTGTATGTTGTTGATAAGATCCAACATCCTCCTCATCTCTGACACCCGATGACTCTCCAGGATGTGCTTTGGCCTCTACTATCTCATCTCCTACGTCTATATGATGGACCTCATAATCAGATGTGTCCATCAAAGGCTCAATAGGTTGTGAAAGAAGACCTAAACATATGTGGTTTCACATAGTGCATTGACGGGGCATACAAATATGTGGAGAAGAGGAGGGTATACCAATATCAACTGATCCAATAGGTGTATCACTATCATGTGATTGAGTGAACTACAAGATCTGTGTGATCAAATGGCTAGTCAAAGTGTGTATGACCAAGATACTCTGAGATGCTACATTTGCAACAATCTCTAAGTGTTTTATTGGAGGTGGGGGAGCAATAGGAGAAGGAGGAATAAATGGGCCTTGTACTACTTGATTTTCCTCAGGTCTATCCCGAGGCATTCCTCTACCCACACCTTGGAAATCCCTCATATCAAAGTAGTTTGCATGCTTACCCATGACAAAATCAACATATAATTTTTGAAGAAAATATTGGGGGACATCAAGATCATTTTTGGTTGGTTTATCGAAAACCATCCACCAACAATCCCAAAAATTATCTAGGATACCTCGATGTGTGCACCATTTAATTGAATATTTGGGCTTATGCACATCAACAGGTTGTCTAGTTCTAGGATTGATGAAAACTTGGGCTAATTGGGATTTGAAAATTTCTAGTTCCCTCACCTGATCATATGATACACCATCAAAATACTGTTATTTCTTGGTCTCTTGTCACTCTAAAAAGGAAGTATGTTGGTTGGTAAGGGTTTCAACATTAGAAATGATTGATTCTTAAGTGGTTGTCATTCTAGAAACTGAGGGTGCCTACGGTATAAGTAGAAAATATTTTTCAATTCAATTAGATTTTTCATAGATTAAGCCATGAATTGAAGGAGGGTTTTGTAGGGGAGGATTTGCTAGTGGAGGAGAGTTTGGCTGGGCAAGGTTTGCTGTTGGAGAAGGATTTGGATTTTCAGCCATTGAAACACTTGATTAATGTTGAAGATGAAAAAAATTAAAAAAAATTTAATTACAAACTACAATGTATATAAAAAAACCTAATTTACACTAAAATTATTGAAAAATAATGCTAAAAAAAATAAAATTGACATACCTTGCAAGAAAATTGAAAAATTGATGATTTTGAAGAATGGATATTAGTTTTGTTCGGATATTCGTTTCTCTTGCTCTCTCTCTTGCCACTGTCGTGGGTTAAAATGAGTCAAGTTTTTATTGCTTTTTTATATTGTTGTTGACTAAACATATATCTGTTTCTTTTCATATGTATTTTTTAGAATAAAGTTGGTTAAAACTCATAATATATTATAATAATAAATAATATACTATAATAATATAATAATATAATATATATTATATTATATATATTATATAATATGTATTATATTTTATACATAATTTATTTTTTATGATTCAGTTACAAACGTATCAATTTCTTGATGTATGGTATTTGTTTTTTAATAAGCCACTTAACTCATGATATAATATAATATTATATATATATATATATATATATATATATATATATATATATATAATATGTGGGTGGTAGGGGGTGAATCTCCACAACAAGTGTTGTGGAGTGTCTACGACTATCAAGAGTGCAAGTGACATTTAGCCTGGTGGTGGGTGAGTTCAAGGTGTCCTGGTTAAGGTCATTTGAAGATTCTAGGATGGTGTAGTTGATCAATGGGTGTCTATCTGGCATGCATAGTTGGCAAGAATTCTGCGCTGGACAAGCGGGTATGTTGATTTGATAGGTGAAATTAATTTTGCATAGTGACTGACATGGTGTCCTCTAGATTGGCAGAGTAGGACGAAAATGAATTATTCTCCATTACTCCTATGGCCACATTTTTATATCATGGAGAGGTAAGGTTGGTTATGATGATGGCGGTTCGCAAGTTGTCTCGTCATTCTATTATCACTGAAGTGATATCACACGCATCGGGAAGGATTGAGATTGTGCATCAAAATATGGTTGGCTTGCATGATCGACTAGCAAATAATTGTTATATTTGGGGGTTGCAATGGATTTTCAGTTGAAGGTTGTATTTTCTGAATGTTTGTTGGCGTCTGTAGTTGGGTATGGAGGAGAGGTCAAAGTTTTTTGTAAGGATTTCATTGGAAACCCTGATGAGCATTGGGATTGCCACACCAATTAGACTACAAAGCACATGCAAGTAGATGGCTTTATGTGGTCCAATTACGGACCAACACCTTAAGCACATGTTGAAGAAATATGACTCCCTCATATTGGTGCAGTTAAGATGGTGTCAGGCAAGGGATACATGGAGGATGAGGAGAATTATAGGGTTTGCTCCAATATTGCTTCAAGGTTTCTGGCTTCACTCTGGGACATTAAGATGGCTAAGCGGGATGCAAAATTGGTGACAAGATGTCTATTCTATATAGACCTGTTAGTGGGCATGGAGGAGGTGATATCCATGATTTCCCTTGGAATGGTTATTCCATGCCAGTGAGATATGCGAGTATTATATGTGCCAGGTGAATTAATCCAATATACCCCTTCATTGTGAATTTGAAAGGTTTAGCATTGGTTGAGTACAAAAAACTTGTGGTGATCAGGGTAGATTATTTGCTAATGGCACTCAAACTCCCTCCATCTCAAGCTGGTCACTGGGTACCAAAATTCAGTGCCTTCACTTGAGCAAATGGATTTCTAGGCTTTGGGGTGTCAGGTTAGGTGTTTGGTGGGGTGGGGTTTGGTCTTTGGTGAATTTTTCAATTTCTCTGTTTTGGTATGTTAATGGTGGTTGGTTAATGTTTTAGGTGTTGGTGTTTTCCTTCTTAGGGTGATGATAAGGGTGATGTTCTAATGTGGGTTGGTTCATTGCTTGCATTTTGTCAGTGGTGGTTTGGTGGCGAGTAGTTTTTGGTGTTGGTGTTTTCCTCCATATGCAAATGAATTGTACTAGCTTTTATAAATTAATAAAACCTTTCTTACACATCAATTTTTTTTATATATATAATATATATATTATATATAAATTATATTTATTTTTTATATGATTTCATTAAAACAAATATTTGTTTAAAAGGAATATTCGTTTTGCTTTGGTTCTTACGATGGTAGCATGTACTTTTTACCCAACCCAAGTAAAAATTCAAAGTGGAATTTCACATTTTTGGGCAAATGAAAAATATATTTTTGTCATATCACCACTTTTTCGACCCCCATGATCATGCACTCACCTAGCATGGTGATATGATGATGTATAAACACCATGATATATATATGAGCATCTTTGGTTTGGTTTGTTTAGTTAATTGTTTTTAGTATTACATGTGATATTATTTTAAAACATGCTTTACTTTTTCATATATAGAAAATTGAATACAATTGTGGTCTATTAAACAATCTAATTAAGATTATTTAATAAATACAACAATTATCTAATTGATATATGTAAATTATGAATGATGTGATCTAACTAAATAATTAAATGTAATTGTCTAAATAAATGCTACATTTTTTACTAAGTGTACACATGTTAAACTAGATGCAACTATGATCCAATTTGTAAAAATTAAATTCTTATAGTGATCTAATTAACATGCCACACAAATTACTAAATAGTATGCATAATAAGTAATAATCAAATTATGAAAATTTCTCTAAGAACTCAAGACACAAATGTTTGTCATGAAAGAAGCAATGTTAGACTAAGGGTAAGTGTAGAAAGATGGGGGCCAAAAAGGGGTCTTAAGTGGCCAATTTTTTTTCTAAAATCAAGAAATATTGACCTTGGATAAGAAATTGAGGATAGTTACACTCAAAATTTTAAGATGCAACAAAAACAAGGGTTGTAGTGCTTTGAGTCTACTTTCTAAACTACTATTTTTTTGAAAATGGTAGAGATCAAGGGGTTCAAAAAAGGGAGCCATAGAAATTGGTGTTGTTTTTGTAAAAAAACCATAACATAACATCTTTTGTGGCTCCCTCAAAGGGTTAAATTTTTTTTGGTATTTTTAAAATCATTTCAATGAGAAATTAGCTAACATGATGTAGTTTATGCTTGATTTTTTTGATAATTTTTTAACGAATATTTGTTTTTTAATAATTTTCAAAGTGGACACATCTTGAAAAACATAATTTTGGTTGTGCTACCCCTATAATTTTTTAAAACTAAACGAAAATATTTTTTTTGAATATGTGTAGAATGGAGTCTAGTTTAAAAAAATGCAATTTATTTGAAATTTCAATGAATGGTTAAAAAATAAAAATAAAAATACCAAACACTGATTTTTGACAAAAATAGACACACAAACAAAATAAATTAAAGATGAAATCCTTAACATTTTCAAAATGTGAAAAAAATTACATCGTTAAATAGCCAAGAGAGAGCCTCACATTACCTAGGTGTTTGATTTACTCAACCTTGAAACACATGCAAACTTGAAGGTTAACATGAATGAGATTATGTGAAATCCCGTAGAATACACAAAACACATATTTGGATATTGAGAAGGCACTCTAAGCCTTTGGGTTGGAAATATAAGGAAAATCCAAGCCTAAGGCTTGGGGATTCCCAAAGAAAGACATAACATGAACATTATAACATGCTTGTATTATGTCACAATTTTGAAATAGTGAGAGCACGTTATAACGTGCTCGCATTATGTATTTCTTTGTATTTTGCTTGATGTTTTCCAAGAATGACATAACACGAGTGTGTTAAAATGCGCTCGCGTTATTTCTCGCTTGATGTGTGCAAGTTTTTTAAATGTATTTATGTTTGTATATATTTGTATGTACATATGTATGTATGTATGATTGTATGCATGTATGTATTCATGTATGCCTGTATGTATGTTTGTATGTATGTATATATGCTTGTATATATGTATGTATGGTTGTATGGTTGTATGGTTGTATGTTTGTATGTATGTATGTATGTATGTATGTATGCTTATATGTATGTATCGTTGTATATATGCATGTAAGGATTTTGGGTTTAAGGTATATAAGGGTGAGGGTATAGGTTATAGGGATGAGGGTTGAGGTTTTAGGGTTGAGGGTATAGGGTAGAGGGTTGAGGGTTTACAGTTGTTGGATAACATTTAGCTCGTTGAGTGTATAATATTAAGCGTGTAAGGTATATGGATTAGGGTTTAGGATATTGGATTTAGGGTTTACGGTATGGATTGAGGGTATAAGGCATAGGGTGAAGGGTTGATAGTGTATGGTTAAGGGTTTAAGTATAGGGTTGAGGGACAATATTCAGGGTTTAGGGTATAAGGGTATGGCTATAGGGTATAAGGATTAGGGTTAATGGTGTAATGCCTCGCCACGCAACCCTAGAGGAAGTTTCAATTCACTACAAATGCATACTAATTTTTTTTTTATTAAGATGAATTATACATACATGTTCACCTATAATTGACAACCTCCCCTAGGGCTACATAACTGAGATTACTTAATTCCCATTAACATACATCATCTAAATTACATTACATTAAATAACTCAAGAATGACATTCATTTAACATAAGTAAACATAAGATAAGAATAGATTAACCATCACATAATTCCATTACATAAACCATTACAAGATTACAATCCTCATTCCCAGAATGAGTAAAAATACATAAGTATAATAATTACAAGATCCACCTCATAACAACAAGAGGGGTAAATACAACTGATACTAGAAGAATTACAATAGTACAAGAAGAGAATAACAATATCCGCAAGCTGTCCAACTGGATGTCTCGCTTCCACGAACTGAAGAACAAAGGGGGACCCAATGGTTTTGGTGCATGTTCCACCCAACCTAGTGGTTCCCGAAGGCCCACCCCCCATGCTAGGAGATAGTAAAAATACAACATGGACAAGAAATCTACTACCTCTAACCAAAGGCTGACTAACTGAACAAACTGACTCAACTATACATATGCACAATATAAATCTAACACTAACATGGTTACATTGCTTCCAGAAATAATAAAATCAGGTGTGCTAAAGAAACCATACACACAACATATAATCAAGGTTATCCTAGATAGAGTGTCATCGCAAGGTGTGTCATGAGATCTCCTCTGGGAATCCTTCATAGGTTCTGGTAATCCTGGTGACCTCAACCGAATCTCAACCCTCATACTCACTCAAGTGGAATCAACTACCTTTCGTATGGACAAGCTAGTTGACCTTGCCATTCTAGGCCTTCTCACTCACCCCAAGTCTAAACAAGCCCTTGTGTCTGCAAGTGAGGTTAATTTTATTTTGGTTAATGTGAATGCATCCTAGTAATCTAAGTAATTTTCTTTAATTATCACTTCTTAAAAACACTTTCGAAGGTTACCCAGTTTACCTCTTTGGGCTCCAGCCCCTAACAAAAGCCACTCCTCTAATGGATAACTCACTACTCAAATATATACTCCAAGGGTGACTCAAGTGTTATAGAACTAAATAACTCAGCCTCTCCTAATCTAGGAGACGACAAATAAAGAATCTCACTCCAACACTTGGAGGAAAACAACTCAAATAAATATACCCAAGGAAAAATGAACATTAACTAACATGGGAATGACCCACATACACTGGAAGACTTCTTATGTATAAATACAATTACCCATTCCAAAGCATTCACTAAAAGGGAAAATAATTAACTATTGCATTGATAATGAAAAACACTATGTTCGGATATATTAAATCCACATTTCTACTTAATGCTTCTCACATAAAATAAATATTATCCTTATAAATTTTCACTAAAACGCAATAATTTCAACACTAAAACAAATACTTTTTCAACATTATCCAATCATGATCAATAAAAGATTTTTGTTAAATTTGTTGTCTAACTACATGCATGTGTCAATATGTCTAAACTGATCATCATTTACATATATACATATATATATATATATATATATATGTATATATATATATATATATATATATATACTCTCAAATATATATTAATAAAATAATATTCTAACAATGACTAAACATACTTATGTAATTTAAATTTATACTTTATGTTAAAAGTAATACTTGCATCTTATTCAAATAAGGAAAAAGAAACTCTGGTAAAAAAAATATATTACAATCTGAGTATTAAATCATTTTGGAAAAATCTATCACCATGTCCCCTAAAAATACAAATACTAATAAATATATAAATAAATACATATATTAAATGTATAATATTTATATATATATTTTTATATAATATTAATATAAACATGATTAATATAAACACTATTATACCTGACACGTTTCCCAAACTACCTCGGACTACGAACAACACATAGGTGTCCGAATTTAAAAAGTAAATTTACATTCTAAAACAAAACTTATAAACTTAAAGTATTTAATAAAAAATACATATAAAAAAAAAATACAAAGTAAAAAAAAAACAATTTAATGCGGGCCGAGCTTACCCGTACCCACGGACAGAGTTCTGTGGGTGCCAGTGGTACTATGTACCGGCCGAACGCACCATAGGTCGCGTGGGGGCCGGCGTTGTCATGTGACAGCGTGTCCCCCAAAGGGTGGGCGCATTGTCCCATGACAATGTCCCTCCCACTGTACCAAGGGTGCGGCCATTGCTTTACTTTATTTTTATTTCTTTTAAAATTTAATAACTTTTTATTTCATTGTAACGTTTTTTTTTTAATTTATTTATTTTTAAAAACACACAACCCAAAAACAAAAAAGGGGAAAAATGCTTTTTTACACGGGCTCGTTTTTAGAGAATTTTTAACTCCAGAATTTTAACTGAGATTTAATTTAATAAAGAAATTCTATAATTTATATATATAAAATACACAAATCAAATTCATATATAAATATATATTTGCCAGAATTTAAAACTGGTTAAATTGAAAAATATATAAACAAAACCCAGAAACTAGAAAATTAATTTATTTTTCCAGATTTTCATTCCAAAATTCCAAAATTATATTTAAACAAAGAACTTTGTATTAAACTGAATTTTGTTTGATTTTCAATGTAATTTTCTACAAGGTTTAAATTTGCACTTCAGATTTGATTATTTTTTTCGAACTAGATTTTCCACAATAAATCCTAAATGTTTGAGAACATTTTAATTGAAATTTAAACAATGGATCTACGGTTTTGTATACTAAATAATCTCCTACAGTAAATTTATCAAAATTTCCTCAACCATTAAATTAAAATTAGAAATAAACATCAAGTATAAAACCTGGAATATGAAGCTACAGAAGATGATGAAATTTCTTGATAGAAGCCTCCTCCAAGCTTTTCCTCAAAAGTGCAACCAATTCCAATTCCAAAATCCAAAATTTGATTCAAACCCTACTTGTGCAATTTCTTCAAAAATTCCCAAATTCCTCTGAAAATACCAATCCTTCCAAAAACTTCTCTCCCCCAAAAATTGAAACATGCATTCACATTAAAACTAAAATATCTAATCTAACCCTAATTCCCTTTTGCATGCAAAGTAGAGAATTAGATATTTCTCTTCTTTTCTAATTTTCGAAAACATAACAATTGAATTAAAATACCATTTTCATTTCTTTTCAATTTCTCATGATTTAATTAATTTAATTTAATTTAATAAACTTAATTAATCAATTTTAATTATTTAATAACTAAATTTAACCCTTTTGAGATTAAAATTTAATTAATTAAATAAATTAAAATTTAATTAAATTAAATTTCATTAAAAACTTTTAAACAGACATCAAAGCATAATTTTAAATTTAATATTAAAATAATCACAATTTTATACAATGCAATTATTCTAAACTTTAAACAAATAATAACGCATCTAATAAAATCATATAACATTAAACCAAGTAAACACGACTCACAAAACAGGACTATCGACACACTAAGGCTAGGGCGTAGACCTGACACATGTTACCTAGTTACTATCTCCTTTTCAACTTAACCATTGGATCGACACACTCAAACCTATGAGACCAGGTGGAGTCGATGTCATGTACCTACAACCTGAAACCAAGTAAACAACATTATACAATATATCCGATATATAATACACACCGTGAAGAAGAAATCATGGATTCGTAGGGCACTCGCAAGCGAGTGATGCGAAACCGTCCTCTTCACCAATCCACTCATTAAAGACTGACATTACATCATAATCAAAAATCACGTAATACAATATCTCAAGCTAACTCTACTAACATCAATAATCCATAATGCATGTGAAACAATAGTTAGATAATCCACATCACACGATAATCAATGTCATTCAATAGTAGCGATCAAAACACAAACAACCAGGTGTGTCCAGTATAATAGTAGCTGCATCCCAAACATAGCATAAAGCAAACACACAAGAAGCAAAATGGAGGGGTATTACAAATGGTGTAGGGTTCAGGGTTTAAGGTATAGGGTTGAGGATTGAGGGATTAGGGCTTAAGTATATGGATGAGGGTATAGGATTGAAGGTTGAGGGTTTACAAAGAAGAGGGATAATTTTCAAGGCTGAGTTTCTAAGGTATAGGGTTTAGGGTTTAAGGTTGAAGGTATAATGAATAGGGATGAGGGTTGAGGGTTTAGGGCATAAGTATAGGGTTGAGGGTATAGGGTATAGGGTATAGGGTAGAGGTTTGAGGGTTGAGGGATAATGTTCAGGGTTGAGTTTCCAAGGTTAAGTGTATAGGGTATAGGTCCATTAGGGTTTAAGATATTGGGTTGATGGATTAGGGCTTAATAATAGGGTTGAGGTTGTAGGGTGTAGGGTTTAGGGTTTAAGGGTTGCGGTTTTAGGGTTTAAGCTTTGGGGGTTGAGAGATTAGGGTTGAGGGTTTAAGGTTTAAGGGTTTAGGGTTGAGGGTTGAGGTTTTAAGGGATAATGGTTTAAGGGTTAAGGGTTGAGGGTTGAGGAATTATGGGTTGATGTTTGATGGTTTAGGGTTTAAGGGATTAGGGTTGAGGTTTGAGGGATTAGAATTTAACAGTTGAGGGAATATGATTTAAGGTATAGTGTCTAGGGTTGAGGCTTTAGGGATAGGTTTTAGGGTTTAGGGTTGAGGGTTGAGGCTTTAGGGATAGGTAGGGTTTAGGTTTAAGGGATTATGGTTTAAGGGTTTAAGGGTAAAGGGTTTAAGGTTTAAGGTTTGAGGGTTTAAGGGTTGAAGGTTTAAGGGTTGAGGGTTAAGAGATTAGGGTTTAGGGTATAGGGTTGATGTAGTAGGGTTTAGGGTTTAATGTATAGGGTAGAGGGGTGAGGGGTGAGGGTTTAACGTATAGGGTTGAGGGTATAATGTATAGGGTAAAGGGTTTACAGTTGAGGGTTGAGGATTGAGGGATATGGATCAGGTTTACGGGTTGAGGAATGAGGGTTTAAGGGTTGAGGGTTGAGGGTTAAAGGGTTAAAGGGTTGAGGGTTGAGGGTTGAGGGTTGAGGGTTTAAGGTTGAGGATGTAAGGGTTGAGGATGGAGGGATTAAGGGTCGAGGGTTGAGGGTTTAAGGGTTGATGGATTAGGGTCGAGGGTTGAGGATTTAAGGGTTGAGGGTTTAAGGGTTGAGGGTTGAGGGTTTAAGGGTTGATGGATTAGGGTTGAGGGTTGAGGGTTGAGGGTTGAGGATTTAAGGGTTGAGGGTTTAATGGATTAGTGTTTAAGGGTTGAGGGTTTAATGCCTGAGGGTTGAGGGATTAGGGTTGAAGGTTTAATGTATAGGGTAGAGGGTTGAGGTATTAGGGTTTCAAGATTGACTATTGAGGGATTAGGGCCAAGGGTTGAAGGTTTAGAGTTTAATGTACAAGGTTAATGGATTAGGGTTGAGGGTATAATGTATAGGGTAGAGGGTTTATAGTTGAGTGTTGAGGGATTAAGGGTTTAAGTTTTGAGGGTATAATGTATAGGGTAGAGAGTTTATAGTTTAGTGTTGAGAGATTCATGGTTTAGGGTTGAGGGCTTAAGGATTGAGGGTCGAGGGATTAAGGGTTTAAGGTATAGGGTTGAGGATTTAATTTATAGGGTATATATTTGAGGGTATAGGGTTTAAAGGTTTAAGGGTTGAGGGTATAGGGTTCAAGGGTTGAGGGTTGAGGGATGGAGGGATTAAGGGTTGAGGGATTAAGGGTTGAGGGTTGAGGGTTTGAGGGATGAGGGTTGAAGGTTTAAGGGTTGAGGGGTTAGAGGTTGAGGGTTTAGGGTTTAAGGGATTAGGGTTGAGGGATTAGGGTTTAAGGGTTAAGGGTTAAGGGTTGAGGGATTAGGGTTTAAGATATATTATCGAGGGTTGAGGGTTTAGGGTTTAAGGTTTAAGGGTTGAGGGTTGAGGCTTTAGGGTTAAGGGATTAGGGTTTGAGGGTTGATGGTTTAAGGTTTAAGGGTCAAGGGTTTAGGGTTTAAGGGCTAAGGGTTTAATGTAGAGGGTAGAGGGTGTTAGCATATGGCTTGTAAGTGTTGTCATTGATGGCAACCTAAGTCATAAATCCGGTCTATAGTATAGTTTTGGTTTACATTGGCAGAACAGAGTGAGGAATATGACATCTGGTTAAAGGCATAAAAGTTGATTTGAATACTTCACTGGGCTATTAATTTGGGCTATGGATCTCAGAAAAAGATTTTTTGATGTTTTAATTACATTATTCAAGAGATATGTTGATGCACATTCACTGGTATGCGATCTAAGAGATCTAGTGCACTAATTTATTGGTTATCTGTGCTAGAAGGCCGAACTGGCGAATATAGTAATTGCGGATGTATAAGGAGTAATTAACCAAATGTTTTCATGATCGATTATGTTTGTTTGGGTCATATCTGTCTTAACCGACTTTGGAGGATGGACATAAAGATTTAATTAAGGATCTAGCCAACATTTGAAAAGAACTTAATGGTTTATGAAGCCGATGTATGAATGTTCAAATCCTTGATAGCGGATATATATATGAGATCGGTTTATCATTTTTGAGAGGTGGATATAGTGGTGGTAGCGAACATAGAAAATGTATGGTGCAAAATTTAGTAGAGAAATAGTGCGAATTTGTCGATGTGTGATGTGAAGAGAAGAAAAGTGTAGAGTAGAGCAGAGTGAAGTGCAGAGTTAGAAAAAGGATCCATAATCTAATCCATGAGCTTCACCAGAACTGTAACCTAGCATGAATATATGCTACTATCTTAGTTCATCCTTCAGATGGTTTTAATCTAAAATTTTGTAAGGCAGTGAGTCTT
Organism: Sequoiadendron giganteum; assembly: GCA_007115665.2. Taxonomy (NCBI): domain Eukaryota; kingdom Viridiplantae; phylum Streptophyta; class Pinopsida; order Cupressales; family Cupressaceae; genus Sequoiadendron; species Sequoiadendron giganteum. The sequence goes on along the minus strand of CM021104.1, from coordinate 278,138,153 downwards.
CCCTTTGAGTAGTGAGCTCTAGGCAGTGTTCCTGAGTGCAAGTACATTCCTTTTTGTGAAAAATTTACTTGAGTACTCAAATTATGGATTAATCTCCATCGTGGTTTTTCTCGTAATAGGGTTTACACACAAAAATCCTTGTGTTTTTGTTTTGTGAATGTTTCCTTTGAATGTTTGCATATTTCTTTTAAATGTAATGTCAGAATGATTTAAGTTTCTGATTAATAAAGTTAAGATTTGTTGAACACTGATTCACCCCCCGCCCTCTTAGTGTTCCCTTGAGTCTAACAGAGGTTTGAGGGATTAGGGTTTAAATGTTGAGGGTTGAGGGATTGAGGGTTTATGGGTTGAGGGATTAAGGGCTTAAGGATTTAGGGGTTGAGGGTATAGGGTTTAAGGTTTGAGGGTTGAGGGTTGAGGGTTGAGGGTAAATGGATTAGGGTTTAAGGGTTGAGGGATTAATGTATTGAGGGTTTAAGTTATAGGGTTAAGGGATTAGGTTTGAGGGTTTAGTGTATAGGGTAGAGGGTAGAGGGTAGAGGGTTGAGGGATTAGGGTTTAAGGGTTGATGTTTGAGGGATTAGAGTCGAGGGTTGTGGGTTTAGGGTATAGGGTTGAGGGATTAGGGTTTAGGGTTTAGGGATTAGGGTTTAGGGTTTAGGGTTTAGGTTGTGGGGTTTAGGGTTTAAGGTATAGGGTATAGGGTTGAGTTTGTAGGGTATAGTATTAAGGTATGGGGTATAGTGTTTAGGGTTTAGGATTTAATATATAGGGTTGTGGGTTAATGTATAGGCTTGAGCTTATAGGGAATTGTGGTGAAACTTTGTATCAGACATAAAATGGGACATACATAACACTTAGAAGATATCATAATTGGTCCAAGAAAGGTTTCATTGATGTACCTCAACCAAAACCCCTATTGACACATGTGATAAGAGTTAGAAAACCTTTACAAAATCATTTTTTTCAAAATGTGAGCGTGCTTTGGAAAAGTTGAAATATGGCCATTTAAAGAGCAAGATAAAACGTGCTCATGTTATAATGTGATCACATTATAACATGAGTGATTTTTTTCTTTCTCTAAAATAGTAAAAAAGGTACGACACTCGTGATCCAAGCCCACATGCTCTGTTATTATCTTGCTTGTGCACGTAAGATGATAAAAAAATGCTTTTTCATGTTGTTGGGGAAAGTATGTGCAATTTTTACATATTTCACCACCTTTGCATCAAATTTCCCCCCACCTTTTTCTAGTTTTCTAACTTGCAAAGGAGGAAATAACAAATTTTTTAGATCACATTTGATTATAGGGTAAGTGCAAAAATATGGTTCCCAAAAAGGGCACTTAAGTGGACAAATTTTTTCTGAAATAAGGAAATACTGACCTTGGACGTGAAATCCAGGATACTTACACTCAAAATTTTGAGATGGAACAAAAGGAAGGATTCAAGTGCTCCGAGTCTATTTTCTAAACTGCTAATTTATTTGGAAAATGGTTGAGATTAAGGGGTTCAAACAAGGGATGTACAAATATTGGTGTTGTTTTTGTCAGAAAAACATAACATAGCAACTCTTGTATGACCCTCGTACGATGATTTTTTTTTTAGTATTTTTAAAATCACAACAACTAGAAGCTAGCTAACAGTATGTAGTTGATGCAAGATTTTTGTAATAATTTTTTAATGAATATTTGATTTTTTACTAATTTTTGAAGTGGACATTTCCTAAAAAATAGAATTTTGGTCATGCTATCCCTACAAATTTTGGAACCTAATTGATTTAAAAAAATTGTAGAATGGAGTCTAGTTTCTAAAAATGTAATTTATTTGAAAATTCGATGAACGGTTAATTTATAATTAAAAAAGTACCAAACACTGCTTTTTGGCAAAAAAAAACATATAGATAAAATAAATTATGGATGAAAGGCTTAACATTTTTGGAAAGTGAAAAAAATTACATCGGTTGGATAGCTAAGAGAGAACCCAACATTACCCATGTGTTCGATTTTTTTGATATTGAACCACGTGCAACCTTGACGGTGAGCACGAACTCAATTATGAGAAATATGGTAGATTTAAAAAAAAAAAACCCTCTAGTCGTTGGAAATGCCCTCCAAGACTATGGGTTGGTATTCCAAGGAAAATACCAAGCCTAAGGCTTGAGAATTCCCAAAGCAAGATATAACATGAGCGTGTTATAACGCGCTTGTGTTATATCTCACTTTTCACATGGTTTTTGCTTCTGCGGCAAACATGTCAACTAAGACATAATGCAAGCACGTTATATCTTCCTTTATGTTAAATGTTAATATATTGAATGTATGTTGATATTTTTGTATGTTTGTATGTACATGTATGCTTGTATGTCATCTATGTATGTATCAATGCATATGTATTGTATGTATACCTCTATGTATGTTAGATTGTATCTACACATGTATGTATGTATGCTTGTATGGATGTAATATTATATGTACATATGTATTATGCTTGTATGTATCCATTTATGTATGTCTTTAGACGAAGGGAGAATTTAGAGAGAGAGAGTCTGAAGAGATGGAGAGGGGGTGGAAGTGAGAGTTTAAGAGAGAGGGAGTGGGAGAGAAGGGGTTGGAGTGAGAGGGACTTAGCTAGGTAGGGTGGGAGGGATAGAGGGAGGGAGAGAGAGAGAGAGGGGGGTGGGAGAGAGAGAATTGAGGGAGAGGGAGAGAGAGAGACAGAGAGAAAGAGAGAGTTATGTAGGTAGAGTGCCAAAGGGAGATACTTGAGAGTGTGAGGGGGGTGAGAGGGAGTGTGAGAGAGGGAGTGTGAGTGAGAGACTTGAGAGAGGGAGAGGGTGTGGGAGGGAGTGACTTGATAGAGTTAGAGAAAGAGTGGGGTGGAGTGATCGGGACTTATCTAGGTAGGGTTGGAGGGATAGATAGAGAGAGGCGAGAGAGACAAAGAGATAGTTACCTAGGTAGGTTTCCAGAGGGAGAGACCTAAGAGAAAGAGGGGGTGGGAGGGATAGACATGAGAGAGAGGGAGAGAGAGGTAGTGAGAGGAGAGAGTGGGATCGAGTGGGAGGGACATAAAGAGAGATGGATAGAGGGAGCGAGAGAGGGTGATAGGGATTGATTGAATGAGAGGTACATAAAAAGAGGGAGATGGTAGATAGAGACAATTAGAGAGGGTAGGAGGGAGGGAAGGAGGGAGAGGTGATATGTATAGATAGGGATAAAGTGATAGAGGTTGAGGGTATAGGGTTGAGGGATTAGGGTGGAGGACCTATAGGGTTGATGGTTTCTAGGGTATTAGGGTTTAAGGTTTGAGGGTTGAGGGAATAGGGTCGATGGTAG
>CM021104.1:278079958-278134716 GCA_007115665.2 Sequoiadendron giganteum | reverse complement strand
CTCTCTCCCACACTCTCTTTCTCCCACTCTCCCTTCTCCCACAATCCCACTCCCTCCCTCCCTCTCTTTCTCCCACTATCTCTTTCTCCCCCTCTCCCTCTCCCTCCCTCTCTCCCTCTTTCTCTCCCACTCCCTCTCCCTCCCTCTCTCCCTATTTCTCTCCCACTCTCTCTTTCTCCCCATCTCCCTCTCCCTCCCTCTCTCCCTCTCCCTCCCTCTCTCCCTCACACACACACACACTCACCTCTATCTCCTCTACTATAAGGGTGCAGGGGACAGATATAGAATGAGGATAGAGGGTATAGACATAGAGGGAGAAACCAAATATATTAAGAAAACCATATTTCACATAACGCACTCGCGTTATAACATGAGCGCATGTTTTACTCCACTAAAAATGGTAAAAAAATCTATATACCTATGATTTCAAGGCCCACAGTCTGCATATTCCCCTGGTTCTATGCGTGCTCCGACAAAAAAATGCTTTTTGATGATGTTGTGAAGTGTGCAAGCATGTTTTTCACATTCCATCACCTTTTCCATGATCTTTCTACCACCTTTGCAAGAAATAGTAGAGTTTCCACATTGAAAGACATATAATATAAATTCAATTTTGAATTCCATTGAAAACTGATATACAATTGAAGTTTGGAGGGGAACAAGCTTTTGAACAAGTCAAATTGTTGTGGAGTTTGAAGAAAGAAGAAGCTAAGGCTACATAATTGGGTTGAACTCCTCTATTTTAAAGTCTGGTTTTTTAGGTATGTGAAGTCTTTAAAAAAATTATTTCATTCTATTATGGCTTGCTTTCATGTTTGTTTGTCATTATATCCTTATGTTGTCATTGTAACTATATTTCCCTTCACAACACATTTGATTCATATACTCAAATTAGCATTAAGAGTTCCCAATTCCTTAAGGACCTTCAAAACACCTTGAAAATCTTGAAAATAACTGATTACAATCAACTAGATTCCTCAAAACATCAACCAATGATTATGTCATTCACAACTTGTCTTAAATCTTCCATAATGGCACCCATTGTTTACAAACACAAACTATAATTCTTAAGTCACAACCAAACCATTATTTGCTTAAGAAATATTTGTTTGAGTTAGTACAACAAAAATGAAACCTTTCAGAAGTCTTCCCTTACACACAAACTTAGTTTCTTTGTTCACTGTCCACATTACTAGTAGCCAAGCATCTGCAAATTGTCACATGTATCTCCCAAACCATGTACACACTTTAGACTATGATACTCATTTTTGATGCAGAGTTAGAAGACCCAAAACCATTCAAGATGTCAAATTGCCTTCAAGAGGCATCTAACAAGATTAAAAAGGCCTAATGGACCAATCCCAACACTCCTCCAAGTTGGACACCAAACAAAAACACTATTTCCCACTTTTCACCCTTGGAATCTAGTAGTAGTGCAAAACCAGTTTTGGGCCCTTAACTCCAAAACACTAGGAAAATAAAAGAATGATTCTAGCACCCATTTCAGATTTGCAAGACATACCTTAACCCATCACATGAATCCTTTGGGACAACTTTAAGAAAACTGATCTTTTCACTGTTTTAGGCCTCCAAGTATGCCAATTTTACAAAGGAACTACCCTTAGATCCTCACACTAGAATTTCAAACCCCCAAAAATTATTTATTTAGACCTCAAAACAAAATATTTTCTAGGTCTTAGGACCTTACCCGCTCAACTAGGCTTCCAATACAAAAACCCCCATTTTTCAATGTAAAGAGGGAGGGTTTATAAAAACTACTATACCCGGGCCTTCCCAGACCATTCCAAAGAATCAAAAATCTTCAAAATACCCTACACAAGGTCAAAATTTCATTACATAGACCACTCATTCAACACATTTTCAAAATCACTCCTTGGTTCCTCAAATTCTCATGGAAAAGTGCTTGTTTCAGCCTAAGAACCCCATCCTATTGTCATTAGTTTAATTCCAAGGAATGTTAAACAATAAAATACCCTAATCTAACAATGTACATGCCATCCCACTGAGGAAAAAATCATAACAGTAGGTGGGATGGTTATTTCATAATTAAATCCTACTCAAACCCTTGACTAGCTTGAAATGAGCAGTTTTAGAAAATTGTCAATTGCTCCCTTCAAATGTACTATTAAGCCCTCATAACTGATGCATTAGAGAGTTAAGACATGTTCCTACAATATTCTATTATTTTTTTATCAAGGGGAGGCTGTACAAATCCGTACAAGTGCAGGAATGTGCAAAAAAACCACTGAATTTCTGGAAAACAACATTTTTTTATCATAAAAATGGATTTCAAAATGAACAATACTCCTCCCTTCGAGCCAATGGAGGTTGTTTAAAAATTTTTCAATACAACCAACTCCCCCCAATGCCTATAAATAACAAAAAACCACCTTTGAAAAGATATACAAACTTTGTCTATACTTCCATAGTTTGTACACATTTGTCTATTGTAGTTTAACTTTTGTACACGATGATTGAAAGTATTATTTAAATGAATCCTTCAATGACATATATTTTTCGATTAACTTGAATGGATACATTTTTTAGGAACTAATATTCATCTCATTACCATGGTACAGATAAAATTATTACTAACAAATGAAGAGAACGAAACCTTCAAAGAAAATGAGAGAGTTCGAGTGGCGACATATCATGAAAAGAATAAATTGGAAACGATTGATGAAAACAACCTGATTCTAGAGGAACCTCAACCATCAAAAAGAGAACAGGAATTGGCAGCACAACAGGCACGAATATGAAAGCATCGTCATAAGATAGATTCAGATACAGTAGTTGGAGACACACCCTCTACGACAAGTGAATATGAAGGGACACCATTAAGCACAATCGAATATGGAGGGACACCATCTAGCACAAGTGAATATGGATGGACACCATCTATTGCAAGTGAATATGGAGGGACAAAATGTACCGCAAGTGAATATTGTTGGACACCATCCAACACATCTCAAGTTGATAGTACATCATCACTCGGAATTGACGAAGAAGGTATGCCATCATCCCCATGTGAACCTCAAGGTATGTCTTCTTCTGCACCCTCGGTCAAAGGTATGCAATCTATCCCACCTCAATTAAATATTGATGAAATTCCTAATGTTGAGATGTATGTACCTAGGAGAACACCACCTAGAATTTTGCGTAGAAAGCTAAAGTATTTTATTAATATTGATGATGAGATTTTGCAGCACATGGAAGGTAAGATTTCAACACACACTTGTAGAAGATATGTTGATAAGATTTAGGAATGATTCTTTGAAAGGCTAAATGAGATTGCAAGATGTCAACTATTTGTTGAAATGATGTGGGGTGTAAAGTATAGGAACATCATGAAGACTCTTGGGTTGAGAACATCAAATGCATCGAGTGAAGACACTATTGTGAAGAATATAATGGATGCTTATGAGAGTGTGGATAAGACCTCACACTCAAAGGATAGTAATTTCACCTGACGTGTCATTACATTGACTTTGGTAAGTTTTCAAACAAAGAGAGCTCGTCTAATTAAAAAGACTAGTGAACAAATGAGAATTACTAGAAAAACTTTATCAAGAGCCATTCAAAGGCGGAAAAGAATTGACGGAAATGATTCAAATGAATTATGGGAATTCTCGAGGAGATTTTCACGAAAAGATAAAGAAGTTGTCAAAGCCTTCAGAACACTAATTGAAGAGTATTGGAAGAATAACACAAGGCCATCTCCAAATCAAAGGGATGTGGTAAGAAGGAGAATCGGTAGTCGGAATCATGAGCCACATCCAAAGCATTTTTTGGATATGACTCAAACCCAACTTTTTCAAAAATTTGAAAATAATTATCCTCAAATTAGTATTTCTCAAAGATTTTTTGAAATGCTTAAACCTTTTTATGTCAAGATAAATCAAACACACACTACTTGTTGTTGTAGACTGCATATTGAATTTTCTAACCATTATGATGTTTATCACTCTATATGTTTAGATTTGCATACTAATGATGTTTTGTAGGATTGTGGCATAGAAGCCCCACCAAAATCTTCAAGAGAGTTCTTATCAAAAAAATTATGTGAAATAGAGGATGGCCAGATATTCTATAGGACATCATGCTTGGATGGTTCATGCGATCGTTTTGGTGGCTTCTAGCGTATCCCGGTATGTCAACATATGGAAAGCACAGATGAGGTGGGAGAAAAACTAGTAGAGTTTGGGAAGTATAAAATAGTGGCATATGCTACAAAAGATGGGTCTCAAGCAAAAAGGTGTGAGTTGGTTATTGAGAAGATTCTAGTGTACCAATTTATGACCACATTTCATGACAATATACTATCTGAGTATGCAATGCATACCCATAGAGCTCGAAGGTTGGACATGCAATTCAATCTATCCAAGGACACCTTTCCAGTTGGAAGCATAGTATCCGTGGTTGAATTTGCAAAGAACTACACTCTACAACCACAACATGAGGTGCAGTCACAATATTACAACTCCACACAACTTTTGATATTTGTACACATAACATTCATTCATGCATCTGATAGTACAGATGAGAAAAGGAAGGTATTGAGGGAGTACCACTTTTACATTAGTGATGATCACACGCATTCTCCAAAGTTCGTGCAAGGTTTCTTCTAGATGTTCTACAATGGTTTGGCTCAGAGGGGCATAGAATACGACCGACATATAATATGGTCTGATAACTGTGCAGCACAGTTCAAGAACTCATGCATGTTCTACTGGTTGTGCAGGATGCATGTCATTACAGGTGTTCAACATATGTGGAACTTTTGTGAGGCCGGACATGGAAAGGGGGAGCATGACGGTGCACGAGCATGCCTGAAAAGAGCATTAGCACGAGAGGAGTTAAATTATAAAGACAGTGCAAAGTTGACAGATACAAAATCAATCATCGAGTGGTGTACTACTTTGATGGGTCCAGGTAATGAACGTACATCTTTAGTTCATAGATTTTTTTGGTTGATGGATGATACTAACATTGCACCATATGAAGACTATTGTACACTAACAGGATCGAGTAAGGTACACTCTTTCCTTAGCTCAAATTCAGGGTCATGGAGAATCGTTACACGAAATATGGCATGATTTTGTTCTTCATGTATAATGCAAGCCTGAAATGATTGTGAGTCGGGGGAGTGGGTTGACAAATGGTTCAAAATTTATATTAGCCCACTTCACATGTATCACCCTTCGACGGCATTGGAACTGACACAGATGGAAGCATCGGTCGACTTTGACCACGTATTAGATCTAGTTCAACTAGGTGATATATCTACTTACTTAGTTGTTGAAATTCCATATCATTATCTTAATTTGTACTATATTCATAATGTTGATAAATTTCAAGAGATTTGATGCACATATTAATGCAGGGCATGTTTATGCAGTTATTGCAGATGAAGACAATGAAGAGGGAATAAACTATTACTTGTGTCACTGTGTTGAGGCCAAAAATAAATTGGAGGCCCTAGTTATAGATGGAGAAAACATCAAATACCCTACAGGCTCAGTTGTGGTTACTGGAACATGGCTTAGAAGGTAACCACATTCAAGTGTTAAACATTGGCTATTTTAGGACTTTGACATGCATCATAAGATTCTTCATTACTCGAACCTTGTCGTGGCATCCAATGTTCATTTGACCAAATATGGGAGTAGACCTTTGAACAAGACCTTGTGGAAGGTCCGTGAGTCTGACCATGAGGCTATACTTGACACAATAAAGAGTAGATCAGACTCGGATGGTTCGTTGGATTAATTTGTAAGTATATGCATATTGGTTCTTATTAATTTATAATTGTATGCACATTAATTTGTTTGATGCCAATGCTATCATCTTCTTTTGCAGTGATTGGTGTCCCCTTGCAAAAAATGCAGATATATGAGCCATCCAAGAGAATGTTAGCCAGAAAAGAAACCCAACATCCTTATTTTGATGATCTTGACAAATCTCAATCAAGATTTTAAGCCATTAGAAAAGTGTGTGCAAAGCTTGGTGAGGGAATTTCAAGTTATTCATTTGAAGTTAACCTTATCATGAGTAGCTATGATGTAGACATTATAAGAGCATATGAAATTTTAGCTTACTCTATTCATGAGAGGTGTTGTGTGCAATAGGTATGTTGGAATTCCTAGTGAAGATGTATGACCAGGAGTGACTAAGTTGTGAAACCTGAATACCTATCTGTAAGTGCCTTCCATCTATTTTTATTTTGTGTCCATTTTGGATTCTCTTTCTTTTTCTATTTTACTTTGCGTATTTGTAAGTAAACTACTAAAAATTGATTGATCTCTCATTGTAGAAAATGCTGATTTAAGAGCCACCAAAGAGAATCTTAGCCAAAAAAGAAATGCAACATCCTTATTTTGGTGATCTTGACAAATCTCAATTTTTATTTCAAGCCATCATAAAAGAGCGTGTGAAGTTTAGCGAGGGAATGTCAAGTTACTCAATTGAAGTTAACCTCATAATGAGCACCTATGATGTAAACATTTAAAGAGAATCTCGAATATATGAGTGACATTGTAAAAGATCTATGAGAATGAAGTGTCTGAGGCATTGTAATCAGATTTACTTACATAATGACAAACTCTCAGATCCGCAATTGTAATAAGATTTACGTACATAATGACAAACTTTGAGGCATTGTAATAAGATTTTCTTACATAATGCATTGTTGGGGCAGCAATTATCATGTATCCAAACCCTCAGATCCACAATTTGTCTTAGGAAAAACTCACTCCACCATGCCAAACCAAAACCCATATTTTATGCAATATTTTATCAAACCCTAGGGTGAAACCTCATTTTTCATGCCCTTTTCCATCAAAATCTATAGGGGCAGAAACATAAACCCCATAAAACTTATTCCCTTTCACTTATAAATTTCTTGTCTGATAGGATTACGTTGGGCCCCTCTAGAAAAACCTCTCTTGGTTTTACTTATCTCTGAGTGGTTTTCCCATGGCGGCGGATTTTCACTTGATGGAAAAAGTGTCAAAATCAAGTTGTGCAAAGTTGCAAAGTGGTGCAACTTTCGTTCTGCAACTTGTGTGACCAAGTGAACTGCTCCAATGCATCTGAATAGGTATGTTTATGCTAGGCATGGTCCTTTTTTTCACCGAAACATGCGGAATCGCTACGAGTTACGTTCCACCGGATCGATCCCTTAAGGGTCAAAAGTGCAAAATGGCTGCAAACTTCAGCATGCTATTACTCAAATACCGTGATGCTTAAAATTTTTTTGTCTAATCCTACATGATTGTGTTGGGACCCTCTACAAAAACCTCTCTCGGTTTTGGCTATCTCAGAGTGGTTTTCTTGTGGTGGTGGATTTTCACTTGATGGAAAAAGCATCAAATTCAAGTTGTGCAAAGTTGCAAATTGGTGCAACTTTTGTTCTACAACTTTTTTGACCAAGCGGACTGTTCCAACACATCCAAATAGGTATTTTTATGTTAGGCATGGTCCTCCTTCACACCGAAACACGTGGAATTGCTCTGATCTATGTTCGACCAGATCGATCCCTTAAGGGTCCAAAGTGCAAAATGGCTTTAAACTTCAGCATGCTATCATTTGGATACCGTGACACATAGAAAATTCTTGTCTGATCCTAGAAGATCACATTGGGCCCCTCTAGAAAAAAATCTCTCGGTTTTGGCTACCTCAGAGTGGTTTTCTCGTGGCGGCGGATTTTCACTTGATGGAAAAAGTGTCAAATTCAAGCTATGCAAAGTGGTGCAACTTTCGCTTTGCAACTCGTGTGACCAAACTAACTGCCCCAACATGTTTGAATATGCATTTTTATGTTAGGCATGGTCATGTTTTGCACCTAAACACGCGGAATTGCTCCGAGCTAGGTTCCACCGAATCGATCCCTTAAGGGTTCAAAGTACAAAATGGCTGCAAATTTCAACATGTTATTACTCGGATACCATGATGCTTAGAAACTTATCATCTGATCCTATAGGATCACATTGGGACCCTCTAGAAAAACCTCTCTCACTTTTGGCTATCTTACAGTGGTTTTCCCATAGCAGCAGATTTTCACTTGATGGAAAAAGTGTCCAATGCAAGTTGTGCAAAGTTGCAAAGTGGTGCAACTTTTGCTCTACAACTTGTGTGACCAAACTAACTGCTCCAATGCATTTGAATAGGTATTTTTATGCTAGGAATGGTCTTTTTTTGCACTGAAACACGTAGAATCGCTCTGAGATATGTTCCACCAGATTGATCCCTTAAGGGTCCAAAGTGCAAAATGGCTGCAAAATTCAGCATGCTATTACTCAGATACCATGATGCTTAGAAACTTCTTTTCTAATCCTACAAGATTGTGTTGGGACTCTCTACAAAAACCTCTCCCGGTTTTTGCTATCTCAGAGTGGTTTTCCCGTGGCGGCAGATTTTCACTTTATGGAAAAAACATCAAATGCAGGCAGTGCAAAGTTGCAAAGTGGTGCAACTTTCATTCTACAACTTGTGTGACCAAGTGAACTGTTCCAACACGTCCAAATAGGTATGTTTACGCTAGGCATGGTCCTATTTTATACTGAAACACATGGAATCGCTCCGAGCTATGTTCCACCGGATCGATCCCTTAGGTTGGAGGAGTCTAAAGTTTCAAATTTGTAAGTTGCTTAAAGGAACAAATTTGAAATGCAATGGTTACTTGTTTTGAAAGTTGGTTTTTAGTTAGTTGAGGGCATGGATCAATTAGACAAGGGTGTAAAACACTATGTAAAGCCTTGAGAGGCTTGAATGGAGGTTGTTGATGAATTTTGGAGAAGATAAGATAAGAATTATTCACACTGTTCTCTATTTTTTATATTTTTTATAAAAACTTGTTGATCTCATACGATCCCAAGGTTGACATGGATTGAAAGAGGGTTGAGTTCACAAGAACCCATCTCCCATGATAATGAATGGCCCACTTAACACTCATTGCATCTAGGTGATGCTCACAGAGGTAAGGCACTAGGCCTTCCTGGGAGGTCACCCATCCCAGTACTACTCCAGCTCAAGTGCTTAACCACAGAGTTTTTTCCCCAAGGTTAAGCCCACTTAGCTTGCAACCCCATTTGCAAAACCTTCAACAAGTTTTGTGCCTTATGAAACATTCATTATAGATCCCCTTTAGCTCATCAATTGATAAGTAGGAGGTATTTTCTACAATGTGCCAAATTGTGATATTGCTATCAAGATTCAATTGTGTATTTTTCAAGTATAAAAGAGAATAAGAATGGAAGATTAGGGTAATCAATTTGCAGACTTATTTTTATTATTGAATTACCTAGTGTGGGATTGATCTACATGAGAAAAAATTTATAATATGGGAGTATACGTTTCAAGCATATAATCTGGAAAGGACTCAAAGTAAGATGCATGAGTACAAAGTATCAATCAGGAAAGACATCCAAATTCTCAAGGCCTATATATCAATGATAGGAAGATTCATATTCAAAGCTAGCACATGATTTTAATTGATCAATTAGAAACAACTATTATATTTATTTATCAAATTTCTATTATCAAATTAATATTTGAATTAGACTTCATATTCAGAATTTATTTCATTTATAATTTGGGGACTCCATTATCTATCTTAATAATATTGGATGACAACCTTTGTCAATCCAATAAGAAATAAATGAAAAATCTATTGATCCAAAGCTCGAGTCATTACAGTGGTATTAGAGTGAATGAACCAGCCATCCTTTGGGTATTGCAACAAATTGACTTTCCATCAGAAGCATGGCAACCGATGATAGTGGTTGGGAAGATTACCTTATGAATCAAGTAGTAAGATTAGTAGTTTATCTTAAAGGAATGCCATTATGGTCACATTGAAAAGAATAGAAGAATGTTTAGGCTTTATTGAGTAGTCATTTGTAGTATTAGATATAGCTCTAGCTTTTATAGTATTGCACATGATTGCAGACAATTTCAAAGATCTAGATGACATAAATAGTTTGCATTACTCAAGAAGGATGAACATATTAAAGACATTTGCAAAAATTAGGACAAGTAACCTTCTTCTGGACGTAGGGTTGCAAGATTTGATCTACAACATGTTCCACCATTTCTTTAGTAGGATCAAGAACACACATAATGAAGGTGTGTTTGCAGCCATGAAAGATTATGGTTCGAAATATCCAAAAGAGTGATGTTTTATCTCGACCAACCATATCTATACTATGGTTTGTTTAGAAACAAGGATGGGTTCTCTCTTCATCAGCATATACATTATTCCTCAATGTGTTCACACTAATGTTACAAGACTTGGACTCACCTTGGACTTGACTAGCCAATTTTTTACTTGGACTCGGGCTTAGAGCCCAGACTCAAAAAATATTAAAACCTAAGAAATTCAAAGATTTTTAAGGATTTAAAAATTGTTTCATGCACCCTTTAATAAATAAACCTTAAAGACACAATAGCATTATCAAATAGAAATTACTATGATCCCATAAAAAAAATACATCAATCACATAAGTATAAGCACAAATTTTAGCTTAAGGAAATAACACATTTAGATATATAAATATTGTGATATTGCTATCAGGATTCAATCGTGTAGTTTTACAAGTCAAACTCATTGACCCATGATTCATGAGTAGTGGTTCACATGAACCCATCTCTCATGATAATGAATGGTTCATAAGGAGGAAGATAAATCTTCATACATTTCTTCTATCACAAATGAGATAAGTGCTTGGTTTCATTAAGGTCATGAGGAAACCATTAATGGGGAGTGGATACATGAAGAACCAATAGAGAATGATAATGGCTTCAGACCTGCTATAAAGGATAACTTTTTTCATTTCAACGATGCAAGAGGTTTTTTGTTTGACTACCAAAATGAGCCTATGAAGAATGCATGTGAAACTCCTCTGGACCTTGAGGGTGTTCTTACTCCATCTCAAGGATAATGCATTGAGGATGACATAGATCAATGCTAGGGCTAACCAATTAATAATTATACACATGAATAAGTCAAGCATGTACATGTCAATAAGGGAAGTACAAGTACTCAAAAACACGTAAACCTCAAAAAATATACACACGAATACATAGTATACACAAATTAAAACAAAGTATATGCACAAATACAAGGTATACACATGAAAACACGTAAACCACAAAGTATACATTCGAACGCACGTAAGTCACAAAGTATACACGTAATTGTAAAGTATACACTTGAATACGCGTAACTCATATCTATTGAACCATCAATTTAGAATGCAAATATGGATAGGTATCGATAAAAGATATTTGTATTAACCAAATAGCCATGTAGGCATACATCAATATATTTAGATATAAGTATGAAATATATGTACAAAATAGCCATTAAGGCTTACGAGAATGCCATATAGGCATATAATGTCAAATATGTCCAATAAAAAATATGTACAAAACTGCCATGTAGGCATACAACAAAGGGCTTTGGAATCAAAATTCATTGCTCTCCATGCCTTCGAAATAAAATCTTTCCCTTTCCTTTTCGATCGGATGACGATAGTTCTGTCACTCATTTTTTCTATGCTCGAGGAGTGCTCCTACTGCTCCTCCTAGGGTTTAGTTCATTGTGACGTTTTAACTATTACAATAAGAAGTAAAGACATGAATATATAGAAATTACATTATAAAAATGATATATTTGGAAAAATAATCACTTACCACCATCTCGCGATCTCTCTCCATGAGGGAAATATTCTCACACCCATGCTCAGGTGTGCTCACTATATAAACCATACAAATAGAAATTAAACTACGTGAATCAATAATGGTTTGATTTTTCACTAACTAACATATATAACAACAAATGTAAATGTAAATTTACTAATTTTCCTCATACCTCTCCTGTTAGAGCCATCGAGGATTGTATAGCATATGTCACACCAATATCCATTGCCCTCGTCACATTCAGAGGTGTATCGTCATGCAACATCTGAAAATAAACAACAAATTATACAACGTAATCAATGATGTTTATATAAACTACACAAATATATTAAGTACTTGATTCATTAGTTAAAATATTTATTCTATTACCTCTGTGTAGGTTTGATTAAATCCACTGCCATTGGGAAATGTTCCATCAAAACCTCCAATATTAGTCTGTTCAACATCCAAAATTGCATATTAAATTACCATTGTAAAACAATGCTATTAACATGCAATAAATTTATAATTGTTTACTAGTTACATACCCTAGCGATAGGCGTACTGCATAAATACGTTGATGGGGGGCTGGTGTATCCAATCTCAACACCATGACCCTACAATTTTATTAAAATCATAAAATAGTTTTAGTTAATCTTGCATTTCAAAATTGAAATTTAATAAATTAAATTCAATGAACATGCACTAACTTTTACCTGACTATCAATGCCATATGCCTGATGCAAAATTTCAGCTGCCCTCTCCATCTCCATAGCTATAGATGGATCTTGTGTACTAGTCTCCTAAGTGTCGGTGGGGTCATATGAACAAGTAGCCCCGCAAGATTGACACACATGTGTACGAAGGCCACCACTCGAAGACTCCTTTGGATGGCACTGTAGAATAGGGCTAGTGTGATGGATGACACTCTGGGTCAAATTTTTGATCGCTTGCAATGTCTCTACATCAGCACTTCCCTTCGTGATAGAAGACATAACAACGTGCTCACGAGGTGGCCTAGTGAGAGCTCGTCTACCTTGCCTTGTAAGATCTGGTTGTGCACCAGGTCTATCCTGAGCTGACCTCCCACCTCTCCCCTAGAAATACCTCATATCAAAATAATTTGGGATCTTGTTCAATATGAACTCATTGTATAGTTTCCTAAGGAAATATTGTTGGACCTCGCAATTGTTCCACGGTGGGTAATCGAAGAACATGTACCACCTATCATAAAACTGGTCCCTAATCTATTGGTGGTGGCACCAATGGATAGGAAACCTCTTCGCATTGAGGGTAAGATTTTGATTTGTGCATGGGTCAGTGAATAATGAGCACAAATCACCTTTTGTAATTTTCAAATCCTTTACATCCTTGTATGATAGTTTATTTGCATAATAATCCCTAGCTACTTGCCTCCTATCTTGCCATCCAGTTAATTGTTTGCTAATTGAATCTACATTTTTTAACATATCTTTCAATGAATTTTCTAGGGACATTCTTTCTGTGGTTGAACCATTTGGATCACTCAACCTACTGATCAAATCCTCAATTTTCTTTTTTTTGTTCTCAATTTCACTCATTAAATTTTGTTGAGTGCTAGGAGGGGGTTGAGTGATTGGTGGAGAAGGTTGATGTTGTGGTTGATTTTGATCTTGAGGATTTGGTTGGTCTTCCTGTTGAGGATTTGGTTGGTCCTCCTATTGAGGATTTTGAGGGTTTGCAGGTTGATTTACATCTCCTAAAAATTCAAGCAAATACATATCAAATTCAACCTAAAACTAACAAATTCAAAACAAAAACCATAGAATCCTTACCTCTCACAGCTACTCATGGTCGTGGCACCATCGTTGCTAATCAATATCAATTGTTGGTGAATAAATTTGTTGAATTGATCCTCCTAGAACTCGAGCACGAAATTGTGGGGGTTTTGGCCGTGGCTGCAAAAAAAAACCAATCGAAATGCTAATGATAGATTTGCATTTTTTTTTTTGCTTTTAACAGTCAATAATGCGAGCGTGTTATAACACACTCGTGTTATCGGTTTGTAGTTTCCGAGCCTCAGGCTCGACATAATGAGCCATAACACGAGCACGTTATAATGCACTCACGTTATGGATTTTCAATTTATTTTTTGGAGGGTGTCCACAAAAATTGCTACCCATTTCCATCCACCCGCCCTATATGAACTCAAATTTTCATGTTTGTAGTGTTGCAATGTTAATTATGATTGAATTTTTATAATTTAGCATTATACATTGGTTAATTCTACAGCTATTAGAAATTCTATTAGAGTTATATAGAATTGAATGTGTAAAAGGAAGAAAGTTTGTGAAAAGATCAAATTATTGAGGAGTTTGATGCAAGAATAAAGAAAGACCACATAATTGGGTAGTACACCATATTTTCCATCTCAACTTCAAGTTACACCATCTATTCCATCTTCGATAGAAGGTATGCCATCTATCCCATCTCATTTAAATATTAATGAAATTCCTAATGTCGAGAAAAATTTACCTTTGAGAACACCTCCTAGAATTTGGCATAGAAAGCCTAAGTATTTGATTGATATTGATGAGAATATTTTGTAGTCGATGGAAGATAAGATTCCAAAATGTACTTGTAGAAGATATACTCATAAGATTTGGAGAGTGATCTTTGAAAAATTAAATGAGACCGGAAGATGTCAACTATTTGTTGAAATGATGAGAAATCTAAAGTTTAGGTCCATTATGAAGATTCTTGGGTTGAGAACATCAGAGGATTCAAGTGCAAAATCTATTGTGAAGAATCTAATGAGTGACTATGAGAGAGTGGGTAACACCTCACACACAAAAGATAGTAATGTCACATAATGTGTCATTACATCAACAATAGTAAGTAATAAAATGAAGAAAGATCATATCATTAGAAAGACAAGTCAAGCATTGAGAATAAATAGAAATTTTTTATCAAGAGCCATTGGCAGGTGCCAAATAATTGAGGACACTGATCACAATGAATTATGAGCATTCTCAGGGAGACTACCATGAAAAGATAAACCAATTGTTAAAGCATTGAGATCACTAATTGAAGACTTTTGGAAGAATAACACAGGGTATCTTCAAATCAAAGGGATGTGGTAAGAAGGAGAATTGGCAGTTGAAACCACGAGCCACATCGAATTTTTTTTTTGGATATGACTCAAACACTTTTTTTTTGTAAATATTTTGAAATGCTAAAGTCTTTCTATGTAAAAATAAATCACACATGCACTATTTTTTGCTGTAGAGTACATATTGAGTTTTCCAATAATTTTGATGTTTATTGGTCTATATGTTTAGATTTTCATACTAACAATGTTTTGCAAGACTGTGACATACATGCCCCACCTACATCTTCAAGAGACTTCATATCAATAATTTTATGTGAAAGAGAGGAAGGTCAATTATTCTACAGGAAACTATGCTTGGATGGCACATGTCAGTATTGTGGTGGATTGCAACATATGCCAATATGTGAACATATGGAAAGTACAAATGCAGTTGGAAATGAACTAGTAGAATTTTGAAAGTATAAGACATTGGCCTACAATACAAAATATAGTAAAGAAGAAAAAAGGTGTGATTTGGTTATTCAAAAGATTCCAAAGTATCAGTTTATGCCTACTTTTTGTGATAGTATAGTGTATGAGTATGCAGGCATACCCATAGAGCTTGATGGTTGGACTTGCAATTCAAGTTATGAAAGGAATACCTATAGAGCTCAATTGTTGGACTTGCAATTCAAGTTATGCAAGGCATACCCATAGAGTTCAATGGTTGGACTTGCAATTCAAGTTATGCAAGGACACATTTCCACTTGGTAGCATTTTTTTAGTCACTAACTTTACATATAACTACAGTCTATAGCCATAGCGTGAGGTACAATCACAATATTACAACTCCACATAGGTTGCTATATTTGTGTGCATAGCATTCATTTATGCTAATGACAATATAGAGGATGAAAAAAAGATCATAAGGGGGCATCATTTTTATATCAGTGATGATCACACACATTCTATAGACTTCATGCAAGGTTTGTTTTAGGTGTTCTACCATGATTTGGCTAGAAGGGGCATATTATTTTGTCGACATATCATATGGTCGGATAATTGTGCATCACAGTTCAAGAACTCACGGATGTTCTATTTTTAAAGTAAGACACGGAATATTACATGTGTTCAACATAAGTGGAACTTTTGTGAGGCTAGACATGGAAAGGGGGAGCATGATGGTGTAGGAGCATGTGTGAAAAGAGCTATAGGATGAGAAGAGTTAAAGTATAAAGAAAATGCAAAGTTAAAAAATGCAAAATCAATCGTCGAGTGGTGTCATGCTTTGATGGGTCTAGGTAATGAATGTAAGTTTTTAATTCATAGACTTTTTTGGCTGATAGATGATACTAATATTGCACAATATGAGGATTATTGTACATTGGTAGGATCAAGTGAGCTACACTCTTTCAGAAGCTCTAATTCAAGTTCATGGAGTATCCAAACGTGAAAGATGGCATGATTTTGTTCTTCATCTACAATTCAAGCCTGGAATGAGTGTGAGTCAAAGTAATGGGTTGACGAATGGTGGTTAAGTTTTCTTAGCCCACTTGACACATATCAGATCCTAACGACATTAGAACTAACACAGATGCAATCATTAGTTGACTTTGATCACATATCACATCTAGTTCCACCAGTTAATATATCTACTTTCATTTTTTTTGAAATTCCTAATGTTAAGATTACTTTGTAGTGTTTTTGTAATGTTGACTAAATTTGTCTAATTTGCTGCACATATCAATGCAGGGCATGTTTATGCAGTTATTGTAGATGAAGACAATGAATAGGGAATACATTATTACTTGTGTCATTATGTTTAGGCCAAAAATAAATTGGAGGCCCTAGTTATAGATGGAGAAAATATTGAATACCCTACAGGCTCGGTGGTTGTTACTAGAACATGGCTTAGAAGGTACCCACATAAGAGTGTTATCTTTTCGTTGTTTCAAGAATTTGAAATACATCAGAAGATTCTTCATTACTCAAACCTTATCATAGCATCTAATGTTCATTTGATCAAATATGGGGGTAGACCTTTGAAAAAGAACTTGTGGGAAGTGTGCGAGTTTGACCATGAGGCAATACTTGACACAATAAAGAGTAGAGAAGACCTAGATGGTTTTTTGGATTAATTTTTAAGTATGCACATTGAATTTTTAAAGTTATGTTATTGATATTAATGTATTGTAGTTGATAGTTAGACCTTTCATTGTCACATTTCAACTTTACTTATGTTTTGGTTCCAAATTTCATATGGCATAGGAAGGAATTACTACCCCTCTTTAACTTAAAGTTTCTCATTTTCTTGTTGCTGCATTTTTACACATATATAGTGAATATTGGGTAGATGATATGCATACTTATGGTAGGTCTATTTAAAATGACACATAGTGGACTTTGTTGTGATAAAAATTACATTCACCGTCTTTTGTTGTGTTTCACTATCAAGTCAAAATGACATGATGTGGTTCCCTTAGTGGTGGTAAATGGAACATCTTCTTAGGTGTAACAATTTGATATGAAATATTTAATATGATCATGTAATTTTGTTCAACTACGTGTGGTAATCATGATCTACACTCTAATACTAATCAAGATCCATTCAGGTATATAGTGATGAGTCTCTATATGAGTGTAGGCGGGGTTTTGTAATCTCAACATAAGATTGTTAGTGATAATAAATTCCCCCTTCAATTGGTTGTATACAAAGTGTGAAAAAATTAGAGATGAAAAATAGTTTATGAAAAATACATGAAATCTAAAATTGAAAGCATGAAAGAACACATATCATGAAAAGTAATGCAAAAAGAATCATTGATAGCATCATGTAACAAAAAATATATATATTGAATGATAAATATGAAAATAATATAGACAATAGATAACCATAAACATATAGAATATTTCTCCCAATAAGGATAAACAAGTATGATATAATGTGTAGGTACATTTGGAGATTAGCATCAAGGTACATTCACATTTTTTGAAAAAGATGAATCATTTGCAATAATCGTATTATTTTTTCTTCATTTTATTCTTGATATTTTTAAGATTATTCTCTAAGATAGGGTAATCATGTGCTTCTATTTATTCAGTGTCAATTGTAAAGTTCATATTTAGGTTTTGGCCAAGTTGATCATCAATAGTAGCACCTAGTGTGTGGGAATGTCCAGTTGATAGTTAGACCTTTTGCTATCACATTTCAACTTTACTTATGTAAAAAATAAAATCATATTTATAAAATTTTATTTATAATGTCGTGCTTTGAACATTCCATTCTATTAGTTCCCTTACCTTACTATATAACATTCAACAAACTATAAGTCTAAATGGTATCCTATCTGAAATCTAAAAATCAAAATATAATCTTTAGCAGCTAAGTCATCTAAGCTTTCATTTACAAAAATTACTTAGAATTTGTAAACCTTCTCTTCTCTCCATACTCTCCAACTGGCTCAAAGATCCCGTTTCGTACCCCTGCATGCCGAAACGTTCTGAGCTACATTGCATCAACAATTTCTCTTAAGAGACCAAAGTGTGAAAGGGCAAAAAACTTTGATGACCTATTAATTGAAAATCATGGCACTTAGAAACATTTTTTCTGAAGTGATAGGATCAAATAGGCCCCCTCTACAATAACCTCTCTTAGTTTTTCATATATCATATCCATTTTCCCATGTTGACCAGTTTTTTGTCGATGGAAAAAATGTCAGATGCATGCAGTGTAAAGTTTCAAGGTGGTTTAATTTTTATTTTTTTCATCATGCAGCCAAAATGATATTTCCAACACATCCAGATGGGAAGTTTTAAGCTAGGTAAGGTCATGTTTTTCACCCCAACATGCCAGAACATTCTCAGCTACATTACATCGATGATATCTCTTAAGAGACCAAAGTGGAAAAGGGAAACAAACTTTGATGAGTTGTTACTCGGAAACCATGGAACTTAGAAACATTCCATATGATGGTATAGGATCATGTAGGGCCCCTCTAAAATAACATCTCTCGATTTTTCATATCTTCAATCCATTTTCCCATGGTGACAAGTTTTCAGTCAATGGAAAAAGTGTTAGATGCATGCAGCATAAAGTTGCAAGGTGGTGTAGTTTTCATTCTATTCATCATGCAACCAAACCAATAGTTCCAAAACATCCAAATGGGTAGGTTTACTCTAGGAAAGGTCCTTTTCTGCACCCCAACATGTTGGAACATTCCAAGCTACATTGCACTATCGATATCTCTTAAGAGACCAAAGTGCAAAAGGGTAGAAAAATTGGATGACCTATTACTCAGAAACCGTAGCACTTAGAAACATTCCATCTAAAGGTATAATATCATGTAGGGACCCTCTACAATAACCTCTCTCATTTTTTCATATCTTTGATCCATTTTCTAGTGGTGACAAGTTTTTAGTCAATGGAAAAAATATCAAATGCATGCAACATAAATTTGTAAGGTGGTGTAATTTTTGTTTTGTTCATCATGTGACCAAACCAAAAATTCCAACATATCTATATGGGTAGTTTTATGCTAGGAAAGGTCCTATTTTGCACCCCAGTATGCCAAAACATTTTGAGCTACATTGCATCGACGATTTCTCTTAAGAGACCAAAGTGAAAAGGGCAACAAAATTTGAAGAGATGTTACTTAGAAACCATGACACTGAGAAAAATTATGTTTGAAGGTATAGGATGTGGTAGGACCCTTATACAATAACCTCTCTCAATTTTTCATATCTCTGATCCATTTTCCCATGGTGATAAGTTTTCAGTTGATGGAAAAAGCATCAGATGCATGTAGTCTAAAGCTGCAAGGTATTGTAATTTTCATTTTGTTCATCATGTGACCAAATCCTCAGTTCCAAAACATCTAGATGGGTAGGTTTATTATAGGAAAGGTCCTATTCCACTCCCCAACATTTTGGAACATTTCGAGCTACATTGCACCAACGATGTCTCTTAAGAGGCCAAAGTGCAGAAGGGCATCAAAATTTGACAAGCTATTACTCAGAAATCATGGCACTTAGAAAAATTACATCTAAAGGTATAGGATCACGTAGGGCCCCTCTACAATAACCTCATTCAATTTTTCATATCTTCGATCCATTTTGCTATGGTGACAAGGTTTCAATCAATGGAAAAAGCGTTAGATGCATGCAGTGTCAATTTGCAAGGTGGTGTAATTTTCATTTTGTTCATCATGTGAGCAAACCAATAGTTCCAACATGTCAGGGTAGGTAGGGTTATGCTAGGGAAGGTCCTTTTTTGCACCATCACGCTAAAACATTCCAGACTACATTGCACTAGTGATTTCTCTTAAGAGACCAAAGTACGAAAGGGTAGAAAACTTTGAAGACCTATTACTCAAAATCCACGGGTCTTTCAAACATTTTGTCTGAAGGTATAAGGCCATGTAGGGTCTCTCTAAAATAACCTCCCTTAGTTTTTCATATATTGAATTCATTCCACTATGACCACAATTTTTTAGATGTCCGAAAAAGTGTCAGTTGCATTTAGTAAAAAGTTGTCGAGAGGCATTATTTACATTCTTCATCTACTAGGGGTAAACAAACAATTCAAACACAATGGGGTGGTTATAGAATAAGTCTAGTTTATGATTTTTGGTCAACGCAGGTGTCTTTATAATCTTATGACTGAATAATCTACACCAAAGAAATAGTCTCCTCTATTGCTTGAACTCAATGTAGTCATAAACATTTTGGTCAATATAGGAAAACATTTTTTTGAGATGAAGGAAAGTGTGGTCTTGAAGAATGCGTCTCTAAATTTGAAGTGCAGGTTCAACCAACTAGAGGATGGGTACTTGAATTGATGGGTACTTGAATAAAATTATTGGAAACATAGTGTAAATTGTTTATAATTTGTCTTGATTGAAACTTTATTCCTTAATATTTTGATATACATACACGTTTCCAATATAGCCATCACTACTACCTCCTCACGATAGCACACAAAAGCATAACTTTACTTCTAAATACATGTGGTAACTTAATCTATAATTCAGAAAACTATAATTCTTGTAGATTATGCCACATGAACTCTAGTTTTATTGAAAATGTTCCTACATAATTGTTCATGCTTCTAAGGTGCCACGTGAAAATAGCTAGGTCAACTCTTTTCTTGATCAAGTCGCTCTTAGATTTTGTGTTGAATTTCATCCTTCTCCTAAGTAGACCTATGATACAATGATCTATTTGGGAAAGGGAATTCAATAACCAATTGGTTTTATTTTATACCATAAATTATTTTTGGAATACTTTTTCAATTTATAAAGACATCTTCATCCTATAATAGTACATTTTCAAGCATCTATTGTTGTGATAGAGAAGATGCATGAGTGAGCAATATTGTTTCTTGTGATCTTGCCTATGCAACATCTCTAAGTAGATAATAAGAAGTAGGAATTTTTGTATATTATCAATGTTATAACATTATTTAGTAGAGAACAAGCTAATTTGTCTTATAATTTAGACTTGTTGAGGTCAAAATATTATCTTTTGACTCACAAAATCCACTATTGGGGCTTGGAATGGTAGATGTCTTCCAAGAATTATATCACAAACTTCTAGAGGTATGAGGTCACATGTAATAATGTCTTGCTCATGTTTAGTTGCATAGTTGAAAGTGCATTGTATAATTACATGAATTTCCTTACCATGCTACAATGATCCTAGAGAGTGTGGGCTTAGCTGTGTAGTAGTAGAGAGACCTAGGTGTTAGACTGCATCATGCATTATTGTATTCATATGATTGATGATGTCAATATTGGCATGGCTAGGTTTTTAATTCACCCAATAGTTCATATTTACTTTATAATGTTCAAAATTTATATATTTATAGTCATATAAAAGAAGAGTGCATGGAATACACTTATATTTTAACTATTTGAAGTAAATCATCTATAAATATCCATTGAAGCATGTATTTTGAATGCAAATATAGACACCATCAATAACAAATATGTGTATTAACCAAATAGCCATATAGACATACATCAATATATGTCAATATAAGTATAACATATATACAAAATAGTCATATAGGCAGACAATGTCACATATATGCAATACAAAATATATGTCCAAAAATGCCATATAGGCATACAACAAAGGACCCCAATAAAAATTCATTCCCCTCTAGGGGAAGAAAATAGATCATGGGTGACCTTTGATTTTCAGGGGGATAGAGATGCATATGACAGTGGTCTACTTCGAACTTGAGGGATAATCCTATTTAATTCTTCATGTAGCTTTACATGTTACAATAAAAAGTATAGACATTAATACACATAAATTATATTATAAAAATGAAGTATTTAACAAAATAATCACTTACCACCACCAAAATTATCTCTCTCCTTGTCTACAAAAATTAAATTCTTAGGTGGTGGTGTTCCAAAGTCTTATAGAAACCATCCAAATAGAAATTAAACTACAAATAAATAATCATTTGATTTTTCAATAATAAACAACTATAACAACAAATGTAATTTGAAATTTACTAATCTTCCTCATACCCTCATCAAAGGCATCAAGTTGTCTATTGCAATAGAGACACCATGCTCCATTTCCCTATCAAAATCAAGAAGAGTCTTTGCTTGCATCATCTGAAAATAAAACAACATTATTCAATTACAAAAACTAGAAGATTGATGTAGGTCATGGCTTATAGTGTATGAGATAGTTAACAAAATTGTGAGTACTTATTGAACTATATATTGCTTCAAGGGTTTGCATGTTTCATAAGGACAATCACAAGATGAAAGTCTTAGGGATGATCATATCATGCAAGCAAGGGACAATATCATGATTACATAAAGAAGTCATGCAAACCTTTTTTGATGTGAAGTGTGAAGAAATTTTAAAATGGGGATAAGATTTATGAAAATAATATAAAGCATGATAGTGAGATGCATGAAAAGAAGCAATAATGAGAATTTCCAACTAAGAACAAAATGATGTAGTGCTAGTGAGAAATTAGGGGATTGTGGTCCTAAGATTTTGATAACAATTCACACCTATAAAGACACTCCATGATTTTCATAAAACCTCAACATTCTATTTATATTCATTGGTGAATCACAAAGAAGAGATAGCTAAGAAATGGAGTGAGATATCTTCATTAAAGTTGACAATGTAATATTCACATAGGAAGAGTAATGATCACAAGGATAAATGATGAATAAAGGACAACAAATGGACAATAAAGGATATAAAATAAATGATGAATAAAGGTCAACAACATGAACAAATGAAATTCATAGATTATGAAGTCCATAACAACTTGCAATTAAATTAATTAAAAATTAAAAAGAATACTTACAAATTTTTTAGAACCTTCAAGTCATTAAACATTATTCAATTACAAAAATACAATTTTTTTTCTTAAAATTATAAATAGTCTATATTACCTGAGTGAAAATTTGATGACCACCTCCACTGGTAGGTGTTGTTGTTGAAGCTCCAAGATTACCTATTCAATATCCAAAATGAGATATAATAATACCATTCATATAATGTTTATCTATTCACATGTACTATTTATAATTATTTACTAGTTACATACCTTCATAGTACATGTGGCCACGTAATAGGGAGGTGTAGGACCACTAAAAATAGAGTGAACACTGTGACCATGAAATTTAATTATAATCATTCAAATAATTTAGTTAATCTTGCATTTCAAAAATGATTTTTTATAAATTAAATTCAATGAACTTTCTAACATTTACCTAACTAACAAGGCCGAATGCCTCATGAAGGATGGCATATGTCATCACCATTTAATCAGCTACAGATGTACCCCAAGCACTTGCATCCTGACTATGCATGGGATCATAACCACAGGATGACCCACAAGCCTAACTATAACGAGGTGGAAATCTTCTCCTCAAAGACTCGCCATGCTCACCATGTGCTAGAGGACTGGTATGCTATATGAGGCCTTGGGTGAGGGAAATAATCAACTGCAATGTATTGACCTCAACACTCCTTCACAATGGAAGGGATAGTCACATGATCATATGTTGGATGCTATGCATCTATACATGCCTCGACTCTATCTTATGTGAAGCCCTCACTTCCACACTGGAAGTCCCACATATCAAATTAGTTTTGCAATTTATTAAGGATAGACTTGCAATAGAGTTCCCTCAAAAAACATAATTGTGAAACCTCATTTTTGATGCATGGAGGATGGTCAAAAACCATCCACCACCTCCTCCAAAAATGGTTCTTTATCCCTTGGTGGCTGCACCAATGGATAGGTAGCCTCTTGCTTGAAGTATGTAAAGGTTGATTCATTCTAGGGTTTTTGAATAGGGCACACAAGTTAAATTTTGTAATTTTTTCATCTTTCACTTGTTTATAGGACATTTTATCTGCATAAAATTCTCTAAACTCTCGTCTCTTGTCCCGACCAACCACTTATTTGCTTTCTAATTGAATCTACATGTGATACTATTGATTCAAGTGATTGATAAAGTGTGGTTATATTTGAGGTTGATCTTGTAGAGTCTTTCAACCTTGCAATTATATCCACAATTTATTTTTTATTTTTTCAATTTTCCCTATTAAATTTTCCTAAGTTCTTGAAGCATGTTGAGGAATTGTTGGAGGTGTTTGTTCGGGTTGTTCCTTAGCATGGATTTTACCATGAGGTGAATCAATATTTTGAAGATTAATTTGAGGAGGGTTTGGAGGTGCATTATCATTTCTTGAAATTTAAATAAATTTACATCAAAAAACATATTAAATCTACCTATTTGATGCCAAACATAAAAAATAGAAATTGCTTACTTCTTCGACCTCCCCGATGGTGTGGAGAAATTTTGACAAAGATTCGGTGAATAATTGAAGTATATTTTCCCTTCCAAAAGAGTGAGCATATTATGCAAGGGTTTCTAGCCGCAGACAAAACAAAAAGTTGCAAAAAATGCCGAATGAGGATTTTAATTTTTTAAATTTTAATAAGCTATAACACACTCACGTTATATCTTTTTTTTTTTAAATTGAAAAAGTTGGAAACTTTTTGGCCCCCCATATTTTTGCACCCACCCCTAAATAGAAAGAAAAATCTATCTAATCTAATCAACATGATTTAAAATACAATATAATATTCAAAGATGATGTTATGCATAAAAATCTATGCAAATGCATAGCATTAATAGGTTCTTTTAGAGGCATACCATCCATTGTAGAAATTTTGTATGCTCTTGATCCATAATTTTTATTAATGATATAGGGTTGTAACCAATTTGGATTAAAATTTCCCTTTTCTCCTGGTGATGCGTTTATATTATGCTAATTCTCATATGGAACCAAGTCTCCTTTCTTAAATGAATGGTGGATAATGCTCACATTGTATTTGTGTTGAATACCTTTGTAATATGCTTGAAAATGTTTGAGGGCATGTGTACATTGTTCTCTATAAGAATTATCATCTATGTGTTGGAGTACGAAAAACACTGAGAGGGGGGGTGAATTAGTGTTTTAATAACCAAATTCGATTCAACTATTTTTGAAAACACATAACTTCTTTGTTATCATGAAATGTTCAATTTAAAGAATGTATTTAAAAGCAATAGTCAATATCAAATCCTTAAACCACATGGAAAAATCAAATGTTGCAACGTACATAAAGGAAGCCGCAAGACTAAATTGCATGAATCATGATAACCACACAGATCACAAAAGAACCATGAAACAATATTTTTATGAGTGGAAAACCCTCACAGGGATAAAAAACCACCTGAGAAAATTGCCTCATAGCTTAGTAAAATCCAACTAATTACAGATCCTCACTAGCTACACAATATGCTTCACTAACAAAGCCTCACTGGCTACACAACATGCCTCATTGGAAAAGCCTAACTAGCTACACAACATGCTTCACTAGAAAAGCCTCACTAGAAAAGCCTCACTAACTACACAACATGCCTCGCTAGCAAAGGAACCTCACTAGTTACAAGTATGCCTCACTGGAAAACACAACTCATCAAGATAATTCTAGAAACAAAAGGATAGAGTATAATCTCTATTTCATTACAAATAATTTCTTGATTGTCTCATTTTCATTTGAGATTCAAGAATATATATATATATTTGTGTATGCAAACACAACCAACACTATGAAGTGCTTCACAATTTAAAAATAGATTGTCCACTAAATTTTTTTACATAAGTTCACAATAATGACTCTTTGCAGAGTGTAAATCACATATTCATCGAACCCCTTCACATTGACTATGTTATTTCTATATAGGTATCATAAGAACCATAGTCTTTCAACAAGCAACTGAATGAGTCTTGCAATCTTAAACTTTCATCACACAGTCTTACCAAATGCCAAGCTTAAACACCTCATATAAATAGTAATCATTAATCTGATAAAACTCAATACAACCATACCTTGGTCGATTTTAGATTGCAACTGAAAGAAACTTACAAATCTCAACCGCACCTTCGAATCCACAACTTTCATTGAATATTTTCTACTTTCCAAGCCTCAAGTCACACAGTTCATTCCTAAGAGTCAAGCCCTAAGTTCATTGTTGTATACATCAAACTCTCAACTTTGCATCATGCCTAAAAAACCTTTCTTTGCACATTATACAATGTTACCCTACTGAATTGGTAACCCTAGAAGGGGTCGATAGAAAAAATGACATTATCTACCTTCACACAAACATCTATGACCTGCTAGGTAGGTTACTAATCAGAACAACTTTAATTGATGCCTTTGGAATTTATAAATAAATACAAACATTTCAAAAAACCTTTGAAGGAATATAAGAGCCCCTTGTCACCATACACATTAGACAAGGTTACACAAGATTTACAACCAAATATTTTCCAAGAAGAACCTCAAGGTAGAAAGACTGATGTGCCAATATTATACCACCAATCACTTGAACTTGACATTAATGACAAAACAATGCCAAAGCCAACAAAACTCCCCCTTTGGCATTGATTTCAACAACCAATTCTTTGATGCTCCCCCTTTGAAGATAAACATTCCATGTTGATAGATGCACTAAATGCAATTGTACTATTGTATTGAGAATGACATGTCATGTTCATGATCACTGAAGAATGTATCTCAAAGAATGCCTTTTCAATCTCATTGTCCTCATAAAGTCAAATGTATTGTAAAATAAAGCTCATGCTCATACTGTCAAAATAAAGCTCATGCTCATACTGTCAAAATGAAGCATCATACTATAAAATTAAATGCTCAATACCAACACCATACATGACTGTTCATCTCCCCCTTTCAAAAAAATGCCAAAGGAACAAAAATATACTATGAGACCAACCAATAGAGATTTACTACTCAAAAAAAAAACATAACACCATTAGGAAATGAAGCAATTGTCAAAGCAAGAGGAAACCAATGATAGAATTGATTATCTAGCAAGAAGGAACCACTACACCAAACATAAACCAATTAGATGCCATCGAGAATGAGCATAAAGCACCACTGAAACCACCTGGAAAACTATGACTGAACATCAATGAGTATAGTTAGAACAAAGTAGATAGTGCAGAAATATTGACAAGCACATCTGAGCATATACCAAAGAAAGATGTTGAAGTATCATAAAGAAACATGCATTAGTATGGAGCATCAAAACTTGACAAACATCCATTGTATCTTCATGGTGCACAATATTATAGATAATCACAAACTAAAACATGGAAGACATGTAATAGATTGTCATTACTGCAAGAGGTATGCATAAAAAACACATGGTGAAGGCATCAAAAAATTATCATATATAAGCTCAAGTTACTGACATACTTGTGTTGTTCTTGTATGTTGAATATTTGACCATAAATAGAATAAGTATGGAATCAAAAAAAATGAACCATTCATGAGCCAGGGATGTCCAACCATTGATGCAAGAATCCTTTCCCCTCCTATGATAACAATTCCAAAGACCTTGGAAACTATGCAACACTTTCTATAATAAAGACATTGAGATCATCAAGCCATTAGATTGTCACTGTTCAATGTATAGTCAATTAAGAGCTGAGAGATGAATTTACACTATCAAAAAGATGCTATTGTGGAAGGAATAGTCCAAAAACTCTACACTTAGAACAACTAACAAACCTTAAACATCTGACCAATACCTAAGTGCTCCATGTATCTGGTTTCTCTTCTCCCCCTATCAAGACCCACATATAAGATGCATAATGACTGTACCAAAAGAAATGATGTTTGATACTAATATTGTGTCATGAAACAAATGTTCATCACTGTTAAGGCTAACATACACTGCCACTGTCAAACCAAAAATGCACTATCAAGCAACTATCCAAGCATTCACCACTACCAAAACAAATATTCATTGTCATAATTGAATGAATGTCACTAACACAAGCAGATAGTGTATGCTATCCCATTGTTAAAAGAACACTTTGCACATAAAGCATTGTCATGTCATGTTCTTGAGTGCACTTTCACCAAAAAAAACTAAGCAAGGGATTGGTATGAAGAGCATTGATATGTACTATCAAATATTAGAGCATAAGATATAAAGAAATCCAAAAGACCAACAAATATCATTAGGGCAAAGGACCACTATCACATATGAGAAAATCTTAGAAGAGAGAGCTATAGATGAAAAAAAAAAATCAAAAGTTGTCATGATCATATCAAACATAGATATAAAAAGATACTTGAAGCTCTCCTTGAAAAGGATACCTTCACACCATTCCACTTTTCTTTGCAAGAACAAACATACACCTCAAGCAAGAAGGTCAGAACATCAACAAATTGTCCATCACTAACCATTGTCAAACCAATAGAATCAAGAATACTACTTGAGAAAACCAATGTCATATTATGCAGGATGAGTAAAGACCACTTTCAATGATTATCAAGATCAAACCATTTAAACCAAGAGCCAACCAATATTATCTGCACCATGCATTAGCCATTGTCACTATACTAACATAAACTATTAACCACCATGATAAATGTTGCCAAACAATGAGATCTACTATTACTATCCTTGGAATCATTCATCAATATGTTAAGAACCCTTGCAACATTATAATAATCAAAAACACCTGCAAGAATTCATTGGAAGAGAAGGAATATAAATAGTATAGCATTTTCAAATGAATCAAATGACATTATCAAACCAGAACCATTGCCACCATCAAAACACCAAATTATTGCAAAGATGCAACTTATTTGCTGCTTAAGGGGTTTAAATGATAAAGCTATAAGCATTTCCCCTAGCTTCATGCTTCCCTTTATGCATTAATAGATGTCACTTTTGCACAATGCACAAGATTAGATTCAACTTTCCTTCTATTCACAATCTCATGAAGATTATAAATGTTCCCTTTTGTCCTTAAGCTTGCTGCAACTATCATTCCCGATTTCTTACTTATCTCACAACCTTGAGCATTAAATGTAACACTAAATCCATTGTCACAAATTTGACTTACGCTTTGAAGATTGTGTTAAACCTTCTACAAATTAAACATGTCATGTAAAAAATTATCATCATCTAGAAGAATAGTACCTTTTCCTTTAATTAGAATACAAAACTCACTCCCAAAGATTGAACCACTGATATAATCCTCAAAATTGACAAACTTGCTCTTATCACCAGTCATCTGGTGAGAGCATCCACTGTCTACAACCCATTGTTCTTCCTTTTTGACATGTAGGGTTGTTTGAACGAGCACAGATTTGGCCTTTTTATCAACCCTCTTTGGTCTCCACACTAATTTTATTTTATCTACATTAGAAGGTGTCTTGAGATGAATGTTGGTTTTGTTTTGTTTCACTTGAAAGTTAGTTATGTAAAACTTGTCTATATGTCTATGGTTTCCACAGTTAAAACACCTCAACTTATTCAATGAATTACACCTTTTTTCAATTGATGATTTTATTAAATTTTCATTTGTGACATCAACATGTTGTGGTTCATTGGAATGTGAGCATTTCCCTTCTAAAAACTGTAGATCATTCTTAACCTTATGGTCTTCTTGTTTTCCCAGTAGGTCTCCTAACATATCACTGCTATCAAATTTTTCTCTCAAGACAACAATCTCTTCCTCTAATATGCAACATTGATTTTCTTTGGTGTCCAACTAGATTTTAGTAACTTCTACAACTTCAAGTTCCAGTTTCAGATCTGCAATTTTTTTTTCAAACTCATTAATTTTGTTAATCAAATTTTCAATGTCTTTTTGGATCTGGTTTTTCTGTACTACAGTTTCCTTCTTGACTTTTTTTATTTTACTAAGAGCACTTCTCAGCTCACCCTCAAAATCCACCTCAAGTTCAGATTGATCTACAATATTTTCATTTTGATTCTGATTTGGACTAATTATTGTCATAAACAGGGTTTCTTCTCCTTCTTCAATGGATGCTTCTGAACCATTGTCTGTTACATCAACATCTTTGATGGATAGGATTTTCTTCTTTTTGAAAACATTTTTCTTTTAAGTTATTTTGTTTCTTCTTTCCCTATCTCCAAATATCTTCTTCATCACTTTCAGATTCTTTGTTAGGGCATTAAGTAGCATAATGCCCGATTTTACCATAATTGAAGCACTTAAATGGAAGCTTCCCTAACCCTCTTCTCAGTTTTCTCACAAGGATGGATTCACTTTTATCTAATTTTTCTGAGTCAAAATTTATGCTATTGTCCTTTTTCACAGATTTAAAGGCAACTTCTTTTGTAGTGGGATTATCACTACACATTCTCATTTCATAGGTTGTAAAAGCACCATGAAGTTCATCTAAAGTGAGTTTTTTTATGTCTCTCTTCTACAACAGAGACTTTAGGATCATATTTAGGTGTCAGTGACCTTAAGACCTTTTTAACACCTTTTTCTTCTAAAGCTTCACCAAGACCATGAATTGAGTTTACAATTTCTTGGACTCTTAGAAGGTAATCAACTACCTTCTCTTCCTCGGTCATCTTTAGGCCTTCAAACTTGGCTCTAAATTTTTTTAATTTAACCTCTTTAACTTTTTCATCACCCTCATAAATACTAGACAGTTTATCCCAAATAGACTTTGTAGTTTTACAGTTCATAATTTTAACAAGCACATCTTTAGTCAGTCCACAACAAATAGCATTCATAGCCCTAACATCACAATCATAGGCCTTTTTCTAGTTTGCAGTAGAGGGTGTCGTTGTGGTAGTGTACTTAGTCTCAATTGCATGCCAAACCTCATAGCCTAGAGAAGTTATATGAAACTGCACTCTATATTTCCAAAAAGCATAGCCAATACCATCAAATAATGGTGCTCTGGAAGTAGAAAAACCTTCCTAATTTTCCATGGAAATTACTCCACCAGGAATCCCCTAAGTTGGTTAAACTTATGGAAAGGGTATGGCTTTGATACCACTTGTTAGAGTACATAAAACACTAAGAGGGGGGGTGAATTAGTGTTTTAATAACCAAATTCAATTCAATTATTTTTCAAAACACATCACTTCTTTGTAATCATGGAATGTTCAATTTCAAGAATGTATTCAAATGTGATAGTCAATATCAGATCCTTAAACCACATGGAAAACTCAAATGTTGCAAAGTACATAAAGGAAGTTGCAAGACTAAATTGCATGAATCATGATAACCACACAGATCACAAAAGAACCATAACAATATTTTTATGATTGGAAAACCCTCATAGGGATAAGAAACCACTCAGGAAAATTGCCTCACTAGCTTAGTAAAATCCCACTAATTACAAAGCCTCACTGGCTACACAATATGCCTCATTGGCAACACAACATGCCTCATTGGCAAAGCCTCACTGGATACACAACATGCCTCACTGGCTAAACAATATGCCTCACTGGAAAAGCCTCACTAGCTACACAACATGCCTCACTAGAAAAGGAACCTCACCGGTTACAAGTATGCCTCACTGGAAAATACAACTCATCAAAATAATTTTGAAAACAAAAGGAAAAAGTATAATCTCTATTTCATTTCAAAGCATTTCTTGATTGTCTCATTTTTATTTGAGATTCAAGAATCTATATATATTTGTGTATGCAAACACAACCAGCACTATGAAGTGCTTCACAATTTCAAAATAGTTTATCCATTAAAACTTTCAACATAAACACAATAATGACTCTTTGTCGAGTGTAAATCCCATATTCATGGAACCCCTTCATAGTGACTATGCCATTTCTATATAGGAATCATAAGAACCATAGTATTTCAACAAACAACTGAATGAGTCTTGTAATCTTAAACTTTCATCACATAGTCTAACCAAATGTTGAGCTTAAAAAACTCATATAAATAGTAATCATTAACCTGATAAAACTCAATACAACCATACCTCAATTTATTTTAGATTGCAATTGAAAGAAACTTACAAATCTCAACTGCACCATCAAATCCACAACTATCACTGAATATTTTCTGCTTTCCAAGCCTCAACTCATGTCATTCATTCTCAAGAGTCAAACCCTAAGTTCGCTTCTATATACATCAAACTCTCAACTTTGCATCATTCCCAAAAAAACTTAATTTGCACATTATACAGTGTTACCCCATTGAACCGATAACCCTAGAAGGGGCCGGTAGAAACAATGACATAATCTACCTTCAAACCTTTCACAAACATATGTGACCTGCTAGGCAAGTTACTAATCAAAACAACTTTAGTTGATGCCTTTGGAATTTATAAATATACAAACATTTCAAAAAACCTTTGAAGGAATACAAGAGCTCGTTGTCACCATACACATTAGACAAGGTTACACAAGATTTGCAACCGGATATTTTCCAAGAAGAACCTCAAGGTAGAAAGAATAATGTGCCAACATTATACTACCAATCACCTGAATTTGACATCAATGACAAAACAATGCCAAAGCCAACACTATGATTCTATTGAGAGAAATTTGCAATGAAGTAATTTCAAACTTCAAAGGCATAGCAACATCAACACCATACATAAGGTTGTATGGAGTACTACCCATATCCATATGATCACTCATGCAGTAATCCCACAATGCATAAGAAAGTTGATTATGCCAATATTTACCATGTTTACTAATAATTTTTCATAAAATTTGTTCAATTTTTGTATTAGTTGCTTCCATCTGTCCATTGGACTAAGGATAATATGGTGTAGAAAAATGATGATGTTTATGAAACTTTTCTAGGAACCTCTTTACTTCTTTATTTTTAAATGGTGTACCATTCTTTGAAATTAAGGTGGAAGGAAGGCCGACTCTTGATATAATGTTATCCAATACAAAACAAAAAATAACTTCAACTATTGTGAAACAAAGTGGAATCACCTTGACCCATTTCATGAAGTAATTTATAGCTATAATAATAAAAGTATGTCCTTGAGATGGAGGGGAATCTTGAAAACGAGATCCAAACCCCACACAAAAAATAGCCAAATAGCAACTTACACACAAATTTTATGAGTAGGAGCCTAGATAAAATTGTGTTATTGATAATTAGGACATTTCTTAATGAAGGAAAATGAATCTTGCTCCATATTTTTCCAATAATATCCAATACAAATTAACTTTTGAACCAAGGATCAACCACCGAAGTGTCCTCCGCAAGCACTTGAATGAGCTTCCTCGAGGACCACATGGATCTCTAATTTACTAAGGCAATGGATAAGGAGACCATTATATCCCCTTTGGTATAAGATGTTAGCCAAGATTATATATCATGTTGCGATTTTTTGAATATGAGCTCGAGTGTTTTTCATAATTGGTTTAGGAAAAATACCATCATGCAAATATTGAAATATGTATGAGTACCATTCATAGTTTGATTCATATACATGACACACTATCTCATCTTTTATGTTCTTGGCTATCGATCGTAATGTGAGATTAGAAACAGTAAATTTAAAATTTGTAACTGAACCATTGAGGGATATAAGGGAAGCAACGCTTGCCATTGCATCCACATGTCAATTATCCTTTTTTGGAATATTATCAATAGTATAAGAGGAATTTTTTTTTTAATATAATTAATGCCAAGTCACGATATTGGGATATTTTATCTTGTTTTTCTTGTTTTAATGGAGAGTCCCCAAAAATACGATCTTAAATATTAAGAGACAATGCCAAATGAAAATCAATGATAAGAGATTCATATTCAACAATGTTATTTCTGCAAAATAAATTAAGACAATAAGATAAGGGAATTGGCTTACCTGAAGGAGGTAATAATATAACCCCAACATTGGAGCTAGTTTGACACTCAAAGTACAAATACCATGTTTCATTATTCTCTAATTTTAAGACATGTTCATCGAGAAATGAGTCTTGGTTTGGTAAAAATAATAGTAAAGGATCTTTAGCTAAATGGTCGATCAATTTTTGACCTTTAATTTCCTTTTGAGAGACAAAATTAAGATCAAACTCTATTAACATTACCGATTTAGCCAAACATCTTGATAAGTCAGTTTTGGCAAAAAGATGTTTTAATGGATCAAATTTTGTGACAACATGCATTTCAAAATTTAATAAATAATGTCTCAACTTATTTGTGGTAAACACAATATCCAAACATTTTATTTTTTTATGTTTGTGTAATGTGTTTCATAATAGATCAATGTTCGACATAAAAAAAGATGTTATTTACCATTCACATATTGTTGTGCCAATAACACAAGAGCAGTAGGTGAAGTGAAAATATAAAGAATAAATGGATGTTCTGATGTGGCCAGTTGTAAAATAGGAGGATTAGCCAAATATTATTTCAAATTCTCAAAGGCTTTTTGACAATTTTTGTTCCATTTAAATTGGGATTCTTTCTTAAGAAAATGAGTAAAGGGGAGAGTCTGATCTGTCAATGGTGGAACAAATCGATGGATAGCTTGAATCTTTCCTTGTAAGATAAAAAGTTGAGAAATGTTTTTAAGAGGTGACATGTTTATTAAAGCATCAATTTTCTTTATTTCCACCTTGATACCTCACTGCAAAACTATAAATCCTAATAGTTTTCCACTATCTACACCGAAGACACACTTTCAAGAATTCAACCTCATGTTGTACTTACGAACTCGTTCAAATATTTGATGGAGGATTGTGACATGATCTTGAAATGATATATATTTAGTCAAGATATCATTGATATAATCCTCTAAAATGATATGTATGAAATCATGAAATATTAATGTCATAGATCTTTGATATGTGGCTCCAACATTTTTAAACCAAATGCCATGACAACTCAACAAAATATTCCCCAAGGAATAATAAAATAAATTTTATATTGATCTTGAGGATTAATAAAAACATGATTGTATCTAGAAAATCCATCCTTAAAATGATAGTAAAGCATGTCTCGTAGTTGAATCAACAATCATGACTATGTTTGGAAGGGGAAAATTATCTTTTAAAGATGCTTAATTAAGGTCACAAAAATATGTACACATTCGAATATGATTATCCAATTTTGTGATAACCACTATGTTTGATATCTAAGGTGAATAGTCGATAGGGTGGATGAAACAAGCTTGTAAGAGCTTTTTAATCTCATCTTTAACCAACAAAGTCACCTTAGGTTTCATTTTATGAATCTTTTGTGTTATAGGTTTAGCATTGTCTTCTAACACAATATTATGCATAATTACCTTAGGGTCTATACCAGGCATATTTGAATAAGATCACACAAATAGTTTAGGAAATTCATGTAATAAATTAGTATGTCCATTTTGTTCATCAGAATCAAGACATTTTTCAACTAAAGTTACCTTTTTTTGTATTGAATGGGTCCATTGAGACATCGCTATCATCTCCTACAAGTAGTGTACTATGGTCTGGAATATTAGGGAACTTTTGGGGTATGTCTTAAGAATCTACTATATCATATGATAAACAAAATTATTTCCCAAAGTGTGCTTCAACATTTAAATAATAAGGAAATCCACAAGCATGATGGTAAGTAGGAAATTTGTCATAAACTCCCAAATTTTTTGTCAATGAATCATCTTTTTGAAATATATCCAATGAAATGTGTTTATTTGTGTGACTTATCAATTCAAGATGAACTAAGTTGAGTGACACCTTAGGATGATCCTATGTTATTGTTTTTGCATTAAGCAAAGGTTTTTGCAAAGCCTTAGTGGGTTTCACAAGACAATATCTAAGACCACTTGTTGTTTCTTGCATGTTTAGTTCTATAGGGACCTCGATACCTTGCTCTTTTATACCACATCCCCTACAATTATATCCAAATTGCAAAAAATTAATATACTCTTCCATAAATGGATTCTATTTCTTTTGAGGAAGGTGCTTTTTCATAATAATTCACATCATATGTAGACGTATAATTGGTATCATCTTTATTTTTAGAATTTGCAAAATTAGATGTTTGAAGAGGATCCATGAAATATTATGTAGATACCATCGTGGTTCCATTTGCTTCTTTAGACATGGATGGAAATATTTTATATTACCTTATGAAATTAGGTGTAAAATATAATAATGACCCCCAAGCATCATCTAAGAGTTTTATTGTAGGTGAAACACAATCATCACTATTTTCAACATGCATAGGTTCTAGTTTTGAAGATGGAATCAATGTGCTAAAGGGCCTTTTATTCCCTACTTTGGTTTGTAAACAATATTTAGATTTAGTATAAAATTTTACCTTGTAGAAGTTTTTGTTATATGTGTATTTCATGAGGCAATGAAGAGTTGAAGGAACCCCTCCCATAGAATGTATCCATGGTCTTCCCAAAATAATGTTATATGAAAAAGAATTGGGCATGACATGGATGATGGTAGGTAATACAAAGGGACCTCCTTTAATAGGTAGTGTGATCATTTCTAATGGTTGTCTATCCACATTATCAAAACCATGAATGGATACAGTGTCAATTTGAATAAGAGACTAATCTACACCAAGCTTGTTTAAAATTTCAATACTACAAACATTAAGACCTGACCCATTATCAATAAGGGTATGTCTAAAACCAATTTTATTAATAACAACCATTGGCATCAATACATCATTTTGTTTTTGTATCTTCAGAGAGGTAATTCATTTTGATAAAAAGACAATATCGAAAATCATTGAATTCATACCCTTAGGTAAATTTTGTACATAATTTGATTTAGCACAAGGAGGAACAACAAAATTTTGCAAAGCATCTTGAAGCAATTTATGATAAATAGGCAAGTTTTGAATCAAATCGCACAATGAAATCTTAGTGAGTAGGATGAAGTTTTTCCACAATATTATACTCCTTACCATTATGTTGAGGCAAACAAGGTGTAGTAGGGAGAATAGGTTTTGGGAAAGGTGTTGATGAAGGAATAACTAGTGTTTTCTTTGGTTGTTGTTTCATGTGTTATATGTATGAGCAACAGTCTAATAATGTTGTTGCGCTACATTTTGTTGTATATGGTAATGTTGAGTCAATTGTCTTGCAAAGCTTAAGATACGAAAAAGGTTTTTTTTTTGTTTCACAATGGTCCAATGATAAGCACATGTTTATTTTGTGTTTGAGTTTTATTTTAAGGTGGGAAAATAACCAATTGAGGTATAATTGAATTTATTGTTCTTTGACATGTTGAAACTTTATAAGTCTTAGTGGATGATTTAGATGAGATGAAGTCCTCGAGGGAATCATCTAGCATGTCAAAATCATCACTACTAAAAGACTTATTATATAACAAACTTGCAAAAAAAGATCTGACATGATTAGATTATGGTGCTTTCTCCAAAACATCAATTATGACAATAATTATGAATTTCAATTTATGTTTTATGTTTTTTATTGGTAATTATGATCAAACACAGTTTCATAGATATATTACAAGCACAAATTTAAGAAACATGTTTCATATTTACACAAGAAACATAGATATTAGTCTGCACTTGAAATTTGATCAAGACAGAGTAGGTCAAGGACGCTGAGCGCCCTAGACTAGGTTTACAATTGTGAAACGTCTGAGTTTTGTGATAGTGGTTACATGTAATAGAGGTATCAAATAGGTACAATAACCTAATGTAATGAACTGGGGGTTCCAAATATTGTAAGAATGATATTATTTTTTACCAAAACATGCACTAATTTAGAAAATTTAATATCAAATTTTACTACAAATCTAATGTATTTCAGAACTAAAAGTGAACAAGATTTTCAATAATTGCATAAACTTAAAAAAATAACACTTTCCTTTCAAATGCAAACATTCCTTTTTGTAAACAAAAAGTGATTTAATTTATAATTTATTTGAAATGTATGCTTGATAATTCAAA
The DNA here is from genome assembly GCA_007115665.2 of Sequoiadendron giganteum. NCBI lineage: Eukaryota > Viridiplantae > Streptophyta > Pinopsida > Cupressales > Cupressaceae > Sequoiadendron > Sequoiadendron giganteum. The sequence goes on along the minus strand of CM021104.1, from coordinate 278,096,669 downwards.
TCTATGAAATATTAAATGTTATAAATAAGAAGATTTATTTAGTGTAGGATATTTTCGGTTCACCAAAAATTTTGTGTGGAAAAAGAGACCCTAGACTTAGTGCATAAATCACTAAGATCAATCTTTCTCCAAATTAACATTAAAAACCAAACCAACAAGGTTATGATATCAGATAACAACCTAGAAGGAGAGCCAATCTGCACTAGATTTGGTTCTTTTATTTCTCTAAAAATTGATTGGATTTGATATGATTAATTGATTCAATTTAACTATGCAACCTAATCTAGAAACACATTTTTTTCACTCTAATGAAACATAAATTTAGAAACAAAAGATAGATTTGAGGAGGGAATGATTTCATGTACCTGTGATATAGATTTGAAGCTGAAATGAGAGGACAAGGGCATTTGGTGCCCTAAACTAAGAGTGTTTTCTAGCTTTGCAACTTTCATATATGAAGCTCCCAAGTTTGCACTCTATAATTCTTCTTTGTAACTTTTCGTCTTCGGATATGAACTTGCAAAATTATAGCAAAAGAGGGGAAATGGGGTGGCTATATAGGATTTTTCCTAGCTCAAATCCTCATTTTGGTGTTTCTACCTCCATGAATAGTCAATTTATTGACTAATAAAATATGTGCTCTTAACCTTAAGTGCATCTAAGGCTATAATGAGCTAAAATACTAAAAATACTGCTCAAATGTGTCAAAGAAGGATTCATAAATGACATAAATAAGATCAACCCAAGATAAAGTCAAATACCCTTAGGAAAATCTAAATGGATGAATACCTTGCTTATGGCAGAAAGAAGATCAAAGTATGAAGATGAGAACACTATAAAAATAAGTCATTAGGTGCTTGAAAGAAGCCAGAGCTATCTCCAAAACCTAGATTCCATCATATCCTTCCATTGGCATCAATCTCCAATCATTTTGACAATTGGAATAATTTTGAAATTCTCCTTGTAAATCTATAAATATGAATATATTTTGGTGGAGTCTTATTGTACTTGTAATTGCTTCCTCTTAAGTTTGAAATAACAATTCATGTTTATATAGTGGAACATAGGTTCATAAATTAAAGTGTAGGTTGACTCATTTGATTTTAATTTTTGAGATTAATTTACCACCAAGGGCCCAATTTTAAAATTACATCTTCAAAATTAGAGACTAACAATTTACATGGGAATTTAAATTTGTCAAGAAAAATACCTAGACTAGGGCATTGGGCGCCCCTATCCAGCTCTTTTGCACTTTACAAAGTTTAATTTGGGTGTTTATATTTTTCTTAAATTAGGACTTATCCAACATAATAGAACTTGCCAAGGTTATATCAAGATGATACTTGATTGATAAAACATTTTCTAAGGTAGTACTAACACACTCTCCTGGGTTGATAGGAAGAATTAAGGCTAGAGGACATGTCTAAAATGCTTTAATGGATAGGTTACTAAAGAAAGTTCCAAATAGAGTGTCAAATTATATTATTGCCTTAAAGGGAGTACAATTTTCAATGCACTACATAAAGGATCTTGAGTAGGAATAGAATAAGCTATCAAAAGAACTATCTAAATGGGAACTTTGGGAACAAATTTTTTGGAAGCAAAAATTGACTGGCTCTACAAGGGTGATAAAATCACATCTTTCTTCTATAACTCTATCAAGGATTGTTGAAGAGGTAATGTTTTAGCTTGTCTTCTTTCTACTCATGGTTCTCAGTTGGATTCTTTTCAAGACATTTTTATAGATTTTGTTAGAAATTTTTCCTCTTTATTTAAGTAGGTAGGTTGAAATTTGGAAGTAGAGGGTCAAGTTCTTAGAACTGCATCCCTTTTATCATTTAATAAGAGTTTATGAATAAATCCTTTCTTGAGCCTGTCACTTTGGAGGAGTTGAAGGCTATGGTGTTTCAAATGAAAAGAAAGGGAAATCTCCTAAGCTTGATGGCTTCCCTATTGAATTCTTCTAGGTCTCTTAGGAAACTATGAAATTTAACCTATTAGAGGGAGTTATAGAGTCTCAGATGACCAAACAAATTCTTAAAGCTATTAATTCTACTTTTCTATCCCTCATTCCCAAAAAAGAAGGAATCAATTCTTTAGATAAATTTCATCTCATTGCCCCATGTAATGTCACTTATAAGGTTATTACTATGATCGTTGTTGATTAACTTAGAAAATTCTTGGACCCCTTAATCTTTCTTGAACAAGGCCTTTTTTAAAGGGAATCCAATATTTTATGGGATTGTGGTGGCTTTGGAGGTGGTACATTATATGGCTACATATAAAAAATTAATCCCATGTTCATCAAATTGGATTTATCTAAAGCTCATGATAGATTCAAGTGGTCCTTCCTCCGACACATTTTGTCAAGGCTTTTGGTTTTTGCATTGAGTGGGTGGATTGGGTCATGAATTGTGCTTCTTCAACTTCATTCTTTGTGTTGATTATGGTATTCCTTCTTATCTTTTTCTAGCTTCTAGAGGGTTGCAGCAAGGGGACCCTCTCTCTCCTTACCTATTTATTTTGATGGAAGAGGGTTCAAGTAGGTTGATAAAGCATTTTAAAAACATGGGACTCATTCAAGGATGACCTATAATAACCAATATTTGGATTCAAAATCTCACTTGCAGTTTGTAGACAACACAAATCTAATGGGATTAGCTAGAATTGAGGAAGCAACAAATTTTAGAAAGGATTTCGACAATTATTTATCTACTTCATGACAACAAATTAATGAAGATAAGTCTAGTATCTTCTTTTTTATACTCCAACCCCTATTCAACACATGATAGCTAACATCCTTAGTTTTTAAATCAGGATTTTGCCTATTGATTACTTGGGAATTCCTCTATCTCCAAGTAACCTAAATAAAATACACTGGAATAAGATTTTATAAAGGTTCAAAATAAGAGTTAGTCATTGGACCTTTTGATGGGTATCCTTTTCAAGAAGATTGATTCTTCTCAAATCAGTTCTACATGCTCTACCTATCTACAAGTTTTTACTCTTAACAACCTTAAAAAGATTTCTTAAGGAATATGATCCTTTGTCCAAAAAAATCTTATGGGATGGAAGACAAGATAATCATAATGGAGCTTTGTGTGCTAGGATCAGGTCTATCAACCCAAAGACAATGGGGGACTTGGGGGCTTAGAATAACATATTTGAATAGTGAGGCTCTAGTGGCTAAATTATATTGGCACTTGTGTAAAAATCCTCAACTACCTTGGGAAAGAATATTGAATCACAATTATCTAGGTGGAGTGGAGGATAAGGAGATTTTGTGGATGGATATGTTTGGGAAGGGGTCTATGATATGAACTACATTACAAAGAGGTGTCTCATTAATTAAGAAAGAGCTCTTTTGGATGATTAATAAAGGTGATAATGCTCTCTTTTGGTATGATTATTTAGAAAACCACCCTCCTCTTTCCCCCTATTTTCCCTCACTTCAACCCTTGAGTAAGGTTTTTCTTGAAGTAGGTTGGTTGAATGTGGAGGATTACAAATGCTCCATCAATGTTGGTTGGTCAAAAATTTATCGATGGAAGGATCCTCAAAGTTGGCCTAAGGGAGGATCTTCCGAAAATCAAAATTTTATTTCCTCCATTCTCTCTACTCATCCTTGTTGTTCTTTGGAGGAGCTAGATTTTTATCTTGGGGTTTCAACTCTAAAGGATCTTACACTGTGTCTCTTGGTTGCCAAAATTTTCAGCTTTAGAAAGGTGGGAACAATCATTGCCCTTGGTGGAAGAGGATTTGGAACAAATCTTTTTGGCCTAAATGCAATATGTTTATTTAGATTTTACCCCAAAATAAATGCTTGACATTGGAGAATATTAGGAAAAGAGGATTCCAAAGGCCTTGTGTTTGTGTTCTTTGTAATAAAAGTGAGGAGATATCTAATCACCTATTTTTCCAATGTCTCTTTTTTGTTTGAATTTTGGAACCTTTGGTGGAATGTTTGGAATAATCTTGTATTTTTAGCTTCTTCTCTCTTTGAGTTGTGAGAAATCATGGTTCTCCCTCTTATGTTTTCTTATTTTTTGGTGGTTGCTTGGGAAATTGGTCCTTATTTTATTCTTTGGTGGATTTGGTTAGAGTGTAATGGGCGTATTTTCTAGAATTGCCAATGTATTGTGCTTAAAGTTTGGAAAATAATCAAAAATACATGGTTAAAGAAACTATTGAAGCTAAAAGAATTATTGTCACCTCTTTCTCTTTTGGATAGTTGGGTTTCCCAATTGCTAGATCTTGGCTCTCCTGGCTGCCTCCCAAGACCATGTCCTAGTGGTATTTTTTCTAGGAAAGTGAACATATCTAGAATATGGTCTCCTCCTCCTCATGGTTTTGTGAAGATCAACACTGATGGTTCTTCCAGTGGAAACCTTGGTCTTGCTAGGATTGGGGGAATTGGTCATGACTACAATTTATCTGTGAGTTTTTATTTTCTTCCTTTGTGGGGTGACTTCCAATAATAGTATGGAGGCTTGTGAAATTCTAAAGGCTATAGAAAAGGATAGTGATTTAGGTTAGACAAAGATTATATGTGAGATAGATTCTATGATCTTGGCCATTCTGTTGAAAAAGGGGAATTTGGAGAAGGCTTTATCATGGCATTTGGCTCAAGTGGTTAGGCAAATCCTCCTTGTTTCATCTAATTTCAAAATTGTTACTTTTTTCACATTCCTAGAGAATGGAATAAAGTGGTCAATTGTCTGGCCAAATGGGCTTCAAAGTGGAATAACAATTGGAATATTGTTGATCATAATGACCTAGATCAACACAAGATTCAACATTTATTTAAGCTAATTCAAAATACCTGATTGGATTAGTAGTTGGGGGATGGACAAGAAGAAGCATAGGGTTGTTGGGTACTGTATTTTTTGGTATTGTAGGTCTCCTCTATGGATTTCTAGTATTTGCATTATTTTGATGGATTTTTTGTTGAGAACACTACTCGAAATGGATGTAATTAGCTTTCTTATTCAAAAAAATTTCCCTCTTTCCAAAAAAGGTGGAGTATAGCTTTGTTTGTTTAAGTACATTAAGCTAATGCCTAATGAAACTCTAGTTTTTCACATCTAGTAAGCAAACAAATAGACTAATATTAAATTTAAATATTTTTAAGATAAGCAGTGATGAAAAAGACATTACAATAATTGTTCAAGTAATAGTTTAATACTTTATGATAACAAGAAATTTTAGGAAATGTAAACCAAATGAAATAAATGAGTAATATAATGTGAAATTATATTTGATAAAGTTCTTACTAGTGTAATCTAAATTTATAGTGGTATATAGTAGACTCCCAACAATATACCAACTTAATGATTATGTAAAAAATAATCAATAAAGAAAATGGTGTATGTGTAGCCATGTCATAAAGGAATTCTTATTGATCTCTACACTTTAATTTGATTGGATGATATTTGTTAGTGTATTCTACATTAGCAGTGTATTCTACTCTAGGCTAACTTAAGCCTAATTTGGCGTTGGAGTGATTCCTATCCTTGAGGAGAGAAACTCACCACCACTGCAGGATGAGGATCCCTCTCCTCAATCCGTGGCATGAGTTCTCTCATCCTCATTTAGTCATCTCCTTCATCCTTGGCCTTAATTTGCTCATCCTCATCCTTTATTATGAGGGTTTGAGCTCATTGTAAACACCAAGTTGAATACAATAACATTGCATTCCAGATCATCAATGTTTGTTGATTATCCTTTGTTCTTGTAGTTTTCTTCAATATTGAATTGTTATGATTGAAACATGTTAGAAGAATCAATGGCTAGATTTGATGGATTTTATAATATTTCAGTTATGGTCAAAAGTTTGATTGCTTGATTGGTTATTTGGACAAAAAAAAATTGATTCAAATTAAATGACAACTAGATTGGTGAGCCTTATAGCTTTAATGTATTGCTTGCAGGAATTCATGGTGGAAAAGAAGAATGGTTGGACAAATATGACTTGAAGATGTTATGTTCATGAGGAGATATATGACATTGAAAAGTTTGTTTGATGGGACACATGATAATCTATTTTGTTATTAAAGGATTATATAATTGTATTACAATCATTTTTTATGTGTAACAACTTTAATGAATTTGGGACAATCAATATGCAATTCTTTTATAATTTCGTATGTATTTGGAATAATTAATATGCATCTTTTTCATATAGAAACTTTATTGTAATACGAGCTCTCAAATCTTCCAAAAGAATGTGTAAACTACCAATTAAATTTGTATATTCTATCTCTTTGTCATATATTACAATATTGAGAATTGAATATATGTTCAATTTATGTTAGGTTAGAATGTTTTGTTAAATCTTGATAAAATATTAACTATTTAATAAATATTTTAAATCTGAACATTAACTACATTCATTAACTACAAAATATGATGCTTACCTCTGTTGATGGGATAAAAAGTAAACTTTAACTCGGGGGAAGTATCAACAAGTTAAATTATTTTCAGATTATGTAAATCTTTCTGGGGAGCGTCCACAAATATTAAATGTACCTTATACGTGCAACAAATTTGACCTAAGAGACATCTACGGAAATGCACATTAATGAATTCCTGGTTGAGAGATAAAATATTAGATTTTAACATATTCAAGGCTATATAAATCCTGGAATGAATTGAACCCAGATTAAAAAAATTGACAGCAGAAAACAAATTTGAACGTTGCTTCTCGGGACCCTGCAACAAAAAAAAAAATAGAGTTTTTTTTGAAAAAGAATGTTGATGAGTGGTGAAGTCCAGTCCAAGATTTGGGATCACTAAAAAGAGGATTTACACGGGGAAGTATGTAGATTGCATGATCTAAGCATTACGAGAGAGAGGATCCATACCGAGATGAACGCAAAGCTTAAGATTTATTGGGACAATACAATGAGGAAAAAGTTTTCAAATGGATCTGCGTTTCGAAGAGAAAGATAAACCAGTGTCGACTTGTAATCATTTCTGTTTTGATCATGAAAAATAGAAGAAATGATCACATTTTAATTTGTCTAATTTCTGTGGGTCGATGAAGAAGTAGTTAGTTGAATTTTATATAAAATTATAGTAAATTTTTAATTGGTTGAGTATAATTGGTAAAGATGATAGTAAGTTTCTTGATTGCACATTCACGAAGATTCAAATCTCTGGAGATGTGATATAAGAGATGACGCTGGATTGTATCTTGAGCGATTCTGACAGAATAGAAATGTTGGACTAGTCACCGACGTCTCCCTTCGGATTCAGGACATGGACTAACCACCTCCCATGGATCTGTTTATCTCTTATCGGACGTTAAAAGGTTGATCTTTTGATACAGCAACAAACGTGCTCCAACAAATGGTATCAGAACCGTGGTCACGGGTTCGAATCCCCTTGGGTGATGCTGAGGGGGTATTGTTGGACTAATCGCAAGTGTCTCCCTTCGGATTCGTGACATGGACTAACCACTTCCCGTGGATCCATTTATTTTGACGTTTGTATCGACGTTAACAGGTCGATCTTTTGACGCAACGACAAACGTGTTCCAACATGATACTCCTCCGCTGTTGACTTTTAGCCAAAAAGATTCCATAAACTTATATTCCATAATAAAAACAATCTCATGAATGAAATAAAATGCTCTATAATTTTTTAATATTGACTAAAAGTTGTACACACAAGATTCAATCATAGCATAGAAGACTGAGTACATAAAGCCGCAGATATATCAAAATATGATTATACCTCACAGAAAACGGTAAAGGAAAACTAAATGTTACAATGGAACCCAAGCTGTAATAATGTTTCGTATAGCAAAGGGGAGACATAAATCCAGCAAACGGTCACGAGGATATGATAAACTGTTGGACAGTCAAATCTAGTGAGCTGGTTTTGTTGGCATTTGAAGTGGCAGTGGGACAGGTGGAAAGCCCTTGCATTGTGCTGGCTTAATTCAGCCATTCTCATATCCATCTCTTAGATTTTCCTCTGACAGAAAAATAAATAAAAAATACACAGCCTACTGCCCTGTCTATATTTATTTATATAGATGTTTGTAGTGCAATTCATATAACAAGATAGTGGGATTTCATTCCCCGACTTCACATAGAATAATGCTTATGTATAAAAGATGCACTGCAGTTCCTGATGGATAGAGGCATTGCAGGTCTCTATTCTAGAGAGTTTCAGATAAAGGTGTCAGGATGGTAGTGCCATTGAACAATTTAGTTTAATTCAGTGCTTGATATTAATGTACTTGTGTAAATATGCTTCCATTGTTTTACTGATCCAGATCAAATGTACTGAGCATTAGGAAGATGTTTCAGGGTACAGATAAGAAGAAGAGGATGTAGTTTACAGAGGTTTTGGATATCTAAATTCTTAGTGAATTATCCTAAAAAACTGTTTTTGGTTGGATGTGTGGATGAACATATGAATCTACTTCCAGGACATGGTCTGCACAGGTGCCAGTCGTCTTGTTGCTTTTCAAAGTAGGTGTTTACAAGGAGTTGGGTACTGCAAAGAACCAGATTGAAATAAAATCATTTTTACATTGTAAAAGTGTGAATGGGGAGCTTCCTTCAACAATCCAAAAGTATATATGTATTTCAATCTATATTATTACAATACCACCTGATCTAAATTAGGCATCTAGCACATAATCATAATATCTAGAAGCTCAGCTTATATTAGATATTATAGATTTTTGTTCTTTTCTTTTCATCAAAATCATAATATTTAGAAGTTCAGTTTATATTAGATATTATAGATTTTTGGTCTTTTTTTTCATCAAAATCCAGTAATCTTGTTGGTCATATGTACAATTTAAGATTAGCAGCTGAAACTGGTTTAACATAGATATTGATCTAGAGGAATCATATATAACTTTCATAATCATGCATGATCATGTAAATGAATACTTTCGAAATGATTATATCGTTTACTTTTCTATCCATCTATTCTTTTTGTTTGGTTCAATGCTTGCACTGTATTTTGAATGAATTTGACTATGCAAATTTTTTTTTCTATCATTTTGAATTATATTTCATAATCTATCATTTTTTCTTTTCTAATTCGTTTTGATGTTAAATCATGAAAAATAATCTGAAATATTGATAAAAAAAATTTATAATCAAATTAAAAATTTCATATCGCCACAAACTGATCTATTGTCTGACAATTCATGTATTGTCTGTAATCTGTCAATTGATGTATACGAGTTTGTGCATTGTTGATTGAATTTTGCTAAATTTTAGCTTAGTTCACTGAACAAAAGCTGTATTTCAATTAGATTATACTGATTAATGCCCACAAGATGCAGCCAAATTTTCGCTTTTGTTCTAGTGCATAGAATGAATCCCAGCCTCGAGCATATAAACACATTCACAGCTTGAGTCCTGTGAAACTTTTTATGTATAAAGTGGATTCACTAATTAATGCTCACAAGATTAAACTATGTTGCATAGTTCAATATATTTAATTACTCTATGTGAATCCAATTATTCTAGGAAAACATGTTATTTGATCTGAAATTTTTAAGTAGTACATGGGCTGAAAAATATAGTTTATCTTAGCCGTGGCCTACAAATAGAATATTAAGAACAAAGTAAGTTATCTTGCTAAAATTTATCCAGGGTGCACAACAAAGCTTGGAATGTGGGTGAAGTATATAATAACATATTAAAAAAATTAATAAAAAAAATAGTTTATTTAGTTAAAATTTATTTGTGGAACAAATAATATAGTTTATTTAAAATAATGTATTTTTAAGAGTTATTTTTATATGTATTGATATATGAATGTTTTAAGTATTTATTTATATATGATTTAAATTGGTTTATGATTCTATTGATCTTATTTTATATTTAAACATTAAAAAATAGAATTAAATAAATTTATAGACATTAAGTTGGCTTCATGTTATTTATTCTCCTTTCAAGTTTAAATATGCACCTACAAATTTGAACTGACTGATTTTGTACCTACTAATTCAACCCTTGAAGTTTTCAATATAAATATTCAATCATGGGTCTAAATTGACCCATTTCCAACTAATTGTTATATTTCAACTCTTAGAACAATCTCTTGAATTATGTGTCTAAGTCAAGTTCAAAGGGACATTAGCTCTAGGTCATGATCCATCACACGTGATTTAACACTTAGCATTCATTATCACTCATTATTCTCTAGAATCACTCACTACTAGGATCATGCCTCATAGAATAACTATCACCTCTAACATAGTAACAATTTACATCAATATATTCTAATTTAGTATTGTCTCATTTATCCACAAGTCCAAATCCTACTTCTTACTCTAGGTCTTTGCATCACCATTTTGTATTTTGGCTCCAAGTTACTATCATTTAGAATTGTCCTTGATGCATTCATCACAAGTTCGATTGAAGCATAAAACCCTACCCTACTTATGGGCCATTTTATAAAAAATGAGATTTAGATAGAAAGAAAATGTTAAACACCTTAAAACAAAGGACCTTCATTTAAGATTTGAATTGCTACCACATTCCAATCACCTCTAATTGAAGCTCAATAAAATTTGATTGAATATTTTTAATGTTTAAAGCCTTAATCTATTATGTGCACCACCTTTGATTGAAAGATGTTTGATTTAATGCAATATATCCCACATGATCACCATATATTCATAATTTTTTATTTGGGTCATTTTTTTCACAATCAAACAAAGTCATCGTGAAATTATATTTTGCATCATTTAAATTTGTCATAAACAACAAACTTACTTTAAAAACCAATAAGATGACACTAATTTAATGCAAGCAAAAAAATAATAGCCACACTATGTTATTTATATTCAAAGTTCTTTAGTATAGGTGGAAGAAAAGAGCTATAATATATAGTTGTAGGGAGAATGAGTTAGAAATACAAGTTTTAGAAAATAAATGAATTAGCCACAAGTGAACAGGTGTTGGACTTAACATGAAGAGTAGTTAGTTCAAGTGAACTCATCTTGAAGATCAAGTGAGCTCAAGTTGATGTGAAGTACCCATTATTTCCAAATCTACCTAAGTAAATAAAATTGATTACATAAGTAAAATATTAACATAAAATATGTAATAATTAACTACATCAATACCCCCTTTTGTGTAACTAAATTAATAGAGAAATATTTTCTAGAAAGATAAGCCATGTTAGTACCCATTATTTCCAAATCTACCTAAGTAAATAAAATTGATTACATAAGTAAAATATTAACATAAAATATGTAATAATTAACTACATCAATACCCCCTTTTGTGTAACTAAATTAATAGAGAAATGTTTTCTAGAAAGATAAGCCATGTTAGTACCTATGTACAATGTGAAAGAACCAAAGTGCATCAAGAGAGTGTACCCCTAGAAGTAGAAAGATAAAATTTGAAAGATAAAAATTTATCCCAAATGAGGTAAAATATGAGGAAAAGATAGTCGTCCAAAAAGTAATATTTTTCTAAAATTCCTACAAGATAAGGCCCATCTATGTCTCCAAAAATAAAGAAAATTTCAATGTATAATGTCACATGGTGAATGTTGTTATAGGTCCCTTTGTAAAAAAATTACATATATCTTCCTTTCTAAAGAAATAAATCCTAAGTTTTTAGATTTTTGAATTCTTACTTAGATAGTAGAATTGAAGAGGGAATTAGGATGTATTAGTTTTGGAACTTGCTCTTGTGTCTAAATTTTTGTACTAAATTATGATATTGTCATACAAGATTCAATAATAGTGACCACAAAAATGATGTGAACCAAGATGGCCAAGATAATAGCATGTGTGAAAAAAAGAGAAAATTAGGATTCAAAATAGGAGATAAACATCTAGGTGTAAGCTATCATCAAATAGAATATATATTTCATTTATGTTATCATGACAATCATTTATTGTTCATATTAAGCATAGGGAATAATTAATAATGTAACCTTTTTTATTGGCCCTCAAGAGTAACACACCATATAAGAACTTATGCAATTTCTTCTTCTAGACCCCCATGAGGCCCTCTTTGTTAAACCCATTTTGTAGCCCATTGATCCTCTTGCCCCTCTTCAACAATTTGTACATGTCCTTCTAGTAGTTCCCCTTTGGTTTTTTGGGGAAATTGGCACCTTCTAGGGAGAGACTAGTAGCACTCGAGATAAGCTCAATATTAACCAAAAAAGAGAGGCCCCTGACATCAACTAGGTTGTCCTTGGAAGAATTAGAAAACTCCATCAAGAGGGTTGGGTCATGACCTTTCATCACCTCAATATAGGGGCAAGATTTCCTTTCTAAATAATAGACCAGACTTCCTAGTCATTTTTAGGCTTTCATAATTGTTAGGCTCCTTCTGGGCTAGATCTCCACCCATAGTAGTCAAAGTAGTGACATAATAACAAAGAGAAACCAACAAAGGGAGGTTTCAAAAAAAATTGCCACATAATGGAGAGGCAATGTGAACAAATATTTTACCATAAGGAACCAAGAGCGGGAAGATCTCATAACTCCCAAAGCAATGGGGGGGTACGTTTGAGCCTTATACTCATGGGATATTTCCATATTTGTCTCTAACAAAGTTGGTGAGAAATTATGCTTCATTAATGATTGAGGATCTCACATGCTTTGAAAGTATATTTATATCATCACAAACTTTAATAGTTTGGACAAAGGACCATTTTCATCAAATCCACAAATATATTACATTCATGAAAAACATGCATTAATTTACTTTGCTCGAATCCCATCATGTCATTATGTGCACTAGTATAGAAATAGCAATATATGACTGAAAAACTACTAAAAATTGCTTATAAATGACTAAACATGGTCATGTGACCATTAGTAGTTTATTGCTAGTCATTTATAATGCAACTACATTGATAACTAAACCATTTTTAGTCATTTATTGGTTGTTTTGATTGATCGATTCGGTAGTATATTTAGTTGTTGATTTAGTCATTGATTGCTATAATCTGGGCACTTATTTAGTCATTTTTTATTCACTGATATATTTAGTCATTGATTGTTGTAATCTAGTTACTTATTTAGTCATTTTTATTCACTCATTTCTAGCCATTGGTAGTGTATTTAGTCATTAATTTTAATCATCATTTTCATCATTTTAGTAGTATATTTAGTCATTTTTATTCCACGGGTCATATATTTAGTCATATTTATTCACTGTTAATTGATGTTTGTCAATTGGTAGTATATTTAGTTAATTTAATTATCAATTGGCTACAATTAGTAGTATATTTAGTCATTTTAATTTACCAATATTTGAGGATTTAAATATAAAACACATAAATACACATCAATGATCATCAATTGTACCCAACAAGACAACCATTGAGAAGGAAAAATTGCTTAACTTTATTAATAAAAGAAAGGTATTCTAGTTACAGCTTAGAAATAGAGTATTGCAATTTTTATTTTCAGTCACAAGACTGGAAATTTGAGTTACAATGCACATAAATGACAAGAAATAAACTTCTCCAAAAAAATTCTGCAATGATGGAAACGCATGCTTGGAGCCCTTCAATGTGAGCACATGTCCCTTTCATCTCTTAAAACTTCTACAGCATGGGAAATCTTCCTAGAGTAAGTTGTAACATGTACAATCCAAGAAGGAGAGTGTTGATCATGTCCCATATATGAAGCTCTCTCCTTGAATGCAGTCAACAATAACCCAACTAGAATCTCTCCTCCTTTATATACAATGTGCCATATGATATGATCAATAGGGTGCTACCTTTTCTGCCATGAATGAAGTTGTGCCTCAATACAACCAACAAAATTACTATTAGTCTCAATTTACAAAGAATAAAAGTGCATTGTATATTGCAAGTTTACAAAATTAAGTCCAAACACACCAAAAAGATAAATCAATTAAAAAATTGTAGGAGACAAATCACATCCACAAACATGGGAGAGCTATGCAAAATTGGAGAAATTGGCTTGGCAAATGAAGGCAATAGGGTATTTCTAGATTCAAGACTTCTACTTAATGTTGTAGAATAGAAGAAAAAAGTATCATTTACCTGCCACCATATTGAAAAGTTAGCAATTGCATTTGGTTTGTTAAACATGGCCCCTAGTACAACTATTAGAGTTGTTAAGACCCTTTGAGTATGTTCTGATTTTCACACTACATCTAAAGTCATCTCCAAGATTGTTGCAAGAGAAATTATTCTAAGAGATGTGAACCATTTCCATCATTTTAAACGGGGACAATGTTCTTGTGGAGAATATTGGCGATGCTAAATGAAACAATCTAAAAAATAGGCTTGCACTATAATAATGTGTGCTACATCAGATATCCAGTAATAATGAAGGGACATCCATCAAAGCATAACAACATGGATTTTTTTGCCATATGTTATAGTTACAAGTGCCTTGCTAGACATACATGAAAATGTGGAAGCATAGACAAGGCAAGCGAAATGTTTCAAAAAATGCCTCAAAGAAATGTGATATCATGAAATGTCGTGATTGAAGGATATGTTCAAAATGGATTTTTCTGAAAATTCCTTAGAAAATTTTAAGAAAATGCAACTAGTGGGTGTAAATCCCAACTCCTCAACCTTTGAAAGTGTCCTTCTTGCTTGTGTGTGAATTGGAGCTTTGGATGAGGAAGTTCTTGCATAGCCAACAAAATAATCATTACAAGTCATCAAAGCCAATAGAAAGGAGACCAATATGAAATAAATGATTAAAACAAAAGAATACAATAAAAATACTAAAAGCAATAAGTGGGTAAGTGCACCAAGATGGTTCCCAAAAAGGCGACTTAAGTGGACAACTTTTTTTTGAAATCAAGAAATACTGACCTTGGAAATGAAATTGAGGATACTTAGACTCGAAATTTTGAGATGGAACTAAAAGAAGGATTCAAGTACTCTAAGTCTACTTTCTAAACTACTAATTTATTTTGAAAATGGTTGAGATTAATGGGTTCAAATGAGGGACGTACACAAAATGGTGTTGTTTTTCTCAGAAAAAACATAACATAGCAACTCTTGTACGACCCTCGTACGGTGAACTTTTTTTTAGTATTTTTAAAATCACAACGGTCAGAAGTTAGCTAATAGTATGTAGTTGATGCATGATATTTCTGATAGTTTTTTAATGAATATTTGATTTTTTACTAATTTGCGAAGTGGACATTTCCTGAAAAATAGAATTTTGGTTGTGCTACCCCTACAAATTTTGGAAACTAATTGATTTTTTTAATTTTGTAGAATGGAGTCTAGTTTCTAAAAATGTAATTTATTTGAAAAATTGATGAACGGTTAATTTATTACGAAAAAAATACCAAACACTTCCTTTTGGCAAAAAAAAGGCATCCAGATAAAATAAATTATGGATGAAAGACTTAATATTTTCAGAAAGTTAAAAAAATTACATCGTTGGATAGCTAAGAGATAACCCAACATTACCCATGTGTTCGATTTTTTTGATATTGAACCACGTGCAATCCTGATGGTGAGCATGAACTCGATTATGAGAAATATGGTGGATTTTTAAAAATATGTCCTTGGTCGTTGGGAATGCCTTCCAAGCCTTTGGGTTGGTATTCCAAGGCAAATACCAAGCCTAAGGCTTGGGAATTCCCAAAGCAAGATATAACGCGAGTGCGTTATAACGCGCTCGCATTATATCTCACTTTTCACATGGCTTTTGCTTCTACGGGGAACATGTCAACTAGGTAATTACATGAGCGTGTTATAACGTGCTCGTGTTATGTCTTCCTTTATGTTAAATACCAATATATTGAATCTATGCTAATATATTTCTATGTGCATGTATGTCATGTATGTATGTATGCTTATATGGATGTAAGATTATATGTACATATGTATTATACTTGTATGTATGCATTTATGTATGTCTTTAGACGAAGGGATAATTTAGAGAGAGAGAGATTCTAGAGAGATGGAGAGGAGGTGGAAGTGAGAGCTTAAGAGAGGGAGTGGGAGAGAAGGGGTTGGAGTGAGGGGGACTTAGCTAGGTAGGGTGGGAGGGATAGAGGGAGGGAGAGAGAGAGAGGGGGGTGGGAGAGAGAGAATTGAGGGAGAGGGAGAGAGAGAGGGGCGGTGGGAGAGAGATAATTGAGGGAGAGGGAGAGAGAGAGGGAGGAGAGAGAGAGATGGAGAGAAAGAGAGAGTTATGTAGGTAGGGTGCCAAAGGGAGAGACTTGAGAGTGTGAGGTGGGTGAGAGGGAGAGACTTGAGAGATAGGTAAGTAGAGAATTGTAGAGATGGAGTGGGAGAGAGAGAGGAGTGGGAGAGAGAGGAGTGTGAGTAGAGAGAGACACTTGAGGAAGAGGAGAGAGAGGGTGTGGGAGGAAGCACTGATAGAGAATAGAAAGAGAGGTGGAGTGAGAGGGACTTATCTAGGTAGGTTGGAGAGGATAGATGAGAGGAGAGAGAAAAAGAGTTACCTAGGTAGGTTTCTAGAGGGAGAGACTTGAGAGAGAGAGAGAGAGAGGAGGTGGGAGGGAGATACATGAGAGGGAGGTAGAGAGAGGTAGTGGGAGGAGAGAGGGATAGAGTGGGAGGGACATAAAGAGAGATGGATAGAGGAAGCGAGAGAGCATGGTAGGGATTGATTGAACGAGAGGTATGTAGAAAGAGGGAGATGGTAGATAGAGACAATTAGAGAGGGTAGGAGGGAGGGAGGGAGGGAGGGAGAGGTGAGATGTATAGATAGAGAGAAAGTGATAGG
>CM021104.1:277806883-278079180 GCA_007115665.2 Sequoiadendron giganteum | reverse complement strand
GGATTAAGAGGGTATAGGGGTGGAGGGATTAGGGTTGAAGGGTTGAGGGTTCAGGATGGGGGTATGAGTTGAGGATTAGGGTTTAAGAGTTGAAGGTTAGGGAGTTAAGAGGTATAGGGGTTGAGGATTAGGGACAGGTTGAGCATTGAGGTTCAAAGGTCAAAGAGGTATAGGGAGTGATGAAGTTAGGGTTCAGGGGTTCAAGGTTCAAAGTTCCGGGGATTAAGAGAATTATGGGGGTAGAGGACAGGACTGAAGGGTTGGGGTTGGGAGTTAAGAGGTATAGGGAGGTTGAGGATTAGAACTGCAGAGGTTTGGTTCAAGGTTGGGAGTAGGGGGGGTGGGGATTAGGGTTGAAGGGTTGGGGTTCAAGATTCAAGGGGCAGGATAGAGAGGATTAGGGTTGAAGGTTGAGAAGTTTGAGGTTGAGGATTAAAAGATGGTATAGAGTTTGGGGATTTAAGGTTTTAAGGTTGAGAGGTTGAAGGGTTAGAGGTATAGTGGTTGAGATTAAGAGGTGTAGAGTTTTAGGGATTTAGGGTTTAGGGTTGAGGTTGAGGATTAAGAAGGTATGAGTAGTTGAGGATTTAGGGTTTTAAGGTTGGCAGTTGAGGTTCAAGAGGTTCAGAATGGTATAGGAAGTAGGGAATTATGGTTGGTTGAAAGGGTTGAGGAGTTGAAGGTTTTAAAAAGATTAAAGACATAAGAGGTAGAGATTAGGGTTTCAAGTTTAAAGGAGGTTGGGGATTAAGACAGGTATGGAGTTGAGGATTAGGAACAGATAGTTCAAAAGGATTTGAGGTTCATTAAGAAATTATAGGGGTTGAGATTAGGAGTTTAAAGGTTGGTTTGAGTTCAAGAGATTAAAGTTTATAGGGTAGAGGGATTAGGGTTGAATGGTTGAGGTTGAGTTGGAGAGGTTCGAGGATTTCAAGAGGGTATAGGGGTAGAGGGATTAGGGTTGAAGGGTTGAAGGTTCAAGGATTAAGAGGGTATAGGGGTTGAGGGATTAGGGTTTAAGGGTTGATGTTTCAAGGATTAAGAGGGTATAGGGGTAGAGGGATTAGGGTTGAAGGGTTCAGCATTCAGGGTTCAAGGATTAAGAGGGTATAGGGGTAGAGGGATTGGGATTTAAGGGTTGAGGGTTTAGGGATTAAGAGGGTATAGGGGTTGAGTGATTAGGGTTTAAGAGTTGAGGGTTCAGGGATTAAGAGGGTATAGGGGTTCGGGGATTAGGGTTTAAGGGTTGAGGGTTCAAGGATTAAGAGGGTATAGGGGTAGAGGGATTAGGGTTGAAGGGTTCAGGGTTTAGGGTTCAGGGATTAAGATAGTATAGGGGTTGAGGGATTAGGGTTTAAGGGTTGAGGGTTAAGGGTTCAGGGATTAATAGGGTATAGGGGTTTAGGGACTAGGGTTGGGGGTTCAGGGATTAAGAGGGTATAGAGGTTGAGGGATTAGGGTTTAAGGGTTGAGGGTTCAAGGATTAAGAGGGTATAGGGGTAGAGGGATTAGGTTTGAAGGGTTCAGGGTTCAGGGTTTAGGGATTAAGAGGGTATAGGGGTAGAGGGGTAGAGGGATTAGGGTAAGGGTTCAGGTTTCAGGGATTAATAGGGTATAGGGGTTGAGGGATTAAGGTTTAAGAGTTCAGGGTTTAGGGATTAAGAGGGTATAGTGGTTGAGGGTCCATCTCTCCCACTATATCTTTCTCCCCCTCTCCCTCTCTCTCCCTCTCTCCCTCTTTCTCTCCCAATCTCTCTTTCTCCCCCTCTCCCTCTCCCTCCCTCTCTCCATCTTTCTCTCCCACTCCCACTCCCTCTCCCTCCCTCTCTCCCTCTTTCTCTCCCACTCTCTCTTTCTCTCCCTCTCCCTCTCCCTCTCCCTCCCTCTCTTTATCTTTCTCTCCCACTCCCTCTCCCTCCCTCTCTCCCTCTTTCTCTCCCACTCTCTCTTTCTCCCACTCTCCCCCTCTCTCCCTCCCTATCTATCTCCATGTCTCCCACTTCCTATTTCTAACCCTCTACCTCTCCCTCCCTCTCTCGCTCTACCTCTCCTCCACTCTCCCCTCTCTCTCCCTCCCTCTCTATCTCCATCTCTCCCACTATCTCTTTCTCCCCTCTCCCTCTCCCTCCCTCTCCCTCTTTCTCTCCACTCTCTCTTTCTCCCCTCTCCCTCTCCCTCCTCTCTCCATCTTTCTCTCCCACTCCCTCTCCTCCCTCTCTCCTTTTTCTCTCCCACTCTCTCTTTCTCCCACTCTCCCCCTCTCTCCCTCCCTATCTATCTCCATGTCTCCCACTTTCTATTTCTAACCCTCTGCCTCTCCCTCCCTCTCTCCCTCCCTCTCCCTCTCCCTCTCCCTCCATCTCTCTCCCTCTCTCTCTCCCACTCTCCCTCTACCTCTCTCTCTCTCTCACACACACACACACTCACCTCTATCTCTTCTACTATAAGGGTGCAAGGGACATCTATAGAATTAGGATAGAAGGTAAAGACAAAGAGGGAGAATAGAAATATACTAATAAAACCATATTTCACATAATGCGCTCACATTTTAATGTGAGTGCGTGTTGCACTCCACTAAAATGGTAAAAAATTCTATATACTTGTGATTTCAAGGCCCACAGTCTGCATATTCCCCTGGTTCTATGTGTGCTCCGACAAAAAGTGACTTTTTGATGATGTTGTGAAGTGTGTAAGCATGTTTTTCACATTCCATCACCTTTTTCATGATCTTTCTACCACATTTGCATGAAATAGCAGAGTTTCCACATTGAAAGACATATAATATCAATTGAAGTTTCAATTCCATTGAAAACTAATATACAATTGAAGTTTGGAGGGGAACAAACTTTTGAACAAGTCAAATTGTTGTGGAGTTTGAAGAAATAAGAAGCTAAGGCTACATAATTGGGTTGAACTCCTCCATTTGAAAGTCTGGTTTTTTAGGTATGTGAAGTATTTACAAATTTTCTTTCATTCTATTATGGCTTGCTTTCATTTTTGTTTGTCATTATAACCTTAGGTTGTCAATGCACATTTTAAATTACCATTATATACACAATTATATACACTTGCCAATTACTATTTTACACTTGATGCAGAACATCTACTAGGATCCACAAATCATCAAGGGTACTTCTGACCCTAAATTGAATTGAAGAAGATCAACAAACAAACTCAATCATCTTTTCATCAAAACATTAGAATTTGGTTTCAACTCTTTGTTAGACTCAAAAAAATAGATTAACCATCATAAAATTGATTGTAACATAGCATAAAGTTGATTAGAAACTCAAAACCATTCACCAAAATTCATCATTTAATACAACTCCAAGCCTCTCCCATTCCTCTGAAGGGTCCAAATACCTTCCAATACCTCTACACAAACTGATGCAGTACAAAGGAAGAAATCAACACCTTTCTTGACACACTTATTCAACTATATTTCCCTTCACAAAACATTTCATTTGTATACTCAAATTATCATTAAGAGTTCCCAATTCCTTTTAAGGACCTTCAAAACACCTTGAAAATCTTGAATATAACTAATTACAATCAACTAGGTTCCTCAAAACATCAACCAATGATTATGTCATTCACAAGTTGTCTTAAATCTTCCATAATGGCACCATTGTTTGAGTTAGTACAACAAAAATGAAACCTTTCAGAAGTCTTCCCTTACACAAAAAATTAGTTCCTCTATTCACTATCCACAATTACTAGTAGCCAAGCATCTGCAAACTATCACATGTATCTCCCAAACCATGCACACACTTCAAATTGTGATACGCATTTTTGATACAGAGTTTACCCAAAACCATTGAAGATGTCAACTTTCCTTCAAGAGGAATCTAACAAGATTAAAAAGGCCTAATGGACCAATCCCAACACTCCTCCAAGATGGACAACAAACATAAACACTATTTCCCATATTTCACCCTTGGAATCTAGTTACTGTGCAAAACCAATTTTGGGCCCTTAACTCCGAAACTTTCCAAAACACCAAGAAAATAAAAGAATGATTCTAGCACCCATTTCAGAGTTGCAAGACATACCCTAACCCATCACATGACTCCTTTGGGAAAACTTTAAGAAAAACCTACACAAGGTCAAAAGTTCATTACATAGACCACTCCTTCAACACTTTTTCAAAATCACTCCTTGGTTCCTCAAATTCTCATGGAAAAGTGCTTGTTTCAGCCTAAGAACCCCATCCTATTGTCATTAGTTTCATTCCAAGGAATTTTCAACAATAAAAGACCCTACTCTAACAATGTACATGCCATCCCATCAAGAAAAAAGTCATAACAGTAGGTGGGATGGTCATTTCATAATTAAATCCTACTCAAACCCTTGATTGGCTTGAAATGAGCAGTTTCAGAAAATTGTCAATTGCTCCCTTCAAACGTACTGTTAATCCCTCAGAACTGATTCATTAGAGAGTTAAGACATGTGCCTTCAATATTATATTATTTTTCTATCAAGGGGAGGTTGTATAGATCCGTACAAGTGTAGGGAAGTGCAAAAAAACCAGTGAATTTCTAAAAAACAACATTTTTTATCAAAAAAATGGATTTCAAAATGAACAAAAATCCTCCCTTCGAGCCAATAGAGGTTGTTTAAACCTTTTTCAATGAAAAAAAACTCCCCCCAATGCCTATAACTAACAAACAACCACCTTTGAAAGCTCATGGAACCGGTACATGGAAAATGTCTTTAATGACCCTCTTACAACATGAAGATACCTAAAATTGAATTAAATTTCAAAATGGAAGCATAGATTGTCAAAGTGCTCCTACACCACAAACTTATCAAACACTCACAATGCCATTCACTCATTAGTTTTCAAAATCACCATCATGGTTTTCACTTTTAGTTAGAAATATGCTCTAGCCAGCCTAGTGCTTCCATAGTTTGTACACATTTGTCTACATGCTAGGTTAACTTTTGTACACGATGATTGTAAGTTATATTTAAATGAAGCCTTAAATGACATATTTTTCAAACTAATATTCATCTCATTACCATGGTACAAATAAAATCCTCTGCCATGCCAAAGAAAAAGACAAAGAGGAAACTAACAGATGAAGAGAACAAAACCTTGAAAGAAAAGGAGAGTTTAGGTGGTGAAATATCATGAAAAGAAGAAATTGGAAATGATTGATGAAAACAACCCGATTGTAGAGGAACCTCAGCTGTCAAAAAGAGAATGGGAATTGGCAGCACAACAAGCATGAATGTGAAAGCATCGTCATAAGATAGATTTAGATATTGTAGTTGGAGACACACCCTCTACGACAAGTGAATATGAAGGGACACCATTAAGCATAAGCAAATATGGAGGGAAACCATCTAGCACAAGTGAATATGGATGGACACCATCTACTACAAGTGAATATGGAGGGACACCATGTACCGCAACTGAATATTGTTGGACACCATCCAACACATCTCAAGTTGAGAGTACATCGTCACTCGAAATTGATGAAGAAGGTATGCCATCATCCCCATGTGAACCTCAAGGTATGTCTTCTTCTCCACCCTCGATCGAAGGTATGCAATCTAGCCCACCTCAATTAAATATTGATGAAATTCCTAATGTTGAGATGTATGTACCTAGGAGAACACCTCCAAGAATTTTGCGTAGAAAGCCAAAGTATTTGAATAATATTGATGATGAGATTTTGCAACACATGGAAGGTAATATTTCAACACGCACTTGTAGAAGATATGTTGATAAGATTTGGGAACGATTCTTTGAAAGGCTAAATGAGACTGCAAGATGTCAACTATTTGTTGAAATGATGCGGGGTGTAAAGTATAGGAACATCATGAAGACTCTTGGGTTGAGAACATCGAATGCATCAAGTGAAGACACTATTGTGAAGAATCTAATGGATGCTTATGAGAGTGTGGGTAAGACCTCACGCTCAAAGGATAGTAATGTCACCCGACGTGTCATTACATCAACTTTGGTAAGTTTTCAAACAAAGAGAGCTTGTCTAATTAAAAATACTAGTGAACAAATGGGAATTAGTAGAAAAACTTTATCAAGAGCCATTCAAAGGTGGTAAAGAATTGAGGGCAATGATACAAATGAATTATGGGTATTCTTGGGGAGACTGTCACAAAAATATAAAGAAGTTATCGAAGCCTTGAGAACACTAATTGAAGAGTATTGGAAGAATAACGCAAGGCCATCTCCGAATCAAAGGGATGTGGTAAGAAGGAGAATTGGTAGTCAGAATCATGAGCCACATCCAAAGCATTTTTTGGATATGACTCAAACCCAATTTTTTCGGAAATTTGAAAATGATTATCCGCAAATTAGTATTTCTCAAAGATTTTTTGAACTGCTTAAACCTTTTTTTGTCAAGATAAATCACACATGCACTATAGTTTGTTGTTGTAGACTACATATTGAATTTTCTAACCATTATGATGTTTATCGCTCTATATGTTTAGATTTGCATACTAACAATGTTTTGTAGGATTGTGGCATAGAAGCCCCACCAAAATCTTCAAGAGAGTTCTTATCAAAAAAATTATGTGAAATAGAGGATGGCCAGATATTCTATAGGACAACATGCTTGGATGGTTCATGCGAGCGTTGCGGTGGCTTCCAGCATATGCCAATATGTCAACATATGGAAAGCACAGATGAGGTGGGACAGAAACTAGTAGAGTTCGAGAATTATAAAACAGTGGCATATGCTTAAAAGATAGGTCTCAAGCAAAAAGGTGTGATTTGGTTATTCAGAAGATTTCAGTCTGTCAATTTATGACCACATTTCATGATAGTATACTGTCTGAGTATGCAATGCATACCCATAGAGCCCGATGGTTGGACACATAGTTCAAGCTATGCAAGGACACCTTTCTAGTTGGAAGCATAGTATCCGTGGTTGAATTTGTAGAGAATTACACTCTATAGCCACAACATGAGGTGCAGTCATAGTATTACAGCTCTACACAAGTTTTGATATTTGTGCACATAACATTCATTCATGCATCTAATAGTACAGATGAGCAAAAGAAGGTATTGAGGGAGTACCACTTTTACATTAGTGATGATCGCACACATTCTCCAGAGTTCATGCAAGGTTGCTTCCAAATGTTCTACAGTGGTTTGGCTTAGAGGGGAATATAATGCAATCAACATATAATATGGTCTGATAACTATGCAGCACAGTTCAAGAACTTGTGCATGTTCTACTGGTTGTGCAGGATGCATGTCATTACAGGTGTTCAACATATATGTAACTTTTGTGAGGCCGGACATGGAAAGGGGGAGCATGGTGGTGCAGGAGCATGCGTGAAAAGAGCATTAGCACGAGAAGAGTTAAAGTATAAATATGGTGTAAAGTTGACATATGCAAAATCAATCGTCGAGTGGTGTAATGCTTTGATGGGTCTAGGTAATGAAGGTACTTCTTCAGTTCGTAGATTTTTTTGGTTGATGGATGATACTAACATTGCACCATATGAAGACTGTTGTACACTAATAGGATCGAGTAAGGTACACTCTTTCCTTAGCTCAAATGTAGGTTCATGGAGTATCGATACATGAAAGATGACATGCTTTTGTTCTTCATGTACAATGCAAGCCTGGAATGATTGTGAGTCAGGGGAGTGGGTTGAAAAATGGTTCACAAGTTATCTTATCCCACTTCACACGTATCACCCTCTGACGGCATTGGAATTGACACAGATGGAATCATTGGTCGACTTTGACCACGTATCAGATCTACTTCAAACAGGTGATATATCTACTTTCTTAGTTGTTGAAATTCCATATCGTTATCTTACTTTGTATTGTATTCGTAATGTTGACAAATTTCAAGAGGTTTTTTGCACATATCAATGCAGGGCATGTTTATGCAGTTATTGTAGATGAAGACAATGAAGAGGGAACAGACTATTACATGTGTCGTTGTGTTGAGACCAAAAAAATTGGAGGCCCCAGTTATAGATGGAGAAAACATCGAATACCCTACAGGCTCAGTTGTGGTTACTAGAACATGGCTTAGAAGGTACCCACATTCAAGTGTTAAACATTGGTTATTTCATGACTTTGACATGCATCGTAAGATTCTTCATTACTTGAACCTTGTCATGGAATCCAATGTTCATTTGACTAAATATGGGGGTAGGCCTTTGAACAAGACGTTATGGAAGGTCCATGAGTCTAACCATGAGGCAATACTTGACACAATAAAGAGTAGAGCAGACCCGGATAGTTCGTTGGATTAATTTGTAAGTATATGCACATTGGTTCTTATTAATTTATACTTGTATGCACATTAATTTGTTTGATGCCAATGCTATCATCTTCTTTTACAGTGATTGGTGTCCCCTTGCAAAAAATGCAGATATATGAGCCATCCAAGAGAATGTTAGCCATAAAAGCAATGCAACATCCTTATTTTGATGCCTGCATGCAACATCTATAAGTTCCTTCCATCTATTTTTATTTCATTTCCATTTTGGATGCTCTTTCTTTTTCTCTTTTACTTTGCGTATTTGTAAGTAAACTACTAAAAATTGATTGATCTTTCATTGCAGAAAAAGTTGATTTAAGAGCCATCAAAGAGAATCTCAGCCAAAAAAGCAATGCAACATCCTTATTTTGGTGATCTTGACAAATCTCAGTTTTGATTTCAATCCATTATAAAAGAGCGTGTGAAGCTTAGCGAGGGAGTCTCAAGTTACTCATTTGAAGTCAACCTCATAATGAGCACCTATGATGTAGACATTTAAAGAGAATCTTGAATGTATGAGTGACATTGTAAAAGATCTATGAGAACGAAGTGCCTGAGGCATTGTAATAAGATTTAATTACATACTGAGATATACTCAAATATTGTAATTTTTGAG
The DNA here is from genome assembly GCA_007115665.2 of Sequoiadendron giganteum. Taxonomy (NCBI): domain Eukaryota; kingdom Viridiplantae; phylum Streptophyta; class Pinopsida; order Cupressales; family Cupressaceae; genus Sequoiadendron; species Sequoiadendron giganteum. The sequence continues at coordinate 278,070,306 of CM021104.1, read as the reverse complement.
TTCATGTTTGGTGTAGTAGCACCTTGTTCTGTAAATGCCTTGAATAGGAAAATTTGCAAACTTTGAATTTTGAAATGTAAACAATGTGAAAAAGGTCATATAAAGGTCATGTAAACAATTTGCAACTTTTTTTCTATAACTCCTGTGACCAAGCGGACTGTTCCAACATGTCTGAATAGGTATTTTTATGCTAGGCATGGTCCTCTTTCGCACCGAAACACGTAGAATCACTCTGAGCTATGTTCTACTGGATTGATCTCTTAAGGGTCCAAAGTGCAAAATGGCTACAAACTTCAGCATGCTATTACTTGGATACCGTGACACTTAGAAACTTCTCATCTAATCCTACAGGATCATGTTGGACCCCTCTAGAAATACCTCTCTCATTTTTGGCTATCTCGAAGTGGTTTTCTCATGGCGGCAAATTTTCACTTGATAGAAAAAGTGTCAAATTCAAGCTGTGCAAAGTTGCAAAGTGGTGCAACTTTCACTCTGCAACTCGTATGACCAAACTAATTGTTTCAACACATATGAATAGGTATTTTTATGCTAGGCATGGTCTTTTTTTGCACTGAAATACGTGGAATCGCTCTAAACTACATTCCACCAGATCGATCCCTTAAGGGTCCAAAGTGCAAAATGGTTGCAAACTTCAGCATGCTATTACTCAGATACTGTGATGCTTAGAAAATTCTCGTCTAATCTTATAGGATTTTGTTGAGCCCCTCTACAAAAACCTCTCTCGGTTTTGGCTATCTCGGAGTGGTTTTCCCGTGGTGGTGGATTTTCACTTGATGGAAAAAGTATCAAATGCAAGCAGTGCAAAGTTGCAAAGTGGTGCAAATTTTGTTCTGCAACTTGTGTGACCAAGCAAACTATTCTAACACATCTGAATAGGTATTTTTATGCTAGGCATGGTCCTTTTTTGTACCGAAACACATGGAATCGCTCTGAGCTATGTTCCATCGGATCGATCCCTGAAGGGTCCAAAGTGCAAAATGGTTGCAAACTTAAGCATGCTATTACTTGGATGTCGTTACACTTAGAAACTTCTTGTCTGATCCTACAAGAATGCATTGTGCCCCTATAGAAAAACCTCTCTCGATTTTGGCTATCTTGGAGTGGTTTTCTCGTGGCGGCGGATTTTCGCTTGATGGAAAAAGCATCAAATTCAAGCAATGCAAAGTTGCAAAGTGGTGCAACTTTCGTTCTGCAACTTGTGTGACCAAGTAGACTATTCCAACACATCTGAATAGGTATTTTTATGCTAGGCATGGTCCTCTTTCGCACCGAAACACGTGGAATCGCTCTGAGCTATGTTCCACCAGATCGATCCCTGAAGGGTCCAAAGTGCAAAATGGTTGCAAACTTCAGCATGCTATTACTTGGATATCGTTACACTTAGAAACTTCTCATATAATCCTACATGAAGGTGCTAGACCCCTCTAGAAAAAACTCTCTCAATTTTGGCTATCTTGGATTGGTTTTCTTGTGGTGGCGGATTTTCACTTGATGGAAAAAGTGTCAAATTCCAGTTGTGCAAAGTTGCAAAGTGGTGCAACTTTCGTTCTGCAACTCGTATGACCAAACTAACTATTCCAACATGTCTGAATACGTATGTATATGCTAGGAATATTCTTTTTTCGTACCGAAACACATCGAATCACTCTAAGCTACGTTCCATCGGATCGATCCCTGAAGGGTTCAAAGTGCAAAATGGCTACAAACTTTAGCATGCTATTACTTGGATAATGTGACACTTAGAAACTTCTTGTCTAATCCTACAGGATTGCATTGAGTCCCTCTAAAAAAACCTCTCTCGGTTTTGGCTATCTCGGAGTGATTTTCTCGTGGTGGAAAATTTTCACTTGATGGAAAAAGCATCAAATGCAAGCAGTGCAAAGTTGCAAAGTGGTGCAACTTTCATTTTGCAACTTCTGTGACCAAACGGACTATTCCAACACATTTGAATAGGTATTTTTACATTAGGCATGGTCCTCTTTTGCACCGAAACACGTGGAATCGCTTTGAGCTATGTTCCACCGGGTCGATCCCTGAAGAGCCCAAAGTGCAAAATGGCTACAAACTTCAGCATGCTATTACTTGGATATTGTTACACTTAGAAACTTCTCATCTGATCCTACAATAAGACATTGGTCCCCTCTAGAAAAATCTCTCTCAGTTTTGTCTATCTTGGAGTGGTTTTCTCGTGGCGGCGGATTTTCACTTCATGGAAAAAGTGTCAAATTCAAGCTGTGCAAAGTTGCAAAGTGGTGCAACTTTTGCTCTGCAACTCGTATGACCAAACTAAATGTTCCAAAGCATCTAAATAGGTATTTTTATGCTAGGAATGGTCTTGTTTCACACCAAAATACGTTGAATCGCTCTGAGCTACGTTCCACCAGATCGATCCCTTAAGGGTCCAAAGTGCAAAATGGCTGCAAACTTTAGCATGCTACTACTTAGATATCGTGACTCTTAGAAACTTCTCATCTAATCCTATAGAATCGTGTTGAGCCCCTCTACAAAAACCTCTCTCAATTTTGGCTATCTCAGAGTGGTTTTCCCGTGGTGGAGGATTTTCACTTGATGGAAAAAGCATCAAATGCAAGCAGTGCAAAGTTGCAAAGTGGTGCAACTTTCGTTCTGCAACTTGTGTGACCAAGCGGACTATTCCAACACATCCAAATAGGTATTTTTACGCTAGGCATGGTCCTCTTTTGCACTGAAACACATGGAATCACTCCGAGCTATGTTCCACTGGATCGATCCCTTAGGTTGGAGGAGTCTAGAGTTTCAAATTTGTAAGTTGCTTAAAGGAACAAATTTGAAATGCAATGGTTACTTATTTTGAAAGTTGGTTTTTAGTTAGTTGAGGGCGTGGATTAGTTAGATAAGGGTGTAAAACACTATGTAAAGCCTTGAGAGGCTTGAATGGAGGTTGTTGATGAACTTTTGGAGAAGATAAGATAAGAATTATTCACATTGTTCTCTATTTTTTAGATTTTTTATACAAACTTGTTGATCCCATACTTGGAACGACCTCCAGCTTCCTATACGGTCCCAAGGATGACATGGATTGAAAGAGGGTTGAGTTCACAAGAACCCATCTCTCATGATAATGAATGGCCCACTTATCACTCATTGCATGTAGCTGATGCTCATAGAGGTGAGGCACTAGGCCTTCCTAGGAGGTCACCCATCCTAGTACTACTCCAGCTCAAGTGTTTAACCACGAAGTTTTTTCCCCAAGGTTAAGCCCACTTAGCTTACAACCCCATTTGCAAAAACTTCAGTAAGTGTTGTGCCTTATGAAACATTCATTATAGAGACCCTTTAGCTCATCAATTGATAGGTAGGAGGTATTTTCTACAATGTGTCAAATTGTGATATTGCTATCAAGATTCAATTGTGTAGTTTTTGAGTATAAAAAAGAATAAGAAGCGAAGATCAGGGTAATCAATTTGCAGACTTATTTTTATTATTGAATTACTATCAGAAAAAAATTATAATATGGGAGTATACGTTTCAAGCATATAATCCGAAAAGGACTCAAAATTAGATGCATGAGTACAAAGTATCGATCAGGAAAGGCATCCCAATTATCAAGGCCTATATATCAATGATAGGCAGATTTATATTCAAAGCTAGCACATGATTTTAATTGATTAATTAGAAACAACTATTATATTTATTTATCAAATTTTCGTTATCAAATTAATATTTGAATTAGATTTCATATTCAAAATTTATTTCATTTATAATTTGGGGACTCCGTTATCTATCTTAATAATATTGGATGACAACCTTTGTCAATCCAATAAGAAATAAATCAAAAATCTATTGATCCAAAGCTCGAGTCATTACAGTGGTATTAGAGCGAATGAACCTGCTAGCCTTTGGGTATTGCAACAAATTTACTTTCCATTAGAAACATGGCAACCAATGATAGTGTTTGGCATTACTCAAGAAGGATGAACATCTTAAAGACATTTGCGGAAATCGAGACAAGTAACCTTCTTGTGGACTTAGGGTTGCAATATTTGATCTACAACATGTTCCACCATTTCTTTAGTAGGATCAAGAACACACATAATGAAGGTGTGTTTGCAGCCATGAAAGATTATGGTTCGAACTATCCAGAAGAGTGATGTTTTATCTCAACCACCCATATCTATACCATGGTTTCTTTGGAAACAAGGATGGGTTCTCTCTTCATCGGCATATACATTATTCCTCGATGTGTTCACACTAGTGTTACAAGACTTGGACTCACCTCGAACTTGACAAGCCAATTTTTGACTTGGACTCAGGCTCGGAGCCTAGACTCAACAAATAGAAAAACCTAAGAAATTCAAATATTTTTAAGGATTTAAAACTTGTTTCATGCACCCTTTAATAAATAAACCTTAAAGACACAATAGCATCATCAAATAGAAATTACTATGATCCCATACACAAACATACATCAATCACATAAGTATAAGCATCGGTAAAAGATATTTGTATTAACATAGAAATTACCTTGAATACACGTAACTCATAACTATTGAACCATCAATTTAGAATACAAATATGGATAGGCATCGATAAAATATATTTGTATTAACCAAATAGCCATGTAGGCATACATGAATATATGTTGATATAAGTATGAAATATATGTACAAAATAGCCATATAGGCTTACGAGAATGCCATATAGGCATACAATGTCAAATATGTCCAATAAAAAATATGTACAAAACTGCCATGTAGGCATACAACAAAGGACTCTGGAATCAAGTCATTGCTATCGATGCCCTGGAAATAAAATATTTCCCTTTCCTTTTCGCTCGGATGGTGATAGGTCTGTCACTCATTTTTGCTGCACTCGTGGAGTGCTCCTACTACTCCTCATAGGGTTTAGTTCATGGTGAAGTTTTAACTGTTACAATAAGAAGTAAAGACATGAATATATAGAAATTACATTATAAAAAATGATATATTTGACAAAATAATCACTTACAGCCATCTCATGATCTCTCTCCATGAGGGAAATATTCTCACACCCATGCTCAGGCATGCTCAAGCCCTGAATAAACCATACAAATAGAAATTAAACCTACGTGAATCAATAATGGTTTGATTTTTCAATAACTAACATCTATAACAACAAATGTAAATTGAAATTTACTAATTTGCCTTGTACCTCTTCTGTCAGAGCCATCGAGGATTGTATAGAAGATGTCACACCAATATCCATTGCCCTCATCATAATCGGAGATGTATCATCTCGCAACAACTGAAAATAAAACAATAAAATATTCAACGTAATCAACGATGTGCATATAAACTACACAAATCTATTAAGCACTTGATTCATTAGTTAAGCTCTTTATTCTATTACCTACGTGAAGGTTTGATTAAATCCACCGCCATTGGGAAGTGTTCCATCAAAACCTCTAATATTAGTCTGTTCAACATCCAAAATCGTATATTAAATTACCATTCATAAAACAATGCTATTAACATGCAATAAATTTATAATTGTTTACTAGTTACATACCCTAGCGATAGGTGTACTACAGAAATAGGTTGGTGGGGGGCCGGTGTATCCAGTCTCAACACTATGACCCTGCAATTTTATTAAAATCATAAAACATTTTTAGTTAATCTTGCATTTCAAAATCAAAATTTAATAATTAAATTCAATGAACACATGCACTAACTTTTACCTGACTATCAATGCCATATGCCTCATGCAAAATGTCAGCTGCCCTCTCCATCTCCATAGTTGTAGATGGATCCTACGTACCAGTCACCTGAGTGTCGGTGGGGTCATATTAACAAGTAGCCTTGCAAGATTGACACACATGTGTTCGAAGGCCACCACTCAAAGACTCCCCTGGATGGAATTGTAGAATAGGGCTAGTATTATGGATGACACTTTGGGTAAAAGTGTTGATTGCCTGCAATGTCTCTACGTCAGCTCTTTCCTTAGCGACGAAAGGCATAACAACGTGCTCACGAGGTGGCCTAGCGAGAGTTCATCTACCTTGCCACGTAGGATCCGGATGTGCACTAGGTCTATCCTGAGTTGACCCCCCACCTCTCCCTTGGAAATCCCTCATATCAAAATAATTTGGGATTTTGTTCAATATGAACTCACTATATAGTTTCCTAAGGAAATATTGTGGGACCTTGCAATTGTTGCACGATGGGTAATCGAAGACCATGTACCACCTATCATAAAACTGGTCCCTAATCTGTTAGTGGTGGCACCAATGGATAGGAAACCTCTTCGCATCGAGGTTAATATTTTGATTTGTGCGTGGGTCGGTGAATAATGAGCACAAATCACCTTTTGTAATTTTTAAATCCTTCACATCCTTGTATGATAGTTTATTGGCATAATAATCCCTAGCCACCTACCTCCTATCTTTCCATCCAATTATTTGTTTGCTAATTGAATTTACATTTTTTAACATATCTTTTAATGAATTTGCTAGGGTCATTCTTTCTACGGTTGAACCATTTGGATCACTCAACCTACTAATCAAATCCTCGATTCTCTTTTTGTTGTTCTCAATTTCACTCATTAAATTTTGTTGAGTGCTAGGAGGGGGTTGATTCATTGGTGGAGGAGGTTGATGTTGTGGTTTATTTTGATCTTGAGGATTTGGTTGGTCTTCCTGTTGAGGATTTTGAGGGTTTGCAGGTTGATTTGCATCTCCTAAAAATTCAAACAAATAGATATCAAATTCAACCTAAAACTAACTAATTCAAAACAAAAACCATAGAATCCTTACCTCTCACAGCTCCTCATCATCATGGCACCATTTTTGCGAAGAAATAGGGATTGTTGGTGAAAAAATTTGTTGAAATTCTCCTCCTAGAATGCGAGCGTGAAATTGTGGTGGTTTTCGCCACAACTGCAAAAAAAAATAGTCGAAATCCTAATGAGAGATTTATACTTCTTTTTTTTCTTTTAACAATCAATAATGCGAGCACGTTATAATGTGCTTGCGTTATTGGTTTGTATTTGTTGAGCCTCAGGCTCGGCATAATGAGCCATAATGCGAGCGCGTTATAATGCGCTCGCGTTATGGTTTTCCAAAAAAAAATTAGGGGGTGTCCATGGAATTGCTATCCATTTCCATGCACCCGCCCAAGTAAAATATTACTGCACAACAACCATCTTTGTAGATTCCATTGCATCATTAGTTAATCATTTAACTATCAATAACTCACTGTCCTGCCAAATACATCTAGTCATCCACTGTCCATCGCTACACCGCTATACACAAACTAGCCCATCGTGGTATGGTAGTATCTATCGCTCTACTACACCAAGCCTCATACACCATCACAGTGTGGCAATGACTATACTGCACCACCATAGGATACCTTCGATCATCACCACGGGGTAGCGGTAACCACCGCTATACCACACTAGTCAACATGGAAGCACCGTGGGGTGACAATAATACTACACTACTGCAAGCTCAATCTAACACCTCTGGGAGGTAGTGGTAAGTACCGCTCCACCTCCAGTCACTACATGAGATACTGTGTGATGGTGGTAAAGACCTAAACTCATCACTTGGTGTAATCTAACTTGATGACAACCAAGTTGGGGGTCCACTAGTGAATTTGAGGCACATAATTCCAATAGGTAAATACCATAAATTGTCCATGTAGACATGGAAAATGTACAAATGTCATTTTGGCACACTTGATCCCGATTACTAACAAAATTCCTTCCTGAATCATACTCTCAGTATTTCATCATAATTATGTCTCTTAATCTAATGAATCATTCTTCATCTAATCAGGTCTATCACCTCCTTTGATTAAATTAATCAATTTAATTTAATCAACCTTACATTTCTGTTTAATTAAATAATTCATTTTATTTGATTAAATCTCTAAAGTCTTTTCATTAAATTAAATAAATTAAACCCTATTTGATTTAATCTAACATATTCCTTTTTGAGTTAAATAAATCAAATCATTTATTTAATAAATAATTTTCTCTCAATTTTGATTTAAATTAATTCACCTATTTGAGTCAAAATTGTCACATCATCTAATTCTTCATTAAATTAATCAAAACCTTGATTAAGTTAATCCCTCTCACTAAAATCCTCTAGAGAATGCAACTTGCACAATAAATCAATTACTTTGATTTATTTAATTCTCTATTTTTCCCTCACATGGCATCAAAAAGGAATATTCCCTCATTTGAATTCAAAAAGGCCAAGTGGACTTGGTCCTTCCAACAAGGCATTTAAGGCCTCTTACATGTCCTTGGCCTTGAGCCAAGTGACATTAACTTCATTTCCCTTCCCTCTTCAACAAGTTATTTCACAAATTCAAAATCAAACTAAATGCATTTATTGGCACTTTGGCCAAAATATGCACAACCACTAACCATTCACATCATGACATGTGGCATTCAACCATTGGATTAAAAGTTAGTCTCACATTGCTCAAATCTTACTTTCTCTTCCAAATTGAAAGTTATAAATTGGAGGCTTCTCTCCTCATTTCTCATCCACAATTGCATGCAAAGTTACTCTCTTCACATTGAGAGCTAATTTTTCCCACGATCACCACTCAAGCATTCATCATTTTCAAGATTTGTAACAAGGTTATGCTCAAATATCTTTGGGAGATTTGACCATTTCTCAATCACTCACAATTGCAACTTAGGAATTGGGAAAGGGCTAATTTCAACATTCAATTGGCACCAATTCCCCCATGGGATCTTAAATCTATTGGCTTAATTAGGATTAACTCTCATTTATTTAAGTTTTTTCCTAATTTTAGTTTATATAGATGGATTTCATGGGGAATCTCTCATGCTTGTATGCATTTTGAGCTAACAATTTGACATGTTTGTTGTTCGTGTGCATTTGCAGGTTTAGGGGTTCATAGTCCAAAATAAATACACATGTATCAGAATCAAGTCACTTAGGCAAATAGGGCATGTGAGACTTCCCACTAAACCAATTCAAAATGAATAAGGTGTAAATATATGGCTCTTTTAGCACTACAATTAAGGTGTAAACCACAAATATATAAGAAATTTGTAGCATAGCTGCCAACAATTTCAATCTATAAATCAAGCACTACTGAAAAGACAACAAAAATCCTAGCCCAAAGAAAAGACTGTTATTTAAAAATCAACAAAAGGAAAAGCTTAAACTTGTATGATATTATAGAACACCTAACCACCCAGTATACAAAGCAACCTTTTTATATAGATCTTGATCATGGGAGATCCATAAAAGCATAACATTAGGGATTTTTTGTCATATATTGTAGTTACAAGTTCCCTGCTAGACATACATGAAAATGTGGAAGCATAGACAAGGAAAGCAAATTATTTCAAAAAATGCCTCAAAGAAATGTGATATCATGGATACTCGCTCTCCTACAAGCACTTCGAGTCATGCATGTGGTGATGCGGGAGGCATGACTTGAAGTGCTTGTGGGAGAGTGGGTATCCATGATATCACATTTCTTTGAGGCATTTTTTAAACAGTTCGCTTGCCTTGTCTATGCTTCCATATTTTCATGTATGTCTAATAGGGCACTTGTAACTACAACATATGACAAAAAACAAGGATCGCCAAGTTTGATACACTTACTTGGGACTGTGCATTCTTAGTGTATCTTATACTTGTGGCTGTGAGGTGGAAGTTTTAATTTTCCAAGTGATGGGTTCCGAATTTTCACAATCATGATATGGCAGTCATTATGAGAGGACTATCATAGTACAGTAAAATTCCAAACAAAGATGATAAAAGGAAAGTGGCCAATTTGATTAAGGCAGTGACTTCGTAAATGTTGAAGGGACGATCATAGTATCTTTGTTTTGAAGGTCACTGATTTCAATGTTGGAAGACAACATTGTAGATTCTTTCATTCCATCAACTTTAGGAAACAACACAATTGGTTGAAGGAGCTTCCCATTTTACACAATGAATTTCACCAAGCTCATTAGAATTTGCACATAAATATGACAAATTGAAATATGAACCTGAGAATGAATGCACATGAGATTATTCTTTACCTCCAAGTGGGACCCTTAGTCCTCAAGTCATTATCAATACAATGATATGTTTTCAAGGGAAATACTTTCAATCTACAAGGACCTTGCATTGTGACATGAATGGAGGAAGTTGTCTAGCAATATAGGGTGGTGATCTTCAAGAGTTTTGTGTCAACAATGATTTCAATAAGCTATTATTCATATGCCCTATATGGTTGTTAAATGCTAAGGAATGAATGGAAATTTCTTCAAGTGCTATGCAAGGCCATTGAAATCAAACATTTTTCCTCTAAGTAATTTGCACATGGTGATTGAGAACACAGTGAGTAAGAAGTAAAAGAGCACTGGATCATAGCACTGAAAAATGGTCATGAGTTATGCAATGAACTTCACTGTTCTTTTGATCACAAAGGAGATCAAGATAATAACCAACATATTGATGTGTACAGAGAATTTTCATAGAGGAGTGCAAACTTCCTTACAAATTAACTACCACAACAGAGTTTGAGGTGAATTGCACCTACTATTTTATGTTGATATGGGGATGTTCTAACATGTAGTTAATTGTTGTAGAATAATAGATAGGCTAAATAGTTGTTCATATACCATTGTTTCAAATTCAAAATTGCTATACCTTATTATAGGAGAAAATCACAGGGGGAGTCTATACATAAGACACCATTGTTTCAAATTCAAATTTTTTGTCTCTTTCATAATTGTTTGCTTCATTTATTTGATCTAAGACAAACTGTTGTATAGAATATGCTCTCAAAATCACAGTAAAATCCTTTATTTCAGGAAGACTTTTCAGAATCTTCCCATCATAACAATGAACAAAAGAATTGGTAATTAACCTGAACTTTACAAGAGTTTCATCAAATTCTACTTTTCCACTCTCTTTTCCATTCTGAATTTTATTCCCAATTTCATCCATGTAGAACTTCCTCAGCCTGTAGATCCTGCTATTAGCCATAACTTTACTAGGTGTTGAGGATAGCTTCAATTTTTTACCCAAGCAACAATTGACAAAATTCAGCCTTACTAGATACAATGTGTTGAAAATATCTTTGAAGTTATTCTGGAAAAGACTTCCTGAGAGTATAATGTGCAGTTTTGAATTAACCTTTCTAGGAACTCTTTTCTAGAATAACTTCAAAGAGATTTTCAATACATTGTATCTGGTAAGGACAATTTTTTTCAATTGCTACTTGGGTAAAAACTCGAAGCTATCCTCGACACTTGGTAAATTTATGGATAACAACAAGATCTATAGGCTAAGTAAGTTCTACATGGATGAAATTGGAAATAAAATTCGGAATGGAAAAGAGTGGAAAAGTAGAATTTGATGAAACTCTTGCAAAGTTCAAATTAATGACTAATGCCTTTGTTCATTGTTATGATGGGAAGATTCTGAATTGTCTTCTCAGAATAAAGGATTTTACTGTGATTTTGAGAGAATATTCTATACAGTAGGTTGTCTTAGATCAAATAAATGAAGCAAACAATTGTGAAAGAGCCAACAATTTTGAATTTTAAACAATAGTGTCTCATGTATAGAATCGCCCTATGATTTGCTCCTAAAATAAGGTATATCAATTTTGAATTTTAAACAATGGTATATGAACAACAATTTATCCTATCGATTATGCTACAACAATTAACTACAGGTTAGAACATATTCATATCAACATAAAATAGTAGGTGCAATTCACCTCAAACTCTGTTGTGGTAATTGCTTTGTAAGGAAGTTTGCACTCCATGAACATTCTCTATGCACATAGCCAAACATTTAAAGTTATTAACTAAAGCTCCAAAAATGAGTATATCATCATTGCATGACTCCTACTTTTTCTCTGAGTACGACAATACATGAGCTTCTAGTGTTTCTAGATAGAACCTATAGCAGAAAAGTGTAGTCTCCATCTGAAGGAGCCATCTTCGGAGCTCTTCCCTGAAATGAGGGTTGAAAATATTAGAAGAAAAACAATACCATAATTCTAAAGTAACAATTTTTATCAAGCCAAATGTCAGAAAGTACAATTAAAAAGACAAATCCTTACAATTGGACATCAAATTGGACCAAGTAGATTTATGGTTTTATCTTTACAATATCGAAACTTTTTTTGTCAAAGCTTCATGACCTCAAATTGGATCTCAAATTGGACTAGAAAATTTATGATTTTTTCTTTAGAATGTAGGAACTTTCTCTTTTTGATATTCACGACCTCAAATTGGATCCGAAATTGGACCAAATTTTTTATGATTTTCTCTGTCCACCAACATTTGTATTCCTATACTTAGGTTCTGCTTCTGAGCGAAAACACCCGAAAGTGTTTCAGACTAGCTCAAGGTACTCTCCAACCTGGTTATGTCACCGATAGCAATCCAAGTTTTCTTGAATTGTCCATACCCAAATGTTGCATCACAATCTATTCTACCTACACATAAAAATGCCACATATTAACCCCTTCTAAATAAAACATTTACTCATCATAAAACCATAATTAATAAATCATTTCAGTTTCAGAAAGAATTTGATGTCATTTACTATCAAAAAAAAAATTGTATAAATCACAAAAAATCCATGAAGCCTCCTAAATGTAGCTTAAAGCAATTTTCTAGGATTGGTTTCAACATAAGAAACTTTCTACTACAGTTCCCAATAAACATGTATTATAAGCAGAAAACAAAATTCTTCACACTCGAAGTAATGCTGTCAAACATTTATTCTAAAAGCATGTTAGCATGAGTTAACTAAAAATAGAATGATTTTTTGCTTGGTTTATTTTATCAATATGACACGTGGAAATGAAATAATCAGTAAGAAACCCTAACAATAAAAAATGAAGTAAAGGTTCAAGAAAGGAAATTCCAATGTACTATTGTGTAATGGTGACAAAGAAACTTATATGAGCATGACCTGCATACAAATCCCTATAATTGAATTTTCATTCATCCAAAGATAAAATAAGCAATGTAAGGATTTGAGAAATATAAGTCGAAAGGGTTATGTTGTAATGGTAATGGAATCATTGTAAGAGCACAACTGAGGAACAAATTCTTGTGACTATAATTATGTCATCCATAACTCTATTGGTCATGTGGCACAGTTGTGCTATAACAAATACATGATGCATTCATGTGTGACCCAAGTTTAATGTGGCTATGTTGTGATAGAAAGGGAGGCGCTCATATGAGCACAATTCATGTACAAATTAATCATTGTCATCACAATTAGGTGTCAATCATCATTGGGTGTATTCAATTTGACTCAATTTTAACAGGTTACAATGTAATTATAGCATGATCCAAGAGTGATTACCTCTTGCTGCAATAAAGATCCTATAACTTTGGTTGATATGCAGAGTGGTTGTGTTATATCAATTGTGTAGTGCATTCAAGCAAAACCCATGTTTAATGGGCTACTCTAGAGAGTGATCAAGATTTTCTAAACCTTATGAATGTTACTTAAAAGTGTACATCTTAAACTACACATCAGGTTTGTTACATACTTGAATGCAATCTTGGGTTACCATAAACTATAATAATGTGATCTACTAATAACCATTATGGGAAGTATTAAAGCAAGACCCATGATATATAGGATACATTTCCTTTATCAGGTTTACTTACCTTAATGATTAAACACAAGCTTTCCACACACTCTAGGATACAATTCAAGATCATACCTGAATTATAATTTTTTGGGCATAGAGCTCCCTTGCACTTCTAGGGTTTTGCACCTAAAAGGAGAAGGCATCCCACAAAAGATCTAGGGTTCACTCAAGAATAATGATAATATGATTGAAATATACCTAAATGGAATCTTCTATATGCAATAAACTAATAAAAGAGATGAACTATTAATGCAAAACTAATGAAATGCAAGATGTTTGAAAACACAATGCGATATGCAAAACGACCTAAGAATGCAAACAAACAATAACATAAATGAAAGGGGCTAGAGAGGCGCACCTGGAAACTGGAACTTGATATAGAGAGGCTTTGGAATCCTGCAAAAATTATTGTTGAAGCCAATTGGGACACTTACGCCAAGCTGGGCGACTTAGTCCTATTTCGACGAGATTCTATCGGAACAAGTTTCGAGAAACTAGGTATCCAAAACTGCAAAAATCACTTTTCAGGCCCAGCAGTGAAACTAATTCACCACTGATGGCGACTTAGTCTGCCTTTAGATTCCAGGAATCTCAAAGATGCAATCTGTAGCTTTTGGTTTTTACTTTAGCTCTTGACAAGAATTTGGATCTGAATCTGCAGACTTTGACCTGTGGATGATCTCCAAGCTTCTTTTAGGGTATTTTTGACTTTGAATTACTTTGATGAGATTTTGACACCTTTTTAACACCTTTGTGTTTGACAAATTTGCATACAAGACCTGCAAAACACACATGCAAAGAGGGAAAAAAGGGTTAAGGGTTAGAGAATAGAGGTTTGCCTAAGTCAAACCCCGGTTTGGTAATTAAACCCTTGAAAATGAAATGAAATGGAAAGAGAATGATGAATGAACAACATGCAATGCTACAACTCACCAAACCCTTAAAGTAGAAATCTGAAGATATGCAAGTAGAAGCTCCAATGGATGAATGCTTGATAATGCCTAAAGTGATTGATAATTGCTTGAATGCTTGGATGCTTGAAGAATGAATTGTTGGGGGGTGAAAATGAGAGGAAAACCCTATATTTGTACACAATTATTCCCTAATTCCCGAAAATACCTCATCACAAGCCAACCTTAAGGTCTAGAGAATAATATCCCGCTAGAATTATAAAATAATTTTGATTTTTAAGCCAAATGGGACTAAGTCGCACCAAGTGGTGACTTGGTCCCACCAGGGCAATTTTACTGGGTGTCAAGAATTAAAGTGCATTTAATGATGTTTAACGAGATTATTCTCAAAAAAAAATTTACTTATGACCTGTAAGTGCATTAAGGGACCATTTAAACATAAGAGGGTCAAATTATTGATGAAAAGCCTAGAAAAGTGTGAGAGTTTGCTACAACTCCTTACAAAACTTTGAAATAAGGCTTGGTAAGTGATAAACAGAGGTTATTTAAGTGAAATATATCAGAAAGGTTCTAGAAAAGTGTGAAAATGTGTTACAACACTGCACAACACTTTTACACGACATCATAAAGTTTTTATTGATTTACAAGAGTTCAAGACCTAATGTGAATGTGTTGGCCACATTACAACATTAAATCTAGGCAAAATCAGACCAAAATCCATAAGAAAGACCCAAATGAGCCTAAAAATATCCAAGGATACATTTTTTTGCAACACAATACCACACCCTATCAAGACAACTAATTTTATGACCCAAGATTTAAGGTTGTTTTGAATACCAACAAAAGCATTGGTAAGAGCATGACTAGGGTACAAACCCTAGGCCTCTGTAGAAACGTAAACCATAACTCGACAACAAAAAAATACCCAATACCAATTTTTTAAAATACCTATATAAAGAAAATGCCTAGAACATCCTTTTTTTAAATACCAAGATAGTCAATAACAAAGGGTTCATCGAACATCAATTTTTTTTAATGCTTGGGAAAAATGATAACAAAATAAAAATTTAGAAAATTGTGTGTAATACTAGAAAAGGTTGAGACCTCATTTGTTTCTTAGAAAAGACATTATCTTGATAGAAAAAATATCCAGTACCATTTTTTTAAATACCTAGATTTCAAGTGAAAAACCAACATCAAAATACCCAAACAACCAATAAAAAATACCAAGCATCAATTTTTAAACATACCCAGATATCCAATAACAAAACAGCCAGCATCATAAAATTCAAATAGCCAAATAGTGATTCACGAAAACACCCAACATCAAAGTGATTTTATTCGATGATCAAATTAGTCATTTATAGCTGTGTTGCAAAAAATGAGTAGAATTTAGTCATTTTTAGTTGTCGTGACTAAAATTTTTAGTCACTTAGTCATTTATTTGCCAAATTCTACTAGTGGTGATTCCTTGAAATATTTGAGAGACTAGCTAGGATTGACTTCTCATTCAATATCATGATTGCATTTTTAGAGTCTCCTTCAATAAGCACTTTAGTAAATCCTATTTGTTTATTTAGTTGGATGTCATGGTAAATGAAAACCACCTTAGCAAAATTTGATGATTGGATGCCCAATTTGACAATATAAGAAAATATCAACGAGCCCATATGATCTCTTAGGATATTGTGATCCTATTAAAATGTCAAGTCCTAATGTGAGATGCTACAATGATGCAATAAGAGGAGATAACATAATAAAAGGGCACCTCAATGATTAGCCTAAAACAAGATAAGCATAAAAACAAGATGGCAATTAATTGAAATTGGTTATACCTTTATGTTGGTCCTTCCTTGGCTGGCCCTTTGATTCTTGGAGAGTTGTGTGCTCCTTGGATGACAAGCTATGTTGAATGTGCAAAATGATATGCAAGATGGATGGGGGTATGATGATTATGAGATGAGAGCTCAAATGGAAAATTGACAAGAGTTTGGTAGCAAAAGACTTGATCCCTAAAATGGGAGAAATGAGGGGGTATTTATAGGATAATTGGAATTCTCTAGAGAATTCAACGATTGAGATTGATCCAACAAGATCAAGATGAAGGGCTATGAAGAGTTGAGGACTCACAAGCCCTCACATCTTGACATGTGGAATGTGATATGTCTTAGGGTAGAATGATGTGGAAATGAGGTGGAAGAGAAGTACATGAGGTGGAAGAGAAGTACATGAGGTGGATGAAGGACAAGTACCTTTGAGGTACCTTGGGGGATGAGAAGATTTCCTCAAAAAGGAACTTCTTGTCCCCAAATGAGGATGAAAGAGACATTTGAGGAATTTTAGAATTCCTCAAAAATCTCCATGGGAAAAGGGGAAGTGGTTGGAAGAATAAATGCAAACTAGAAATTTAAATTCATTGGAGAGTTTATTGGGTAAAAGAAGGTCTCCAAAAAGATGGAGATTTGTCACATGTGGGTGATGTGACAAGTCCAAGGTTCTAGAAGTCCTTGGCACATGCAAAGTGACAAGTCAAGCCTTCTAAAATCTTGCATGGGGATGGGGAAGACCTTGGAAAGACAAAAGTGAATTAAAAATTCACATGGGTAAGAGAGGAGCCTTGGGAAAATAAATGTGAATTAAAAATTCACATGGGAAACAGAGTCCAGGCTAAAAATGGTAAGTGGGAAGGTTGACCAGAAAAGGTAAGCTAAATGTGGCTAATGATTTTGATTAAGGTTGTGCAAACACGGGATTAGGATAATTAATGAGATATTAGAGGCAAGGGGGAGATTATGGAGGATGTGACACTTAATCAAGATTAAGTGGTGCACATCCTAATCACAGATTAATTAATTTAATCTGGATTAAAAGAGGGTTATGGAGAATGTGACAAGGAGAGAGAAAAAGGGGAATTAAAAATTGATTTTAATCCAAATGGGTTAAAAGACTAAATTAAATAATTTGTCATATTTATTTAATTTAGCGAAGAAAAGGGATAAGGTAAAGTATTTAATTTATTTAATTACATACTTTAGGAACCTTAGGCAGAAAATGAAATAATGGTTAAATAAATTATTTAATCACTATTAATGAAATAGATGAATAGAGTAAATGATTTTGATCATATGGAAGTGATCAAATTTGGATATCTATAGATACCACCCCTTCCCTCCCGATCCAAGTTGCATTTTACAGAACCATCAAAGTTGAATTTAAGCCAATCAAGGTTGAGGGGTACCAAAAGGTATTATTTATAGAAGAGAGAATTTTGGAATTCATTTTATTGAGGATTTCAATAATGTCCCAATCCTTAGAATTTATAATTTCAAGGGATGAGGGGTTCCTTTTAGGATTAGTGATAGGGAAACCTTTTGTATTTTCCTTGATGAACTATGAATGATGATTTTTACTAGCCCTTTCCAAGGTTTTTTTTTTCTCTGAAAAATTTATTGTTGTGCTCTTTCTAGAGGTCCCAACCAGTGAGAATAAATGAATGCCACCATAGCTCAACTAAGAGAGGATGGTAAAATGGGGGAATCAAACTTTCGGCTATGCTCTTGGTATCTATGTGATAGTTTCAACTAAGGGAAATTTGGGTTGGGATTTTTGTTGGACTCTCCATGAGAAAATATAATGGAAAAGAAGATGATCAATACTTTCCTCCTCTTCCCCACAAAGAAAACACCTTTTGATAAGTGCATTCCTCTTTTTTGCAAATTATCTAGAGTGAGGAATTTTCTATGGCAAGTCATCCACCAGAAGAATTTTTCTTTAGGTATAGCTTTTCTCTTCCATAACTTCATCTAGTTAAATTAAGGTGGTCATTTAGGGGATAAAATGTTGTACCTTGACTTGATAGAGTAATTACCATCTTTGGACTCCAAAAAAAACCAAGGTATCAAGAGAATTAACTCTATAAAATCTTTGTTTAGAGATGATATTGAAGATATCTTCAAATATCGATCAGAGTGGTGGATTGTACCAATTAGGATCAATTATCCAAGAGGGAGGAATAGAAGAGGGATACCAGTAGTATTTAATTAGATTTTCCAATCTCCTCATATCAAACTAGGTAACAAAACAAATAGGGTGAAATTATAGAGGAGAATAAGACACCAAGGATCTTCCCAAAATCTCATAGTATCTCCATTACTGGTTTTCCATAAGGAACCCAATATTATTGTGTCCTTAGTTCTGAGGAGATTATTCCATATGTTGGAACCTTTAGGGATATGAGTATTATGCAAAAAAAATTCCCTCCCTACCATCTAATTACTTAGCTATTAATATGGTGGCCCACTTAGAGTGTTGCTTTATTAAATGCCAACTAACTTTAGAGAATAGATCAAGGTTCAAATTTATTTTTTCTTTTGATATCAAGCCCCCCATTTCTCTTGTGAGAGTAGATAGTTTACCTATTCACTAAGGAGATATGATGTTTTTGTTCATTACAAGACCAAATTAATCTTCTTTGAGTTTTATCAAGTTTGTCAACCCAAGTTGTGGGCATTATGAAGAGGGAAAGAAGCTAGATTGAGGTTCTTTGAAGTGAAGCTTTAAGGAGTTGAAGTTTACTAGAATTACTGAAAATATCCCCTTTATATGTCACCAACTTCTGTTGAACCCTTTCAAAGAGGCTAGACCAAATTGAATTCTCTACCTTCCCAATAGTTAATTACATTCCCAAATAAGAGGAAGGTAGGAGATGAGTTTGACATTTGAGGACTCATTTTGTGTTGCAGATGAGGAGGAAAATACAAGAGGAAAATAACACCTTTTTCTAGGTTAATTGTTTGACTTGAAATACAAGAAAAATCAGAAAGAATACCAACCCAACCCCTAGATTTTGCTATGGTGGCTTCACCTAGGAGAATAGTGTCATCAACAAACTATTGATGAGAGACCGATTACAAAGAAGAGGAGGGAATGGAAACTTTAAGGTTTCCTCTCCTAGTCCCTTCCTCAATATTCCTTCCCAAGACATATGCAATAATGATAAACAAATAGGGCGAGATACGATACCCTTGCCGAAGCCCATCAGAGACAAAAAAGTGACATTGAGGAGAACCATTAATGAGAATAGAGAATGATGGAGTAGAAACACAAGTTTCTAACAATCTCAGTCTCTTACCTTTGAATCAAAACATATGAAGGACTTTGAATATAAAATTCCAAGAGTCCTTGTCATAGGCTTTAGAGATGTCTAGTTTGAGGACCATACTTTCCTTGTTGGTTTTTTCCATGGAGTGGAGAGTTTCATTAATCTTGAGGATGATAATAGTGATTTTTCTGTTAGGCACAAAACATTTCTAATTTTGATGAATCATATTATCCAAGAAAGGTTTGATGTGATTAACTATCAATTTGGAGAAGATATTATAGATAGTATTATATGACTAACAGGTCTAAATTCAAACGTCATGTTAGCTCCAATCCTTTTAGGGATAATTATAATAAAAGTATTATTGATTTCTTTGAGAAGCCAACAAAGTACTAGAACACCTTGACCACCTGAACAACATCCTTACTGAAAATAACCTAATATTTTTAGAAGAAAATTGGGGGAAACCCATCTTTTCTAGGAGCTTTATAGGGGTTTAGAAATAACACTATTTCTTCAACTTCATCCCCAGAGACCCACCTTTCCATGAAAACAAGATCATATGAGGACAAATAATTAGGGATAACTTGCAAGAGCTGGTCAACAATGAGATCCAACTAGGGGCTCTCATTGGGAGGAGGGTTAAGGGTGAACCCACAAAATTGGTTTACAATTCGAGTGAGGAAGGAAAACTTCCAAAAACCTCACCCATGCAAATAATATTCGTTTTGAGGGGTTCGAGCGAACTCAATGTTCGAAAAAACCCAAAAGGGGTTTGAGCAAACCACTTTTCATGTGGGAACTCGTGTTTCCCATTGTGGAAAGGGGGTTTGATCGAACCCTGGTTCGACCGAACAAGGGTTTGAGGGAACCCCCTTTTTCACAACTTCCCACCCTCTGACACAAAAAGACTCTAGATTTTTTCCCTTCGAAGCTCGGGTTGAGGATGAAATTTGAGGAGACTTCATAGACCCAACTGGAAGATGGTAGTTCTTAGTTAGAGCTATCCAATGAATATAATTTTAATATGTTTTGGTTTTATTATGTATGTTTTTTTTTAGTTTTATTAAACGTAGGTTTTTCACCAAAAATCAAGCTTTTTGATTTGCATATGTGGAAAAATAGAAAATTATCAAAATAATTTTTTTTTAAATATGGTTGTGTTGGGTATTGATGTCCTTGATCCATTAAAAAAAAATAATAATAATTTCAATACATACAGAAAAAGTTATGTTGTATGCAGTCCACCTATGTCTGAATTGCAATTGGTTTGAATTTGAAACTTGATTAAGGAAAACATATTCAATAAAAAACTATGAGATCAAATGAAAGTGCTATATATCATAGTTACAAATCTAAATTCAAAAAAATTATAATTTTATCCTTCAGACAAAAAAAATTATGTTGTATACGGTGAGCGTCACTTTTTAAAAATGTTGTTTTTTGAAAAAAACCAATTTTCGTGGGAGATGGAAAAAGAAGTGCAATTTGATTCCAAAAAAATTGAAAAAAAAAAAATTTAGAATCTACAAACAAAATGTGATGAGACTCTAGTTTTCATCATCTTCAAATTCCTCACGGTTTAGCCGCTATAGGTGCCCGAATGTGAAGATTTAGTTTAAAATAATAATTGCAGTGTCCAGTTTGGCCAAAAATTGTAAACCACTATTGTGGGATCACCCTTAAGGTATTTGAAAAATATAGCTCCTTCTTGATGGATTTCTTCTTCCCTTGAGAAGAGTATCGTTGAAACCAATTAGTTTGGTAATTTTGTTCCCTTTTTGTTCTTGAGGGTAGATTGGTGAAAAAATAGTATTTCTATCACCTTCTTTTATCCATTGGTTTCAAGATCTCTATTTCTAATAAACCTCCTCTTTCTCAATAATATTATGAATATCACTCATTAAAATATTTTATGTGTGAGAGAGCTTTGTTTTATCCCCATCTCTTTCCATTTCCACCTAGAATTTCATCAATTGGCCCTTGGTATCAAACTTCTAGGAGAAAATGCTACCAAAGAAAGTCGTATTCTAGACTTTCAAATTTATTTTGATGATTTTAAGCTTGTGGGTGATCTGAAACATAGTTTTCCATGAACTTCAAATTTACATATGAGTGATGGAGGAGGAATTTAAGGCCAGGTTGATGAGTCCACATAATTTCAAATTTGAAAGGATAACAAGCTCTAGATTGGGGAGTGTGCCACTTGAAGAGCGAAGGAGTATGATCAAAACCAAATCTTAACTAAGAGGGCATGGAATATTGATTCACAACCTCCCAATTAGTCAAAAAAAGACACCAGCCAAGTCTAACTTGGATAATATTAGCTCCCATTATTTTATTAGACCAAGTAAACTAGCTTCCTTTAAGATCAACATTAGTGAGACAGCTATTGACTAGTAGGTTGTTAAGGTCCATCATACTATTAGATAGGTTGAGTAGCCCTCCCATCTTCTCAAAAGGGTGGAGAGGGGAGTTGAAGTCTCGAAACAACGTCCATGAGAACTCTTAAAGGAGGCTCTAATAATTAAAATATTGGACCAGGTCTCTCTACAAAGTCCTCTAAGTTGTTCAGAGCATATATATTAGAGTTCCCAGGGATCTTGGTGAATAGGATATTAAGAAAATGTTTCTCTATAGACTTTAGGGAACCATTATAATGGGGTTTACATAGAGTAGCTAAACCACCAGAGGCACCATTCACATCCACAATAATAGAAAGGGGAAAAGACCAAACATACTTACAAGTTTTCTTGAAGGCAACAATACTCATTTTAGTTTCTTGAAGAAGAAAAATGCCAGGCTTGATCTCTTTGATGAGTTTCTTGATTGCATTATATTTCTAGGGACTATTGAGGCCCTTTTATATTTCAAGAGAGAATAATCATTTTAGGTTTCTTGGGGCTACAATGCTCCATAGTACTTTGATTCACATTGACAACATCTATGTGTGTGTTCCTTTTTCTTGTTTCTCTAGTAGATTCCCTTCTAGGTTTAGTATTGATTCCCACAATGGCAGTCTTTCTCAATCCTTGGACTATTTTGGATGAATATGGGTTAAATAGAGAACCCAAGAGATTAGAGATAGTTCCCCTTTATGATTAGGGGACCAAGGGGAAGCATACATGGGATCCACTATAGTACAATCAGATACCATAATTTCTTGGTCCACCACTTTAGGATTGGAAGGGACAACTTTTTCCACCTTCATTGAGCATTTAAGCAGAGGGATATGTCCTTTGGAGGGGAAAATGGAAGAGATTCCCCAACCTTCTCCAAAGTAGTCCTAGAGGGAGTAGGAGAAGCAATAATATTCTTAACATTCGGTCCAATTAAGGGACCATAATTAGTCGAAGCAACATCGGTTAGCTTTCCTTTGATATGTTGCAAAAGAGGCCCCTATAAAGGGGAAGGGAAAGATATTACACAAGGACCTCCAGGAGGTAGAGCCCCTAAAGAGGATTGGAGGGCAGCCACCTTAAAACCTTAAACATGGGGAGTGAAATTTAGATCCATATTTGACAAAGAATCATAAGAATTGGAACACAATTTCAAAGGAGGCTACAAAATACCATTTTCTTTTGAAGGAGTAGGGAAAGTCTTGCACTTAAATACACCTTTTGTATAAACATTGAAAATATGACCCACCGAGGACTGGTTCTGACAGAAGAAAGTTGAATTCTCATATTCAATAACTTGAGTCCATTTTCCAAGCCTAGACTCCAAAAGAATTGTTGTCAATGAGACTTTATGTACCTCAATGCTAACACAAAATCTATCAAAGGTGATTCTAGACCTGGCCTTAGTAACATGGTGCAAGGAGAAAAAATTCCCAAAGTAGTTGGCAATCCTAGCAATGACCTCCTCATCCTAGAACTCTAATGGGAGGCCCAAAATCTTGACCTAGGTTGGGAAAGCGCCATTAAAGTGTGTAGGGAAGTCAAAACTCAAATGCTATTTATAGAGAGCAAGAATCTATTTCCCAAAGAACTAGGGGCCTAATGTGAGGGTGTTAAGGAAATCCTCTTGGAGCGAAAATGAGAAGTAGAAAAGGCCTTTTAGGAGTGATAATAGATAAACTATGCTTTACAGTCCAATGAGAAAAAGCCCATTTTTTCACAGATTCGATATTAGGGCCCGCCTACCAACAAACCTTCCAACCAGGGAGTTTTCTACTTTATCCAAAGACTGGTCTAGGGAGGGTTCCTTGATCTTAATATTTGTCCCCCCTTGGAATGAACAATTTGGACTCTATCAGAGGGCCTTTTTTAACCACCCCTTTTCACCAATGGGGGATTGATTTCATTGGAGAAATACAAGAGAGGTCAAGTGGAGGACATAGGTGGATACTAGTAGCTACTGATTATTTCACCAAATGGGTAGAGGCAATCCCAACCAAGCAGGCAACAAGAAAAGTTGTGATCAATTTTCTGATGGATAACATTATTACTAGGTTCGGTACACCATTGAGAGTAATTACAGATAATGGCATGTGCTTCAGGTCCGATGAGTTCAAAGAGTTTTGCAAGACATATGGTATCGCTGTTTCTTACTCTGCCCCATATCATCCACAAGCTAATGGTCAGGCAAAATCTAGCAACAAAAGTCTTCTAAAAATTATAAAAAGGATGCTAGGTAACAACAAAAAAGCTTGGGATTCAAAGTTAAGATTGGCTATATGGGCAGATGAATTACCATCAAAAGGGCAATTGGGAAATCCCCATATGAATTAGTCTATGGAATACAAGCTAGAATGCCTCTACAGAATTTACTGCTAGTGTACAAATTTATCCTTCAAGAGGATATAGATATTCCTGAACCAATGGAGGAGAGAATGGAACAACTTGTAGAACTTGATGAAATAAGGAGGGTAGCTCAAAACCAGAACATGAAACTGCAAGCACAAATGAAATATTTGTTCGACAAAAAAAAAAACAGAAAATTTGTGAAAGATGATCTAGTGTTGATATGGAATGCCAAATGCCAAGAGAAGGGAAAACATCAAAAATTTGAAGCACTGTGGCTAGGGCCTTTTGTTATTATTGGAAAGCAAGGAGAGGATTCATACTATTTACAAAATATGAATGGGGAGGAACAGGAGTTGCCTATACATGGGCAATTTCTAAAGAACTTTTTCTCATGAAAATCATGGAGAATCAAAGGTTGCCAATGCATGGACAACTTTTGAAAATTTTCTCATAAAAACTTTCCACGCACAGTAGTATAAGTAAAGGATATAGGAAATTGCTAGTACATGGACAATCCTGTAAATCCTTGTTTGATTTTTCCATGTGCAATAGTTTAGGATCATCTTTCCTCCCCACTGGCCCTTATCCATAACGTTTGGTCTACTCACCCAAAAATCTGGATCCTTCTAATGATCTCACAATCATTCATCCCCAGACGGAGCCACTGTTGGAACTGTGAAACTTTGGCTATTTCATTCACCTTTCATGATTATTACCATCCCACAAAAATACAAATAGTAAGATCCCCACATAGCATCCTTTACAAAATCCGACTTAAATTTTGTCATAAAACCCCATAAAATTCATTTGGCATTAAAACATGGACATATGGAAATATCGGCATAAGTGGATACAGGTCTCATCGATGATAATGTACATATCTTCAAAGTATCGATAAGACATCATATAGGTCATATCGATAAAATTGTACACAAGGAGAATTTGGGTCTATAATATTTATCGGTATAACAGTGAAAGATCATATCGAGCTAAGTTACCTTGGGCCGATTGATGAAAAGCGAAATCTATCGAGGAGACTTTGGTCCTCGGAGAGAGATTTTGAAATATTGCCCGAAGCACTACTGGTCTTGCCGATAGAGCGAAGGAGGGACCACTCGGCGAGACAAATGATGCGGGGAAAGTTCTGAAGGTCTTACCGATCCCTCGAGTCATGCCGACGAAGACCGAAGCTTACCAAGATAACAACTATCGGGGAGACAATGTGAATTGTCTCACCGAAGAGAAAGCATGTCGGAGAGACAAATCATCGCGGGGAGATCTAAGAGACATCACAGCGAAGATTATTGGGTCGGCAAAACAAGTTGCTTAGTCTCGGTGACATAGGTAAAATAAAGCAAATATCTCGATGAGACCAAGTATTTTCGAAATGAGATAAGAATTGTTGGCCCGATTCATTGAGTCTAAGAGATAATTGTTTCAGTAAAATTAGTGGTGATATAAAGAGCGAAAAGGGAGAAATTATTGGGGAGACTTATAAAGTCGGGGAAACTCCAGGACGTCTTGGTGGATGGATGAACATTGAGCAGGCAGATCGGCCAAAGGTTTGAAATATCTCACCAATATAAACCTTGATGTGACAGCGAGAATTTTGAAAAAACCTGCAGCATTCATATCTCAGTAAAGATAATTAATGGCGCCACGAAGCATAGGAGATTTTTCATATCAGGGTATGATCATTTGAAATCATTGCCTCACAGTATTCAAAGTGAAACAAAGCAAAGGAACCAGCAGAGCAATTAAGGAATCTACCTAGCTTAAGTTTGCAGGAAGTTACAGTAAGTTTTCTTTAGAACTCGTAAAATTCTAAACTATGGAAGGCATTGTTTCAGGAAAACCAAAGGGAAAAAGACCCGGGGAAGGTAGCCAACAAAAAGGAAAGAAGGAGAAGACTGAATCACCAACGGAAGGTACTGAAAGGAAACTTAATCAGGATCTCATAGATCAATTGCCTGGTTCTGGACCTAGAGCTAGGTGTTCTGCACAGCTCAAGGCTGATATTAACAAGTTAGACAACAGGTGCAAATTTATAGGAGATGTTTGGACTCCAATTAGGGGCTATGAGTTATTCATGTTCCACTATCACAGGAGAACTCGCTTTGAGCCGGTATGCAATCCATGGAGGCTTAATTTAGGGAAATTGGTGTGCCCTAACATTTTTGTTGATGTGAAACTGATAAAGATGTTGGCTGGACATTATGACCCGAAAGGTAGAGCTATATGTGATTTGTCAGGAAACCCATTGATACATATATCTGAGAACGTAATTGCTGAGGTTTTCAGGATGGAAGGAATATGCAATGAGAAAATAGTGAGCGAAGAGCTTGACAATGATTTTAGGAGGATGGACACAATCTATAAAGGATAGAGGTTGCCTTTGCACAGAATTAGGTGTCATGGCAAGCCTATCCCAATGGAGGACAATGAAGGGCCACCCTATCATGTCGATCTTTTCGAACCTTACCTCAAATACACTTATTACTCGGTGGGACAAGTGTTGGGAATGGAGGTACCTGAGCATATGGCAGTTATACCCATGGTGATTGCTATAGACATTCAGTGTCATAATTCAAGATCATTTAACTTGCTGCACACATCTCTAAGAAGCTGGATACGGGTTTGATGGCGATAAAAGTTGGTGCCTCAGTTCTCCATCTCAGGAATTATTCACTGTTGCTGCATTTAGTACTGTACTTTGGACAAGAGTTGGGTTTATGGCCCTAGGAGCTGAGAATTTCTCAAATTGACAAAGAAGGTAGGCCATTGCCTATTCAACTATGGACTGTTGTTTGGGACAGCAGGTTTTCCAATTCAAACTTCTTGCATTTTGAAGAGGTTTTTGTGAAACCCTTGTATAGATTTTTCAACCATCCTTGTGATTTTTCCTTATCTGAAGAAGTGAAAAGTTTTCTTAGGCCTAGAGAGTACAATGGACCAATCAACCATAATTGGGGGGATTGGTACTATTTACATAATGCCACAATGATCAGGGTTTATGGCTTTGAGGATGCACCTTTCATTTTGGCTAGAATTGTCCCAAATAGGATTGCTTACCTAGAAATTGTTAGGCAAATGGATTATTCCAGTGTTATGAACTTGAGTTCATATGGGAAACAAGCTTTTATGCCCAACACTTTGTGTTTTAGTGATTTCACTGTATTGGCCAAAGAAGGTTATGATTTGATTTTGGATAAATTGTTGCATTATAACATGAGAAGAGCACCAGTTAGAAAGAACTTTGATCCTAAGGGGTATATTCACTCTGCCAAACAAAAGATAAATTTCGGAGGGTACCATCATGTGCCCTACAAATCCGATGATATAATCAGAAACCTGGAGGTAGAGGAGGCAAAGATTGTGATTGAAAAACATAATCAAGAGCTGATGGATGCTGAATTGTTATCCTCCATTAAAGGGATATCAGAAACAGGTATGACACAAAGTTCATCTGAGAAAGTTTCGAGAATGAGGACTCAAGACTATACATATGTTACCAGGGATAGTGATGTTGATGAAACCATGGATGTAGATATGAGACATGAAGACTATAGGTCTTTCATTTTAGATGAATTTATAAAAACCTCGAAGTTTAAAACATTTCTATATAAGCAAAAAGGAAAAGAGATAAGAGGGCAGGTTGAAAATATTGCACCAGGAAATGAGGATCAACTGTTGAAAAGCCTAAAAGATGAA
This sequence comes from Sequoiadendron giganteum, assembly GCA_007115665.2. Classification (NCBI taxonomy): domain Eukaryota; kingdom Viridiplantae; phylum Streptophyta; class Pinopsida; order Cupressales; family Cupressaceae; genus Sequoiadendron; species Sequoiadendron giganteum. The sequence continues at coordinate 278,042,177 of CM021104.1, read as the reverse complement.
GTGGATAGGGAGATGATTAGCATGACCCCTGAAAAAGGAAGGGAGCTGCTAGAAAGGGCTGGTGTCATGATTTTTCCAAGTTTGGATATGAATTCTGCTTTAGTTTTTGATAGTTTCTTGAAAGATAGCAGTGCCACCCACAAGCTAAGTGTAGAAAAGGTGACGGAGGTATATACAGGATCAAAATACAACACTGATGATGAGACATTCATGATTTGGGCCTTATATCCTCCTCACAAAAGGTCAATTATTATTGATACTGAAAAGGCATTTGGACATGTCATGACTCTGAAGGCTGGGGAAGTTGACCCTGTGGCAACTGCTGATATCAGAATAAACATAGCCAAGTTGAACAAAGCTCAAATCCAAGCATTGATAAGGGAAAGAGAGATGTATAAAACTGGAAATGAAAGAATGTTGAGAGAAAATGAATGCTTAAAAGACTTGGTAAGTACTGTAGCAGAGCCAACAAGGATGCTCACCCAAGGTGAGAGTTCACAGAAAAGGGATCATTGGGAAGGATCAACTGCATATTCTCAAGGTAAATCAGATGCACTCGCTGCAATAATCAAAAGAAGACAAGTTGTCCTTATCACTTGGTTAAATAGGCTTTGGGGAAAGCATTCACAATTTGTGGATGCCATAAAGGAACACAGAAGGGTGGACAATAGAATTCAGGAGAAAATCGAGGAATTGGAGCAGAAGGACACTCCTAGCAATGAAGAGATTGAGAATGCCAACTGTATCATAGACAGACACAGGGATTTCTATGAAGAGTTGCAAGGAGATATGTAGGGATTGATAGAGGCTGCTGAGAATAGGCTGACCAAGTTATATGATGATGAAGGAAAAATGAAAGAAGCAACTAAATGGAAAAGTGAATGCGAAGCAGTACTCCAAGAGATGTTGAAAGCAGCCACTATGGAGGATGTAACATCGGATGAGGCATGTGAGCAGAAAAAGAAAATGATAATGATGGAGATTGTGATTCGTGATGCAATTGGGGATGTTGATACTCACAAGCGCCAGGACTATACGAAACATATGTCTACAGTCCATTTATGGCTTAACAAGAATTAGCTAGATAGAGAATTTTTTAGAACTTTTATGCTTTAGACTTTTGAAAAGGCATGACCTTTCACAAACTGATGTATAAATATCTGTTGTTGGATGGTTAAAAGAAGGTAGAAGATATAGATTTTAGAAATAGGAAAATTGCTGCAAGTATTTTTCGAATGATATTCAAAGAGACTATGATGCGTGTATAAATTTTGAAGGATCAAATGAATGGAATTTAATGTTGTGGCGCTATTCTGGTATCGATTATTTGTTAGAATTAATTGAAATATTATCAAGTTGTCTCCAAGATTGATGTTTCTTTGTTATTTAAATTGACATATCAAGTATATTCTTAGTTTATCAGTACACATTTTTTGTATTTGTGTGATGTGATTGGTTGGTTCTTTCAAGCAAAGATTAATTCCTTCAAGTCATTCACAGTAATCTAGAAATTATCATTTGGATCATTAAGAAGAGTTTGATAATTACATTCTTGCATGTTTATACAAGTTATAGACTAAATATCATATGCCAAATAATTAGAATCCCTGCCAGATAGAAACCATTCATTTAAAGCTATCATTTGACTCTGTTTTACCCAACAAGGCACCGGTAGCCCCTATTTAGATTACATTGGTTTTAGTCATCTCATTTGAAATCTCTTTTAAAATATTAATTCACAGCTTGATATTGCATATACAATTTATACCAAAGTAGGATCATATCTTTCCATTATTAAATTGCCATTTGTGGATAGATAGATTAAGTAGGAAGTATAAGTTCAAAATCTATCACTCATATAGGTGTACCAGCCTAGGTCTAGTAGAGCCTCAAGAGTAGAGGGCCCATCCATACCGGTTGGCCTTATCAGTTGACCAACAACGTAGTGAGAGGTTGGCAGCCTCTCATGGTTCATTGAAACCAACGTTTTTGAGAACCAACAGGGGATTAGCCCATTCATGCATTGATGAGTCATGTTCAAGCCATCTAAATTCCCTTAAATCTAAAACAACTAGACTAGCTTGGTATATGATTTCTAAGATATTAGTAGAACATGAGGCCCTTAAATATGGTGCTAAAGCAATCCTGGGGTGGTTCTTATCCTACTAATAGTAGTTAGTGGGCCTTAGTTTATACCTACACCTACTTTAACATCTTAGTAATGTTAGCCTTAATTGGAGGTATATAAACACATCTTATTATTACAAAAGAAAATATTTATTTCACATATTTTTAATATGATGGGTTGTTTTAGTAAATGGTGGGTACTATGAACTACTTAATTTTTGCCCTTCAATTTGATTTTATCTTGTCTCAATTTTTTCACACGAGATTAGTTCAAATCTCCTTCAATCTTTTTATTTTGTTCAAGATATTTTTTTTCCTTTTATAATTATGTGTATTAGGTGATGGTCAAGACCTTGCAAACTTCCTTAGCCTCAAGCATGTAATCTCATGGAATAGAGCAAGTAATCTAGGTTTATAATTTTTTTCTCTTTTCCTTTGTCAAATGTTAATGATGTAGCTAATGTAACACTAGATAAGTGAAATGTTCTGAAATAAAAAACAAAAATCATTAGGATTTTAAAGAAAAGTAGTTATAAAGATTTTGTATCTGGGAAAACTACAACCATTTTTTTATAAGTTTTTCCAAGAGAGTAGCTCCCATATATGTTAAAACCAAAATATGAAAAATACATCATCTTTAAAACAAAGTATGGATCATATCTGACATCTTAAAACCTATTAAGAAATGAAGACCAATAGACACCTCAAAGGCCTGTTCCACCTACTAGAATGTTAGAATATCTAGATGATTACCTATGTAAAATTTTAATACCTCCATGTTGTTCCAATTTGAGCCATCTCTAAACAAATGCACACCTTCTACAACAACGAAGCTTGATTTAGCAGATAATGCATCAAAAACTCCTCCAACGAGCCTATTCCACCTACTAGAAGGTTAGATTATCAAGATGATTACCTATGTAAAATTTGAATACCTCCATGGGTATGTACAAGATCATCATGGAAAAAACAGGCCCTTAAGTGGTGATGAAAATTCAGAAAATCAGAGTTAAGCAACTTGATGTAAAAATTTGAATAAGTTATCTATATTATTTCAAAAATATGTAAGAATAGAATATGTAGCAAATTGAATGTAGTTTCTAAACTACTAGGTTTATTTAAAAAAAATCTATTTGGTGAAAATTTGAAATTTCAATGTAGTAGTACTTAAATTTCAGGGAAAAAATAAGTAGGTGTCTGTCTGACCACCCTAACCACAATAAAATGATAATATTTTTTTATAATATTTTAGATATAAGTAGAGGACTCATGTCCCGATGTGATGCATTTTATTTTTTGTAATTTATTTCCAAGTTTAAATAATTAATTATAATTTTTTTATTACAACTTTTAAAAACTATAAAAACTCATATGTTTGACCACCTTAACTTGGTCAAAATTTCATGAAATTCATTTTTTTTTTAATCCTATAGTATGCGAAGCATAGAATGTGATGCATGTTTCAAATTCAAAAAATATGATACCATTTGAAAGCTATAGATTTTTTGAATAAACTTATCAATTAGGACTTTAGTCGTAATTCAAATAGAAAATGAATAATAATTATTTATTAAATTCAAAGTAAAGCATAATTTATATTGGTGGAAAGTTGAGAATTTCCTTTAAAACCCCTTTTCATTTCATCAATTTTGGGTAAAAAAATTCGTCAGCCACATGGACCATCATATCACTTACATATCGCAACTTTTTGGCCCATCATGATCCTAGACATACCCCCATTGTGTTCCAATTCGATCCATCTCTAAACAAACACACACCTTCTACGACAAAGAAGTTTGAATTGGCAAAGAATGCATCAAAAACTCCTCCAACGAGCCATCATTTGGAATTTTATTAAAAGCAGAGATAATGGAAAAAGCATGATCTATCATATTCTTTTTCATGAAAGCATGGGCTTAAAGATTTCCCCAAAGATTATTCCTCATAATCACCACCACATTGGTTAAGAACTCCTCATTTATTGAGTATTATGGAGGTGTTCACTAGTGAATATGTTTAATCCAACCATTTATTTTATAGCATTCACCTTCCCTACATCCTTACTATCGAATAGTCTTTGTATTTGGGTCATTGACTCCTCAAGAACACACTTGTATACATATTCAATGAGCTAAACTACCACCACTTATCTTGATATAAGATGACATTTCCAAAATAGGGCCCAAGATAAAAGAAAGATACTAGCAAAGATCACTAGAATAGATTTTGAATCATCTTATTCTGAAGAGAGATGTCTATCCATCTCCAAAATATTAGAGAGGCATGACCACTCTGTAATGTAGTGTAGGATACTTTGAATTCATTAGTTTGATTGACACCTTGGTTAGCCAAAAAGCCCACAACATGATTGGATTCTCTAAAAACACAACTGTTTTGAATTCAATTTTGTTTGAAACAATGTCATTAATTTGGTGCAATGGATGTGATCCCTCAATTTTTCTCTATAAAATGATACCAAATTTTCTTTCTTTGAACTTATTTATTTTAGAGTCTATGTGAAAGCAATTTTGGTATGATTCTTTGAGGGTTGTATCACCAGTAACACTAAGCTTATGATGTTTATTTTTGATTTTATTTTTCTTTGATTTTTATTAATAAAAAAATATAATCCTTTAGATCTTAATGAAATTGTAGAAAAAGTTATCTTGAAAAAAATATATTATGGTTAAACTTCATTTTTTGTTTTAGAGGTTTGGGTAAAGATTTGAATACTTGTAATAAATATTGTTTTAGTGGAATGTTGTAGATTTTTTAAAAATATATAACTATGTTTTTATTTTATTGAAAATTTGATAAAGATTTAGCATTATTGTAATAAATATAATATTAACTAAAATTTGAAAAAAATAAAATTATAAATTCTATTTTAAGTTTTTCTTCATTCAAAAGAGTAAAATTTGACATATTTGTAAGAAAAATATTATTTTAAAATATTTTTTGGTTCAACATTATATGCTAACTTTAAATGTTAAATACTTCATTACATTAATTGATTTTGATGAGTATAATGACAATATAATGTTACAATAAATATGGTTTTTCTAGTCTATAAAAATCAATTAGAATTTTGTGCAAATTCTTTTGCAAAACCTATAAGGAGAACCAAATTTCATAGCATATAAGATTAGAGTAAAAAAGAAAATATATTTTCACCTTGCCAATGGCAATAGTAATATTCATAACCTCATCAAGTGCACTAGTCCTTTCATGAGTCTTGTGACTCATGCCAACCATCTCAAAAAAATTCCCATTCTATTTTAGATATAAAGTATTGTTATTAAACTAGTGAGCTATAGAAAGATTTTGTTATACCTAGAGTATATGGAGTAGTTAATGTGATGGAACCATATGAATAGTGTAACTATTGTAATATCATGTTTAATAGTCAAAATAAAACTTATATATATGTTTATTGTAATATTTAAAATAAGAATAATGATAAATTTCTATCTTAAAGACAATCCAAAAATAATATATATTGTTGTTCTTCTCTCGTCCAAATAAGAACATGCAAATAAATTGAATTAAATTATAATGAATTATAATGAATGTGCACACATCATTGTCATAATACATTTGAATAAATAAGAGACCAATGATTTAATATGAATAAATGGATAATATTTTAAAAACCAAGTTAACCTTTGAAGTAGATATTATGTCACGCATTAAATGAAAAATAGATTGGAAAATCTAATTTGCATTATGTACTATATCAAGAATAATTATTTATAAAATATAAATGGTTTAAAATATATGTCTTTATGTACACAATAATATATATTTGAAAATTAATTATATTTTCTTATAACTGAATACAATAAAATAGATTATTTAAAAAAAACTTTCACTTAAAACTTAAACAAATAGGTTTTACAAAATCTTTAAATTGTTGAAAATATTGATCCAAACATTAATTATTATTATGACTTTCCAACATTTTGGCATCTTTGTTTAGTGTCGAGTCGTGTTTCCCTTCAAAAAAATTCTAGTCTCACTATTGTGAGACTTGCCTCATGGTTGTTTTAAAATGGTTCAGACCCTTTTTCCATGTTTATCTAATGAAAACTATATAGGGGAGAGGGGCCCATAGTGGAGCGAGGTCCACTAGTGGAGATTAAAGTAGTCCTCAATGGGCCCCATAATGGAGCACCTTAATATCCAATTGCAAAATACTTTTTATCCATAAAGTACACAAACTAAGAAATCATGTGATGCCACATCAGCGCACCTATAAAACATGACTTAGTGCACCACTATCGATCTCACCTTTCGTTTTTAGGTCTTTTTGGATATCTCAACAAAAAGCATGTTGATGTGGCATCATATTTGATGATGTGGCCTTAAAACGAAATATAGAAGGACGTGAGTTGCCAAATAAACTGCCATACAAAATTGGGAATGATTTGAAATGTCCACATAGGGTTTGAGAAACGTGAAGTTAGGGCGCTCCACTATGGGCCCTTCTCCCCTATTACTTGGAAATGACACTCTTGTAAATTATATATCTATGGTTAATAGTGCCATAACAATTTTTAAAATAAGAATCTTACATTTAAATGTATTGCTAATGTGAATACATATAATTTAAAAGAATGTCCAATTTATTTTAAAACAAAACAGTTACTTTCATAATGTGTTTACTGGACAAATATGTATGCTTTAGACAATCAAACAATCTAATTTACATATCTATTTTGAAATATTTATGTTTAATACTAATCCAACAAAATACTGCAAGTGGAGTACAAATACTTTGAAATTCCAAATTCAACAAATCAAAATTGAAGTGAATCTGACTGTTGAATGATAAAGATCTCAGTTGCCAGTTTTTTTGTCCCACTGGCACAGAGTGACTTTACTGTTGATGAAGACTGATATTGACAAGTGCGTGGTGGAGAATGAAAGAAAGGTGGTATGACAGAGTGACAGATTGCATTAAATGATAGCATGAAAAGTGCATTTGAAAAAGGTAAAGCGTGGAAAGCTGAGCAAAGCAGTGAAGGCGTCAATTTTTTAGGCCCGTGATTTTGTAGTTGTTGACAGGTTGTACAAGTACGATTTTTCAGGTGAATGAGTGTGTTCATTGTAATTTTATTTTATTTTTATAATTAGTTATATATCTTTTATTTGTATTATGTTCGAAAAGAGATAATTTTTTTCTATATTTGTATAGAAAAAAAGTTAAAACAAAAACTATCACTTATTGATATCTTTTTGTGTCCATTATTGAAACAATGGTCTTATGTACATAAATTCTAACTATTTTTAATAAAATAGTGTCACATATTAAAAATACATGTGTTAGGTGGGATGGTTGTAACTTTTTCTCATATCAATGTCAAATTATCACACTTTATTTGACAACATGAGAAGGACAACAAACCCTAGCACTAAGAACAGTCTAGAATCTCTTATTTTCATTGTGTGGAGAGTGCAAGGAAAGCGTAGAGCTTTGGCTCTCACAAATGGTTTTTTTGTCCTCTCTTTATTCAATGGTGGATTTCAGAGGGGAAAACAAAGGACCTTTGTTGTAGATGAGGTTGAAGTTGGAAGCTCGCCTGGCTAGGCAACGTTTCTCAGACGATTCAAACAAAGAAGTAGATAAAATAGAAGATACCCATGAGGCAAAATGTTTCCAGGAAAAAATTTCAGAGTGTGAGCCGCCAAGGAAGGAGGATGAAAATAGAAGCAAGAATGGCTATGTAAGCTCCTCATTAGGAATCTAACAATGATGATGGTTTATTGGAGGATGCTCTTGATTCAAGAGGAGAACAAAATAACCAGGAAATCCCAGAAGAGGCAACCCCTACTCCAAATAGAGGAAAAGAAAAGGAGATTTGAGAAGATGCAGTACAAGGTGATACCTTAGAATTCCAGTTACTAGATGGAGTTGTTGATTGCATAGTTGAAAACCAAAACAAAACTGTTATTTTATTTTTCTTAAAAGGAATCCCCTATGAATTAGACTTTTATAAATGGGCTAAACAAAACTGGGAAAATAGGGGATGGGTGATTGAATCCATTAGGGGGTTGGGCAAAGATTATGTATCCTACATGTTTAATTTTGTTGAGCATGCTCAAGCAATTTTACAATATGGCACATGGGTTATTTGTGGAAAATTTTGTTATTTGCAATCCTGAACATTTGATTTTCATCCTAAAGGTCCTTCTCGTTCTCACTATCCCATGTGGTTGGAACTCCCATTTTTGAATCCCGTGTGGTTGGAACTCCCATTTTTGAATTTAGCCTTTAGAAGATTCTTGAAAGATATTGTTGTCCAACTCGGTAAATTCATATGGTGCAAGAAAAGTTATAATAATTTTGCTAGTTTAAGAGTCCACCCAAGGGTATGCGTGGAAATTGATCTGAACAAACCTTTGTCAGAGAATATCAAACTGTAAGGTCCAAGTTTTGAATTGGATCAACTAATAGTCTAGATTTGAACAAGCCAAATGCCTGCTTTTATTGCTAACAAGATGTTCATTTGATACAAGACTATCCTATCAAGAAAACTATGTCTACCTCTTCTCAAGTGCAAGTTTCTCTAGACAAAGTGGTCAATAATCCCAACTTGTAGCAAAAGTCATCCATTAAAAGTTCTTCTTCCCCTACCTTACCATCTAATGCTAATTCTTCTTTGTATGGTCATTCTTCCCCTCTAGAAACCCCCTTAGTGGACAATGCTTCTATAAAGACGTCATTATGACTGATGAATGGAAAACTATTCAAAAAAGAAAGGAACCACCTTCTCCATCTTTCATTTTCCACTCCACTCCCATCAATCCACCCCGTGCTCACTCTCCTAGTCTATTGAAATCCCCTTGCAGATCTAGTTATATTCCCCCTAACTCCAGACAAAGGTCAAGGTCTCCACCCGCTAGTTCAAATGAAAAAGGGAACAATGAACATGTGGTGGTTTCCACTTCTAATCACTTTGGTGTCTTGCCACAAGAGGATGATAACTCTCTTGTTGGATTACCATGAATTCCAAAATATTATCCTGGAATGTGAGAGGGTTTTCCCACCCTCATCGAAAATTTAAAGCCAAAGATACTATAATGAAATGGAAACCTGATGTGTTATTATTACAAGAAGTTAAAATTAGTAATGAATGTTTGGATATGGCTCTTTTCAGCCTTTGGAAGGATGCTCTTTTCATTCATACCTCACATAAGGAAGGTAGTGGTGGAGTTGTGCTTGGATTGTTGCATTGGATATCCAAACATGTCATTGATAAGGGAGAGGACCCGAGTCATCACTGTGTTTGGACCCTTTTATTTATCAACGAACAACCCATGGGATTTTTCTCTATTTATGCTCCTAATAACTCTAAAGAGAGAGTTTTTCTTTGGGATTGGGTGTCTAAAAAGCTTCCTAATGCTGATTGGGTTTTGGGAGGAGATTTTAATATGGTGGAGCATCATGAGGACTACAGTTGGTTTATCCATTTTAAACTTAGTAATGAGGAATTTGATAAATGGATATACTATTAGAATTTGCTTTGAGTTACTGATCCTATTCATAAGAAATTCTCTAATCATGTTGATAATTAGTATACTTGGTCTAATTGTAGACTAGGTAGTGATTGAAAACTGAGTAGATTGGATCATTTTTATGTATCTCATAACATACAGTTGGACAAGTTTACCTCAAATTATTATGTGGAAGTAGATTATTCAACAATGTTATCAGATCATTTTCCTATTTTGTGTTCCTTTTCTCTCTTGAAAATATTGATCCCCCCTCTCAACTCCCCTTCAAACTTAATATATCACATCTTAAAAATTTTGAATGTGTTTCTGCTTTAGTGGGGATTTGGAATTTGATTTCAAAACCTCTTGAAGGGGAATCATGGATTGATTGGTGGCACTCTGCTATATCTAAATGTGCTGAATTTCTTCATGCTGACATGGAGACGTAGATGTAGAGAAAAATCCCATGGGCAGCTTGAGCATTCTACAAAAAAATGATCATTGATCCTCATAATGAAAATATTCAGCACCATATTGTTGCTATTGAAGCTCAATTACGCAAAATGGATCATTACAAAGAGCAAGGAACCAAAATTAGAGTTAAAATTCAATGGATTAAGGATGGGAGTAAGGGTTATAAATATTTCTTTAAGTATATCAATTACAAACACAAAAAAGAGAAGATAGAGGCCATAATGGATGAAAAGTTATATCACATTGATAATGCTAATATTATTAGTGTGTTCTATGATTATTATGAAAAAAATTTCAAGGAGGAGTTCAACTAGATAGATATTCGACAAACCTTGGAAGAGAGTATACATGATTGTATTCCTACTAAGATTGATCCAGGTTATAGAAATTTCTTGGATCATTTTCTCTCATTGGATGAAATTGAACGTGTTGTATTCTCTATGAAATCATATAAAATCCTAGGTGTTGATGGTATTCTAGTTGAATTCTATCAAACTATGTAGGATCATATTAAGGATTATTTTTATTTTTTCTAACTAGAAGCCTTTCAGAGAGGTTCCTTATGTCCTAAGATCAATAAAGGCATAATCAAACCTATTTCTAAGGAGAAGAATGAGGACACCATTGTTGGTCGGTGACCTATTACCTTATTAAATACTTCATATAAAATCATTTTCAAAGCTTTAGTGATCAAAATTAAACCTATTGTGTAGATGGTTGTGAGACTTGAGCAAACAGGTTTTTTAAAAGGAAGATGTATGCTTGATAATTTAGTATTGGCTTGGGAGACTGTGGAATGGGCTCAACAATTAGGTCAAATTGCTTTGATGGTCAAGTTAGATTTTGATAAAGCTTATGATAGAGTTCATTGGATTTGTATTCTTAAAATGTTGCAATGGTTGGGTTTTGGTCACAAAATTCGTAAACATGTGCATTTGTTATTTCAAGGTGTTAATTCCCACCTTATTATTAATAGGACCATATCAAATTCCTTTGAGTTGCAACATTCTATAAGGTAGGGTTGTCCCTTGTCCTCATATTTTATATGTTCTTGCAGCTGATGCCTTCGGTTATCTTCTTAAAAAATCCTACCACATGAAACTTATCAAAGGTATTTCCATCCATCAGAATAAGGTGGTGATTAATTCTCATTTTGTTAATGACAGTATGCTTTTCTTGCATAACTCTGAAGAGGAGCTGAATAATACTATGGGCATTTTAGAACTATATTGTAATGCTTTTGGTTCACTTCTAGCTCACAAAAAAATCAAATTTCTAAAGACTTGACATGATCCTATTCCACATTGGATACTAAAGGAATGAAGGAAAATCAAACATGGAGAGATAACTAGATAGAATTCCTTTTGGTTTGGGAGTTTCTATGTCTCAAATGTGGGCTTGGTTTTTAAATAGACTTAAGAATAAGCTATTTAATTTTGGCAATAAATTATTGTCCTTAGCTAGCAAGATTCAAGTTTCCAATAATATTCTCATTGCGACTCATGTGTATTTCTCCTCTTTTTGGATGTTATCAAAGCAAGGTTATGAAGAATTGAATTGAATAATTTGTAAGTTTCTATGGTCCAAACGGGATGTTAATGTTGGGTTCATTTTTGCTTCATGGTCTCTTTGCATTCAACCAAAACATAAAGGTGGTCAGGGGCTTATAGATCCCAAAAATCAAGGGACTTGCCTTGTTGCAAAATGGATTATTTGAGTTGCAAGTGGAGATGAACCTTAGAAAATATTAGCTTGCATGGATTGCAATAATATCCTAGCTAGATTTTTTTTTATAACTAGCTTCTGAATGTGTGGGGTAAGAAACTCAAGATATGTTTTTCTTTCTATAGGATGATTCATAAGGTTTTGTTTGTAATATTTAAAAAAAAAAATAGCATGCAAACAAGGGTTCTTGAGAAAGATTACTAGAACATTGGGAAAACTTTTTTAAATCCATCCCTTGGTCACCAGATTCATCTCATGAAGAATTGCTTCTCTATTCCAAGATGGCTAAATATAAAAAATATTCCCCCCAAGTATGGGATTTTCTTCCCCATCTATTAAAACCATTGGGAAAGGTTCTACGGGTAGAAGAAACACATTCTTTTGCTCCACATATGGATGCTCGTGTATTAATAACATTCAATATTGGAGCTTGAATTCTAGACATTCTTGAATTTTATTTAGAGAAAAAATATTTAAATGTGAGATAGAAGCTCTCAAAGGGATAATTTTCAAAAAGAATTCCATTCAAGGGCAACCTTTGTGGGAGAGAAAACAAATAGAAATTTTGAGGAAGCATCCTCGAACTTGAATGAAAAAGGAAATATCAATAACAACGATGGGCATAATATTGTTGAAACTACACAAGGAGATGGAATAGCCAACCTAGGAGGGGAGACTCTAAACCCTTCTAAAAATATTATAAACCCACAAAAAAATGGTTCAAAATGGTACTAGTGAAGGGGGATGGGAGGTAATGGACCAACCCCTAACTTGAGCCCTATTTTGAATACATAGATAAGAGAGAATATAGAAGTTTTCAATATCACCTCAGGAGAATTAATACCAACTAACAACAAAAAGAATTGTCAAGAATTAGTATTGGATAAGATGAAAGATAAAATTAGGAAAAAAAGAAAAGAAGGGAGAAGTATACCCCTAAAATCTCTAAATATTAGGGACTCCCATGACCTGAAAGGTTTAACCCTGGACAAGAACCAATTAAATGAAAATAGAAATGTGAATTTCATTAATCCTCTCTTCCAAGAAATAGGGGTTATCCCAAACCCTAAGTATAAAAATTTTAATAAAGAGGAAGAAGACATGAAGAGGAAAAATGTGAGTAGAAGTGATAGTGATCAGAAGCCCATAAAAAAGGAAAGGGTGACAATTTTCCCACATGTTTTGATAGACTTTATAAGGGTAAAAAAAATCCAAACCCCCATAATAAATTACCATAAATTGTCTAAGCTAGAATTTGAGAGAACTTGAATCCTTAGACAAGAAATATGTGTTGAGAGCCTCGTGTAATGAAAATAAAAACTTAGAAGTTGTCTAATGTTGTAGGAAGTTAAAGAAATTGGGTTTCAACTAGAGAATAATTTAAAATTTATATGAAACAATGCATGTTCCTTTCATACAAATCATGATAAAGGGAAGGGGGGAAATGAAATCCTTCTAAACTATAAATGGAGTCAATATATTGTTAGTGTTGGGGATACGGATTCGGTTTTGTCATCATAGATCAACATCTAAGATAGCAATGCCTCAGTGATTTTCATTTTTATCACTTCAAAGACACAAACAACTATGCCATAAAGCAGAAGCAGGAACAGTTGATCCCCCATTGATCCTCTAAGGAAAGTAAATACTTAAACTTATAACAGATTCAACACAAGCATAGATTCAAGAAACTGAATCAGACAACCATGAAAGACAAAACAATGAACACACAGATATACATGGGGAAAACCTTTTCAGGTAAAAAATTCCACCTCCAAAACATTTAGCTCACTTGTATTATTCAGTAACTAAAACGGTTGCAATACAAACACAGGGCTATGCTCTTTAGGATATTACATCTTGTTCATCTGGAGAAAGAATACATGCAACACAAAATAGAATCTTCACATAGTTACAATGTCCTCATGACATACTGTGTAGATTCCCTTCAGCTCCTTACAAAAGATTGTCACAGCCAGCCTCATGGCCAGCCCAGCCCCTTGGCCTATCAGGTTCACATCTTAACAGATCCAAGAGTCTAAGTGTTCACGGTTGAACCACTCGAACACTCTCAGCCTCTCTCTGTTATCACTCATTCTCTGTATCGATCTGCACACAAGAATACATGTACCATGTGCTTACCTGTTCAACCAATCCCTACCAGCAACGATCATCAGGATAATAAATTATCCACCTGCAAGCCTTCCATTTTTGATAACGTGCACCGCTTAATCCGCAAGCATTGAGCCGCACAACATTAAATCGGTCTCAGACATGTCCATCAACCTTACTATAATAATGCAACTCAATCGCACATCAGAAAATAAAGCTTTGGCCAATGGGATCTCAAAGAATTTTCCACGTGTTGTCATTTCATTCGTCTATCACTGCACTAATAGTCAGTCAAACTAGTCCAACTTGGTCAACTGAGTTTCGAGCTCAAAAACCTTCTATCGTGCTACTGCACAGTCCATACGACCCAACTGCAATATAGCGGTGAGCTCACTCAAGCTCACCCTACCTTCTACCTTGCTACCGCTGCTCTGATTGTCTCACCTCGTGGTATGGCGGTAAGCCATCTAGGCTCGCACCCTGAATCCACCACACTACCGCACCCCTATCCAAGTCGCCTCGCGGAATGGTGGTGAGCTCGCCCGAGCTCACCCTTAGCCATCCCGCGCTACCGCCGAGCTCATTTGGCCACCCTGCAGAATGGCAGTAATAGCCTGCATTGACCACCATCTCCATCGCGCTATCGCTGACCTTCCAAAGCCATCCTGCAGTGTGGCGGTAACCGCCAGGCCAACCGTTGACGGTCTCACCGCACTACCGCTGACCTTCCAAATCCATCCTGTGGTGTGGTGGTAACTGCCAGGTCGATCGCAAGCGGTCTCACCGTGAACACTCGGTGAGAGGAACCACTGCCTGCGGTATGGTGGTAACCGCCAAGTCCACCGCTAGTGGTCTCACCGCGGACACAGTGTTGAGAGGGACCAGTGCCAGCAGTAAGGCGATAACCATCGAGCCAAGCCATTGGCGGCCTTACTGCGCCACCACAATGAGAGAACTCACTACGCGCGGTAAGGCGGTAACTGCCAGTGCAGGTTGCAGGTGGCCTTACCGTGCCACCACGGTGAGTGAACTCACCACACGCGGTAAGGCGGTAATAACCATACAGACACCGCCAAGACCAAGCTAGACCACCGCAGTAAAGGCCAGAACATGAAAGAAAATGCCAAGTCCAAAGGGAACAAGCTAGAACGTTGAGGCATAATTTCCCAACAGTTAGTTCTAGGTGCTCTCCTTGTAATAGATGCTTATGAAAAATTATTGATAATAAAGAATGCAAATTTGTTCTATGCTCCATTTATGCCCCTAATGATTAAGGAAAGGATTGAGGTCTGTAAATGCTTGTCCTCTAACCTTCCTAAAGTGCCTTGGATTATTGAAGGTGACTTCAACATGGTTGAGAATAAAGAAGATGAGAAAGGAGGATCAAAATGGCCCTGGAAAGGAAATGAACAATTTTGTTGGCTCAAAATGAAGAAACCCTTAAGCTTTTTTATTGCTTGTAAGGAAAAAAGAATGAAAGTAAAAGTATTTGGCTTACCTAGTGTAACAACTAAATGAGAAGCAATATAATCTATTGTATAGGCTTGATAGGTTTTATGCAAATGATGAAACTTTCTGCTTTGAGTAAAATGAGACCTACAATAGTGTTAGGGTTGAACCAAAATCCATGTCAGATCACTACCCAATTGAGGTTAAAGTTATGGTTAAAAGAAGTTCAAGTGGAAATAATATCAAGAAAAGTTGTTTGTTTAAACTAAACATTGAGCTTTTAAAAGATGAATATTGTTTAACTTGTGTTGCCACTCTTAGATATATAAATAAAAATATGTTTCCCTCATCCTCTGAAAAGGATTACTAGAATAAACTAATCGGTGGTATAAAAAATCTCCTTCAGATAGTAAGGAAAAATAAACCATTAAAAATAGAAGGTGGGAAGGTGCACTCCAAGATGAATTGTTGGTCAAGTGGAAGGAGAAATTCAAAATGGGGTTGATTATGATGAAATAATTCTCCATTTAAATTTTAAAACACAAACTAAGGTGCTTTCAAGTAAAAAGGGCACAAGGAGAAAAGATTAGAGCTAGAGACAATTAGGTTAAAGATGGGGACAAAGGATCTAAATTCTTTTTCAATCTTCTAAGAAAAACATGGCTCTTGAAAACATTGGTCCAATCAATGAAAATGGAAAATGATTACATGATACAAGAGAAATTGTTAAGGTATTTCAAGATTTTTATGGGAAGTTATTTATGGCTGGTGATAAATCAAATGCTTGTGATCAAGCCTAGAAATTATGTAAAATAATTGTGCCAAATAAAATAACATATGACATGGTACATGGATATTGATCTTGATAAGGATTTAACTAAGGAAGAGTTGCAAAAGACTATATTATCTTTCCAAAAGGGTAAATATCCTTGGGGGAAACATCAATAGAGGAATCATAAAGTTGTTGCCAAAATCAAGGGACAATAGTAATATAAGGAACTGGAGGGCCATAACTCTGTTGAATATGTCTTATAAAATATTAGCTAAATTTCTTGCTAGAAGGTTAAATGGCATCCTTCCAGTGATCATAAATGAAACACAAATTAGTTTTATCAAAAATAGGTATATTCTTGAAAATATGATTATAAGCTTGGAAGTAATGGATTGGGCTAATAGGAGTGGACAAAAAACTAGAATGTAACTAACTAACCTTCCACACACTACAACACCTAAATCCACCCTTGTAGAGGAAAAAATATAAACAACTCAGATTGAAGATATATATGAGCAATATAAGCACACCCTTAGATCTGCAAGACTAAAAACCAAACTGCAAAGAAATGTAGAGAAAAACCATTTCTCCTAGACAACATTTCTTTCACAGTTCATACACAAGTGAACACAACTTTCTTTGAGCAACGATATAGAACTAGAGACTTTGTATATAACACCTCTGAACACCTCTGATCAACATATCTGAACCACACATACCAATATTCAACCATGAAGAAATGTAGAGAAAAACACTAAAAACCACTCTATCACATTGAACACTCTTCACCACACTGTTTCCTCTTTTATTCAAATTTTCTCAAAAGCACTTGGAAACCAAGCACCACAAACTCAAACTCATCACCTAGAACACTTATAAATCATCTCAACCACATAAGAGGTTGAACATCACCAACACATGATCATCAAAGCAACACTAGAGGTTGAAATTAGCGATACTACTAATGACAACATAATGCAACCAATCAAAGAATCTCCATAGACTCCCAAAAATATCCCCATAGACCTATTGACATCAATGTAACAACAAATATTTGTTGACATATTGATAGCACAAACTTACAACATACCCAATATATCATTCAACTTTAACTGAGGCTTAAAAGTAATAGTATTAGAATTATTGGCCACAATGTGATGAGTACTAGAGGCTAAATTTATTTTCCATCACTAATCTTTCGAAAATTACTTACCCTTTGACAATTTGAAGGATAGGAATTAAGGAATATGAGGCATAAGGGAAGACCCATATTGTAGTAAATTATAATCCAATAATTTGAAAGATTCAACATTTCTATGGAAGCACACAAATCTATAAATAAATCATAAATATTGAGATGTACACTATAATTAATCGATGACAACAATCCTTTCATAAAAATATTTCTCAATTCATTATTAGGAAGGTGGTGCTTCATTTTAGCATACAAATATTGAAATATAATCACATAATCATTAATCCTCTCACTAAAACCTTGGGCACAATAAAATAGATTGAAAATTATAGTTCATATTCACATGAAAGTGCCTAAGAAATGATTTGTCAAATTTAGAAAAAGAATGAATGGATCCGCAAGGTAAAGAATAAAACCACTAAATAGTATAATCTTTAAATGTTTTTGGAAATTCATTAGCCAATAACTTATTTTCATACACAAAATCAAAACATGTAGCTTAGAAATATTGTCCATGTATTAGGGTCACCATTTGCTTTATATATCTTAAACTAGGGTGCCATAGAAATTACTCGAAATGGATGTGTCATTATCTCAAAAGTGAGAGGAGTGTGTTATGCTAGAATATCATTATCTCTCGAGGCATGGCATAAACTTTATATTCTACTCTATCAAGATTTTGTAAGAGTGCGTTAAGGCTGGTGGTGGGAATATGGTAAATAATGGAATGGCTATAAAGAGGATTAGTAATGAAAGATATTGATATGGAAAAATGACACTAGTGGAATAAGAAGGGATGTCACTAATAGGAAAATTATAAAGAGATAACACTAAAAAGTGTAGCACTAGTAATATAATATGAAGGTTGACACTAGTTCTAGGTGAATGTAGGAATATGGTAGGATGTTAAATGGATGGAAATTATTCATGGAAATAAAATAAGTAACATGGGAAGTGGGTATCACAGTAGTAGGGATAACATGAGAGAAAACAAAGATGAAAGGAGTAAAGGAACAAGGTTTATAATTCAAGTGGGATCAAGGTGGGAGGTAGGAACAATAAGGGGCTCCACCTCAAAGATAAAATATGGTGGATCAATGAAAGGAGATGGTAGGATGGGAGGGTGGAAAGATGCACCATGCAAGATGAATAATCTCTAAAATACATGGTGCATTTGTTAGAGTAATTGGACATTTACTTTATTAATTAAACAATATTTGTTTAATTACGTAAAGTTTCCTTTTAACTCTTTTTCACTTAAGCTAACATTAGGTGCATAATAATTAATTACTTTATTAATTATTATTGTGCAAGCCTAGGGTTTTCCTTTTTAGGGTTTTCATCTATATGTAGTTGAAAACTATCTTTTGTATCATTATTCATTTTACATTTTCAGGTGAATACATTGCTCCACATTCTTGAGCATTTCTTTTGTTGCTTCTCTTTGTTTCTCCTTGTAACAGGTTATTTGCTTGCAAAGATCTTTTGGACTTCTGTGGTGTTGTATCTTCTCAACTCCAACATGGTATCAGAGCTTCAGATTTGCAGCTGCTTGTTCTTGTTTTGAGATTTTGCATTGGAAGCAAATCTAGGGTTCTAAAGTTTTTTTTGGGTGGATTCAGCATACTCCATTTTTTGGGTTCACTTTGGGCTCAAATGGACAGTTCCATTGGATTTGTAGCACCCAAAAACCCCTAAATCGACTGTCAAATAGTCGATTTTGGTTACAGTCAATTTGGAAGGCAAAAGTTTTTTTTGCCCTAGGGCCGTACGGAGCAAAAATCGCAAAAAAATCAAAAAAATAAATAAAAAACCAAAGGTTTTGTTATTTTTTTTTGCGCGGCTAGTTTACAAGTTTTCCGCCGCCTGACGACCACCACCGCGCCGCCATCGCACCGCCCGCCATGCTCCGTCATGCTCCGTCCACCGTCACTGGCCCCGTCGTGCTCTGGCCCGCGCTCCGCCCGACTCCCCGTGCTCCGGCCCGCGCTCCACCCTGCTCCCTGTGCTCCACCGAGCCGACTTCGCTCGGCCCCGACCCTGACGAGCTCGCCTCTGCTAGCCCTCGCAGGCCTCTAAACCCCCGCCGGTTGGTCATATGGCGAGCAAGGGCTCCACCCATCTCAGCCCCCTGGTTCGCCCACGCGACTAGGGGCTCTCTTTTTAAAGCTCCAGGGTGCTAGAGGAGTGAAATAGGGCAATTTTTTTTGCTCTCACAAAAATGGGCATAACTTGGGCATCCTAGTTCCGTTTTTCGAACAGGAAGATGCGTTGGAAAGCTGAGAATAACACCAATCTGATTGTATAGAAATAATTTTAATTTTTTACCAGTCTAGATATTTTTTTACCAGTCAAAGTGTGGTCTTCTTTCTTCACTTCTGGGGTCATAGAAGATGCAAACGGACTTCATTTTTCAAACTTGAATAGGTGTTGGAAAGCTCTCAACATGCTCTATTCAGTGATGTGATCTATTTTATCAGAATTTTCACCAGGTACATGAGAATTTGTCTTGAAGTATTTTTTGCTTATGCATTGCTTCCTTCTTCTCAGTTTGTACTAGGGTTTGGGTTTATCTTTTGTGGGGAGTGTTTTTTCTCTTGCTTTCTGTCATTTATCTCAGAAAACCAGAACACCAAAACTCTCAAAAATACAAACCCTTCTGCATCTTCTGTCTATTCTGAAAGATCACATAATAATTAAAAAAAAATACAAGCAGGTACAGGTGCAGGGTTTCATGGCAGACTCTTCAGTTGAGCTACTCACATCACATAACTATCACACTTGGAAGTCTCGTATGATGAGGCTACTCAGGTCCCGAGGTTTATGGTCTTGTTTAGATGAGGTCCAGTCTCAGTTGCAGCGTCCTTTTGAGATTATGCAGCACAGGAACAAGATGGATGAGGCTATGGGTTTGTTATGCATGCATGTTTCAGACAGTCTTTTGTTTCACCTTGATGCTTTGCTCACTCCTCGAGCCATGTGGCTGAAGTTTGAGACACTTTTTGGGGCCGTTAATGAGTTCCGTGCATTACAGATTGAGGCAGAGCTGACTTCATTGTTACTTGATTCATTTCCCACTATTGAGGATTTTTTGAACAAGTTCAAAACTATCTGTACTATTTTACAGGGTTGTGGAAAGAACAAGACAGACACAGAGTGCATTTACTTGATTCTTTCAAAGCTTCGTGGTCCATTTCAGATATTTGCTTCCTCCTTCTACTCCACCATGGATGGTTTGGGTGCCAGTTTTACCATGCCTTCCTTTGATTTATTTTGTGAGCAATTGTCTTGGGAACAGTCTCACCTTTCTCAGATGGATATGCTCTCAGGTTCAAAGAGCAAAGCATTGGTTGCTCAGTCACCGAAGGGGAAACAGAAGCAGAAATCGAGGCCCGAGAAAGATTTTGCAGGTAGTGAGCATTCCTCCAAATCGCCTCCTAAGTCTGATTCTAAACCACCATTTAATCCAAAACGTGGGAAACCTTCGAAGTCTGGTGAGTCTTCCTCCAAGACTAAGGAGAAATCAGGAGACACTTGCAGTTTCTGTGGCAAGCAAGGTCATCCAGTTTCTAGGTGTTGGAAACGATTAGAGGCTTTAGAGGAGGCCATGCAGCAGCAACACATCTCCTCACCTCAGTCTTCTTCTTCTTCCACCACAGGGAAGGGTCATGCTCTCACTGCACGAGCATCGACCAATGGGTCCACTTGGATTTTAGACTCTGGTGCTTCTCACCATATGACTCACACTCAGTAGTTGGTCACTTCTCTTGCCTCTTGTGGTACTTCATAGATTGCAGTGGGTGACTCTTCACAGCTTTCCGTCTTGGGTTCAGGTTCTGTCTCTTTGGATGGGGGCACTCTACAGGATGTTTTGGTTGTTCTTGAAATTTCAATGAACCTCTTGTCCATTTATCAGATTTGCCACACTGGCTCTGGTAAGACAGTTGAGTTCTCACCACATGATGTGGTTATTCGGGACCTCCATGATTTTGATTTGGTTGTGGCTACTGGTAGTGTTGATACTGCATCTCGTCTTTACAGATTTGATGGATTTGAGCCTTCTGAGGGTACAGGTTCATCTCTTATCGCGCATGCAGATTCAGTGAGTCAGCTTTGGCATGAGCATTTGGGCCATGTCAACTACCGATATCTTCAACAGATGAGTACACAGTCACTTGTTCTTGGTCTTCCATGGATTTCCTGCACTGACGGTGTTTGTCATGGTTGTGTGCTTAGAAAGCATCACAGGGATCCCTTTCCGAAGGGAAGTACCACTCGTGCCTTGGCACCCTTGGAGTTGATTCATAGTGACCTCATGTCATTTCCCACTCCTTCTTTTTCAGGGGCCAAGTATGTACTCACATTCATTGATGACTTCTCCAGACGCACATGGTTGTACTTTCTTAAGTACAAGTCTGATGTCTTTGATTCCTTTCGTGTCTTCAAGACATTTGTAGAGAAGAAGTTTGGTCTTTCTATCCGACGGATACGTACAGATAATGGGGGGGAGTATGTGAATCAGGCTTTCAGAGATTTTTGCACTGAGCATGGTTTACAACATCAGTTTTCTGTTCCCTACACCCCTCAGCAAAATGGTATCGCTAAGCGAAAGAACAGAACTTTACAGGAGATGGCTAATTGTATGATTCAGTCCAGGTCCATGGATTCGTCTTTTTGGGCTGAGGCAGTCAATTGTGCCAACTATATTCAGAATCAGATGCCTCACAAGGCAATTCGACATATGACTCCTGAGGAGGCTTGGTCTCATGACAAGCCTGATATTTCATCATTTCGAGTATTTGGTAGTGAGGCATGGGCTTTTATTCTTGATGCTCAGAGGAGAGCTATGGAGCGGAAGAGTCGACCCCTCATTTTTGTCGGCTACTGTGAGGATGTTAAGGCATATAGGTTGTTTGATCCTAATTCCAGAGAGGTCTTGTTTCAACGGGATGTTCAGTTTGATGAGCGCCTTCCTCTAGTTGATACCCTGTCTCTAGTGTCCACTTCACTACCTACTCCACCCACTACAGCTCTTCAGGATTATTTTAAGGATTCTAATGAGGATATTGATGATCCCCCATCTCCACCTCCACTTGCTCCACCTCAGAGGCCCAAATGGGCTCGCTTTACTATTGAGGTAGCAAGATCTATGGCCGGTGATCCTTCAGACACTCGTCGCACTCGTTCTCATACTACGGGTTCTAGTCTTTTGACTCATCCTCTTTCAGAGGATCCTCAGATATTTTCAGAGGCGACAGGTCACCCTAAGTGGGATAGTGCCATGGAGGAAGAGTATTCTTCTTTGATGAGGAATAATACATGGGATCTCTATCCTCTTCCTAAGGGCAGAAAGATGGTTCGGTGCCGATGGTTGTATCGCACCAAGTATGCTACTCAT
Organism: Sequoiadendron giganteum; assembly: GCA_007115665.2. Taxonomy (NCBI): domain Eukaryota; kingdom Viridiplantae; phylum Streptophyta; class Pinopsida; order Cupressales; family Cupressaceae; genus Sequoiadendron; species Sequoiadendron giganteum. The sequence goes on along the minus strand of CM021104.1, from coordinate 278,019,428 downwards.
GGTTCTATTGATAAATACAAAGCACGTCTTGTTGCAAAGGGTTTCTCACAAGTTGAGGGTATTGATTACTCTGAGACATTTGCCCCTATCGCCAAGATGAATTATATTCGCTTTGTATTATCACTTGCAGCTTCTAGAGGATGGCTCATTTTTCAGATGGATGTGAAGTGTGCCTTCTTACATGGTGACCTACAGGAGGAGATCTATATGGAGCAGCCTCAGGGATTTGTTCATGATTCTTCTTTGGTTTGCAGACTTCAGCATTCATTATATGGTCTCAAACAAGCCCCTCGGGTTTGGTATGAGAAGATGGACTCTTTTTTGCTCTCCACTGGTTTCACTCGTTGTCATTCTGATCACACGGTCTATATTCAGCATCTTGAGGGTGAGATCCTGATTCTTGTGCTATATGTTGATGATCTTCTCATCACAGGTAGCTCATCCTCTATGATTCAAAATTCTTAGCTAGCCTTGATGGAGCAGTTTGAGATGATAGATCTTGGCCTTCTGCACTATTTCCTTGGTCTTCAGGTGATTCAGTCTTCAGAGGGGATCTCCATTTACCAGCAGAAGTATTCTTTTGATATGCTTCAGCGCTTTGGCATGCTTGATTGCAAGCTTGCCCCCACACCTTTTCAGTCAGGGGTTGTTTTGACTACTACTTGCCCCACCCCTTCAGTAGATGCTACACTTTACAGGTAGTTGGTTGGCAGTTTGTTGTACCTGACTCACACTCGTCCTGATCTTTCCTTTGCGGTTGGTCTTGTCTCTCGATTCTCACATGATCCTCATGAGAGTCATTGGCAAGCTACCAAGCGTATTTTGAGGTACATTCAGGGCACCACTTCATATGGCATTCACTACACATTAGGGGATCCTCACATTGTTGGCTACACTGACTCAGATTGGGCTGGTGATGTCAATGATCGGAAGTCTACTTCTGGCTTTGTTTTTTGTCTTGGCTCTGGTCCTATCACATGGTCGTGCAAGAAGCAGACTACTCATGCATTATCATCTACAGAGGTTGAGTACCGAGCTGTTGTGCTCACTAGTCAGGAGATTTTATGGCTTCGTCAATTGATGACTGAGTTTGGTTTTCCTCCTGATAGTCCCACTATTCTTTGGTGTGACAATCAGAGTGCTATACACATTTCGCGCAACCCGGTGGAGCATCAGCGGACGAAGCACATTGAGCTTCATATGCATTTCATTAGACAGTTGATTCAAGATGGTTCTCTCATCTTGGAGTATGTTCCCACTGCCGAGCAGGTTGCAGACATCTTCACGAAACCTTTTGCATCTCCGCGCTATCTTCAGTTGCGCTCTATGCTTGGGGTGAAGGAAGTTGTCCTTGGGGGGTCTTTATGAGGCCTTCCTTCCTTCATGTTTCTTTCAGCATGTTGTTCTATCTCTTTTTGGAGAGGAGTTTTTCCCACTAGGTTTTCTCCTTTTCTCCGTTTCATAGAGATTTCATTGTACTTGGGTACCTGATCTGGCCTTGTTGTTGGGACCCATTGCTTTTGCTTTCAGTAGCTTCTTCTAGGTTTTAGCTTCTCCCTATGTCTATCTTAAGGGGGGGTGTTAGAGTAATTGGACATTTACTTTATTAATTAAACAATATTTGTTTAATTACGTAAAGTTCCCTTTTACCTCTTTTTCACTTAAGCTAACATTAGGTGCATAATAATTAATTACTTTATTAATTATTATTGTGCAAGCCTAGGGTTTTCCTTTTTAGGGTTTTCATCTATATGTAGTTGAAAACTATCTTTTATATCATTATTCATTTTACATTTTTAGGTGAATACATTGCTCCACATTCTTGAGCACTTCTTTTGTTGCTTCTCTTTGTTTCTCCTTGTAACAGGTTATTTGCTTGCAAAGATCTTTTGGACTTCTGTGGTGTTGTATCTTCTCAACTCCAACAGCATTGACTAATAAATTATGAAAAGCCTCAACCAATTGTGTAGAGGAAGTAGTACTAGCAAGTTCTCACTCTCTCTCGAGTAATTATGTAGTGAGATAAATATATTTCTTATTTATATATGCCTCGTGATCAAAATTAGTTCCTTGTTTTGAGTATTATTCATAAAATCATTAAGGATTTCATGACTAGCTGGATGGAAAGCCATAGTAGGATTGAGATGTAGATTTTTTCTCAAAAGGAAATCAAGATTATCGGTAATCCCACAATACTGGGTCCCAAACTTGAGACATGAAAATTTTGGAAGGGAGTGGATTTTTTTTAACTACCTTCATTCAAAGTTTTTTTTTTGAACAAAGGTACCTTTGTTCAAAGGTATGTCAAAAAGTACCTTCATTCAAAGGTGGACCTTCATTCAAAGGTAATTTACAAAAATGGAAAAAAAGGGACCTTCAAATGAAGGTCCCTTTTCATTCCTTTGCTGGAAATTTCTAGAAAAGGAATGAAAAGGGACCTTCATTCAAAGGTCCATTTTTTCTATTTTTGGAAATTACCTTCATTCGAAGGTATTTTTACACTTTTTTTGGTGGGAACAAAATACCTCCGAACGAAGGTCCTTGAATACCTTTGAATGAAGGGCCTTAGCAAGACACTTTTGGTGTCTACTTCAAAATTTCCTTAAAAATTCTAGTTTCAAACCTCAGGTTAGAACTTCAAATGTAATTAACTTGACAAGATAATTTGCAAGATCATAGTCCTCAAAATGAAATTTCCAACAAACATAATTTTAATATATTTTTATTTTATTATCTATCTAATTTTTAATTTTTACTGAACATAGGTTTTTCACCAAACATCAAGTTCTTCATTCTACATAGATGGAAAAATAGTAAAATATTAAAAAAAATTATAGAAAATATATGTGCATTAGGTATTGATGTCCTTGTTTCACCAAAAAAATTGGTATATATAGAAAAAGTTACGCTTGATGACACACACCTATGTCCAAACTATATTACCCCGACTTAAAAAATTAATTAAAAAAATATCTAATAAAAAATTATAAAAAATATCCATGCACTAGATATTGATGTTACAAATCTATATTTGTGTTATCGGATTTTCACTATAGCTCTATCAGGTCGAGCTTGTTGTTTTAAGTTGAAAAAAAGAAGTTACATTTTATCTTCTCCTATATTAGATTCAATTGCTTAAGTGAAAGAATTCAATAAAAATATTGCATTTTACAAATTACTACATTTACACAGATGCATGTAACATAGGAAAGATTCATACAAGTCTTTTATGAACAAGAAGTATCTTTATTGAATTTAAAATTGTACATTGTCTCACATAAGCCGTGAGACTGACTTTTTCTTATTCAATGCAAATTAAGAAAAAAACATATACATGAATAAGTAAACAAAAGAATGTGCATATAAGGAGGGAAACCAATCATTTCCTGAGAATGACTAGTTTAGGGTGTGTCTTCTTGTCCTGTTGTTGCCCCGAGTTGCTTATGTCCTTCCTAGCTCCATATTTCTCCTAGTTCCTACATCTGGCAATAGCAATGATGTTAGAGCAGTGCTCTAAGCAATGAAATATCTCAAACCTTACATGAACAAACACCTATGCATATATAAACTGATCTCCAAATTGCATTAAATAAGAAATGCATACTTTAGGTGTCTAGGAAAGCCATCAAGTCATCAAACACATCCAAAATATGCATTTATTTTTCTAATTTGTTTGCTTCATGTGCAAATATAGGGAAAGTTTGTTGTTGTTTTGAGTTGTTAGTTTTCGGCATGTGGGTTAAATGTGGCTCCCACAAGGGTTGAGCTTAGCATGCTGCACTCATGTGTTTTGAGGGGTGAAGTGTTATCAATCTAAATGCCTTATTGATTCATTTTTGTACATCCTGATAAGTCGTCAAAGTATAAAAAAATTTATCAATATCAAAGGAATATCCACCTCTTAAGTCAAGTTATTTCAAATATCATAACAACATCACGAAAGTGGTGAATATGCCTTCGCTAAGGTCATTCATCTTTATTCCTTGAAGACAAGAAAAAATATATCAAAAATGAGTCTATATCAAACAATTAAGGTCATATGACATCATTTGAGTTATGAACATAGTGAGCATTGAAAGCATTCCATAATGTCTTACAGGTTGCACAACAGATCATAGATCACATTATATGCTTTTTGAAAAAAATTAATCATAATGATACAAAGAAATACAAAGGCAATATATTTGTATCAATCATCAAATACAAACGACAGTTTGCACAGAGCACAATAGGACAGTCATCTGTGTCAAAGATAGGCCAGGGGTCTCTGTGAAGCCATCTAATGAAGGACAACCTAGAAAAATAGCTTGGACAGTGAGAGAGCCTCGTTTGAATACCTTGAGAAGAATAAAGAGGGCAACAATGGATAGAGTATACTTATCACAGAGAGAAAAGGCAAAGTTTTTGATGCGACAACCCCCTTTTATTTAGTGTTGAAGGATAGTGACCAACTTTTGAACATATAGAGATCAAGGGAAGTCTTCAACAGTTAAGAAAAAACAACAAAGAAAATGGAGACTATGAGTAAACTCTATGAATCTTTATAACTATTGTATACTGGTTATAGACTAGTTCTTCATTTGAAGAAGGTCATGATTAATGATGAGGTAGCACACATATCATTATTGATCAAAACACAATCATATCAAGTGCAAGGAAGAGTGATAGGAAAAGATGCAAGTGGAACATGTGTTTTGTCTGATATTTTTCATTATGGCAAAAATGAAAAACTCAAGGTTCATATTCAACTACAGAAGCTCAAGAAGATATATGGCTATAGGAGATACTAATAGCATACATCTTGGCCTTTCTATTTCCTTTTCAAAGTGTAGAATTATAAATTAAAGACAAGTGCAGACATAGAGAGTATTCCCAAATAAAACTCATATATAAAAAGGAAAATGGAATGATAAAATAAAGCTCGTTTTGCTTGTGTCATCTAGGGTTCCATTTTGAAAATGACTATAAAATTGTGTGTTTCCAATCACGGCTAGAACAAGGTGATTTCATTTAAGATTTCTAGCTACAGGTGCACAAAATGAAAGATTGCCAGTCAAAGTCATAGGCCAATATAAAAATAAATACAGATGTGAGCTCCTATGATAGAGTAAAATGATCAGAGGATATGATTGTGGCCACAACCTTCAAACTATGTAGTGGGTTTCATATGATTTTAGTAGAGATGAAACAAAGAATAAACTTTAAAGATAAAGAACTCACCTTTCATTGAATAGACAAGGTCGTTGGTTTGCTCATGATTTGCTCAAACAAGATCGAGTTGGACTCTCTAATGGCTACCCGAGCACAGGGAAAAGTGACAGAAACAAAGAGCAATGATATTAATCAGAAACAATGCGAAGGTCGCAGCTAGAAAAGCCATTTTCATCTCAGAAAATGAAAGAAAATCAAGAATATGAGCCACATTTTTACCAGACAGAGTCTTACCTTCATTTTCTATATGAAATCCATTGAAATCATGCCCATAGATAGCAAGAAATTGAAGATTCTCAAGTTCAAACCCTAGGGCGGTGGAAAGCTTCTCCATGAAGCTTATCACAAAGCAAAATAAAATGCTTTTTGTTGCTTTACCTTTACTTAGGGTTTTTACCCTAAGTCTAGTGGTGGCCGATAGAGGATTGGCATTTTTTGCCATATCTTTATTAAAATCAAATATCAACTAATACCTCGCGAGCTAGGACTTCATATCTTATGCCTTGTTCATATTCGTTTGTCTTGTAATGTTAGACATTTTAATGTATATGACTTAGAAAAAATCTTAATTTGACCTTGTCTATGGCCGAACAAGGAGGATTTTTTATTTTTTGGAATTTGTTTTACATTGTAAATGTTTAAATTAAAATGATGATTTATAAATTATTTAATTTAAATCATTATCCTTTAAATGCAAAAATAGAGACATGTGTCCATATGACCAAGTCATGGGGGGAGATGGAGATTTGTTTCACTCTATGATCATGGAGAGCATATGGGGAAGTTGATTTCAGTTTTCCAACGTGTGAAGAGAATATAGGAGTCTCTATTTTTCTTTTTGGAGCATTTGGAGCGAATTTAGGCATGTTGACTCAGCTTGGAGCGTTTTTGGGGTGATTTTATGGTTTGACATGGTCAAGTTTGACCTTTTCATCCATTTTGAGCCCTTTTGGATAGAATCTAGTGGCTATATTTTAGGCCTTATTGTTGCATCTGACCCAAGGAGGTTGGAAACTCCTTGTTTGGTGCAACTGTTTGGAGTTGATGTACTTAGTCTCACTTTGGACTCATTTGGAGTTAGTTCAAATTATGAAAATTTAGACTTAGTGACTTTTGGAGTCCTTTGTCAATTTTTTGGCATGCTTTTGTAACTTAGGTATTTGGGATATGAAATACAATGAAAGCCTTGAATGCTTTTGATACAAAATTTTGCCTTCTTATTCAATGCATTATTGTGTGTCCCACATGATTGATCAAGTTTTATGTGAGAGATTCTTCACCTCCTCTTGATTTTGTCTCATGATTATGATGCCTTTATGTATAGATGTGTTAATGCTCGTTACAAATTGTCTCATAAAATGCAAAATGACTTCTAGTTGTGAGGTTACCCTCCTCCTTGAGGTTTGAGCTTTAGGGCCCTTTTGTGAAATATTTATGCAGAAAACATACAATAATAAGTAGTGCAAGTTCATTTTTTGTCATTTTAAATAAGTGTTATGCAAGTATGAGTTTCATAGTCCTTGTTAATTTGGTGCATCACTGTAGAGTTAGATTTCATTTCAAGTACTCCTTCTTCCCCCTTTTCCTAGTAAATCAGTAGTTCTAGGCGACACCATAGGAAGTCAAAATTCTCTAGAGGTTGACCTCTGCTTATAAGTGACCCACAACTTTAGAGGTCTTCCCATGTTTTCTCTGAATTGTTGAACATCATGTTCAACAAGGTGCAATTTTAGTAGATGACATTTTTGGCATGCCTGGTGGGACAGAGAATTGATTTTCAATCTCTCTTGTCCTTATGTTACTTTTGTTTGGTGTGTCCAACAATAGTTTCAGCCTTTTGGAGGCAAGTTCTATCACATACCTGGTGACTCTGAGTGCAAAATTTTCTAGTTTCAGCAGTTCAAGTGTTGATATGTTTCAAGTTTTTGAAAGAAATCTAATTTGAATGAAAAAGAAATGTCAGGTTTTCATGAAAACATGGCCTTTCACCCTCCATTTCATGAAAATCATGCATGTATGCCTTCTTACCAACCATATTATACCGAAAAACTTGTTGGTTTTATTTCAAATAACCATATGAAAATAAGTTACCAACATTCTCATTATGTTTCCCACTCTCCCATTCTTGCTCAATCTCAACATCAACTAGTATATACCCAAAACCAGTCTCAGGAAAGCTATTTTGTTCCAAATCAATAGTCTTATATCCTCCTAACCAGCTCCAAAATGATGAAAAAATGGAGATTACAAACATCAAGAACTTGTTGTTGGATTGGACTAAGTAGTTGGCTGAGAGAGAGAGGCAGCAGGAATATCAAATGCAACAGGAAGAGCTTGCTCATCAAGCTTATATTCAACACTTGTAGGATATGGAGGTGCAAAGGTATGAGCAAGAGTTGCTTGATAAACAAGTTGCAATTGAGGATGAGAAGCTTATTGATCAAGATAGCTTACTCCTCTGGGAGAAGGTTAGAAATGTAAACCCTTTTCATTTAGCTATAAGGTGTTATCAAACACAACAACAAAGGATTGAATAGAAGAAGACTTCTCAAGGTGGAGCTTCTATTGTTTTAGTTAATGATCCTCTGACTTATGTTGGAATTGATCCAAATGTATCAATAGTTCAGTCTGGATAGTAGGAGGATGAAGTGGAAGTTACTATTGAAGAAGAGTAGTGTACAAATGGATTTGATGTTGTTGAGCATGTTATGGATGAAAAGGCTAATATTGAACTTTATGAAGAAGTATGCACATGTATAATTGAATAGTTTTGTTCAATGTTTGTTAATAAAGAATCAAACCAGGTTGAAGCAGTTGATAGTCATGATGAACTAGAGCAGCAGGTTCACAAGCTTGAACAAATGTTGAAACAATAGGAGGAATACGGTCTTGGTAGAGAGGAGGTCATTCTCTTAGATCTAGAAACGTCTCATGAACCTAATTTGCCAGGTATTAGCTGGTTAGAGGAGCTTCCTTTTTGTTGTACAACAGAGTTTGAAGCTAATTTATCAAATGTAAGATTTTGTCACGAGGATTCTTCATTGTTTGAGTTTATGCCTTCCTTCATTAAAGAAGACAAGCTTGAGTTAGAGTATAATTCCTTGGATGATAATGAGGAGTTAGAACTTGAGTTAGTTATCCCTAAGAGCCTTCCACGAGCTGATAACTTTGATGAGTTGTTAGCTACCTTAGTGGAAGAGGATTTCCCATTGACCATGGAGGAAGAATCAACATGGCAAGTTATTATGCAAGATGAAGGTAATGTTGTTTTTTCTAAAAATTATGATTGTCTTCTAAACTTGGCCATGAAGCAGGACAACCATATAAAAACAAAAGAAAGAGAGGCAACCAATAATGAAATTTCAAGACTTTTCTTTTCAAGGGGTTGTTCAATCATATATTTAGCCCAGATGGAGTCCAATACAACACCAATGATTAATCATGCGCTCACACATGAAGCTTTAGCTGAAGATGGTATCAAAGATGCACTAGTAGCTAAACAAGAGTATGTTCAATTCACTTTTTCCCCCTTTAGTAACATTACATATGATCTATTTGGGGAGGTAAGTGAATCTGTTTATCTTTTTCAATAATTGGTGCATCAATTTGTTCAACATTTCTCTGTATTTTGTCTTTTCTTAGCTACCATCATGCATGCAAATCACTGCATATTGAGAAGAAAGGGAAACTATTTCAGTCTTCATGTAAATGGTTTTGTTTAAGTAGTTTTGTCTTACTGGTTAGTGTAAGTGGTTTGGTTTAGCTGCAAGTTTCATTTCCTTAAGTGTTGTTTCAGCATAGTTAGGTAGTTTCCCTTTTGTAGTTTTCCTATTTTCAATAAGTTTCCAGGTGTTCTGATCTATCTCAATGAGCTACAACCATGTACAAGACTGTTCTAGGTCCGTTTCTTAGTTTTCTAAGTGACTCCATGCCCAATGGACAAGTTTAGACAACTAGTTTTCATGTTTAGCAGGCAAACATATAGCAGATGTCACCAAAAATGTTACCAGATTTTCACTATAGCTAAATCAGGTAGAGCTTGTTGTTTTAAGTTGAAAAGGAAAAGGTACATTTTATCTTCTCCTATATTAGATTCAATTGCTTAAGTGAAATAATTCAATAAAAATATTTCATTTTACAGATTACTACATTTACATAGATGCATGTAACATAGGAAAGATTCATACAAGTCTTTTCTGAACAAGAAGTATCTTTATTGAATTTAAAATTGTACATTGTCTCACACAAACCATGAGACTGAATTTTTCTTATTCAATGCAAATTAAGAAAAAAACATATACATGAATAAGTAAACAAAAGAATACACATATAAGGAGGGAAACCAATCATTGCTTGAGAATGACTAGTTTAGGGTGTGTCATCTTGTCCTGTTGTTGCCCCGAGTTGCTTATATCCTTCCTAGCTCCATATTGCTCCTAGTTCCTACATCTGGCAATATCAATGATGTTAGAGCAGTGCTCTAAGCAATGAAAGATCTCAAACCTTACATGAAAAAAAACCTATGTATATATAAACTGATCTCCAAATTGCATTAAATAAGCAATGCATACTTTAGGTGTCTAGGAAAGCCATCAATTCATCAAACACATCCAAAATATACATTTATTTTTCTAACTTGTTTCTTTCATGTGCAGATATAGGAAAAGTTTGTTGTTGTTTTGAGTTATCAGTTTTCAGTATGTGGGTTAAATGTGGCTCCCACAAGGGTTGAGCTTAGCATGCTGCCCTCATGTGTTTTGAGGGGTGAAGTGTTATCAATCTAAATGCCTTATTGAGTCATTTTTGTACATCCTGATAATTCTTCAAAGCATAAAAACATTTATCCATATCAAAGGCATATCCACCTCTTAAGTCAAGTTATTTTAGATATCATAACAACATCACCAAATAGGTGTATATGCCTTCGCTAAGGTCATTCATCTTTATTCCTTGAAGACAAGGCAAAATATATCAAAAATGAGTCTATATCAGACAATGAAGGTCATATGACATCATCTAAGCTATGAGCATAATGAGCATTGAAGGTATTCCATAATGTCTTATAGGTTGCACAATAGATGCAAAGATCACATTATATGCTTTTTGAAAAAGTTTAATCATAATGATACAAAGAAATACAAAGGCAATATATTTGTATCAATCATCAAATACAGAGGACAATTTGCATAGAGCACAATAGGATAGTCATTTGTGTCAAAGATAGACCAGGGGTCTTTGTGAAGCCATCTAATGAAGGACAACCTAAAACAGTAGCTTGGACAGTGAGAGAGCCTAGTTTGAATACCTTGAGAAGAATAAAGAGGGCAGCAATGGATAGAGTATAATTATCATAAAGAGAAAAGGCAGAGTTGTTGACAATGTGAAAATCCCCTTTTATTTAGTGTTGAAGGACAATTACCAACTTTTGAACATATAGAGATCAAGGGCAGTCTTCAACAGTTAAGAAAAAACAACAAAGAAAATGGAGACTATGAGTAAAATCTATGAATCTTTATAACTATTGTATACTGGTTATAGACTAGTTCTTCATTTGAAGAAGGTCATGATTAATGATGAGGTAGCACACATATCATTTTTTATCAAAAAACATTCATATCAAGTGCAAGGAAGAGTGATAGGAAAAGATGCAAGTGGAACAACATGTGTTTTGTTTGATATTTTTCACTATGGAAAAAATGAAAAACTCAAGGTTCATATTCAGCTACAAAAGCTCAAGAAGATAGATGGGTACAGGAGATACTAATAGCATACATCTCGGCCTTTCTATTTCCTTTTCAAAGTGTAGAATTATAAATGAACTTGACAAGTGCAGACATAGAGAGTATGCCCAAATAAAATCCATATATACAAAAGGAAATGGAATGATAAAATAAAGCTCGTTTTGCTTGTGTCATCTAGGGTTCCATTCTAAAAATGACTATAAAATGTGTGTTTCCAGTCATGAACAGAACAGGTGATTTCATTTAAGATTTCCAGCTACAGGTGCACAAAATGAAAGATTTCCAGTCAAAGTCACAGACTAATATAAAAAGAAATATAGATGCGAGCTCCTATGATAGAGTAAAATGATTAGAGGATATGATTGTGGCCGCGGCCTCCAAAATATCTACTGGGTTTCATATGATTTTAGCAGAGATGAAACAAAGAATAAACTTTAAAGATAAAGAATTCACCTTTCATCGAATACACAGGGTCGTGGTTTTGGTCATGATTTTCTCAAACAAGCTTGAGTTGGGCTCTCTAATGGCGGCCCGGGCACAAGGAAAAGTGATAGAATCAAAGAGAAATGAAATTCATCATAAACAATGCAAAGGTCACAGCTGGAAAAGCCATTTTCATCTTAGAAAATGAAAGAAAATCAAGAATATGAGCCACATTTGTATCAGACAGAGTCTTACCTTCATTTTCTATATGAAATCCATGGAAATTATGCCCAAAGACACCAAGAAATCAAATATTCTCAAGTTCAAACGCTAGGGCAACGAAAAGCTTCTCGAAGAAGCTTATCACGAAGAAAAATAAAATGATTTTTGTTGCTTTACCTTTACTTAGGGTTTTTACCCTAAGTCTAGTGGTGGTCGATAGAGGATTGGCATTTTTTGCCATATTTTTATTAAAATCAAATATCAACTAATACCCTGCGGGCTAGGACTTCATGTCTTATGCCTTGTTCATATTCTTTTGCCTTGTAATGTTAGACATTTTAATGTATATGACTTAGAAAAACTCTTTCTTTGACCTTGTCTATGACCGAACAAGGATGCTTTTTTAATTTTTGGCATTTTTTTTACATTGTAAATGTTTAAATTAAAATGACGATTTATAAATCATTTAATTTAAGTCATTATCCTTTAAATACAAAAATAGAGACATGTGTCAATATGACTAGGTTATGGGAGGAGATGAATACTTGTTTCACTTTATGATCATGGAAAGCATATGGGGAAGTTGATTTCAGTTTGCCAACATGTGGAGAGAATATAGGAGTCCCTATTTTTCTTTTTGGAGCATTTGGAGTGAACTTAGGCATGTTGACTCAACTTGGAACATTTTTGGGGTGCTTTTATAGTTTGACATGGTCAAGTTTGACCTTTTCATCCATTTGGAGCCCTTTTGGATAGAATCTAGTGGCTAGATTTTAGGCCTTATTGTTGCATCTGACCCAAGGAGGTTGGAAACTCCTTGTTTGGTACACTGTTTGGAGTTGATGTACTTAGTCTCACTTTGGACTCATTTGGAGTTAGTTTAGATTATAAAAATTTAGACTTAGTGACTTTTGGAGTCCTTTGTTAATTTTTTGGCATGCTTTTGTAACTCAGGTATTTGGGATATGAAATACAGTGAAAGCCTTGGATGCTTTTGATACAAAAATTTTCCTTCTTATTCAATGCATTATTGTGTGTCCCACATGATTGATCAAGTTTTATGTAAGAGATTATTCACCTCCTCTTGATTTTGTCTCATGATTATGATGCCTTTATGTATAGATGTGTTAATGCAGGTTACAAATTGTCTCATAAAATGCAAAATGACTTCTAGCTGTGAGGTTACCCTCCTCCTTGAGGTTTGAACTTTAGGGCCCTTTTGTGAAATATTTATGCAGAAAACATACAATAATAAGTAGTGCAAGTTCATTTTTTTTCATTGCAAATAAGTGTTATGCAAGTCTGAGTTTCATAGTCCTTGTTAATTTGGTGCATCATCGTAGAGTTAGATTTCATTTCAAGTACTCCTTCTTCCCCCTTTTCCCAGTAAATCAGTAGTTCTAGGTGACACCATAGGAAGCTGACTTTCTCTGGAGGTTGACCTCTACTTATAAGTAACCCACAACTTTAGAGGCCTTCCCATGTTTTCTCTAAATTGTTGAACATCAGGTTCAATAGGGTGTAATTTTAATAGATAACAATTTGAAAAATTAGAATTTTATCCTTTATAGAAAAAAAGTTATGCTGGATGACAAAGTCATTACTTTTTAAAAATGTTGTTTACTATTAAAAATAGTTATTAAAATTTACGTAGAAAGATTCACTATTTATTTCAAAAGAAAAGAAAAGAATGTCCACACAAATTGTCACAAATCACTAGTTTGCACCATCTTCAAATTCTTAATAGTTATAGGTCTCACAAATTAAATATTTCATTAAAAATGTTGATATCAATGTTCATCTTGGCCAAAAAGTGGGACTCATTATTTTGAGATTACCCTTATGATGACACTTTCACATAAATTCAATAAATAAACCCTGGAATAATGAAAATAAGATATAAAGGAATGGGTATAAATCTCAAGAAATAAAAAATATCAAATGTGAATAATAAATTAAAAATTAGAAATAAGGCCCTAAGGGAAGACCTTAGGGAGTGTAGGATTAGATGAGTTCATCAAAATTAAAAAGAAAAATAAACAATCTTTAGAAACAATTCTAAGGTACATAAAAATAAGCAATACAATCACTTAAAACTATAAATATTTAAGGAGTTGGGACTTATTAGAATCCCTATTGGAATTACCATTTCATGCCTATTATTATAATTTTATCTTGTCTTATAAAAAATGTCATCTCAATTTGTGTCCCTTTTCGTGTTTTAGTTTACCCAAATCATGTTGAGATCGAAATATTTGTTTTCTATATGTGAGGTTATCTTTTGGCAACAATCTTGAGCTTGTCAAGTATACTTGCTTAAAAAAATGTCTTGAAATAATCTATAGAATAACTAAATTTATCAAAATAGATAAAAATAACAAGATTGTTATTTTTAATAAGTTTACATTTAAACATGAATGGAAACAAATTCTTTCCCAAAGCTCTAGGAATTCTTAGTTAACCTTTAAAGTTAGTTTAAAAAAAAAATGACACTTAAAAAACAAGTTATTAAACTTTTAGAATTTAAAAAAATCTAAAAAAATACTAAATTTATATTTTAAAGGTTTAAATGACTTAATTTGACTCTAAAAAAAATATCAAAATTGGTGTTGCAAATTTGTGGGTAGTAGGTCTTAGAGCTCTTTAATTTTTAAAAATGAGAGGTCACATGGGTTATCAAATAAAAACATATGGCTTTCAAAAGTTGTGCTATATTAAATATTTTTGGCTTTAATTTTTAGATACTCATAAAAGCAAAGTTAAAGGTAACAAATTTCAAAATCAAAATTGGATGAAAAGAGAAGATTCTCAATAGTATGATGTTTTGATTTTTAAAAAAAATTGTAACAGTTAGCTTGATTTTTTGAATGGATTCTATATTATGTAAAGGAATTTTCATTTATAAGGGTTCAGTGATTTTAGAGAGAATAGGTTTGTAAAGAGAAACTCTATAAAATTTGTAATTTTTTTAAAGGATAATAGGGATCTAAAATATTGTTTCAATATATCTATTGTAATGAATTTGTTTTAAAATAATGTATGAATTTAACACTTATAGTTTTTGGATTCAACTACGTAAAATATATTTTACATCATAAAATCTAGTTTATGATGCAAAATAAATTTTACACAGTTGAATCAAAAAATTAAAAATGTTAAATACTATGGAATTTTGAAATTTAATGTCATTAAATAATTATATGAATACAAATTTTTGAATTTGATTATCTCCCACATGATATATATATATATATATATATATAAAAGCATGAGGAACCTGCATTTGATTTTATTAATTTCTTTAAAAGCTTACAATCAATTGAAAAAACTATGACCAAACAAACTGGAGCCTCCATCAAATGATTACAAGAAGCTAACAATCAGCCAACTCCATGCTCGAACCACCATATTTTACACTCCCTACCAGTCTTACTCCAAAAAAACTACCAATCACCTAACATGCCATAAACCAACTAACAATGACTTCTGGGAAGCCTAAATATATTTGTGCCTCTATGAATACAACTCCTATAACAATTAAAATTTGAGGCACCTTGGCTTAATAAATGTTGACTTTGAATACCATGCTAAAGCAAGCTTAAAATTTGTTTCAATTTTCATCATTTGAAACTCTAACTCCACAACTCGCCTCCAATGTTAGAGAGTTACTGAAAATACTACACTAACCAAAATGCCCAAGTAGAGAGTAGGGCCACCTATAGCTAACCTAATCTTTGTTTGAAACCTACACTCCCACATCCAAATTGGCACCAACCACCCCTCAAAAATATTCACACACCACTTTGTTTTGCTCCTCAACATTGTTAACAACCCAATTAGCTAATGTATCCACAATCCCATTACCTTCTCGATAGGTTTGTGTTATTTTGAAATCATCAAAGCCCTCCAGATTTTGCTTGATATATTGAATATACTTATTGACTCTCCAAATTTGAGATCATCCTTGCACCAAGGCATTCACAATGATTTGAGAGTCCCCCTCCACATGTAACTTTTTGATCGACAACATGGATGCAATGTCAATTGCCAACATAGCATCCTGCGCCTTTGCCTCATTATTAGTGCCATCCTATAGTTTTTGCGCCCCCAACACAAGAATGCTTCCATGCTCATCACGAAAAACACATCCAACCCCCAATGGACCAGGATTCCCTTTGGATGCTCCATCAAAATTCACCTTTATCCACCCTTCTTTAGGTTTTAACCATTGAATATCCACATCCTTTTTCATTGCTAAAGGCCCACCTGTGCTGCCATTTGGGGTATCTCCCACATGATATTGCATGTTCTTTGGAAGAAGTATGTTTTCAAGGAAATATAAAATTTATGCTTGCACATTTGTTGTAACATTTGTTAGTTTGATTTTTTGTCTTCAAGGAGGATGGTAAGTCTTTTTAGACAGTAATTGGGGAATGCATTTTTTGTAGAGGATTAATAAATAGAGTTATTTTTAGCAAGTCAAATACATGGATTGAAATTATTATACTTGGTAGTGATATATTGTTGTTAAACTCGAGAGATTGAATGTTGTTAGAATATCATATTGAATCAATTTTTAGAGTATGTCATCCCAAGGAATAGGCACCAATCTTTTCCAACATACCTATCCACTCAAAAATTTAGAATGAAAAGTTACACTTCAGTGTTGCATGTTAGTACTTTAGATGTTTCCCCATTATACATAAATCCAATGATATAACCTTTGTTAAATAGTTGGAGAAATTGATTGATTTGTCAAAAAATGTCGCTGTATGTTTGGGAGATAGATCAACACTTTTCTCCAAGTATCATTCAAGGAAACCCTAGAGATCTCAATCCAAGGATGAAGTGAAGGAAAGAGATCTACTAAAGGCTATCCTAGGGTTTAAGTAGAGAATAAAAAGGGGGTTCACTACCAAGCTAGGGCTTGGAAAGAAAAGAAATGTAAATGACATGCAAAGTACTCTGCAAAACCTAACTAAATGACCTAGGAAACGAAACTGAAATACAAAATAAAAAATTGAGAATGAACAGAGACACACTTGGAAAAAGGATGAGGTCAAAACAAGCTCCAAAACCCTAAAAACCTATTGTTTAATACCCATTGGGACTCATATGCCAGTCTAGGTGATTTAGTCTCAGATTAGGGTTTTTGGGTGGAAACAAGAATCTGATAGTGGTGACTCTAAATCTCCTTAAATTTGGAAAAAACCCTATATTGGGACTCATACGCCACAAGTGGTGTATCATTCCCACTCTACTTTTTTGGAGGGTTAAGGTCCGAATCAGGTCTCCAATCTATGCTCTTCCTTCCACACTTCGTTTCTAGATCTGAAACCCTAATTTACAACGTGTAGGTGACTTTCTATGTAGATGACAACCTTGTGACAACTTGATGACTCTCTTCAACCTTGTAACTTAATATTCAAAGATCTTCAAGCCTCAAGACACCTATATCTGCAATCACACATGTAGAGAGAGATAAACTTGTTGATTTGTTAGGAAATAGGGGTTTGCCTCAAGGTCAAACCTCATTTAGATAATTAAACCTTATGATGAAACAATGAAATAAGGACATGAAATATGAAATATGAAACATAAAAAATGATACCTTGAATGTTGTCTTGAGATGTAAATCGACAATCTAACATGAAGTGGCCATGTAGAATGTAGATCTTGATCTTGAATTGGATATGAAAAAAATGATCTTGCAAATGGATCTTTAATGCTACATCACAACACTAGCTCAACAACATGCTTGATGCTTAATGATCTTGGCATGATGATAGATCTTGAATTGTTACAACAAATGATGAAGAATTCTACCCTTGAATGCCTTAGAAATGCTCTTGTAGAATCTCTTGACGCTCTTGTGAAGTCTTGGAATGGTCAACTCTTGGTGGCTTAGGATGATATCATGATGGCTTGAGTCAAATAATGATTTGAAACCTTGTTTATATAGGAAATCCATCCAACTTACCGTTTATTAGATCCCAAAAGCTGGCATTCATGAAATTTAAACTTAAAACCCTAATTTCCCACTCAAAACCCTAAAAAGGGGCCAAATGGGACTCATATGCCCAAGATTGTGTATGGGTCCCACCAGGCCTTTTTAAGTGGAGGAAATGTCGAGGAGTTGAGAAATTAAGTATATTTGTTGATCTTGTTGGGCTTTCAGTTGAAATAAGCCTTGGGATGCATAATATAGGGTCTTAGGGGCCTATTAATGATGACATGAAGGTCATAAATGCAAGAGGGCCCAAAACTCAATGTGAAGGTGCAAATATTTATACACTTTACAATATTAAATAAAGGAAAAATTAGGTCAATTTAGCTTAAAAGGGCCCTAAATCCAATGTGAATGTGTAAAACACATTATAACATTAGATCAATGCAACATTAGGTCCATTTTAATGTTAAACGTTCCCAAATTAAGTGTGAAAATGCAAAGGATGACATTTTTCTACACTACATTGATTATATTGTATATCCATAGAGAATTTGTGTATGGTGATGTTGTGTTCATGCTCAATCATCAAGGGTAATATGGAAATTGATGTTGTGAAATCATTTTCAAATCCTTGCTTACATGCATGAACAAATAATCTATTGTTTATTGTGATAAACACATTGTTCATATACAATTTAGTATCATCTGAGGCATACATGCCTAGATCTTGTAGAACCTAAAAAGTAGGAGAGACATT
Source organism: Sequoiadendron giganteum (assembly GCA_007115665.2). Classification (NCBI taxonomy): domain Eukaryota; kingdom Viridiplantae; phylum Streptophyta; class Pinopsida; order Cupressales; family Cupressaceae; genus Sequoiadendron; species Sequoiadendron giganteum. Next base: position 278,001,124 of record CM021104.1, on the reverse strand, counting down.
TCTATCTTTCATTCGTTGGCCCATACTTTCAATATTTTTAACCATACTCTCAATATCTTTAATTTAGTCTATTTATTTTTAACCAACATAACTAATACATTTACTAAATTAAATGCTAAAAATTTGAATAAATAAGAAATGAAACTTAGGTTGAAATTTGATGGAGATATCACTATGCTAGATGTCAATAATTAATTCACCAATTTATTAGGGGCCTATGTGATGTCAAACAAACACTTTTGAATCATAAAAAATATTATATGCTTTGGGTCAATTCCTTGGCTATAGAACTAACCTTCACGTGTTCAAATTTTAAGTTGGTTCACATATTTGAACTTCACCAATTTTGACACCTAAAATTTACTCACCTTGATTTATGCACTTGTGTTCGTAAAAGGGGTTGTGTTGATAGACATTGTTTAAGAGCCTCTTAGACTAGGAGTGTTCTTTTTTCCAAACACTTGTTATCAAGTCAATAGTTTTGAACTATGATTGAAGACAACAAAAAAACATGAAATAAATGCTTTTAAGGTGTTGATGCAAGACTATGATATGCTCTCTATGTGATGTTGTAGATTAGATTAAGAGCTCTTGGATGGATTGACAATATGTGAAAATGAATTAGGGTTTGTTTTTAAATGCTATAGAGAAATAAGCATATTAAACTTGTTCAAAAGAAGTAGTGCATATCTAATTTGAGAGAAAATATAAAATTAATAGAAAAAAAAATTAATTACATAATAATTCACTCGGAAAAACTCTTATTGGTAAAAAAAACCCAACATTGTATAATTCTTCACAATTGCATAAAACTCAACCATTCACCAAAAAAATAAGAGAAACTCTTACTTCACCCTTAAGCATGTGCATACATTAATAAGCACATTGAAAACAAGTTTACTTATTGTATGAATTGTGCAAAATATACAAATAAGTGATTTAAAACATAGGCAAAATAGAAGAACAAAAAATAACACTCAATTTTTATTTTTTATTTTTCAAAATATGCTAATGTATTTTCTGATTACTACTAGTTAGCCCCATCCCAACTCTTTAACGATGAAAAAATATATAACAATATGAAAAATATGTAACACTCATCCAACAATTACAACACCCTAATGCACAAATTAATTTATAATACTTGCACTCAAATTAACTTATTACTTCTATAATTGAAAAGAGTTAGCTGAATCTCCATTTTAATTTTAAATTTACAAGTTCTAAGATCATTCCAAGACCCTAGAATCAGTACTTTGCAATTTGATTTGGGATAATGAAGAAATGAACTGAGATTCAAGACCATTCGTTAGGATGCATAGATAGAATTAGATTATGTTCAGGCTTTTTTGCCAATTTTTATGCCGACATATGCCATTTATACACCAAGCACAACCCATCAAAATGAGCCCAAGGAAAGGAAAAAGTACGTGATTTTGACCAAACTTAGATACCATTTGTTCTAAAGACAGACATTGTTACTCGATTAATATATTATGAATACATCATAACATGTGTAGGTCTGGTGCAACAGTAGGGGGGAGGAATCAAGTAATGAACACTTCTATTTAAATCATAGGGATCTTAGTTTGCAAGAAGAAATGGAATGCATTTTGTCAAATTTCCTGAAGTGAGGCTGAACTCTGGCCACAAACAGCTGTTGAGACGTCTCTTCAAATGAATGAGAATAGTTGGTGGGTCAGGCAGTCACATGGGAGCATGTGAGCTACCCTGATTTTTCAATGTTTTGGCAGGAAATTAAAAGATGGCTCTGTACTTGCCATGTGCCCATCAACTTCACCTCAATAAACGCCACCATCAATGAATGAATTGAATTATCCAGAATATTCAACAATAACCAGTTTGCCTAGGAAACCCCTTTTTCCGCCTTCCATTATTTCCAACTACTCTGCAATAAATAAATTCACTATCCTCGGAGTGTGTGTAAACTAGGGAATTCTCTATATATACACATATTCCTTGCATTTATGATTTAATTTGCATTCTATATTTCGCTTTCAATAGAATCTTTTATTTTTGGTTTAGATTGACATCTCTTTGTTGAGAGTCTATAGTTAAAGAATATGTTTGATTTTGACCTCATTTTTAATAATGTTTAGGGTAAGGTTTACTCTTTGATAGACTCATTCAAAATCAATCAACTTCACCAACAGATCAAAGATCTATTAACAGCAATCCACATTTTAATCCATTATTCTTACACCAGTTATAAATTTTTGGCTCTAGGAAAATTCACCGCCAACAAATTCACCTCCAACAATTCATCGCCATGACAAATTCATCTCATGGAAAATTTACCACCAGTAATTCATATCATATTGTTGGTGGTGAATTTTCTACAAGTTGAATTTATCATGACGATAAATTGTTGGAGGTGAATTTGTTGACGGCGAATTTGTTGTCCGTGAATTTACCTAAAGCCAAATTTTCAAATCTTCCAATAAAAATAAAAATATTATTTAAACATTGATAAACATTAACAAACCAAATCTATCAGATCCATAAAATACACTGTTCCAAATGTATTTATTTAAAATAATTGGACAATTTGTGTGAGGTCACTACACATTGGCAACCCAATTATTACCTCAACTTTTTGCTTACAACTCACTACAAATCTTAAATCTTTAAATTTTAGTTTTATATTAATGTTCGTTTTGGTTTTAAATCCACTCTCTTAGGTAGCATGTTTTATGGAAGACAAACAAAAATAGTATTTCATTTCTAGGAGGATATAAAAAGTGGTTAACGACATACCAACTCTCCTCAATTAACTACTTTTCAGCTAGTTTATTTCTACAATAAAATGATTCATGTTGTACAGTAATAAATGTTTGCTATCTTCGACTGTAAATTAAATATATATATATGATGCTAAAGCCACACCTGATCAAATGCGTTATGGGTGGAGAAATGGTTATTTTATCTGTGTCGTTTCCTGTAGGTGCACATGGTGGAATTAATATACTCATAATTCCTTTATTTCTTTTCACTAATCTTCTGTCTGTGATAAACATATTTAATAATACTCTTTTTTGGCACTATAAAATGGACTGAGAAGTGGCCATATTAGGCAGATTAGCTCTGCAATGGTGAGGCTTAGGTTTATTGCTTTTCTGCTATTAGTAGTGCTCTGTTTTTGTGTGACCCATTGCCTTGCAGCTGATAACAACAGACAAGGAAGACTACTCTCCAGGAAACAGAACTATGTGCCCCAATTTTTAGTACCACAGAACCAAATCAGGGCTAGAGTTGGAGACCCACCATTAAGATGGAGCAAAAAGCTTGCTAACTATGCAAAATGGTGGGCAAACCAGAGGAGGGGGGACTGTAGCCTGACACATTCTAATGGCCCATATGGTGAAAATCTCTTCTGGGGAAGTGGTAAGGCTTGGCAGCCTAAGGATGCTGTTTCTGCATGGATTGGAGAGTACAAGTTTTATAATTATCAGAGAAATTCTTGTAATGGGTATCAACAATGTGGTCATTATACTCAGATTGTGTGGAGAAAAACAAGGAGTGTTGGGTGTGCTAGAATAATATGCGACCGTGGGGATGTGTTCATGACATGCAACTATGATCCTCCAGGCAATTATATTGGGCAGAAACCATATTGAGGATTGTACTTTGTTGCAACATATGATTTTTATATTTTTTGATGGTTATGCTCAGTGCTCTCTTCTTCACGCTGTCAAGAATTTGTACAAAAGTTATATTGAGGACAGTTTAGGATCCCCAATCGCATGCAATGTTGATGGTGGGTACCCATCTGTGCTCCCTTTGCTTTGAAATATTTCTACTGTGTATCATTATGATCCGTACATTACTTTGTAATGCACCCTTGAGACTTATCTATTTTGTAGTGCTTAAATAGAATAGGAGGATTTCAATAACAATGAGATTGAAGATATGATTATGGTGATTAACAGAAGGATATGGTTTTAAATTAGTTAGATTTTATTTATTTTATAGGAAAGAAAAATATTCAATGGAAGGATTTCAACATCAATGAGATTAAAGATATGATTATGGTGATTAACATAAGAATATGATTTTAAATAAGTTAGCTTTTTTTTTGTTATAAGAAAGAAAAGCATAGAATAAAAGAATTTAAACATCAATGAGATTAAAGATAGTCTATGAAATAACAGATTCTATCATTCTAATTTTCAATCTTACTAAACGACTCTTGAGAAATTTGATAATGAACTCCCCTGTTTTCCAGAACAATCATATTCTCTTTAACATACTGTAATTATCCTTGACACTTCTTTCTTTAGTATGGAGGAAAGGTTTTCTATGAAATGTTATGACTTAAATCCAAAACATTACTTTGAAATTTACTCACCTATATAAGTCTTCATTTATAAGGTTTAACAGACAATGTCTAGCAGACATTTCTAACCCCCAACAGAATGTTGAGCAGAATGCAAACATTCTAATTGAAAAATCTGATTTGGGTGCAGAAAATCTGGTAATCTTTGCATGGCTAGCTACTTATATTTATCAATGGTTGCCCATACAATTAATGGAGCAACTTAGCTCTGTTTTGATAAGATTAAAAGAATACATCTTGAGACTGTTCAATAAAACTAGAGGGCCAATGGCACTGCAAGACGTTGGGTTAACCCAAATAAAATAAATTAGAAATGAAGAGAGGAAAGAACCAAATGATTCTTGGAAAGCTTGTATGAAGATATACAAAAGTGAAATAGATTCTAAATTCAAAATATATATGAACAGATAAGAAAAAATTGCTGCTCCTAAACAGGTGGTCAATTTTTACTGCGTTGCAGCTGTAGCGGGGCCAGCTTAAAGTAGGTATACAGAGAAAAAGCGAGTGTCTAGGTAGAATGTTTTTCTTTTCCGTAGATAGAGCAATTTGTTATTTTTCCTTTCAATACAGGGATCATTGATGGGGACTTGCAAAGCCAAAATCTCTATTTGTATGAGCTGTCTTTTGTCTATTTGGAGATAAATTTAAGGGAATGGAATGTGCAATCATTTCATGTTTTTCAATGGTTTGATTGTCTAATCTATTTTTAAAGACTTCACCTTGTTAATCCAAAATCTATTCTTTAATATTTTAAATTAATATAAATTTATGACATAGTCAATTGAAATCTATTTTAATTATATTATATATTAGTTAATTAACTTTATTTTCTAGGTTTCAAGTTATTTGTTGACGTTTTAAATGGATATTTAATACGTTTCAATAATTTATATATATTTATTTTGGTAATAAATATATGATAAGGACATGCGTTTATACTATTATTTTAACAAATAATTGTAATGGTGAAATTTGCACATCTATAATTATTTATCTTCCTAACATTAATTAAATAAATACTAATAATCAATTAGATAATAATTGGTCATATGCATGGGAGCATGAAAATGGTTAGTGAAATAGATAATGCATGCATAAGTATTGCATTATTGACTCTAAATTGTATTTTTCCTCTCTTGCATAGTGTGCATGATTAAGTTATTAAAGAAAATTGTGCATGGTAGGAGCATTGATTTGGTGTGGGCTAGAGCCCCCAAATGTGTTATTATGTCTTTTGATGCATTTCAATGTCATTTTGTTATAGTATGTTGTAGAGATTCATGATGTGAGTAAATGGATGTCCCATGTGATTGGTGACTTTTGTATGGTAATTGTCTTCATGCATAATGTTGTAGATGTGTGTAATGAAGCTATAAATGCTTGAAAGTTTGGTTTATGTTGTATGATTAAGTAAAATTGGTGCTATGCATTATGTAAAATTGGTGTTATGCATTATGTGAGGTATTTAGATTCTTAGAAGACTCGCTTTCTTGGTGTTCTTGAGCATGTTCTCTAGTGTGCTTGGATGTTGTATTCTTGGGTTTCATGTAGCTTTTTAATCCTTGAATTATGACTAGTGCTAGTAATGATGTTCATTTAACTACGCCTTCTAGGTTTGATGCTTTATTTTTATTATTGATGAATTCTCTAAGTGTTGTAAAGATTGGCATTAGCATTTTTATTCTTATGAGTAGTCTAATCACCAATTTTTCCCTCTATCTATTTTGTGACTCTTGGTCACACTTGATTTAATATTGTAATTTATCTCATTTTATGTTTTATTATTAGAATTGATAATATTTCCTTAGAATTATTTTATTATCATGGTGGTTGTTTAGAGGTAAAAAAGGGATCCTAGGACTAATACATAGCTCACTAGGATCAATCCTTTCCCAATCTAACATTCATATCCAAATCAAGAAGAGTATGAGATTGACTAACAACCTGAAAGGATTTTCAATCTGCCTTGGATCTGGCCCTTTATTGCCTTGGAAATTTTAAAATTAATGTGGATTATTTGAATTAATTTGACTACAAGACCTAATCTAAAAAATGCAAGATTTTTGTATTAACAAAACTGAATTGAAAAAAAATGAAAGAAGATCTAAAAAGGGCAAAATATTGTGCATATGTAACAACAATTTGGGGCTAAAAAATCCAATCTAAGGCATAGTGTGCCCTAGATTGGGCTCCTTCTTTTTTAGATCTAACTTCACAAGCCTATGACTCCCAGCCTACCTTTTGTGATCCTTCTCTGAAATTTCATCTTTGGAGTCGAACCTACAAAAATCACAACAAAGAAGGACAAAGGGGTGGCTGTACAGGAGTTTTCCTATGTCAAACCCCCATTTTGGTATTTCTACCTCCACAAATAGTTGATTGATTAACTGAAATAATGTGTGTGCTCTCAACCTTAAGTGCATCTAAGGTTGTAATGAGCTAAAATGTAAGAAACCCTACTCAAATGTGTTAGAGAAGGACTCCTAAATGACATAAATGAGATCAACCTAATAGAAAGTCAAATACCCTTAAGAAAATCTATTATTCAACAATACCTTGCTTAGGGTAGCAAGTAGATCAAATATTGAAGATGAGAAAACTCTAAAAATAAGTCATTTGGTTGTTGAACAGAGCCAAAGCAATCTCCAAAACCTATATTCCGCCATGTTCTTCCTTGGCATAAACCTCCAATCATAATGAAAACTTGATCAAATATAAAATTCCTCTTGAAAACCTATAAATTTAAATGTATTTTGGTAGAGTATAACTATCTTATGATTCTTCTCCTTAATTCCGAAATATAATCCATGTATCTATAGTGGAACTTAGGATGAATTAAAGTTTAGGTTGACTCATTTAAATTTGAATTTTTGGGATTAAATTACGGCCAAGGCTCAAATTTGAAATTGCATCTCCAAAATTAGAGATCGACAAAAATGAGAAATGAATTTTTTTAGGGAAAATAACTAGTCCAGGGTGCAATATGCCCTAGACTAGATTTCTCACACTCAACAAGATTTACATTGGGTGTTTTGAGTCTCCTAAAATCAAGAATTTTTCATGGTGAGGGCACTTTTCAAAGTTAATTTGATGATGTTTAATCAATAACACACTTTTTAGGGTAGTATAGACACTGTATCCTGGGTTGATTGGAAGTTTTAGGGATAGGGAATGTCTAGAATGCATTTATGTAAAAGGTCATTGAACTCAGTTCCAAATAGAGCATGAAATTGTAATTTCACCTAAAAGGAAGTACAATTTTCGATGTTACAATGGCTATACTAAAATGTTTTGAAATTTTTATCATATTTTGTGTAAGTGTTATTCTCTATCACATTTAGGTTGGACCTCTAATGGAAGATGTAAGGGATTAGATTATAGAGAATATGTTAATTCTTGATGTTCATGTTAATTAGAGCTATGTTTATTTTGACATTCCTTGTTCCTTGTGAAATTTAAGTGAGTTCCTTTTGTTTGGAATTGAGTAGTGTATGTTTGAAGCTCTACATGAAAGTGATTGTGGTTATTTATCTTTTTGATCTTGAGAGTTAGCTATGATGTATTCCTTGCTTGGATTATGCTAGGCTCTATTTTTTTATAGAGGGTTGGTTGTGACTTATTGCACCATCTATGCTTGTTCTTGCTTGTCTTGATCTTATTTCTTCTTGGTTTTGTGATTTTTTCTCCTGGTGTGTTGGCGTTAGTTGAGTGTTTGTGGAGGTGTTGTAGACACCATAAGCCATGTTATTTAATAACATGAAGGTGCACATCATGTCATTTTGATCTAGTTTGCATAGCTACACTTATGTTTGACATAGTGTAGGGTATGATGGTGTGTTTGTAAGTGTATTGGATCCTATTATTTAAATATTTATTATATTACGCTTTTTATATTTATCCCTTGTTGGTTTTCTAGTTGAGGTTAACTTGGTGGTTGTAGGAGTTCCTACTTAGTACACTAGTACAAAAACAACAATATGTGACTGAAAAAACTACTAAAAACTACTTATAAATGACTGAACATGGTCGCACGACCTGTAGTAGTTTATTGCCAGTCATTTATAACATGACCAAATTGATGATTAAACTATTTTTAGTCGTTTGATTGATTGATTTGGTCATTAATTTAGTCATCCGATTGATCGATTTGGTTGTTGGTTTAGTCGTCTGAGTGATCAACTTGCTCATTAATTTAGTCATTTGATTGATTGATTTGGTTGTTGATGTAGTTGTTAATTTGATTGATTTGACAGTGTGTAATTTAGTCGTTAATTTAGTCATTGAATGTTTAAACTAGTCACTTATTCAATCATTTTTTTATTCACTGGTATATTTTATCATTAATTTAGTCATTGATTGATGTTCACTGGTCACTTATTTAGTCATTTTTATTCACTAATTTTTGTCCATTGGTAGTGTATTTAGTCATTAATTTTAATCATCATTTTGATCAATTTGGTAGTTTATTTAATTGTTTTTGCTCATTGATTTCTATCAACTGATAGGTATATTGATACATTGTTTATTGATTGCATAATCATTATATTTAGTCATATTTATTAACACTATTTTTTATCAGTTGGTAGTATATTTAGCCAATTGGTATTTTATTTTAATTATTTTTGTTCACTGATTTCTACCTATAAGTGTTGGAAATCAGACAACTCTTTAATTGAGGTTTAAGCATATAAAAACATAGAAAAACATAATCAATCATTCATTTGCATATAATGAAATGACTATTAAGAAGATAAAATACTAAAATTTTATTGAGAAAACTTGTTCTTACAGCATATACAAGACAAAAAAATGTCTTTGCTTTGAAAAATGTACTATTACAAAGTGTGTTTCTCAGTGCTATGACTAAGAAAACTAAGTTACAATGCCTTTTTTTGGTTATGCAATATATTAAAATTTTGGTGACAATTCTATGTTGTAACTTATTTGCAACTGCACATAAATGTATGTTGCACTCTCTACAACTTTTCCTCTTCTCTACACCTCTTTATCTGCTTTGTATTTACTACTTTTTTTGTACCCCTGTTCTCTGCATCTACTGCTTACACAACAACATATCCCCTCTTCTATCATGCACCAGTTTGAATGAGCAGAACCTAAACAAAATGATAAAAACATAATCAAGGGGTTTTACATTACAGGTGTAGTAAGATAGAACATTCTCTGTTCTACTCACAAAATGTACACCCAAATCAGATTTTCTAGTTTTTGTTTGGGTTCAACTTATTCAGGCTCAGTGCATTCTTTGTTTGCAACTTCACTCTCCACACTCTACTGCTGCTAACCCTTCTTTTTCACTTCTAAACTTACGGCTAACTCTCTGTGATTTTTTTCAAATATTTTAGTGGCCACCGTATGAAGGTCCCTAGTTTCTCTTTCAATAAGACAACTCCATCTATTTTGTCTCGATGAGGAAGGGGTATGTTACTTGAGACTTGTCAAATACATACATTTGCATCTCTCGTTACTTTCAATTTGACTCCATGTACAATAGATAGTGAGTGAGTCTGCCCAATGCTCGCAGTGGTACCATCATGCAGATCGAACACCTCAACGGTATCCCCTTATTGGAGTTTATCAATAAATGTCTGCAAAAAAAAAAAACACATTATATCGAGATATAAAACACACATTATATTGTTTTTGACAGTTTTATATAATATCTTATGTCTTGGAACAAATGAGCTTTTGTATGTACTTTTATAAAACACTCTATTACAACTAAGCTCTAAGCTTCCATATGTAAGTTATATGTTCTCCTTTAATTCCATAATCTATGTATACTAGCTAATTACACTTCACTACTATTCTAACATCCAACTTCTATCAAATAGGTAATGATTACCCTTATTTACAAAATAAAACAACCATTACTTACTTGAATAGTACTTGCATGTGGTTTTATAGCTTTCACCTCGAGTTTAGCATGACTACCACTATGAATATCATGTGCATGCTTGTCAATTTCATCATCATAACCACTATCAACATCATTGTAGATGTTAAGTTGTATAGCTTTACAAAGAGTTCTATTGATAGGGCCTTTTTCTTTTTGTCCTTCTTTTATATAATTGCTCTACATCATGTGGTTTAACCATCATGCAAAAATTAATATAAGTCAAGTAAAGAATGCAAAAGCTATAAATTTTTGTCCAAAAGAGAATTTTAAGCATGAAGAATGACAAAAAATTGGGATAGATAACTGCCAACTATTATATTAATTACCTCAACTTCAGGACAACTAAGATGACTATGTTGTGCAATCTTGTCCACTTCATCACTATCAATATCGTCAGCTCTGTTGACACCCTAAAGGAATTTTTTCGCTTTCCTATTGCTTTGAAAAAATTATTCTACATGTGGTTTAACCATCGTGCAAAAAATATACAAAGCATTCAATAGTCAAGGAAAGGATGCAAACTATAAATTTGTCCAAAAGAACATTTTCTGGATCACTCCAACAATTAAGAAACTAGGTTGGATTCTCCTACGCTTAGATTTCAATAATCTACATATTAAGAGGCATTTGTATATAGAACTTCCAAACAAGAAGAAATGAGATCAATAGAGCCTCTTACCTCATCTGAATCTATGGATTTATGCTCATTCCATGCAACAACCATAGGGTTAACAATTTCAACCAACTGTGAAACTTGGTGACTGAGGCCTAATATGCAACTCATTACCTTTTGGTACCCTTGTTCATATGAGTTGACATGATCTACATAAGATCCTACTAGGCATTGAACATATGGCTATGGAATCTCTGTTGACGAACTAGATTTTGACTTTATCCTACTCTTAGATTTACTAGCATCTAGTGCTGCCATATAATTGACAATATCTTTTGCACCTACTTCTCTATTACTGTTTTCCACCTACAATACAATGTTAATTTCAACCTATAGTCAGTTCAATAAAAAATTGAAATAAATAACACAATGTAAATTGAACCAAAAATCCATACACTTACTACAAATTTTTCCATTTTGGTGTGCAACCTGCCTCAGCCAAATGTTTATCCAACCCTCAAATTATCTCTTGCTCTCTTGCCTCTGTTACTCTTTACCAAATATTAAATTTAGAATGTATCATTTCTCTCAATGACTCCCACTCTTGGGGAGATAGATTGGAGTCGAACCTCTCTTTTCCCAACATGATTGTTTTTCTGCACATGTATCTATAATTGTTAATCGAAACTCTCATCCTTTGCTTGTAATATTTTCTAGAGATTTGTCCACCAGTAGTCTCAAAATCATTTTCCATTTTTTGTATAACATTTTCCACAACTCGTAGATCTTGCTCTGTAAAATTTGATTTGCAAATATCCAAATGGGCCCTACATCTTACACCCAACTCGATGGCCCACTTTGCAACATTTGGCCCAATGGGCTCACCATCTCTCGATACCTCAAGCAAGAATGGCTTCTTGCCTTCTAATTTTATTTCTTTTGCATTCCTCTTAGTAGATCTATATAAATATTGACTCAATCTTTGTCTTTTGACAAAAGCATCCACATCTATTAAATTACCACTACCAATATTTCTAGCTGATCCACTAGTTCCACCAAAAGTTCTAGATGCAACAGGTTCACTTTAAGGCACAACAAATGCAAGCGGTCTCTCTTCATGACTTTCATTAACCAAAACTTCATCCTCCTTGTCCACATCAAGTGTGGCATGAGAAGGTAGATCAGTATTGGTCTCTGTGGATTCCACATTAGTAAACACATCCTTTAATGTTGAAAAAATCATTTGCAGACCTATTGTTCCTTTGCCCCGATGTTTTGCAATAATCTCTCTTAGAATTAGTCCTAAGAGATCATCACAACGTTGCACATCAACATGTGCTATATCAGGTTGCACACCACCATGTGGTATATCAAGTTGCACATCACCATGTGCTATATTAGGTTGCACATCACCATGTGCTATATTAGGCTACACATTACCATGTGCTATATTAGTTGCACATCACCATGTGTTATACCAGGCTGCACATCATCACAACTATCATTTTCACCAACTACATTTGTTGAATCACAAAAGTGTCGGCTTCTACGATATGGCGACACTACATATTTTTTCCTTTTGTTTTTTCTCTACATTTTCTTTGCACTCTTTTTGTTGCCTATAAAACAAAAAAATATCATATTATGTCTTATATACTTCAAGCTCTCACCTATAAAATTTGATTAAACACTATTAAACAAATAATATACTACCTAGTGGATTTACAACTTGCCTTTTCAAACTAAGACTCAAAATATATTCATTATTCTTGGCCACTTTTTTAGTATGTGTGCACTCATATTTTGTCTCTAGAATTTGAACATTATGATCACTATCATCTAATTTGTGCCTTACAGTCCTTGTCTTCACTTCCTAAAGTCCAAGTAAACAATAATGTATAAATCAACAACTTGAATCAGTAAAAAATTATTGAGTTCATAAGTTGATAATTGTTGACTTTCCAATCTGCTAATAATTGCAAATGGAAACTTAAAATATAATTTAGTTTACAAATTAAAAATAATTTGCAGTAAAAAACCAAGAAGATGTTTACAATTACAGGTATCAAAAAAATATTCCTTAGGGATATATTCACAAGAGAAGAACTCATAAAAACATAGCAAAAGTAGATTGAAGTTAAAACACAGTCTAGTTCATCATGAGGTGTGTTAGAACCTTAAAAAATTTCCAAGTTCCATCATCACAATTAACCTTAAGCTCCATGACCTGAGCCTTGACCCGTATATTCCTTTTTATTTTTTACTAAAAATATAATTATTTTAGGTCTGACTGACACTGAAAGACCTATACAAACCCAAAAATTCATCATATATATACTTAAGCAAAAACATGTCCAACTAAAAACATTCCAAATCCCTTAACAGTCTCTTACCATGATCCCGCAATAGCAATCTAAACCCTTGGTGGGTTGGTGGTGTGTAATAGACAACATGAAGATGTTTACCGCCATACCACGAAAGTATTATGATGAGGACGCGGTTGGGCTGTATGAGAGAATTTAAATACATCATAAAATGCCATACCACAAGAAGGAAAAATGAAGGGTGTGGTATAGTGGGGAATAACCCACCATCCCACGAGGAAGATCATAAAGGCATGCGGTAGGGTGATATGAATTGCTATACCACGGAAGGATGTGCAAAAGAATGCGGTATGGTGGTAACCATTAATGTAAACCATAGTACCGTGGGTTAAACAAGTCAAGCTTGTAGTATAGAGGTAAGAATCCTACTACCCCATGGTGAAATACAAAGAAGAATGCGGTATAAACAGTTTATACCCCTCTATCCTATGGCAGTTATAGAAAGTGGTGGCGATAAAGTGATATTAAATGCACAAATCACATCAACCATCTGATCTTGTAAAATCAATGGTTCATATTCAAACTCGAACTATGAGAAAAATATTTGCATAAGGTCGATATTAATGTTGACATGACTGATCTCAAAAGCCATTAAACCAAGAATTTGACATTCTTTGCACTCATTTGCAAAAAAAATTGTGCATGGAGTTGGGAGTTTGAGGTGGTTAAGCTCTGCAACCATCGTAACCCGAGTAAGTGCACATAACTCTTGTGAATTAAGTTTTACGAGTACAAGATTGTTTGGAATTATGCATTTCAAAAGTATAGGAGAAGTAAGATAGTTAAACTGTGAGTTGAGTTTTATGAGTACAAGATTTTTTGGAATTCTGTATTCCAGATACACTTGGAGAAGTAAGATAGTTAAACATCATGCTGCCCAAAAAGAAAGAACCTGAAACTAAAAAGGACATCATGCTACCCAAGAATAAAGAACTTGAAACTAAAAAGGAAAAATCTAAGGTTAAAAGGAGGTCCTTACACCATTCTATCATGCATATACTCCTTGAATCAATTGAGAGATGATTTAAGAATGTTTTTAATGATGTGGCTCACGATTGTAGAGATGTCATTATCCCTATCTCTAGGTGGAAATTGTTTTGGTACTTTTATAACAAAAGGGAGGGAAAGATTTTAGTGTCAAATCTATGGGCATTAGATTTTGCCAAGTTAATTGTCCCAAATGTTTTTATAGATGTAGAGTTCATCAGAGTATTGGCTCAGAGTTATCATCCTACTACTAGGTCTGTGAGATTTCCAGATGGTTCACCATTAGTTGTGTTGACTAAAGCAGACATCATTGAATGTTTTGACTTGAACAAACAAGCCCTGACCAAAATTGATTTGCAAAGAAGTAAAGAAGAATATACTAGATTGAGGAAAACCCATAGAAATGATGAAGTCCCCATTTTCATGAAAAAGGGTGTGAACAATAGGGTGATTCATATATCCCCTTTTGCTATTGAACCATTTGAAGTCTCGAATTTCCAATTCTATTTCAAGAAAACCTACTTTTCTCTCTCTCAAGTACCTGGGATAGATGCAGAAGAGCGAATGCCAGTTAGTTTAATGATGATGGCTATGAGGATCCAAAACCTTGAGATGAACATTGAATATGATTTTGCTTCATATCTTGAGAAAGCATTGTATGAAGCATTTATACAAGTTAGGGAAAATAGAGCCCCCATAATATTTAGGCAATATTCTTTGTTGTGCCATGTGATATTATACTAGAATAAAGATAGATGGAGAAAAAGGATGTGTTTAGGTCAAACTGACAAGCAGGGGAATTTGCTGCTAGTGCAACTATGGTATTATATATGGGACAACAAATGTAAGAATTAAAATGATGTGATATTCTATATGAGTTTTGGTACAGAATTATGAGAGTCATTGGCCACCAACCACCAAGACTACACACAATTGTGCTACAATTGTTAAGACCTTTTCCTTTGAAACCTGAGCAAGGCCATACTCATAAAGTCGGTTATCAATTTTTTCTACTAGATACCACAATAATAAGGATTTATGGATGCCCACAAGCCCCACATATACTACCAATTTTTTTCCCCTTTTGATTAGCCTTTTTAGAGTTCATGTGGAAGATTCTATGGATGGAGAAGGATGCCATGATCAAACAAAGGAAGGGTACATTTCTACCCAATTTGAAATGTTGGTAACTATATCAGTGGGATCCGATACACTTGAAGAGTTACAAAATTATCTAAAATCAAGGCACTCTTTACAATCATGAAAGAAAAGAGATTTTGACCTTGAGGGTCACATGAATTTTGTAAGATGCACCATCCTCACCAAGACAATGGTTACTCACTAGATTGACTATGAAGAAGATGTAATCAATTTTTTTTTCACTCCTCAACATGTATATGATAGGAGGAGAAAATGGGAACTTATGAAAAGGCTTGAGGAAGACAAAAAGATGAAGCATAGTGATTTCTTGGGTTATTTCATAGAGGAAGCATATCCTATTAAGAGGATTGATATGATAATTGATAAGTTTCATGAATTATATAAGACTACATTAGATACAAGGATGCTTGCCAAATTGTGTCCCAAAAGGCTGAGTGGTATTGTAATTATAAAAACAACTTCAGATATTATTTCAATATGTCATGCTTCTCCAGGATCACCTCCTAAACAACTACCTTCTAAAAAACAAAAGACACAAGAGATAGATCCACTTGTTTCCTACGAAATAAGTGAGGAGGTTGGAGATATAGAAGAAGTAGTTAATGTGTTAAGACATTTCAAGAATGATGTTGAAGTGTGTATGATTGCTACAACTCACTGACATAGGCAATTGATTAGATGAAAACACATCTACCCATACTGATCCCCTTTTTAAGAATTGGTAGCCCATACACCACACATTGGTAACCTTGTACAAAGTCTTACAGAGGAGTACCGAGGCTCTTGCAACATTAAAACCTACAGTGTACATGGCCAAAATAGTTATAGATGAATTCCAATATATGGAAGGAGAGGACCAAAAGATCTAAACAATAATATATTCATTTCATACTCTGAATCAGTGGTTTGTACCAAAACTATTGAAAGATGATGACCACTTGAAGGACCTCAACGAATGGAAGAGTGAATTTGGCTAGATTATTCCATAGTGCATCACTCACATACAAAAGGATGGTGAGTTGAGTTTTAACAGGTTTGACTTAATCATGGATGGAGTAATAGTTTTGGATACTAGATATTCTAAGTTTATAATGGATGGAAAGGTATTACTAGATAGTCAATGGAAGATTCACCTTGAAAATATATTAAAAATTCAAGAATACAAATGGTCACATGATTATACAATGTACGAGTGGGAGTAGAGGTATATGGGTCATCCCCTCAAATAGTAGGCCTTGGGGCTATCATAGTGGAAGAACCACACATTTAGATACACTAATATGGAGAAAGGACCTTGAACAGATCTTCAATGATCATAGGAGCCTTACGAAGATTAACAAACTATGGTGTCACGAGTGCTATGGAATTCATTAGTTATCTACTTTCTCTATTTTATGTTTTAAGAAAAACTAATGTTTAGTCTAGTTTATTCGAAGAGGCATGAATTTTAAAAAGATGCCATATTTTGTAATTGTCTAAAGCTTGTTGCTTCTCTTATAAAAGAGAAACCAAGACAAAATTTTGATATCATCATCATAGGAATTTATAGAAACATAGATGAGGAGACTTATGTTATATTGCAATATCTATTTGAAGCAATCAATGGACAAGAAGATTTAATTTGGTGCTCGAATTCTAGTCTCAATTATTTGTTGATAATATTGTGTATGATTGGATTTTTTTATGCATTTTAGGTTAGAATAAGGGGTATATCATGAACTGGTATTAATTATTTGTTCATAATCATCTGCATTTCTGATTACATTGCATTTTCTACATCTTTCAAACTCAAAGCATTACTTCACATTACATAACTAATAACTATATGCTGATATATGACAAAATTTCAATTAAAATATAGTTTTTACAAAGTCATCATAAGAAGTTATGCAATTACTTCACATTGCATAACTAATAACTAGGAGCAGCTGTCAATTGCATTTTCTTTTCATGGCATTCCATGAGACCACATTTCTTTGTGGCATTTTTTCAAACAACTCATTGCCTTGTCTATGCTACCACATTTTTCATACATATTTTCTACCAAAGAATTTTATCAAATAGTTCACTGCCTTGTTTCTATGGCTAAAATCCTAAAACAAGTGCTTTCAAACAAGCTATGGATTCTTGGCAAAAACCTATAAAATCATAATAGTAAGCAATATCATAGACAAGGTGGTGAACTGGTTGAAAAATGTCTCAAAGAAATGTGGTCTCATGGTGATTGAATGCCATAACAATCCATAACAATTCGCTTGTCATGGAATTCCATCACCATGAGACCACATTTCTTTGAGGCATTTTTTCCAAAGTTCATTTCCTTGTCTATGTTACCACATTTTTTATACATGTCTACCAAAGCATTTGATCAAATAGATCACTACTTTGTTGTTATGGCTAAAAGCCTAAAATAGGCGATTTCAAACATGCTATGGATGCTTGGAAAAAATCTATCAAAGCATAATAGTAAGCAACAAGCTATGGTCTCATGGTTTTTTTTGGTGTGAAAATCAACATGATTTTATTTGTAGGTTTTAAATGCATTATTTTGGCAATTTTGCTATTTGAAATGGGGAAAAATTTCTATGGTCAGTTTTGTGCATATTTTCATTGTAGGATTCTCACAATTAGTGAAAAAGCTAGTGTTCATGAAAGAATGGAAAAGATGCATAGAGCCTTTGAATTATACTCATATTGTGCCATAACATTGAATCATTTAGCAAACCATTTTTTCTTCATAGGGCAACATTTTCTTGTGGAATAGTTGACTGAGACAAATCTTGTTTCAACTAACTACCCTCTCATGAAATCTCATTCATATTATAATCTTGCACGATCTTATCATAGTAAAGGTGACTATGACACCACTAGTTGCTACTACATGGCATCAGTCAAGGATAGCCAGAGGCCATAGGATTTTGTGGACAGGCTCAATTGAAGTAGGGAGATCTTAAGAGTTATCTCTCAAATTTTGAAAAGGTTTTGGAGGTCCACCCTAAGAAGTGTGAGAGCTTAAAAGTTTTAGGCCATATATATGCATAGGAATGGTAGGTAGAGAAGGATTTGGAAATTTTAAGAAAGGAAACTCACATAGATCTACGTGATTCCCATGCATTTTTCAAGATGGATGAGTTATTAATATTGACAGACCCAAATGTAGCCTTAGATTCTCTTCATACAACAAATTCTCTTTCGAAGAAGAGAAGAGAAGAAGTACCCATTGAATTATTAAACAACATTGGGGTTCTTCATTTTGAGCATGATGAACTAGAGTTGGCTTTGTATAGGATAAAATTTGCACCTCTTATGCAAATTCCCCTTTTACCCTTCTCCACTTTAGAAAACTAAATTCGGAGGCTTAATTCCACATAAGCCTACTGTTCTCATTCTATTTGGTGCTTGTTTTGAGCATCGATAGGGGAGTTACTATCGGGATGCCCGCACGGTACGCTTACAACCCTGACAGATTCCTGTGGCTGGATTCTACAAAGGCGTTACACTTCCCATTGGAAGTCAAATTGTAATGCCTCCCTTCGGCTGACCGACTCGAATATGGTCATTTTCTTCATCTCTCCTTCAAATTCATTTACTTTCATCCATTTTCAAGCTTCTACACAATCTCTTCACACATTCTAACATTCACTTCAAGCATTGAAGCACCATTTTACACTCCATAGCAACAATCCCATCACTCCATCACTTTAATAGAGCAAGTGTAGGACAACACCATTGCAATAGAGGCTTGAGTTCCTCTGATTTTCTCCCCCACTAGCCTTGAGCACTTTGGGCAGAGGTGGTAAGCTCCTCACTCATCTTCTCTATTACTTGGTTGAGTTAGCACATTACTATTTTGTAGTGTTTTAGTGTACTTTTCTTGTATTTCCTTCTTTATCATATTATTTCTACATCATTGAAAACTTAGCTATCCAAGGAGATGGAAACACCAAAATGGGGGTTTGACTGAGGCAGACCCCTAAACAACCCCCCAACATTTTCCCTCTTTTCTATGTGTAGGTGGAGATATCTTGGAGCGAGCTAGTGAACAAGTTATTATGTGAGATCGTCTTCATCACCCTTGTGATAATATACTTGTTTTATCACGTCCATTTGTATGTTTTGTATTTCGTAGTGTTATTCTGCTTACTTAGAAACTAGTAACTAGGTTGTTAGTCTATTTTTTAGTGGTCAAACCTTGTCTTCTTGGTTCTCTGGCCATACAGATTCCAACACACCTGAGAGATGCCAGCGTGTCACATTATCATCCTAGAACCACACTTTTGTCATCTGATAGAGAGTTATCCAAGACACAGAGTTGATCCTAAAAATTGACTCGCCTAGTCTCCTTTGGAATCTCGAGTTTTTAGGGTGATCGAAGGACCTTATAGTCCTCATCATTTCCCTTAAATTGAGGTAAGTTAGGGAAAATTGATACTCTCGACTCTCCATAACCTAGGGCCTTGCAATGGTTGGTCCCCCTCTCTTATAGGCTCAAAAGGATTTTATGCAGGCATTAGCAAATGGAATTTGGGTTGAATTCATAAATAAAAGCCCCAGTACCAATTATGCAGTTTTTTCTGTCCGCTCTAAGGATATGGAATTCTTCCAACGACTTCAAGAAGGCGGTCTTTCACTTGAGTTACCATGGGATAAAGTCACTTTGATGGTGTTTTCTGCACAACAACAACTCAGACAGAATATGATATCCTATCTCTCTTGAAAGGTAAATCTGTATGGGGAAAGAGATAACCCCAAGGTCTCTAATGTCAGGTCTTGACAATGCAACAAAAAAACTTAGTGATAAATGTGAAAATATTGGTAATCACAAAGGGACCTTACTACAAGCAAATACTTGATTTCAAATTTATCAGATCTAAACAATGAATTGATACTTGGAATCTTGATTTGAACCCTGATAATAAAGAAACAACAAAAGATAAAGGTTTCAGAGATGATTCTAAGACTACTTTTAACCCTAAGATTGAAAATGCCAAAAGATAAAATGCTCAAAATGGACCGATCTCTCATAAACTACATTCTGTTTAACCTAGATGAATCTCCAATTTCACAAAAATAGTGCCATCTTCTAAGGTATTTAAAGATTTTCAAATCACAAACATTCATTTCACCAACCCTATTGCAATTGAGATGAATGAATCCTTATAATTGAACTAAGCACAATTTTAAGTCCAGGCTAACTTTGCAAAGCAGCTAACAATCAACTAACTACAAAAAGTATGGACTAGAGATCACTGCAAACATTCTAAACATGAAACCCTAAGCATCACCAAACCATTTAACTATAAACTTATAAGCAATTTTAAAGATAGAACAATAAGAACCATGCTAGATGAAACTCCACAAGATAGATACCAAATCACAATATCTCTCTTATATTAAATCATCCAAAATAGCAACAACTCCAGTTTTCTATTACAACACTTGCTTGAGAATAAACCCTAAGTCGCTCTAATATCAAATCTCTATTTTTACCACTTATCAATTTTCTCCCTATCTCTATATCTATCTATATTCTCAAATGAGGCAACATGCCCATTTTATAGAGAATCCCTAAGATAGGTCAGCCCAAAATAAGAATTACAATAAAACATGACCTACAAGAAGTCGGCCTCAAAGATATTCGAACATAATCATGAAATGTGCGATTAGCACCAATT
This sequence comes from Sequoiadendron giganteum, assembly GCA_007115665.2. Lineage (NCBI taxonomy): Eukaryota > Viridiplantae > Streptophyta > Pinopsida > Cupressales > Cupressaceae > Sequoiadendron > Sequoiadendron giganteum. Next base: position 277,980,030 of record CM021104.1, on the reverse strand, counting down.
TCATCCAAGTCGGCCAAGGTACCAAAAAGGGTCGGCCCAATACATGTGAATAATGAGAAGCAAAAATATTGATGTAACCCTATATAGCTACTTCCCATCCTTGTCTTTAGCTCAATATTCTTCACCATGCATGGACAACAAGACTCTATCTAGCTCAACAACAGGTGGCACAAGAAAAACCCTAATTCTTCTCTCAAGAGACTTGATGCCATTTCTTTCTTGCCTAACTGCATAATCCCAATCAACCCTATTAGTTAGGAATCTGTCCATAACTGCAATATAGGTTGCAACATCATCTAGCTGATGCCCAGTAACTAGTCCTTCACTAACTGGAGAATAAAAATCTCTCCACCATTTCCTAAGTTGCTCCAGATTAAGATGTTTCAGAGCAAAATTCCTTCTTCCTGTCATGACCTCAAAGAATGAGATACACTTATCATGGATACCAGTCAGAGTGTCCTCAATCTGCTTTGCATGTTTATGAATTTTCTTTAAGGCCCTCTACCTCATTTGTGGGATTTCAAGCCATTCCCAAGGTTCAGAAACCCTTGGAAAAGGAAGAATCCCACTCTTTACCAGTTTATCTTCGGTGAACTCCATAATTGTTGTGGCTTTCTGTAGTAGGATATCAGTATCCTCCTTGTCTTGAGCCAATACAACCTTCAACCAATCTACCGACCTCAGAGCATCCCCTCCAGTTGACAAAATGTCCTTAATGGCAACATCTCCCCTGGTTTGGACACCCTGCAGCTAAGCAATTGTAGCATGTGTGGTGCCTTTCATCTTTTCCAGCTTAGAGATTGTCTCTTGAGGCAAGAAACCTGCAACAGAGGGGGAGAAGCCAATAGCTTGCAAGGGTTTCATCAACTCCTGCAAATAATTCTTTAGTTTCTTGTTCTGTCTCTCCAACTCATGCCTAGGTTGCATAGCCTTCTTCAGCCTTCATACTCCTCAATATACTATTCTACAAAAGCATGCCCTAGGTCAACAATTTGCACATGATAATCCTTGGAAGTTACATTATCTCTCTCCTTATTCAGAGTAGGGGTAGCAATATGGGCCACTTTGTTGCCTGAACCATCTCTCTCAATTCGGGACACATCCCTAGCCTTCTTCTTAGCCTTTCCTTGTTCAACATTTGCCATCAAGACATCCCAATTAGGAGGAGCATCCTCTACTATCACCATTTTACTTTTCAACTCCTTATTCAGCCAATCTGGAATAGTAGACTCAATTGGCATTGTATCCTGCTTCTCCTACTATTCATTAGTTGTATGCTTCTCAACACTTGGCACTTTAGGGATATTCATGATTGGATTCTCCTTATCCTGCACCGGTGAAGGGACCTTAGCTGGGACCTCCTCCTTTTGAGGAGACTTGTTTAATTGCTCTTTCACAGGTGAATTTTCATGTGCCACCAAGGGAGATTGATTCACTTTATCAATTTCTGCCTCTGCACTGTAGAGGTCTCCTTCCTGAAATTCTTCCTCACCCAAATCTTTAGGACCTTCATCCTTCTTTGGTTCTTCTTGTGTGCTATTAGTATCTTGAGGAATGGAGACACTTACTCATTCAACAATAGGAACATTCACTGGAACATCTTCCTTTACTGCAATATCCCTTGGGGAAGGAGTCCTTGACCTCCTCATGTACACTTGTGTTTTTTCCCTTGAGCTCTCCACCTCTACCACTGGTGGCTAAACCTCCTTATCAATTTTGGGAACCTCATCTGGTTTCTGTCATAGCTTTGTAAGTCTTCTTCACTTTGTCAATGGAGGAGTAATCTCTACCTCCTCTTCCTCTTCTTTGTTCTTTTCAGCTTCTTTCCTTGAGGCATGTCTCCTCTTCTTGGTGATAGGTTTCCTCTGTTTGCTCACTTCTGTCACCCTTTCAACTTGAACATCCCTGACCTAGATTTTGAAAGGAGAATCCACCTTTCTTTGCCCTTAGGATCTGGTTCAAGTGACTCCTCAGAAGCAGAGTGAGACTCCAAGTATCCTATCAGATCATAAGTACATGGGATACCCTCACTCTCCAATTCTAACATCTTGTGCTTCAACCAAATTTTGGTGTACTTGATCACCGGGGCCATGATTTGATCCAACTCTGTTTTCTCTTCTTCTAACCAGTCAACTTCTCCAACTGGCTTATCCTTCACTACCTCATAGACATGACACTAGATTGAATTTCCATCCTCTTCTACCTGGTCAGGGATAGCTTTCACATTGTATAACCTTACTAAATCCACTGGAAATCTAGAGAACTTCTTTCTTACCTCAAATTCATCGACAAGGTTAACCCAATAATCCTCAATATGAGCCTTATGGCTTTATTGCCTACTGGCCTTCTTTTGTGCTTTGTTAGTGATGTCAAACCTTGCTCTCTTGGAATGGAAAGAGAGACCAAAAGTACCCATCTCCTCCTTAGAAGCATGAGTAGATTGGATAGAAGGACAAACCTCACCCATTCCTATATTTAAGGGAAAGTCATTCCCAAAACTTGTTTTGTGCATTTCTTCCTTCACCACTATGTCGAAGTCACAAATTTCCCTGGTGACTTCCAGCAATATGATATGATCAGTAGGATATCTAGGGAGTCTATAGGGATCCCTTTAACAACCATCAATTCTGATGTATGAGAAAGTTGGGAATTGGATAAACCATGCCCCATATCTCCTTATCAATTCTTTAGCCTTGTTAGAAATCCTGATATGCTGTGCAACTTGGAGCAATCTGGTGATGTACATTGTGAAAGCATCATTGGATCTTCTGTAGCTTCCTCCAGTTAGGTGTAGCTGTGGATATACTTCATATATAGCATCTTGTCCAAAGGTACCCCTAGTGCTTAACCCCTTGTATGGGTGAAGTCTTGCCAATGCACACACTAGGTAAGAGGTCATGGTAAAAGTATTGGTTTGCAAGACATTGCATAACTGCTCATGGATCACTGCACTTATGACACCTACCCAGTGATAATCTATTCCCTGCTCCATCCAAGCATTTACATTGAACATCCAAGTCTCGAACACCCCTGCACTCTTCAATCCTACCAATTTGCTAAGAAGAGTGATGACATTGTAGTACTCTCTCTTGAACTTGAGTTTGAATAGTTGCTTTGGCAACTTGGAAAAATGAGACTTAGGCTTCTCCAACCAAGATTTAATCACCTGCTGAGACTTAACTACATTTTCTTCATAGTATTTCTTGACACCATCCATGTCAAAGGCCACCACATGGGACATGTCAGGCATATCAAAGGTTGAAGCAATGGATATAGGAAAAAATCCAGCCATAATCCTTCCTTGGGGACCAATTATCCTTTGTGTCCCTCTATCATAATTCTTGGTACACTCAAGCACCAATTCATAACACTGCACCGTGGAAGGGAAACTTTCTACATGAGCCAATTCGGAGTCCACAATTCTTCTAGCCAACAAAGGAGGGCTCGGTGCTAACATCTCAGCCTTAAACTCTTCATAGTCCCACATACCCACATTGGTATTGGTGATTCCTGACCAAATAGATGTCAGCTTGCTTTCAGGAATCCGACTCTTTATGTCCAATTTTTCCTTCTCCGCATCTAAGATGGCAGAAGTCTTTGCACCTGGATCTGATGCCTTCCCCTTGCCTCAACTAGCAACATCCTGTCCTAATCCTGCCTGCAAACAAATAAAGATGACCGAAATCAGATCCAAAAAAACAAGAAGTGCAGGAAATCAATATCTCAAAGTTTGAGATTTAGCCCCCTTCACGGATTCCACAGTGGTGAGGATTTCTGGGAAAATCCAGACCAGGCGGATTCCAGCAAACCAAGCATACGAACCCCATGATATCATTTTAATCCATCATTTAAAAAAAGGAGTAACCTTTAGAAATACTTAGCATAAGTTCATTTAATCCATCAAATACATCATCAATAAACAAATTCCTCATAACCATCATATTCCACATTAATCCAAAAAACCCGAGAGAATCCATTAGAGACGGATTTTCGCAAAAACAACAATAGTTATAACTAACCTGGGAAAACGAAGAAGGCACGAAACATCTGGGAAAATCCGGAGGAAACAGATTTTAGCAAGAACTAGACAAATTACCACTAAAGCACCAATCCGACAGAATGAGCCGACTATGGACACCAGGAAAATCTGGAGGAAGCGGATTTTAGCGAGGTAGACGAAATCCGGGAAAAAGTGGTGAAAGAGAAAAAACAGGAAAAGCCGAGGAAATCCGGGGGAAGCAAAATTCCGCGAGGACATCGAAAACCCAAACCCGTGCACATCTTTCTCACCGTCCCCAAAATGATCCCAACGACTCCGGATCTAAGGCTTGCACCTCGACAACAGCTTAACCTAGACCTCCGATGGATGAAATACGAAGTTAGAACACTCCTCACAACAATTCGGGAAGGATTGGTCATGCCCTAGATTAAGAACCCTAAAACATCCGCCATGAAAGCACGAAGAACTAGGCATGACTTGCTCACACACTAAAATGGAAAGTTTAAGACCAATGCAAACAAACGCCGAAAAGAATAGAAATACCAGACCAAGAATAAACATTCAATGATCAACCCGGTCGATTGGTAAAGCAATGGAAACCCCAAAATGCCTAGTCATGATGCGCACCCCAACGAAACAAGGAAGCCACGAAGGACCAAAAAGCAAATGAAGAAAAGTAACCAAATCAGTAGAGAAAAGGGCATATCTACATACCATAAGAGTGAAAGGACTGGAACTAGTGACGCCAACAAACAATCATCAAACACAAGAAGGATACAAGCCACGCACATGAAATTCAAATGCAATTGTCGAAATGGCTTCGAAATCCACAATCCAGCATTACACCAAAGGCTCCAAGACTCAAGCTCAAATGATAAGCAAATAAATAAACTCAAATGATCAATTACTTCCCAAAATCCAATATATTAATGCCCCAAAAAATCCGCACAAATTCCATTAATGCGATCGAAAAGACAACCATGACCACAAAAAACCCGGAGATTCAACAGGGCAACGGACTTCGAAGAAATCCAGACATGACAGATTTCCCTGGATCCGGGTTGAAAGGCAGTCACTTCCAGACATCGAAAGAAAACCAAGAGAATTCGGCCAAGGCGGATTTTCTCGAAAACAGTGAAAACTCCAGAATGCAGTCAGAACTCAAGATTTTCAATAAAATTCATAAGTGTGCCACTTCAATTGGCAAGATGGACATCAAAGCACGAGCCCAAGCAAGCAAAAACCCCCAAAAAGGAAGGGCCAAAACACCAAAAAGCGAAAAAAGAGGGTCCCCGCTTTCTGTGGGGCGTGTGTGCAAAAATTGCACAACAAATGGTGACTCTATTGGAGAAATGCTCCAGAGAATTTCAAGAATAAACTAGAATTAAGAACCTAGAATCTCTGGATATGATCCTCTCATTAAGACACCTATGGAAAAAGTTTCAAAAACCACAGGCCAGAAGACCTTTTCCTATACCAGGGTCCAAGTGTGTGCATTATGCATTCATTTCCCATCCTGTAAGTGCAAGGGGAACTAGAGCAAATCTGACCAAGCTACATAAGAGTTCAAACTTCAAAAGTAACTTGGATAGAGCCTTGCTGCCAGTCAGGCATCTATAGCCCTGGCGAGGTTATCGTTGTGACCCTCCCAAGCATAGCTCTACTGCCAATCAGACATTTATAGCCCTAGTCGAGATACTAGGATACTCCTGATAAGGTGAAACTTATTTAGATTTTCAAAATTTTCCTTTTCTCTTTTTCTGTTTTATGGAACCTTTCTCTTCACCTTTGTAAGTAATGGAGCTCACACTCAAGGATGAGGAACACAGTGGCACTGAAGTAGAATAAAGGATTTTTCACCAAGCCAGATTACTTAAGAACCTTATGCAACTCTAGAATCTTCAATTTTAGTGTAAAAATGTGAGACCCAAATATATTCCAAAGTGTATCCAAAACAAGTGACTCCAATTCTAAGTAAAAGGGACATCAGATAAAAGAATTCTACCACTTGACTCTGAAAAAATGATTAAAGTTTATAAAAGAAGTTCTCAGAACAATCCCAAGCAAAATAGCCCGTTATACAGACACAATAGCCCCAAGGAAATAACGAACCCAAAAGAAAAAACAAAAACAAAATCGAAACCAATCAAAGCAAACCTAAACTACCAAAGCAAAACTAGCAAAACAAAGCAGAAAACAAATCTACTCTAACTATATACAGGATGAACTGCAAAACAATTCAAGGTTGAAAATAATGCTTCAGATACTGCCCATTGACAGGCAGCGAGATATCCTCACTAGTGAGGGTTTTCAAGTGAAAAGCATTATCTCCCAGAATTTTTGAAATCTAGTAAGGACCAAGCCAAAGTTTATCAAATTTACATGCTCTCCCTTACAGTCATGGGATTTATCCCAGTAGAGAAATAAGTCAAAAATTCTAAAGGCCTTTACCTTAGCTCTCCTATCAAACCATCATTTTACCACACCTTGATGTTTAGTAAAGTTTTCTAGGGCTTCATCTCTTTTCTCTTCCAAGTGCAACAATTTAGCCAAACGGGCTTCATGTTTGTCTTCTTCATTATAGTACTCATTGATAAACTATAGGGTAGGGATTTTCAATTGGATAGGAAACAAAGGTTCCAAACCATACACCAGGTGATAAGGAGAGGTTCCTATGGATGCCTTCTGTCTAGTCTGGTCAGCCCACAGAGCAAATCGGAGTTGGGTGTGCCAATCCTTAGGATTTTGTTCTAGCAACTTACGAATAACTGTCAGTAGGTTCTTATTGGAAGACTCGACCAAACCATTACCTTGAGGGTAATAATTGGATGAAAATTTAATAATAATCCCATGATCAAACGCCCAATTAGAAAATTTCAGTGATGCAAATACAAGACCATTATCACAGACCAAAGATAGTGGACAACCAAAATGATTTATAATTCCTGATTCAAGAAAATTGATTACCACATTTGAAGTACACTTTTTACAAGAAAGAGCCTCTATCCATCTAGGAAAATAATTAGTTGTGGTAAGAATATACCTGTGGCCCGTGGAAGATGGAGGATTAATGGGACCAATGAAATCCATACCCCATTGAGCAAACAGTTTTACCTCTATGACAGGCTAGAGTGGAAGAGCTGCACATTTTTCCTTACTTGCTGTGGTTTGACATATGTGACAAGTCCTCACATGTTGGTGTACATCCTTGAACAAAGTGGGCTAGTATTAGCCTACCCTCAAGATTTGGTGTGCAGTGGATGATGCAGAACCATGGCCTGTGCCATATTTCTCATGAAATTCAATCATTACTTTGGTAGCTTCTTCTTTTCCTAGACATCTTAAGTATACACCCTCATGATTTCTTTTATACAAGATAGCTCCTTTCATCATAAAAATTCCACTCCTTAGGTGCAAGGCCCGCCTCTGTACTATATTAATGTGATCAAGACACTGCTCATTCAGCAAATAGAAAATGATTTCATCATACCAATCTCTCGGAGATACCTCTTGAAGGTAATAATGTTGAGTTGTGAGATCAGGACCGGTCTCAGCCATTGGCTTTGTAAGTCCTTGTCCTCTTACTAATTTCATGGGCTGGATTTCCATATCATATTCCTACAACATATTCACCCATTTGGCCCTTCATTCACCTAACTCATTCTACATCAGCAACAACTTTACTGCAAGATCAAGCACTATGGCAAAAAAATTATTCCTCAAGATATAGTGCCTGAACTTCTTCACTGCTCTAACCAAAGTATAGGTCTACTTTTCTACATTATGATATCTTAATTCTGCATCTTTTAAGGGAGTACTCATGAAGGCTATAGGGTGTTCATCACCTTGATCAAACTTTTGAGTTAACATTACAGCACAGGAGTGATCAGAAGCAAATAAATATATGTAAAAAGGTTTAGTGTAATCTGGACTCACCAATACAGGGGCCTCAACAATAGCTTTCTTGATTTCTGCAAATGCTTCCTTAGCTTCTGCATTCCATTCTATTTTTGTTTCTTGTTTCAACATAGCATTCAATGGCTTGACTATCTCTGCAAATCCGGTGATAAATTTCCTAACAAAGTTAATCTTACCAAAAAATGACTTCATCTCTTTCTTACTTGTAGGTGGCTGAATCTTCAAGATAGCCTGTATTCGCTCAGGATCAATAGCAATACCTTGTTTTGAGACAATATGTCCCAACAACTTTCCTTCTATGACTCCAAAAATGCACTTCCTTGGATTCAGTGAAATACCAAATTCTCTGCATCTTTGGAATACTTTGCATAAATATGTTATGTGATCGCCTCGTTTCTTGGAAAAAATAGTCAAATCATCCATATAAATAATGATGCACTTACGAATTACATCCTTAAAAGCAATGTCCATGGCTCTTTGGAATGTAGCTCCAACATTAATCAACCCGAATGACATCCTTCTATAAGCAAAAGTTCCCCATTTAGTAGTAAAGGCAGTCTTGTTCCTATCCTCATACTGTACGATAACTTGATTGTATCCAGAATACCCATCCAAAAAGGACATCATTTGAGATCCATTAACGATCTGAAGCACCTCATCTAGTGAGGGAACTGGATAATTATCCTTTTCTAATGCTCTATTCAGGTTCCTAAAGTCTACACATAATCTGATTTCTCCATTGTTTTTCCTTACTGGAACCAAATTCGCTACCCAAGTAGAGTGTCTTACTGGAAATATAATGCGTGTTGAAAGCAGTTTCTGCACCTCCTTTTGAATAATGGGTTCTAACAAAGCATTGATTGGCCTCTGTCTCTGCCTAAATGGTTTGACATCTAACTTCAAAGGGATGGTGTGTGTAATGATTGAAGTATCATATGTTTTCAAATCTCCATAACTCTAAGCTATTACATCATGATATGTATGTAAGGTATCAATAATTCCCTTTCTTTCTTTTGGAGTACATACCTTGCCAATAAGAACATTATTTGAGTCCTCTGATGTCCCCATATTATATGTTTCACATTGGCTACTAAGGGACTCCCTTTTAATTTTTTGTTCTTGATCTCTTATCTTATCTAAATCAAAAATTTGTTCAAGTTGCACCATACCTCTTGGAATGGTATTAGTCTTCAGATTGATGATCTCTCCAAAGTCAATTTCTGCTTCTTGAGGCTCCTTCTCATCAATAACTTGGGAAGCAAACACATAACAACTTGTAATGAAGTCCAAAATATGCTTATCATCTTCAAATACCTGGAAATTAGTAACGTTGTCAGGCATTGAAGGCACTAGAGTGAGCTCAACTGTAAATTTCTTTAATCTTGAAAGTGACAGAGGCTGCAAGGTACTAGCAACATGTCCTAGAGAATCAACAACCTGATTTTTGTTTCGAGGGATCAATTGGATATTAAAAGCATCAAACTCCTCAATGAGATCCCACACTCTATGCCTATAATTGGTCGTTCTTCTATCGCGGCATGAATACTATTTTCTTACTTGTTTGATTACCAACTTTGAATCTCTGAACACTTGTAATATCTTAACTTTCTTCCTTGATGCCATTAATAAGCTATGGATAAAAGCTTCATATTTAGCAACATTATTAGTGCATTGGAACTTGAGTCTATGAGCAACAAAATAATTCTTACCTTTAGGATTGATCAACTCGAACCTTGCTCCAACACCTTGCTTAGATTTAGATCCATCAAATCTTAATGTCCAACAACCATCAGGTTCCTTTGGTTTCAATTTACCTTGCTCCTTGCTGAGGATGGGGGGCTCCTCAGGAAGTATTGGGTTCTTACCTTTATCATTGTTTAATTCTTCCTGCATATTAAGTCCAGTAGGTGGAACTGGATTAACGCATTTTTGTATCTATTGGACAACAGTCTGACACAAGTCACATTCTAGCTCGGAATGAGGGGCATCATGGACTCTGCACCAATTTGGAAATAGTAGTTCTTCAAATGTCACACTTCCTTTTAGTTGTATCTGATCTTCCATACACTTCTAGATAAACTCTTGAAAATTATCCAACAAGCTAAGCTGCCTGTCCTCTTGATCACTTATTTCATCTTCTTGTTCAATCAATGTCCCAGGACTACTACTCTCTGGAATGTGTTCATATAAAGAATCTTGTAGCATGAAAACCTCTTCATCTGTTGTAACTGATGTAGCCAATACATAGTTTCTCATACTAACCTCAGACACCAACACCTCATTCAAAACATTCTGATATTCTATGATTACATACTTCATTCGAGGTTCTCTTTCAATTCTGATATGATTTGGGACTCCTTTCCATGGTAACCACATAGGAGAATGGTCTGTAGATGTATATCCATTTAATTCCTTAGTGAAATCTCTGCCTAGGATCAAACCATAAGTATTAGGAATGTCAGCAACTTGGATATTGATCACTTGCTGCACCCTAGGGTCTGATGCAAGTTGCGTAGGGATCATGTTCAATTCTCCAACTACACTTACTTCTATTTTTTCCAATTGAGTAACCTTCTTTTGAGAGGCTATAGGGGTAATATCCAATTCTTTGCAAACAACAAAGGGCATAACGTTTGTAGAAGCTCCTGAGTCTAGAAGATAATTATGCAAATTCTTTCCGAAGATACGAATAGAAATTAGGAAAGGAGGAGTTTCCATTTTGCCTTGAAATAAATTCAAATGAGTATCAACTTGTGCAACTTGAACCTTATCCTTATCTCCCCTTTTGTCTATAGGTGGGACCTGACTTCTAGGTGTTTGAGAATTGGAAGACCTAGTAACAGCCTCATTGGTAGCTATGCCTTGTGATATTATACTTGAACCAAATGATCCAAAAATTGCATTCCTAATAGCAGAAACTCTTAATAACTGAAAGGAAAAAAGATTTACCTTTACCTTTTTGAACTCTTCAGTCACATATTTGCCTAATTTCTCCATATTCAGGTCAGCAGGGGCTTCCTTGTAGCCACTGGCCTACTTATCTTTGGATACTTCAGCATTGTTTCCCTTCGATAAGTACTGTGTTGGTACATGAGGATAAGGTGGATTATTACTAGCTTGTGGGTCTGGTGGAGTATTAAAATTATTAAGAGGGATAGAAGTAGTGAAATGACCTCTAGCCTATGGACCCCTGTTAGGTCTATTTCTTAAATCATATTTCTTCGCTGGTTGCTGAAACATCTGAACTTCTTCAACACTAACTTCTTCCTCATCCAAAGGGCCATTATCATTTTAATTTTCCTCACTAAACAATTGGGAAATCTCATCTTCATTTAGTACCTACTCCACCTCATTCTCTGTAACAGATACTTCTTCTGGTTCATTTTCTTCACCTTTGGGGAATGGGGCATGATTAATCACCAGTACTGGAGAATCGTATGGATTTGAGGGTACAATTTCCCATCTAATGGAATTATTCTCCACTTCATACTGAAAGATAGAAGCTGCAGTTTAAAATTCAGTACATTCTAACTTAGAGTGTTGACTTGTCTTATGGAGCCTGCACCAACCAGACAAAGCTGCTTCTGCTAAGTTACACCATTCAGAGGCTTCTCCTGAGTAGTGGGTTGATCCAAGGGAGTAAGAATCCCTCCATTATTAGGTCTAGTATTCCAAGACCTATTCTGCCCAGGCTATTTCCCTTTATCAAATCCTTGTCCACCTTGCTGATTTCTATCAAAATTTTGACCAGAGCCTTGTCTTCTATCAAAATTCTGACCAGAACCTTGTCCTCTGTCATAATTTTGACTTCTGTCAAAGTTCTTATTTTCCCTGCCATAGTTAGATTGTATATTCTTCTGAGAAGCCTGGAGCTGGCTATTCTGATTTCTTAGATAAGTTACCTCTGTATTCAACCTTTTCACTTGCTCAGATAATTCATCCCTCTCCTTATCTAGACTGTTGGGTGGTGGTGGATTAATACCTCCAAAAGAATATCCGAGTATGTTTCCAGAACCAACAACCTGATTCAAGACTTCTGAATTCTGCAAGTATGTAGGGAAACCAATTTGTTGTTGATGTAAGGGTTGATTACCTCTTTGCTAAGGATAAGAATCCATAGGTTGAGCTTGAATTAAAGGTGAACCTGGATGAGGAACCAAAGGCAATGAAGGTATAGGATTCATTATTGGAGCATGACTAGTCAAAGCTTGGTTAAGGGCTTGAATTTGTCTAGGGTGAACAACAGGTCCTAAAGATGGCAAAGGTCCTGATAAATGTTGCCTCAAGTCCATGTTGACCTTTATTGCCTCTGTATATGCAGTGAGCAAAGTATTTAGAGGATTAGTCCTTTGTTTAAGGAAGGTGGCTGTAAGGCTATCCAAGGCTTCAAGGTAAACTTCTAAAATAGTATTTTAATTTCCGGCATAAGGTGCTTGGAGTCTGGTATATGCTCGATGGAACCTATCATTGAATGATCCTATGGGCTCATTAATCTCTCTTTTCACTCCAGTAAACTATAAGTACAACTCATTGGAACTAATGAGAATCTTGAATTTTTTGCAGAAATGCATTTTCTAACTCAGTCCAATTATGGATGGAAGCAATGGGTAAGTGATTGTACCAATAAAAGGACTCTTCTCCTAGAGAATAAGGGAAAATCCTGCATACAACATCCTCATGGTTAATTCCTCTATCCCTCAGGTAGGTCTGAAAAATCCTAATATGCTCTTCTGTTGTCCTATTGGGGTCATGAGTATGAAACTTAGAGAAAAAATGCTCAGGGTTCTTGGGCATGACATTGTAATTATTAAAGATCAACAGGGACAAATTATTAGCAAGAAAAGCCATTGGTGGAGGTGGGGGTGGTAATGGCTGATTTATGGTTGTGGAATAGGAATTCCCTCAGAGTTAGATGAAGATGAGGATGATGGAGATGATGGAAGTGGGTGAGCGGATGATGATTCTTCCCCTCCTCTGGTCCTTCTTGACCTAGTAGGGGCTTGTAACTCTTGAAATTATTCTCCTCTTGGAGTAGATCTAGTTCTTCTTCTAAGCCTCTCAAGAGAGATGGCGTTTAGGAAACACTCCAGTTTGCTTATTCAAAGGCCCTCCTTCTAGCACCAATCTGTTGATGGTGTTTTCTGCACAACAACAACTCAGGAAAAATATGATATCCTATCCCTCTTGAAAGGTAAATCTCTATGGGAAAAGAGATAACCCCAAGGTCTCTAATGTCAGGTCTTGACAATGCAACAAAACAACTCAGTGATAAATGTGAAAATGCTGGTAATCACAAAGGGACCTTACTACAAGAAAATACTGGATTTCAAATTTATCAGATCTAAACAATGAATTGATACTTGGAATCTTGATTTGAACCTTGATAATAAAGAAACAACAAAAGATAAAGGTTTCAGAGACGATTCTAAGACTAATTTTAACCCTAAGATTGAAAATGCCAAAAGATAAAATGCTCAAAATGGACCGATCTCTCATAAACTACTTTCTGTTTAACCTAGATGAATATGCAATTTCACAGAAATAGTGCAATATTCTAAGGTATTTAAATATTTTCAAATCAGAAACATTCATTCAGCCAACCCTATTGCAATTGAGATGAACAAATCCTTATAATTGAACTAAGCACAATTTTAAGTCTAGGCTAACTTTGAAAAGCAACCAACAATCAAGTAACTGCAAAAATTATGGACTAGAGATCATTGCAAACATTCTAAACATGAAACCCTAAGCATCACCAAACCATTTAACTATAAACTTATAAGAAATTTTAAAGATAGAACAACAAGAACCATGCTAGATGAAACTCCACAAGATAGATACCAAATCACAATATCTCTCTTATATTAAATCATCCAAAATAGCAACAACTCTAGTTTTCTATTACAACACTTGCTTGAGAATAAACCCTAAGTCGCTCTAATATCAAATCTCTATTTCTATCACTTATCTATTTTCTCCCTATCTTTATATCTATCTATATTCTCAAATGAGGCAACATGCCCATTTCATAGAGAATCTCTAAGATAGGTCGGTGCAAAATAAGAATTAAAATAAAACATGACCTACAAGAAGTTGGCCTAATAAAAGATATTCGAACATAATCATGAAATGTGCAATTAGCACCAATTTCATCCAAGTCAGCCAAGGTATCAAAAAGGGTCGGCCCAATAAATGTGAATAGTGGGAAGCACAAATCTCAATGTAACCCTATATAGCTACTTCCCATCCTTTTCTTTAGCTCGATCTTCTTCACCATGCATGACCAACAAGACTCTATCCAACTCAACAACAGGTTGCACATGCAAAACCCTAATTCTTTTCTCAAGAGACTTGATGCCATTTCTTGCCTACATAATTGCACCATCCCAATCAGCCCTATTAGTTAGGAATCTGTCCATAACTGCAATATAGGTTGTAACATCATCTAGTTGATGCCCAATAACTGGTCCTTCACTAACTAGAGAATAAACATCTCTCCACCATTTCCTAAGTTGCTCCAAATTAAGATGTTTCAGAGAAAACTTCCTTCTTCCTGTCATGACCTCAAAGAATGAGATACACTTATCATGGATACCAATCAGAGTGTCCTCAATTTGCTTTGCCTGTTTATGAATTTTCTTTAAGGCCCTCTACCTCATTTGCAAGATTTCAAACCATTCCCAAGGTTTAGAAACCCTTGGAAAATGAAGAATCCCACTCTTTACCAGTTTATCTTTAGTGAACTCCATAATTGTTGTGGCTTTATGTAGTAGGAGATCAGTATCCTCCTTGTCTTGAGCCAATACAACCTTCAACCAATCTACCAACCTCATAGCATCCCCTCCAGTTGACAAAATGTCCTTAATGGAAACATCTCCCCTAGTTTGGACACCCTGCAACCAAGCAACTGTAGCATGTGTGGTGCCTTTCATCTTTTCCAGCTTAGAGATTGTCTCCTAAGGCAAGAAACCTGTAGCAAAGGAGGAGGAGCCAATAGCCTGCAAGGGTTTCATCAACCCCTTCAAATATTTCTTCAGTTTCTCATTCTCTCTCTCCAACTCATGCCTAGTTTGCACAACCTTATTCAGCCTACCCACGATTACAACATTGGAGCCTTCATACTCCTCAATATCCTATTCTACAGAAGCATGCCCTAGGTCAACAGTTTGCACATGATAATCCTTGGCAGTTACATTATCTCTATCCTTATTCGGAGCAGGGGTAGCAATATCGGCCACTCTCTTGCCTGACCCATGTCTCTCAATCCGGGACACAACCCTAGCCTTCTTCTTATCCTTTCCTTGTTCAACATATGCCATCAAGACATCTCAATTAGGAGGAGAATCCTTTACTATCACCATTTTACTTTTCAACTCCTTATTCAGCCAATCTGGAATGGTAGACTCAGTTGGCATTGTATCCTGGTTCTCCTGCTATTCATTAGTTGTATCCTTCTCAACACTTGGCAGTTTAGGGATATCCATGATTGGATTCTCCTTATCCTGCAACTGCTCTTCCACCACAACCTGCACTGGTGAAGGGACCTTAGCTGGGACCTCCTCCTTTTGAGGAGACTTGTTCAATTGATCTTTCATAAGTGAATCTGCATGTGCCACCAAGGGAGATTGAATCACTTTATCAATTTCTGCCTCCGCACCGTAGAGGTCTACTTTCTGAAATTCTTCCTCGCCCAAATCTTTAGGACCTTCATCCTTCTTTGGTTCTTCTTGTGTGCTACCAATATCCTGAGGAATGGAGACACTTACTTGTTCAACAATAGGAACATTCACTGGAACATCTTCCTTCACTACAATATCCCTTGGGGAAGGAGTTCTTGACCTCCTCATGTACACTTGTGTTTTTTCCCTTGAGCTCTTCACCTCTACCACTGGTGGCTCAACCTCCTTATCAATTTTGGGAACCTCATTCAGTTTCTGTGATAGCTTTGTAAGTCTTCTTCACTTTTTCAATGGAGGAGTAATCTCTACCTCCTCTTCCTCTTCTTTTTTCTTTTCAGCTTCTTTCCTTGAGGCATGTCTCCTCTTCTTAGCAATAGGTTTCCTTTGTTTTCTCACTTCTGTCACCCTTTCACCTTGAACATCCCTAACCTAGATTTTGAAAGGAGAATCCACCTTTTATTTTCCCTTAGGATCTGGTTCAAGTGACTCCTCAGAAGCAGAGTGAGACTCCAAGTCTCCCATCAGATCATAAGTACATGGGATACCCTCACTCTCCAATTCTAACATCTTGTGCTTCAACCACATTTTGGTGTACTTGATCACCGGGGTCATTATTTGATCCAACTCTATTTTCTCTTCTTCTAACCAGTCAATTTCTCCAACTGGCTTATCCTTCACTACCTCATAGACATGACCCTGGATTAAATTTCCATCCTTTTCTACTTGGTCAGGGATAGATTTCACATTGTATAACCTTACTAAATCCACTGGAAATCTAGAGAACTTCTTTTTTACCTCAAATTCATCGAAAAGGTTAACCCAATAATCCTCAATATGAGCCTTATGGCTTTATTCCCTACTGGCCTTCTTTTGTGCTTCATTAGTGATGTCAAACCTTGCTCTCTTGGAATGGAAAGAGAGACCAAAAGTACCCATCTCCTCCTTAGAAGCATGAGCAGATTGGATAGAAGGACAAACCTCACTCATTCCTATCTTTAAAGGAAAGTCATTCCCAAAACCTGTTTTGTGCATTTCTCCCTTCACCACTCTATCGAAGTCATAAATCTGCCTAGTGACTTCCAACAATATGATATGATCAATAGGATATCTAGGGAGTCTGTAGGGAGCCCTTTGACAACCATCAATTCTGATGTATGAGAAAGTTGGGAATTGGATAAACCATGCCCCCTTATCTCCTTATCAATTCTTTAGCCTTGTCAGAAATCCTCATATGCTCTGCACCTTGGAGCAATCTGGTGATGTACATTTTGAAATCATCATTGGATCTTCTGTAGCTTCCTCCAGTTAAGTACAACTATGGATATACTCATATATAGCATCTTGTCCAAAGGTACCCCTAGTGCTTAACCCCTTGTATGGGTGAAGTCTTGCCAATGCATACACTAGGTAAGAGGTCATGGTAAAAGTCTTGGTTTGCAAGACATTGCATAACTACTCATGGATCACTGCACTTATGACACCTGCCCAGTGATAATCTATTCCCTGCTCCATCCGAGCAATTACATTGAACATCCAAGTATCGAACATCCCTGCACTCTTCAATCCTACCAGTCTGCTGAGAAGAGTGATGACATTGTAGTACTCTCTCTTGAACTTGAGCCTGAATAGTTGCTTTGGCAACTTGGAGAAATGGGACTTAGGCTTCTCCAACCAAGAGTTAATCTCCTACTGAGACTTAACTACATTTTCTTCATAGTATTTCCCGACACCATCCATGTCAAAGGCCACCACATGGGACCTATCAAGCATATCAAAGGTTGAAGCAATGGATACAGGACAAAAGCCAGCCAAAATCCTTCCCTGGGAACCAATTATCCTTCGTGTCCCTCTATCATAATTCCCGGAACACTCAAGCACCAATTCATAACACTGCACCGTGGAAGGGAAACCTGCTACATGAGACAATATGGAGTCCACAATTCTTCTAGCCAACAAAGGAGGGCTCGGTGTTGACATCTCAACCTTAAAATCTTTGTAGTTCCACATACCCACATTGGTATCAGTGATTCCTGACCAAATATAAGTTAGCTTGCTTTCAGGAATCCTACTCTTTATGTCCAATTTTACCTTCTCCGCATCTGAGATGGGAGAAGTCTCTGCACATGGATCTAATGCCTTCCCCTTGCCTTGACCAGCAACATCCTGTCCTGATCCTTCCTGCAAACAAATAAAGATGACCACAATCATATCCAAAAGAACAAGAAGTGTAGGAAATCAATATCTCAAAGTTCAAGATTTATCCCCCTTCACGGATTGCACATTGGTGAGGATTTCTGGGAAAATCCAGACTAGGCAGATTCTAGTGAACCAAGCATACGGACCCCATGATATCATTTTAATCCATCATTTTAACAAAGGAGTAACCTTTAGAAATACTTAGCACAAGTTCATTTAATCCATCAAATACATCATCAATAAACAAATTCCTCATAACCATCATATTCCACATTTCTCCAAAAAACCCGGGAGAATCATTGGGTAAGTGATTGTACCAATATCTCCAATTTTTTTCTATCCGCTTTAAGGATATGGAATTGTTCCATCGACTTGAAGATGGTGGTGTTTCACTTAGGTTACCATGGGATAAAGTCACAACACTATTTAATATTTCTAGGTTGTTTGAATAGGTACATGATATTGAAAAGAAAATCTTTTATATAGGCCAAAATTGTTCAAGTTTCTTGATTATATGGATGCATATCTACATCTTGTAGCCATGGCTCAACCTCGGAATGAGATCCAAATAATCCTAGAATTGATTGGGAATGCACTTAATGTGGATAAGAACTCTCAAATGCTTTATGTATGCTTGCCAACATAGAACTAGAAATAAATGACTGGCTTAAAGCAAAAGAAACAATTAAGGTAGCACACCAACTTTTCTTGTCTAAATAAGCAAAATGAAAATTTGATGAAGAACGAAGGATTTATATGGAAAGGATAAAGCAAGAGGAAGAATTTTGATGGGTAATGCAAAAAGAGGTGCAATTTGAACATGTGAAGTAATTATGGAAGAGTAAGCATAAGGATAAGGATGATGACGATGATGAGGCTGGTCAGTCTGAGAAGAAACAAAAGAAGGAAAAGAAGAAAAAGAAGGATAAGGACCACAAGGCTTATGATTCTCATATGGAGGAACTGATGTTTCCATGGAAGATGAGGAAAATTATATGAGCAATAAGGCACAAGATGATGCAAAAAATTCCCAAGATCTTCACGAAGGAGAGATGCATACTCTGATTTTTAAGATGATGAAACATTGCAAAAATAAAGTACAAAAGAAGATGATCCATATTATGATGATGTCTAGGTTTCCTGAGCTTTAACCAAACCTAGCTCCTATATTATAAAACAAAAATCCCCAAGGCCCATGGGAAATGAATGATGAGCATTTGAGTTTTAATAGACTAAAATAGGTTGCCCATAAAAAACAAGAAAGAGGAAAAATGAAAAGATAACATACAAATGATTCATTTGAGGTTTTCAATCAGATCTCATTTAACTATTTCAAATGGATTTGGAAGGGACAAAGCATATTTGATTGACTAAAATTTTGATGCAACCTATCCATTGTCATTGAATGCATCATCTTCTCTTGGAATTAGTTGAAACTCAAATGCTCATCATTCATTTCCCATGGCATTGGGGATTTTTCTCTTGAAAAATAGGAGCTAGGTTTGGTTAGAGCTCAGGAATCCTATACATAATCATCATATGGATCATCTTCTCTCAAAATCTATTTCTATAATGGCTCATCATCTTCAGAATCAGAGTATGCATGTCTCCTTCATGATTTTGTTGAAACTGGAGAATTTGTCTCGTCATAACCAGAGTCTTCTAGACCCGCAGCTGCAAGAAGATCTTAGGAATTTTTTACATCATCTTGTTCCTTATCACTCATATAATTTTCCTCATCTTCCATGGAAACATTAGGTTCCTCCATATAAGAATCATAAGCCTTATGGTCCTTATCCTTCTTCTTTTTCTTCTTTTGTTTCTTCTCAGACTGACCAACCTCATAATCGCCATCATCCTTTTCCTTATGCTTACTCTTCCATAATTCCTTCACACGTTCAAATTTCTCCTCTTGTTGCATCACTTGCCAAAGTTCTTCCTCTTGCTTTCTCCTTTCCATCTAAATCCTTCGTTCTTCATCAAATTTTTATTTTGCTTCATTAGCCAAGACAAGTTGGCATGCTACTTTAATTGTTTCTTTTTCTTTAAGCCTATGATTTTTTTTTAGTTCCATGTTTCCAAGCATACATAAAGCATTTGATGAGTTTTTATCCACCTTAAGTGCATCCCTAATCAATTCTAGGCTTGGTGCATTGTAGAAATAGATTCCAAGAGAAGATGATGCATATAATGACAATGAATAAGCTACCTCAAAATTTTAGTCAATCAAATATGCTTTGTCCCTTCAAAATCCATCTGACATAGTTAAAATGGGATCTTATCAAAAATCTCAAATGAATCATCTATATGTTATCTTTTCATTTTTCCTCTTTCCTTTTTTTTATGGGCAACCTATTTTAGTCTTTATTTTACAACATTTTTTGTGTCCTTCAATGTATTATGCTTTATCTTTCTATCAGATTCTAGATTAAAAGAACCTATAATTGAAAATAGATTAATTCATCTATTTTTATTTTACAGTCCCAAATAGGTGGATTAAATTATTCTGTTGTTAAAAGAATCTTGTACAATGTAATGCCCCCTTTTCAAAATGAAATCGAGTTGAAACTCAAATGCTCATTGTTCATTTCCCATGGGCCTTGGGTATTTTTCTCTTGGAAAATAGAAGTATAATAATAACTCAAGAGGATATTAATGTCATACAAGGGGCCACTTAAGTGTTCGCGCATAGACCAGGAAATTTTTATGTTGTAAATGGGGCAACCATTGTGCTAACTAAAAGGGGTCAATTTGATATTACAAAGGAAATTTTTACATAGGTACAATAAGCTTTTGTAGGAAACATGTTTGTTCAGATGCCTGATGTGTGGATAAATCTAGCACATGTTTACTTTGGACAAGGACAGTTTGCGCTTGCAGTGAAAAGTATATGCTACAAATGGGGAAGCCATTGTAAAGTGTTGGCACAAAGACCAAGAAATGTTTATGCTTCAAATAGGGCAGCCATTATGGTAGCTGAAATGGGTCAATTTGATATTGCAAAGGAAATCTTTACATAGGTACAAGAAGCTACTACAGGAAACATCTTTGTTCAGATGCCTGATGTGTGGGTAAATCTAACACATGTTTACTTTGCACAAGGATAGTTTGCGCTTGCATGAAAATGTATCAAAATTGTTTGAGGAAATTCTATTTTGGCACTGACACCCAAATTTTATTATATTTAGCTTGAATACATTATGAAGCAAAATAGTGGCAAGATTGTAAAAGAACATTATTAAGAACAATAGATTATAATGAGCATTTTGAATTTGTGTTTAATGTAATGAGGGTTTTGAATTACCTTTGAATTTGCTATAGAGGGCATCCCCAAGTCTGATTTCGCTACAAAGGGCCACAATGAATTCAAATTCATTGTAGAAAAATTTGAATTCCTTGCCCTTGCCTACCTTTTTAGAAGTCTCCAAGTCCTCTTTGAATCCTTATTGCCCATGCAAGTAGCTATTATAACTGATCAAAACACCTCATGCTAGGCTAAGAAATTAAGTGAGGTCAAGATTTTCAATGCTAGGCTAATGAATGAATCTGCAATGAATGTGAATAATCATGCCAATATATCGCGCACATGAATACATCATGCCAATAATTGGCCCAATTGTTTTTTAAAATTTTGTCTATTTTGAATTTGATGACTAACTATTTAGTCATTCTTATTTTTGTGACTAAAAATTTTTTTAGTCAATGACCAAATTAGTCATTTTTAGTTGTTGTGATTAAAATTTTTAGTCACCTAGTCATTTATTTGCCAAATTCTACTAGTGGTAGTTTAGAGTTGTTCATAGCCTAGTATAATTGGAAAGGATGTAGTTCTTGGTTGAAAAATTAGCTATATTGTGTATTCTCATTTGAGAATGATTAGTGTTTGATCCTTATAAAGCTTATTTTTTTCCTTTTCAATCATAGTTTCATGATCTTGTTGGGTTATTTAACCTTTAGGTTGGTCATAGTTGAGCATCATTTTGCATAAATTTGAGTTCTCCTAATTTTTGTGTTTAGTTACTTCCTTGGATATTTCCTTGTAATTTTTGGGGTTGATAAGCCTCACTTGTGGGAGTGATTATTTTTTAGAGATATTTTACTAGATCCTTGCCTCTAAAATCCCCTAAGGAATTCTCAGTTTTGCGTGGAGAAGATACTATGTTATGTAATTCCTCACCTTTTCATAGTGGTACCTAGGGGAGAACTTCACGGAATGAGACCATGTTTGGTATTGAGGCGTAGTCTTGGTGACATGGCGGAGAGTGTTGGCTCTGGCATTGTGGGATGGTTTCCTTCACTTTTAAGTAGTAGCTTTGAGGATTAAGACTTTTGTCTTATGAGAGACCATAGGAAGTGCAACCTAGTGTTCATTAGAATTGTTGTGAGGTAAGGTTTGTAAGTTTGTGTTCCTTTCCTTAGTTGAGTGAGCATCTAGATGGAGTTTCTAGAAATGGTGGTACTTTTGTTTGCTTGTGGTCAGAATTTTCCCTTATTTGTAGTGGTATCTTGAGTATGGAGTGTTGTAATATCTAAGGTGGTTGCACACCTAGTGGCTAGTGTCCACTTAACTTGTACACCTCTAGAGATGTGTGTGCTGGATGCTGTGGTTGTGTTTCTGATATATGGTTGTCATTGATGTCAACACTATTAGCATTGATTTTTTTGAAGGCTGTATATGTCAAGGATATTGAGAAAATTATAATAAATATGTTGAAGGTTGTCCGTGAAGCTATGAAGTTCAGTGTGGTGGAAAATTCAGTATGGTGGTATTCAAAAGTTACGCTTTAAAGGGTTTGTTGCTAAGCCTATCTAGTTTATACTCTAGAAGTTTCAAAGGTGCACATCGAGATTTGTGCAAGTTGTGTGTTTCTGTGTTCCTATAGTTACTTTGTTACTGTAGTTGATGTTTCTGGAAGAAGAGAAAGTGATTATGGTAATTCTAGCTATTGTGTATGCTCCTGTGATGTTCATTGATGATTATAGATCATTCTCTATCCTTGTTGCACATCCATGTTGATTGGTGTGATCATGATCAAAGATTTTTTCGTTGTGTGTTCGGGTTTTCATGTTCTTGGCCGACATGATAGTTGCAGCGTGTTGCAGATCCTCATGGATTAATCTTTTAATGTTTGGAATGTTTGAGGAAGTTGATTTAGGTCTTCATTATGTTGTGAGCGACTTTGATTGGTGCGCATTGAGGTTTGTTCATGAATTGGGCTGACTGTTTGTAATTCACTTATTCTTTTATTTTTGGTCAATAGAGTTGTTAATGTAATTCCTATGTAGCAGATATATAAGAGCGATTGTTTATTTATTTTGAAGAGTGTGTGGTGCTCAATGTGTGTATGAGAAGTGTGAATGAAAAATATGTGATTAAAGATCAGATCATTCGATTACAGAGCAGAGTGTGAAGAAGATTGAGTGAAGTGTGAAGAAGGGTCTTGTGCTTAACCAAAATTGTGATCAGGCGTTTGCAGAAGCTAATTTATCAGTTCGTATTCTTTAGATGGTTTTAATCTGAATGTTTTTGTAAGTCAGTGAGCCTTCCCATTTGAGTAGTGCGCCTTCCCATTTTAGTAGTGAGCTCTAAGCAGTGTGCCTGATTCCCATTATTCATCTTTATACTTCTAATAGGTTATAATCTTATGGACTAACATCCACCATGGTTTTTCCCCTAACAGGGTTTCCACGTATAAAATCTTGGCGTTCTTGTGTTTCTGATGTGTTGTTGATTCATGGTTTCACTATTAATTATCAGATCTGTGATAAAAGGTTAATAAGGTTGAATAAGTGTTAAATTCTGTGATAACTGATTCACCCCCCCTTTCAATTATCTATTCTTGTTTTTCCAACAATTGGTATCAGAGCAGGTTTCTCTGAAATTTTTTAATATCTTGAGGTGATCCAAGATGGCATCATACAAGAAGGATAGTCCTAGATTCGATGGAACAAACTACTCTCTGTGGAAGGTTAGAATGGAGTGTCATTTGAAGTGCATTGGTTATCCCTTTTGGAAGGTTACAAAGAACATATATGTTATTCCTTAGAATGGCCCCTCTACTCTTGATGAGATCAAAGAAGCTAAAACAAATACCAGGGCTATAGAAGCATTATTGAGTGCTTTAATAGATTCAAAGATGACAAATGTGATAGGTCTAAAAACAACATATGAGATCTTGAAGAAGCTGGAGACATTGTATGAAGGAGATGCACAACTGAAAGTTGCTAAGCTACAAAGTTTGAAAGACAAGTGGGAAAGCTTGAAAATAAGTGAAGATGAAAACATCATTTCGTTCATGCAAAAAGTGAGTGAATTAGTGATGGGTATTAGATGTACTGGTGGAATCTTGGATGAAGAAGAGATTGTGACTAAAGTGCTTAGATCATTGCCTACTTCTTACAAAATGAAATCTCATGCTATTAAGGAACTCAGGACAATAACAAATGTGACAAGAGATATGCTGATTGGTAAGCTTGCTGCCTTTGAATTGAGTGAATTTGGTGATTCTCCTCCTAAGATAGAATCTGCATTTAAGGCTACTATATCCAGAAGAAACCAACATAGATATGATCTGGGAGAAATTTCAAGAAAGACATTCAAGTATGAAGATGAGATGAAACAAATTGAAGGTGAAGAAAGAGAGTTAGAAGAGTTGGAAGCATTGATTTTCAAAAGAGAAGCTAGAGGACAAGGTAAGCACAAAGGAAAGTTTCCTATTAAATGTTTCTCTTGCAATAAGATAGGTTATTTTTCATCAAGGTGTCCTGAAAGAATTCCTAGATTCAAACCTGATAAGTCTAGATTTCAAAAGAAATTTTATTATGCAGAAGAAGGTGTTACTGATGATTAATCTGATAAAGGAAATGGAAATGAAGATGGATGGGTATTCATTGCTATCAAGGAAAATGGTATGGTGTCCATTGAATCTGCTAGTGATAAGAATATTGAGAAATCTCTTGCAGCCAAAATTGAAGAAAAGGATGAATGGGTGATTGACATCATATGCTCACATCATATGACTGGTGACAAAATCAAGTTTATAAGCTTGGAGAAATATGATGGTGGTGTTATAATATTTGGAGATAACAATGCTGGTGTGATTTGTGGTAGAGACACTATTTCTCTTGGTGGTAAATATAATACTGATGATGTCCTTTATGTTGAAGGATTGAAGCATAACCTGTTGAGTATTAGACATATGGTAGACAAGGGATACAATACTTAGTTCAAAGATGGTAAGTGCAGGATACTAGGAAGTTTCAAAAATTTAATTGCTTCAGGTACAAAGACAAGAGGTAATATTTTTCACCTGAGTGCTACTAGTGAAAGTTGCTTAATTGCTCAAGTTGATGTAAGATGGTTATGGCATCAGAGGTTGTGTCATGTGAATTTTGATAACATTGTCAAAGTAAGCTCCACTCAATCAGTTAGAGATCTTCCTAAGCTATTGAATCTTACTAACACCATATGCAAGGAATGTCAGATGGGAAAGCAGACTAGAATTTATTTTTAGAGCAAATAGTATCATTCTAATGGAGTACTAGAGCTAGTACATACTGATCTATGTGGTCCCTCAAGAATCATAAGTCTACAAGGAGAAAGGTGCTTTATGTTGCTTATTGATGATTACTCTAGGATGATATGGGTTGCTTTCTTAAGAGAAAAACATAAAGCATTTGAAAAGTTCAAAAGTTTCAAAGCTATGGAAAAGAATGAGATGGGTTTAAAGATTGAATGCTTAAGGTTAGACATAGGTGATGAATTCACTTCTAGAGAGTTCAATTCATTCTGTGAAGAGAATGGAACCAAAAGATAGTTATTTCCTCCATAGACCCCTCAATAGAACGGAGTTGTTGAGAGAAAGAACATAAAAATTCTAGATGCTGCTAGAACTATGATGTTGGAAGGCAATATTCCTCATATCTATTGGAGAGAAGCTGCAAGCACTATTGTATATACTATCATCCAGGTAAATGTGAATGGTAATTCTGTTAAGATTCCTTTTGAGTTGTGGTTTGGTTATAAGCTTACTATTAAATATTTTAAAATATTTGGAAGTAGATGTTATATCAAGAGAGATGAAGATATTGGCAAGTTTGATGCTAGGAGTGATGAAGGAATCTTTTTGGGTTACTCTACTAAGAGCAAGGCCTATTGGTGCTATAATAGAAGATTAAAAAAAATGGTTGAAAGTGCAAATGTCAGAGTTGATGAAGACACTACTAGATCATCCAGATATTGTGGATGTGATTTAGATGGCCAACATGATAGTACTAATATTGGAAAGAATGCACAAACACATAATCAAGTTCAAATTGTTTCGATGAATCAAGAGAATCAAGAAGGAGAAGATTGTGGAAGTGCAGAAGAAAGAACAGAAGAACCAAAAGTTTGAGAGAATCCTAAAGTTTCAAGGTATGTGAATCTAAATCATTCTGAAAATCAGATTATAGGAGATAAGAACAAATGTGTGCAGACTAGAAGATGAATTGTAGAAGAGTATTGTCTAATTTCCAAGACTGAGCCCAACAATGTCAATGAAGCATGTAAAGATGAATATTGGATGGAAGCAATGAAGAAAGAACTGATGCAGATAGAGAAAAATGATACATGGATTCTTGTTCCCAGACCTCAGGATAAAAATGTGATTGGAACCAAATGGGTCTTTCAGAATATGATGAATGAACAAGGTGAACTGGTCAGAATTAAAGAAAGACTGGTATGTAAAGGGTACTCACAAATGGAAGGTATTGATTTTGAAGAAACCTTTGACTCTATTGCTAGAATTGAAGTTGTAAGATTATTTCTTGCTTATGTTGCTTTTAAGAACTACACAGTCTATCAAATGGATGTAAAGTCAACATTTCTAAATGGTGAGCTAGAAGAAGAAGTATATGTTGAGCAACTAGATGGATTTCAACTGATTGACAAAGAAGATATGGTTGCCAATTGAAGAAAGAACCGTAAGGACTCAAACAAGCCCCTAGAGCCTGGTATGCTAGACTAGATAAATACTTGTTGAAGCTTGGATTCAATAAAGGTACTCCTGACAGTAATTTGTATTTCAAAATTCTTCCTTATAAAGAGTTGATTATTGAAGTCTTTGTTGATGACGTCATTTTTGGGGGTGATGATGACTTATGCATGCAGTTTACTGATGAAATGAAAAATGAGTTTGAGATGTCAATGATTGGAGAGCTGAAATTCTTTCTAGGATTGAAAATTACTCAGTTAGATGATGGAATTTTTATATCTCAGTCCAAATATGTAAGGGAGTTACTGAAAAAGTTTGGCATGGAAGACTCAAAGCCAATTGGTACACCCATGGTAACTGGATGCAAATTAACATAGAATGATGATTATCCTAAAGAAAATCAAATAAGATATAGGTCAATGATCGATGGATTAATTTATTTGACTTAGACCAAACCAGACATCATGAATGTTGTATGTATGGTTACTAGATATCAAGCTGATCTAAAGGAATCTCATGTGACTATTGTGAAGAGAATTTTTAGATATTTGAAAGGGACAGTTGATTTTGGTCTTTGGTATCCTAAAATGATGATCTTACGTTGAGTTCCTTTATTGATGCAGACTGGGTAGGAGATGTGGATGACATAAAAATTAATAGTGGTGGTGCATTCTTCTTGGGGAAGAATTTGGTGTCTTGGTTAAGTAAAAACCATAATTCCATTTCCCTATCTACTGCTGAGGTAGAATATATTGTTTTTGCAAACAATTGAACTCAAGTAATATGGATGAAGCAGATGCTGAGAGATATCACAATTGAGTATGATGAGCCTGTTGCTATATTTTTTGATAATTCTAGTGCCATAAACATTTCTAAAAATCTAGTGTTGCATTCAAAGATAAGACATATATCTATCAAATATCACTTTTTGAGAGACAAAGTGAGCGATAAATAAGTCAGACTGGAGTATGTGCCTACTAAGGAATAGATTGCAAACATCTTTACCAAGAAATTTCCTAAGGATATTTTTGAGTATCTCAGAGGGAAGTTAGGGGTGATTTCCCCTCCTAATGTGAACTAAGATGCAAGTGTTTGCATCAATCCATGCATTCATAGTCATATCTTGTTCCAAATTGATGTTGTGGTGGCTGCTACTTAGGAGGAGTAGTCAGATGATTTAGATATGTGGTTTGTGTACCTTTTCCATTGATGTCAAAGGGGGAGAAGAACAATGTGAAAAAACTTGGGGGAGAAGAGAAAAAAAAAAAGGGAGAAGAGTAATGTAAGGAGGAGAAGAACAATATGAGAAGAAGAGTTAGTTGAGTTGATAGTATTTTTCACATCATGTGTTGCCATCAATGCCAAAGGGGGATATTGTTGGATGTTGTGGTTGTGTTGCTGATATGTGGTTGTCATTGATGTCAACACTATTAACATTGATGTTTTTTAAGGTAGTATATGTCGAGGATATTGAGAAAATTATAATAAATATGTTGAAGGTTGTTTGTTAAGTTGTGAAGTTCAGTGTGGTGGAAAATTCAGTATGGTGGTATTCATAAGTTGCACTTTAAAGGGTTTGTTGCTAAGCCTATCTAGTTTATACTCCAGAAGTTTTAGAGGTGCGCATCAAGATTTGTGCAAGTTGTGTGTTTTTGTGTTCCTACAGTTATTCTGTTATTGTACCTGATGTTTCTGGAAGAAGAGAATGTGAATCTAGTAATTCTAGTTGTTACGTATGCTCCTGCAATGTTCGGTGATGATTCTAGATCATGCTCTATTCTTATTGCACGCCCGCACTAATTGGTGTGATCATGATCGAATATTTTTCCGTTGTGTGTTTAGGTTTTCATGTTCTTGGCTGACATGATGGTTGTAGTGTGTTGTGGATCCTCATGGGTTAATATTTTAATGTTTGGAATGTTCGAGGAAGTCTATTTAGGTCTTCATTATGTTGTGACCGACTTCGGTTGGTGCGCATTGAGATTTGTTCATGAATTGGGCTGACAGTTTGTAATTCACTTATTCTTTTATTTTTGGCTGACAGAGTTGTTAATGTAATTCCATGTAGCAAATATATAAGAGCAATTGTTTCTTCATTTTGAAGAGTGTGTGGTGCTCAATGTGTGTATGAGAAGTGTGAATGTGAAATATGCAAATAAAGATCAGATCATTCGATTACAAAGAAGAGTGTGAAGAAGATTGAGCGAAGTGTGAAGAAGGGTCTATGTGCTTAACCAGAACTATGATCTGGCTTTTGCATAATCTAATTTATCAGTTCATATTCTTCTGCTGGTTTTAATCTGATTTTTTTTGTAAGGCAATGAGCCTTCCCATTTGAGTAGTGAGCTCTAGGTAGTGTTCCTGAATGCATGTGCATTCCCATTATTCATCTTTATACTTCTAACAGGGTATAATCTTGTGGACTAACATCCACTGTGGTTTTTCCCCTAATAGGGTTTCCACATATAAAATCTTGGTGTTCTTGTGTTTTTGATGTGTTGTTGATTCATGCTTTCACTGCTAATTATTAGATCTGAGATTAAAGGTTAATAAGGTTGAATAAGTGTTAAATTTTGTGACAATTGATTCACCCCCCCCTCTTAGTTGTCTATTCTTTTTTTTCCAATAGTGTGTGTGTGTTGCATATTTGAGGCCTAAACTTGGTGAGAGTCTAGAGGGTTGATCTTTTGAGATCTATTATGTTTAAAGGTTGAAGTACCTATTGTACCTTATCCTTTTTGTGTAGTCTTCTAAGAGTAAGTCTAATCCCTAGTGGGGAGGATGTAATGCTCTTCCCATTTATGGCCCAAAAATGTCTTGATATTGGTATTTTTTTTCAACTATATATCAAGGGATACATAGGTCATTCTTGTGCTTGTGATTTAGGTGTTGATTGGTGTTTAATCTTCACCATTTTCATTTTTATTTTGGTTGTGCTTCTATTGTTTCTTTGCATAGTTTTTTTAGACCCTCCACATGTTTCAAGATGACATTCCTCAACATTTGAGTTTTTGGTGTTTTGTATGTCTTGAGATTCATGTATGGAAGTGTACCAAGTTCCTTGTGAGGACTTGAGGTATTACATTGCTATGAAAAATCTTGAGATGTGTGTTATTCTTATATGCTCATTTTATCACAATGCTTGAGTTCATGGAAATGCACATTACTATTCATGTTTTGAATTGATGTTATCATGATTATATGACATGTAGATGTTGTACCCCATTGGGTGATTATTCTATGCTTTAGCTATTATATATTAAGCATGTATGCTTGACATGTGTGTTGAGTGGATACAAGTACAAGGTTGTTTCTCCATTTGGTTATGTACGTTTTATTTATTCTCCGATGGTGGTTATTTAAGACATCTCACATTAGGCATTGCTATTGTTATTCCTCGATTGTACTCAAATCGAGTATGAGATGTGTCATGTTTGACCATGTTATATTGGTAACAAAGGAAATTTCATTGTTTATTCATGTTGTGAGTAACTAGTTATTGGATGAGTTAATATTATGGTTTAAATTCCTTATCTCTGGGTATGTGCAGGATCATGATGGGCCAAAAAGTGGCGATATGTAAGTGATATGATGGCCCATGTGGCTGATGACTTCTTTTAACCCAAAATTGATAAAACGAAAATGGTTTTTAAAGGAGATTGTCAGCTTTCCATCAATATAAATTATGCTTTACTTTGAATTTAATAATTAATTATTACTCATTTTCTATTTGAATTATGACTAAAGTCCTGATTGATAGGCTGATTGAAAAAAATCTATAGCTTTCAAACAGTATTAATTTTTTGAATCCGAAACATGCATCACATTCTATGCTTCACATGCTATAGGATTAAAAATAAAAATTGAATTTTATGATTTTTTGACCAAGTTAAGGTGGTCAGACATACGGGTTTTTATATTTTTTAAAATTTGTAATAAAAAATTCATAATTAACTATTTACTTGGAAAAAAAATACAAAAATATATGCATCGCATTAGGACATGAGTCCTCTACTTATATCTAAAATATTCTAATTTTTTTTATCATTTTATTGTGGTTAGGGTGGTTAGGCAAACACCTACTTCTTATTTTTTCCCTGAAATTTAAGTACTATTGCATTGAAATTTCAAATTTTCACTAAATAGATTTAAAAAATAAAAATAAACCTAGTAGTTTAGAAACTACATTCAATTTTCTATAGATTCTATTCTTATATATTTTTGAAATAATATAGATAAATTATTCAAATTTTTACGTCAAGTTATCTAACTTTGATTTTCTAAATTCATCATCACTTAAATACCTATTTTTTTCATGATGATCCTACACATACCCCTCTCATAAATGAAATTTAAGGAATTAAATGATTGCATAAATCATCTAGTGAAATATTTTTGTGTTTCAGAAAAAGAGAAAAATAAATTTAAGATAATTATTTTTAGAAAATTCCTTTGAATAGGGAATGCATATGCTTTATTTAATCATTTTATTAAATACATCAATAAATTATTTTTGAATGTTTTATTTTATTGAATGCCAATTTTGAAGAAAAAATGAGGAAATTTCAATAAAATAAAATAAAGAAAAGTGGAAATAGAAAAATAGAAAATAAGCCAAAAGGGAATAAAAAGAAAAGAAGAAGTCTTTTATGCATTATTCATTTTTTGAAGGAAAATTCTCTCTAAAAAAACACTCATCTCAAAATTTGAATTCTTAGTGGATTTTTCTCTAATTTGAATTGTAAAAGCTTGTATTAAATTGGGAGAATTTTGATGATTTCATTATTTTTGTGTGTTTGCAATCGAAGTAAGTTTTCCTTCTCTTTATTTATTGAGATATTTTTCTTATTGGATGCCATGCTCACCCCTAAGGAAGCATTGAAATTCCCTTATAGAATTAAATTTGAAGCATTTAGTATAGTTTTTAATTTATTTAAAATTTTGCAAAAATGACATTTGTGCCCTAACCATGCCTAATTTTTTTAATGCCCAAAATTTGAATTTAATTGCATGAATTAGGTGTCATTCACAATTGAATCAAAAGGGAATTTATAATTTTTGGAAATTTTGAAGTTTGAAATTTGAGAAAATATGATCTCCATTAATGGAGTTGTATGAAATTTTTGATTTTTATGTTATGAAATTGTTAGAAATTTTTTTATTTAGAAATTGAATTTGGATGTTTTAGAATGGGGGATTTTGTCTTCTTCATGGATTTCATAAGGATTGATTTAAAATCATGTTTAAAATTTTGTATGTTAATTTTTGTACCTTATTTTTCATGGCACACTCAATTATGATAAGTTGTGATGAATGGTAGGATGAAGGTACTAGATATTCACAGGGAAGTGGATCTTGACATTGGTTGGGACACAAAGGGGCCTGCAGACATGACAGGAAAATACTTTCATTAATGAATGAAAACTAATGACATCAAGTAAATACAAGTACCCAATATAATCATGCTTATGTCATAGCTAGAGCGCTTGTATAGGCTTGATATGAGCACAAAAGGTATTCCCACTTTGGGAGCATTGGGCCTTGCTAGTTGGGTTCCTTATGTGAGTGAGTTGATTCATACTTGAATCTACTTAGCCATCCCTTTGAGCTTTGCAATGACACTTACTACCTCCTTTCTAGCACCTTTTCCTTGTGACATTGCTTTTTGTGCCCAATGAGAGTTGCTTGTTTTGTACTATTGGTGTTTGTGCCCAATGAGAGTTTCTTGTATTATGTTATTAGTGCTTGTGCCCCATGAGAGTTAATTATTTTATGCCATTGGTGTATGTTCCTAGTGAGAGTATTTTTTTTGTACCATTGGTGTTTTTGTCTAATACATATTTTTATTCTAATGCATCATGTGATGTTGATTGTGTGAATCTTGCACTATGTGCATGTTTCATGTATGCTTTGTGTATGGCGTGTGTGTAAGACTTCTTTCATGTATTTGGTGTGAGCGTTCTTGTGGCCCATGTGAATATCTCCTAGAATAATGTGATTGAACCTAAGGGTACTACATGGTTGTGTTGTATGGAACTACAATTGTGATTCATGGATCTTGGGAAGAGCTCAAGAATCATGAGCAAGTTGGTATTTTTTCCAACTCATTTATTTAATTATTGTAATATATTATAAATGTAATTGAAGGACATTTGAGTCCTCTTTTCAAATTTTAATATGTAATTGAAAAATCCTGGATGGAGTAATTGCAATCAATCCATGTATAGTAGTATTAATTTTTTGGATTCTTTTATGTGATTCTTCTTTGGAGTCGAACACACATATTGTTTATTGTTATTTAAATTCACTGCAATGAACTAGATAAAATGAATGTAGGGAAAAATTTAATTTAGATTTTAAAATGTGGTGTAGAAAAATGCATCCCTTTACATTTTCACACTTGTTTGGGCCTTCCCTGCTAAAATTGGGTTTCTCTATGCCTTATTTGGTCCTATTTTGCATCCACAAGCCTAGTTAAATGCATTTTTCTGAAGATAATCCTGATATTTAATAAATGACAAATCATGATTCAATGTTTGAGGTTGTGATCCAGATCTAGCAATCTGGGACTCATACACCACCTTGGTCATATGGGTCCCACCTAGGTTTCAAGGCATGATTTTAAACATTGCATTAAACAAGACATTTTTTGGAGTTTGTGTCCCATGTTTAAGACACTGGGAATCATATGCCCAAGGTGGTGTATGAGTCCCGCTTTAACTAGGACCTATTTTAAATCAAATTCTTGGAGGGATTTTATTATCCTAGATCTGATGTTAGCTTGTAGTATTGTAGTTTCGAGAAATTTGGCACAAACAAGTATAAATACAAGCTTCTTTCAGATAATTTCTCCTATCAGTTTTTATGAGCAAGAGTGATCTATCAATTCAAGTATTCAAGAGCATTCAAGATAATTCAAGAGATGATTATCAAGCATTTGGAGCTATATTCAAGATTCAAGAATCATGTCAAATTCTTCATGCATCATGTGATTTTTTGAGCTAACATTTGTGATGTAGGTTTTTCATGATTCAAGAAAGTATTCAAATACATTATCTCATATCAAGATCAAGAGTCAAGATCCACATTCATGCTAGCCATTTTACACAAGTTTGCAACCTTCATTTCAAGGGTTTGGTGAGTTGCAACATTGCATATTATTCATCCATCATTCCTTTTAGACATTTCATTTCATTTCAAGGTTTGATTACCAAAACAAGCTTTGACCAAGGCAAACCCCTATTCCCTAACACAACATTTTTACCCTTTTCATGTGTGATTGTAGATCTAGGTGATTTGGAGTTTGAAGATCCTTTGAAGACAAAGCTGCAAGATTGAAGAAAGTTGTCAAATTTTTCAAGAAGTTGCCATCTTCACAGAAAATCACCTACAGATCAAAATCCAGACTTTTCAGACCTAAAAATCAAACAAGATGAAAGCTACAAAAGATCACTAGAGGCTACAAATTTTTCAATCAAACCCTAAACTGGGACTAAATCACCTCTTTGGGTGTATGAGTCCTAGTGTACCTCTTTTCAATAATTTTTTGTAGATCTTGATTTACGAGCAAAAGGTTGTAGATTCTTCCTAGATTCCAGTAGTGACTAAATCACCCAGTCTAGTGTATGAGTCACAATGCATTTCAAAAAGCAAAATTTTAGAGTTGTAGATCAATTTTCTAGGGTTTAGTGCATTAGAGTTTGTATTCTTCCTTTAAAGCTTCATTTTAATGGTGAACCTCCCTTTTAATCACACCTAAGGAAACCACCCCTAGCAATATTTATTCCCTCAATTAAGTAACTTGGTTGAGGGATCTTGGTCTCCTAATGAACTAAGAGTGAAATAGGTCCTAAGTTCCATCTCCCAAAAGGTGGAACCCTATATCCTTTCATTGCACCTCCTCCATAAAGCTAGACTTCACACCTTTCAAAGCAAATGAATTGCTTACTTCAATTTACATGGTGATAATTGGTGTCTCAATTAAATAACGAAACCAGTCGATACTATTTTCCTGGCACCTTCAACTCCCCAGGCAAGACTCCAATTTATGCTGGACTACACCAAAATGTATCATCTAGACAAACTGATCAAGGACTTATGCTGCCCCACAAAAAAAAATGATATTAAGACTAAACAAATCTCAGGCAATACAATTGCAAAAGCTAAAGAATAAAATTACATGACTATAAGATTTCTTTGAAGTAAAGATTTTCGTAAGCTTCCAGAACAAGGTGTAAATTTTTTTGGAAGTATATTGATCATCAACTCAACCTTCTCTTCTGAAGAGAGTCATTACCAAGATGAGTAATTTTGACAGAAGAAGAAAATGGGAAAAAGATGCAGAAATATTAAAGCTACGTCTGTTTCAAAGAGTACTTAATCAACCCAATAAAACAAATTTGCATAACATCACTCAAATAATCTCATCACTCCATGAACAATTCTATTATGTAAAATTGACTGGAGATGACTACCAGTAAAACGGGGGAAACAACATTGTTAGGCATGCTAAGGGAAGAAACATTGCCCAACTTCAAATGCACATTGTTACTTCTGGTAAGGGAATAAATATTGCACCACTTACCCTTGTTTACTTCACCTCCATTGCACTTTTGATTTGGAGAAAATTTTAGTCCTAGATCTAGGTCAAATTTGCATTAGTTGAATTGCATTTAGGGCTTCTAAATATTGCATTAGTGGAAAAGTGCATATAGGTTGCATTTTTGTATCTTTCATTATTAAATTTCATTGGAAAACTATAATTTCAAATAATCATTTGAACATACAAGCTAGAAACCTTAACATCAACTCATAATTTGTTGAATTTGGTTCAACAACCCTTATCTGGGACTCATTTTCCCACCTAGGTGATTTAGTCCCTTTACAGGTTATTTTTCCAAATTTTAAGGAATTTTGTGTTGTCTATTTTTCAACATTTAAACCTTCTAGAAACCCTAATTGGGACTCATTCACCTATATGGGTGATTTAGTCTTGTATTAGACCTGAATCTGCATTTTACAACATTAAATACTTCATTTATGTGCTCCTGTTTGTTACTATTAGATCTTTGTTTTAGTTTGTTGAGTTTTTGTTTCTTCATTTCATTAGATGTAGCTTAATTTGGTTCAATTTCAAGTGAATATGTAAATATAAGAATTAAAATTAAAGCATATCATTTATCTTGTGTTCATTTCTGTTGATGGTTAAAATGACACAAACAACATTAAAACAAAATATTTCTAATCTATCTCTCTTGAAAGAGAAAGACAACCTATAGTGGCCTAACTCCCAAGGTCTTGGTAGTTGGTTCTCAACTATTTGATGTCACTCAATTGATTCATGCAACTGTAATATTCAAGGGGCCTATGCTGGCAACAAAGGATTCAAGCTATGACTCTCTTTATCAAAATAGTTCCTGTAAATCAATGGGTTTTAAATAAAAGAAAAAGATAGATCAAAGGGGTAAATCAGCAAGTATGAATTAAATTTATCTAATATCCAGACATATACCTCTAATGATGAATGTTTTCTCAACCGATCACAAAAACCATAGCATGAAACAACCCACAGTATAACTGTACCATCGTATACATCTTAGGTGCTTAATTCAATTCCACTATATTTCTCCAATGCCTCAGCCTCAGTTAGCTGCACCAAATTATTGGGATCAGGAACATTAAATATGCTTTGGAACATCTGCAGAGTAAGATCTATAATCACATTATTCTATGAATCCATGCATAATCTTGTAGCTGGATTATAGGTACTGGCCATTGTACATATCAACTCTGGACACTGAATTGATAAAGGAAACACAGTGATATGTGCAAGACCGGAGTCAACAATCCTTTGAGTTCTCCTTGTCAAGTTTTCCCTTTCTGCAAAGGTCTCTTCATGTAATTCTTCAAAGCTATACTGGCCCAGATTAGTATCTGTGATATCTGACCAGTCTGATTCCACCTTGCTCGCCTTCACCACCGGATTCCTATGATCATACCTTAATGTATAAGGTAGCTATTCTAGTTTCACCTTCTTGATTTTTGGTGCTGTCTTTGATGTTCCAACCAATTGATTCCTTCGAGCAACCTCTCTTGATGTTCCTGACATCTCTCAAATATCCTACAAGCAAACCTCTAATTAGACCTTCAAATAAATCATCATAAAACACGTTTTAAAAACATACCTGTTACATATACATCGGAGTCGGAACTAGACAGAAGCTCAAAACAATCGCTTTTACAAAACTGGTGGAATCAGAGCAAAAACCAATATAGGAACTTCACCTAATAACAAACGGGCTCGGAGTCGGAGTCGGGGAGATTATCAGAATCGAGGTCGGAACAAAAATCAGATTTAGTTTTCTTTGAATTTTACTTTTCATATTCTATTTCCATTCTGCCTCCGCCTCTGATTTGGTCATTGTTATTTCGACAAAAGACTTCCCACTATACACGGAGCCGGACACGGGATGAAAACAGAATTGATAACCTTCACAAACAAAATTCTTAAGTTCAGGATCAACTCCGATCCTGCCTCCACCAATTATCACATACTTCAAGAAAACCTTTTAGAACTCGGAATCGAAAACGAGATAGAAATGGAATTGATAACTTTGATAAAAAAAAAACTCTTATGTCCATACCCATTCCAATCCCGCCTCCGCCTATGCTAATCATGACATCATCAAATTTATTCATTTTCATCATAACTTCATGATTAAACCTAGGTCGCCATAAAATGGAAAAGGAGCTTAAAAACTCTACCCTCATATGACCATGGGGAACAATTGTATTTTAGGGCCATTTATTTAAATCTTATTTAAAGTAATTGCTGAGACCAATGAAACCCTAATCTAACAAACTTAATAAAACCAGGGCACGGGTTTAAAAAACCCTGCCATTCCCCAAATGATGAAACGCTAAATTAAACAATAAATCTAATCTACCTTAACTCACTATAAAATCCCTAATCTACCTCATTGTAAATTCTCCATCTAACTCACTGTAAATTCTCTATCTAACTCAAGCCATAATAAAAACCTTTAATCTAATCTAATCTACTGCAAATCGAAAATGACATGACGCGATCATGATTAAGACGTGAAAGCGACAATGCCCTAAAATAGAAAGAAACGACATGATAAAACAAGACAACAAATATTTAAAGCAAAACAAACAAGCCAAAACAAGAACCTGCTCATTCAATCACATCGATGATCATAAAATTGCTTTAAAACACAATAATTGAACACATGAGCAGATACAAAGCAAAACACAACAAGGAAATAAACAACAAACAACAAAGATAAAAGACCTACCTCAAACGCAAACAAAGCCATGCTAACTTTCTGAATCGATTCGCATCCAATATCCCTTCTCTATCTCAATCAATTTGCTCAAACAAACTCTACTATTGCTCTTCGCACTCTCAGACTTGTGATAATAACAATAATGATCAGCTTTAACCCTTAATAAAGAAAAATATGTGAATTTCTACCTACATCAACAACCACCATTAATGCATTAAAACGCAGTAAAGGAGGAGTCGGAACTGTAAGAGAACGAACACTAGTCTGCAGTGCAACTGCAGTCAAAAAGTCAACGACAAAAATTGGCGGGGACGAAACTAAAATGGAAACAGGATCTTAAACTCATAAAATTTCCAAACCTTATTCCCATTCCAACTCCGCGTCCAACAACTAAAAACAAAAGAAAAATAAAAACAAAAAGTTAAGTAAAAGACCAACCTAATAAAACAAAACACAAAAATTGAGACAAAACAAACATTAAAAGGGAGCGAGGGCGGGATCAGAATTGAATTTGATTTTGCAAATTTTGATAACAACCATCCCAATTCCCACTCCGGCTCTATTTCCGCCGAAGACCAAAAACAAAGGCAAAGAAAAGACCATCGGGATAGAACTAAAAACAAGCCTCAAAAGAACCTTCAGAACCCAATTCAACTCTGGTTCCGATTCCGACAGAGAAAACAAAGAAAAACAAAGTATTGGAAAAAGTAGACTCCAAAATTTGTTTCAAAAACAACTAAGTACAAGGGGGACCCATTTTGACCAAGACAAAAGATGGGGTGGTTATGCAAGGCATAACAATTATATTTACCTTGCATTCATTGATTGTCCTTTGCATGAACTTTACAACTTTGTTTCCTATTGCAAATACTATAGTGAGATGTAGTTTGACACTTATGTCATCCCATGATAACACACTTGTCATGGATCTTGGGTTATCTAGCCCTTTCACTCATAGTGTTGACACTAGTTCACTAGGTATGGACCATACCCTTGACAAATCTTTACCTCCAAGTAGTATGAAAAGTGTTGAAACAAGGGTTGCTAGTGTTCCTCAAGAAAACTAAAATGTCATAAATAGGGGGAGATGGTTTACTATCCTTGAGGAGATAGGATTCATATTTCACAAGCTTGTTTCACTCAAGGAAACCCTAGAGATCTAAATCCAAGGATGAAATGAAGGAAATAGATATGCTTAAGGTTGTCCTAGGGTATGATCAATGAAAAAAGAGGGGTTCACCACCAAGCTAGGGCTTGGAAAGAAAAGTGACACACAAGATCAAATATGAAACCTAATGATGTATGAAAATTCAACAAAATAACCTAGAAATGAATGTAAAACAAAACAGAAAACTGGGAAATCATAGTGGTGCACATGGGAATCTAGATATGCTCGAAATAAGCTCTAAAAATCTGAAAATGTAGACTTTAGGGCACACTGGGACTCATACACAAGTTAGTCATATCAGTTGTAGTCTAGGTTTTCTGGACTAAAACAAGAATCTAGCACTATAGACTCAGGATCTTCAAAATTCTAGAAATTTTCCTGTACTGGGACTCATATGCCACTTGTGGTGTATCAGTCCCATTCTGCTTTAAAAAAAATCAAAGTCTAGATCTACTCTCCAACCTCTACTAATTCCTCCCAATCTAACTTCTGAATTTGAACCTGCAAAACAAAATGTAGTGTTGATTTGCTTATGGGGGTTTGCCTTGGTCAAACCCCTAGTTCAGTAGTTAAATCTTGAAAGAAACAATGGAACTTGAATGCAAATGTGAACATAAACCATAACCTTAAATGTATCTAAGATTAGGAAATTTGAAATGCAATGCAACCCTTTCCTAATGT
Organism: Sequoiadendron giganteum; assembly: GCA_007115665.2. Taxonomy (NCBI): domain Eukaryota; kingdom Viridiplantae; phylum Streptophyta; class Pinopsida; order Cupressales; family Cupressaceae; genus Sequoiadendron; species Sequoiadendron giganteum. The sequence continues at coordinate 277,940,104 of CM021104.1, read as the reverse complement.
GCTAGAATGAGATGCATGAATGAAACATGAAGATGAAAGAATCATTTAGGGAGATCTCCAATCACCCTAATAAGCCATAATAAGGCATGTACCTTCCTTAGGCTGAAAGTAGAATGATAATGGAGGATGGAATCACTTAGGAAACAAGTCATTAGGTTTGGCTTGATGGCTAGTTACATCTCCCCAACCTAGAATCCATCATGATTCACCATAGGCAACCATAATCAATCCTTGACAATGCTAGAAATTGAATGAAAGTGAGCTTGAAGACTTATAAAAACACTTTAATGTTGCTCCAAGACTTCAAATTTTCTTGCTACTTGCTCTTGAATGCTCTTGTGAAAGAATGGTTGAGTGCTTGTGAAAGCTTAGATCTTGAATTACTTTATGTAGATTGAAAATAATGACTTAGAAGCTTGTTTATATAGGAAATACAACTAATTTAGCATTATTTAGATCTCAAAGGCTGACATCAACCAAAATTTTTAATTAAAAACTTGAATTTCTCACTCAAACCTTAAAATGGGCCACATGGGACTCATACACCCAAGGTGGCATATGAGTCCCACCCTTGTTTTCGAGGTGGGCCAATGATGGGTTGTTATAAAATTTGATTCTTTTGATGATTTTGTCGAGATTTTAGTTGAAATAAGCCTTGAGATCCAAAATAAAGGGTCTTAGGGGCCTATTAATGATGATTTAAAAGGGCTTTAATGCAAGGGTACCAAAATAGGTCCAAAATTAAGCAAGGACTTGTACTATCTCCAAGAATGGAGTACATTTTTTGTTGCCACATTTAGCCCCCACTTTAGCACCCATATGACTCTACGGGCATATGCAAGCTAAAGGACCCTGAAAAGTAAACTTTGTTTCATAAAAGGATACTCATATGGATTTTTTTGTGAGTATGGGAGAATGAAGCCCCCACTGTAGCTATCTGCAAAACCACAATTTTAGGAACTATATCCTACAATACATATTTGTTAGTCATTCAAAAATTGTATTATCTAACTTCTTCTAAAAATCAAATTTGAGGGTAGATGTCTGCCCCCCTTGATTCAACTTGCTTTATGGAGGTGGAATCAAGGTAGCAGTCTAACCTCATTGAATTAGATAATTCATATCATAGGGTATTTCCAATTACCATACCACATAGTGATAGACATGTGATGAGAATAGGAGCAAAACCATAATTCCGATGCAATAAAAGACGTCAAAAATGGAGTTTGCTAGCCCTCAGTATGCCAGTTTGAATAAGAATAACTTTTAACCCTAATATGTAAAAGACCTAATTTAAACATATATAAGAGTAAAAGTGAAGTAATTTGTAATCATTTTGTCTTTTTACCTTCTTCTAGTTTGAATTTTTTGGAGAGTGAGTGAGGATGCTGAGCCGTCAAGAATACATGCCTATGAGATTCGAGAGCCTACAAGAGGAGATAGCTCGGGGTGAGCTACAACATCAGGGAAGTTGATTTTTCTACCTTAGATTTGTTTTTATGCATGTATGTTATATTTTACACATTTTTAGATAGATTTAGGAACCTAGAAGAAAATGTCATAAAGCATCTCTTTTTTTCACAAAGTGTCCCACTTTTTTGCAAAGCGTCTTGTTTCTTGATTGTTGATGTATAGATTTAATATTTTAGAATGCTTATAGGACATATTTTTTGTTTTTGTTAGATTCCACCTTGGTCACAATAGTGTCTCGGTGGTAGACAATTTTTTCACTTACATGATCTTGTCTCGATGTTATTGGAGGTAGATACCCAAACCTTACAAGCCACTGGATTGTACTAGGCATACCTCATGCCTCCCATGAGGTACAATGATGTTATGTTGATGGTATTTGCTAAGAGGAGGAGGAGGAGCAGTTGATGAGTGAGGGCAGTGATATGGAAAACGAGGGTCCAGTTGCTCATGAGTGGGGAAATCTAGCTCCCACACATGTTACTAGAGCACAATCGATAGCCGTGGCACATGCCAACACTTACGAGCATGGAGAAGCTATCACATCCTCCATGCCTCCTACATAGGATGAGGTTGTCTTTACACAACTAGTCAAGGATCTAGGTGATGACATTTTATTTATTGCTATGCTTATGCTTTTGATTTATATATGTATATCATGACGCGTATTGATTATATTTATGATTTTTATCTTGTAGATTCTATGAGAGATTTGTAGGATCTCTACCTACAGGTTGCTACAGAGATAGTGCCTCATTTAGTCTTTGATCAGGCTGTCGATAGAAACTATGTGCCCCCACCCATCATGGAGTAGGACACAAAGCTATTCGAGCCTTATGTTATATTGAGAGTAGCGTATTAGGGTAATACAAGGCATGCTAAGTGAGCCGAGGCTACCTATGAGGAGATTTGCTCATATTGAGATCCAATGGAGGTCAAGAGACTTCATACAGAGGTAGCCAGGCTACAGGCAGACAGGGACCGTAGAGAGTGAGAGCGGCTAGAGGTCATTGGACAAGAAACTACAACTATTGGACGAGCACATGGTCTACAATATGCTTTGGATGCTCTTATTAGTTCATGATCACGATCACATACTACCATCTTTTGACGGACTATCTCTAGACAGATGCAATCACCACATCCTAAGGGATCTAGTAGCCACAAGCCATCATAGCATTATATATTTGATGACATGTATTTAAAAATTTGTGATGTATATGTATGATATTTTATGTTTAGTTGACTGTTTATTTATGTTTTTAAAGTTAAATGGAAATGTGATTTATCAAATAATCTTTGTCAAACTATTTAATAAATGTCCATTATTTAACATGTTTTATGTGATCTAATTAAAACTATCCTAGTTTATTTTAGATGCAACATTATGATTAAGTAATTTATGCTAAATTAAATGCACCTATGATCTAATTACAAAACATTAAATGCATATAAGGATCTAATATAACACAACACACTAGATGGACTTGAATAGTATGAAACCTAAAGTAACTACATAAAAATTAATTTAAACAATTACTTGAGTATTCAAGACACACAAATACTTGTTTGTCAGGAACAAAGCAATGTGAGAGAATATAAAATGTTATCTAGTAACTCCAACACCAATGCTTTATCATTCACACTATTCAAGAAGGTTAGACATAGTACTAACACAAATGTGCATCATTAATAGGTTCTTTAAGAGGTGTACCATCCATTTTTGTTAACGTGTATGCTCCAGACCCATAAATTTTGTTGATTTTGTAAGGTCCCAACCAATTAGGGCTGAACTTTCCTTATCCAATTGGGGTGACATTGACATTACACTAGTTCTCACATAACACCAAATCACCTTTATTGAATAATGATGGGATGACGTTATAATTGTAACTACACTATTTTCTTCTAGAGTTAGCTTGAAGGTGCTCAAGAGCGTTAATGTGTTGTTCATCAAGAATTTCAATCTAACGTAATCATTTTTCCTTATAATTATTATCATCAATAAGTCCCTAAAGAGCAATTCATAATGTAGGAGTCTCTAACTCTAAGGGCATTATTTCCTTGGTTCCATAGACAAGGTTATAAGGGGTAGTCCCAGTGGATAATCTAATATTCGTGTGATAGGTCCACAACGCATATGTTAGTTGTGTGTACCAATCCTTATTATGTTTGCTTATCATTTTCTTTAACATTTATTCAAGGGTTTTATTAGTTGATTCGACTTGACCATTAGATTGCATATAGTGGGCTATTGAAAAATGATGTTAGATATTAAATGTTTCTAAGAACTTGTTCACGTCATTATTTTTAAATGGTGTCCCATTGTCTGAAACAAGTGTGGAAGGAAGTCCAAAGCGATCAATAATGTGTTACAATATGAAATGACATATTACATCGACAGTTGTTGAGAAAAGAGGAATAGCTTCTACCCATTTTGTGAAATAGTTTGTAGCATGATTATGAATGTATATCCAGTGGAGGAAGATGGTGATATTTTTCCAATGAGATCCAATCCTCATACCGAAAAGGGCCAAATAGGAACTTGAGCATGAAGCTTAGAAGTAGGAGCATGAATCAAATTGCTATGTTCTTGACATTTATGATATTTCTTAATGTATGCAAAGAAATCTTGTTCCATATGTCTCCAATAGTATCCTATGCAGATTAGTTTTTGGACTAATGTTCTTCCTCCAAAATGACCTCTACAAGCACCTGCATGAGCCTACTCAAGTGCTATGGAGATTTTAGATTGTTTTAGGCATCTAAGTAAGACACCATCAAATGACCTCCGATACAACATGTCGACAATAATTATATATTTAGATGCAAACTTTTGAAGGCGAGCTTGAGTGTTCTTAGTTATTAGCTCAGGAAAGGTAACATCTTTTAAGTAATTAAATATCAGTGTGTACCATTCACTAGAGCTTTCCATGGTAGTTGATAATATGTCTTCTATTTCATCTTCTATTGATGGTTTCACAACTATATGCACAATAAATGTGAAGTCTTTTGAAGGATCTTGAGGTGATATAAGCGAAACCACACTTGCCATTGCATCTGCATGTTGATTATATTTTTGTGGGATGTTATCAATTGTGTACGAATCAAAATTTTCTAACAAAGTCATTGAAATATCCTTGTATTTTGATTATTTTTCACGTTTCGCTTGATATGTTCCATTTATTTATTTAATGACTAAATGTGAATCATCAAATATCTTAATTTATCGAGCTATCATAATTAAAGTGGCACATAATCCAACGAGTAATGCTTCATACTCTACGATGTTGTTTGTGCATAAGAATTTTAAGCAATAGGACAAGGGAATAGAATCTCCCATGGGTGAGGTTATTATAACCCCCACACCTAAACTAGTTCTACACTTAGATCCATCAAAATAAAACTCCCATGTATTAGTTTTGATCATCAACACATTATCATCAGGGAATGAATCATTATTAGGTAACGATATAGGAGAAGGAGAATCAACTAATAGGTCGGTCAAGGCTTGTCCTTTAATTGATTTTTGTGAAACAAACTTAAGGTCAAACTTAGCTAACAACATAACCCACTTAGCTAAGTGTCTTGATAAATCTATTTTAGTGAAAAGATGTTTTAAAGGATCATATTTCATCATCACATATATTTCAGCATTTAATAGGTAGTGTCTCAATTTACTAGTAGCAAATACAAGAGCCAAACATTGTTTATCTATCATCGTGTATCATTTTTCATAAAGAGTTTGGCTAATGTAATAAATAGGATGTTCTTTACCATTTTCTTCTTGTTGAGCCAACCCTGCTGTGAGAGCATGGGCTGATGGTAGTGTGTAAGGGATGGACAGTTTGTTTTGCATAGCAGGTTGTAAAACAGGTGGAGTGGAAAGATAATCTTTCAAACTCTCAAAATCCTATTTACAATCCTCATTTCAATTAACCACCATATTCACCTCCATCCCAAAACACAACCAATGGCACCATCCTTAACCAATTTTTACAAAAAAAATCATCCCTTCAATGAAAAATTTCCACCATAAACCAAAATAAAAATGGCCAACCTTCATACTATGTCAAAAGAAATCCCTTATCCTTGGAGATATTAAGAACACCGATACCACAAGGTATAGAGATTCCTAGGTTTGAGAAATATGGAGGGAAAGGAGATCCTTTTGACCATGTTTCCACTTATACTGCCTTATGCAATGATTTCATCCTTGAAGATAAACTCTTGGCTAATATTTTCCCTAGGTCCTTGAAAGATACCACTTTAGAATGCTTTTCCTCATTACCGAGTAACTCAATTCATTCATTAAATGAACCTTTTGATGACTTTATCAACCATTTCAAGGTGCATATGACTCCTAAGATGAAATTAGCTGATTTGATGAGATGTAAGAAAAAGGATCACAAAAAGGTTACTGAACTCATTTCATGCTACAAATTGCTTTATTCACAAATCGACGTAAAGATTCTCGATCCTGGCCTTCAACGAATGTTCATTCAAAACTTACAAACTAAGATGCAAGATAACTTGACATGATGAAATTTCCTTCCTTCGTACACTTGTGCATTTCCCGTTGTGATTATCAAAACTTGATTAGTAGTCGTGAAACAAAACCCACCTCTAGCCATCCTAAAAAGGTACAAATCCACAAATCAAAATAGTTACCAAACTTTTAAGAAACAAAATAAAGAATTTCTTCAACTAAATCCCCGTCAACCAACCCAACATGTTGATGCCCAAGTGGCTGCTATAAAGAAGACAAATCCTTTTACATTTAGGGATCCAACTAGATAGTTTACTCCCTTACCTAATACCCTCCATAACACCATGTTACAACTTCTAGAAAAGAACCTGATTTCTTGACCTCATGTTAGAACTCTTGATCCTAATAAGCCATTACCTCCCAACTCTAGATCAAATTCTTATTGTCATTTTCACCATCAAAATGGACATGGTATGGAACATTGTAAATGTCTTAAACATTTTGTGCAAGACATAATTGATTCTAATCATATTCAAATTCTTTGTGTCAATGATCAAGGTAATAAGGGTAAATGCACAAAGTTGGGTCCATGAAACGTGGAGGTTTTTGCCTTAGCCGAAAAAATGAAATCGGCTAAGCAAAAATGGGATCCCGATTTTTAAGAACGGGATCGCGATTTTTACAAATCGGGATCCCATTTTGGTTAGGGATCCTGAGCCCGAATCAAAAATGGGATCCCTCTTTTTAAAAAATGGGATCCCTTTTACTAGAGGGTCCCGAACCGGCAGAGAGGAAACGGGATCCCGGTTTGTAAAGAACGGGATCCCAATTTGTAAAAATCGGGATCCTGGTTTGTAAAAATCGGGATCTCGTTTCGTAAGACTATTTATTTTTTTTAAAATGAAGAAATCTTCATTTTTGCCTGCGCGCATAGGATCCCGAGTTGAGAGTGACAGTGACTACCAGAAGACCTCCAGGTACTCGTACTCTTCCTCTTTTTTTTGCATTTTTACATTCAAAATTGAAATTGTTGATAAATTTACTATTTCTAGCATGTTTATTTTAAATTTTATTTCCATTTTAAGCATTTTATTTCATGTTATTTTTGAAATAAAAAATTTTAGAAATAGATTAAAAAAATACGTCAAATTGTGAAGATTTTCAATAGAAACAAAAAAATAAAACTTGAATTGTATTTTAGAAACAAAATTTAACTTTTGAAACTTGAATTATTTGATGAAACAAAAAAAATAAAAATTTCAAAACCCTAATTGAAACGAAACAAAAAAATTGCATTTCAAAACCCTAGAAATTGAAATAAATTGAAAATTTGCATTTAGAAACCCTAATTAAGCTTTTTGAAATCTCAAATTCAAATGAAAGCAAAAAAAACAAGAATTTCAAAACTCTAGTTTGAATTGAAACAAAAAAATTGTATTAAAAACCCTAATTGCTTAGAAATTGAAACCCTGAATTGAATTGAAACATTAAAAAATGCTAAAACCCTAAATTGAAATCGAACAAATCATTTTGATTTTGAAAACCCTAATATTCGAGCTCAAGAAAATTCTTTTGCATTGCTTAAATGTTTTAAATTTGATTTCCATTGTATGGATAAACTGATATGTTAAATTTTAGTTTCAATGTTAAATTATAATTAGATTAGAAAAACTTTCCATTTTTTGTGAAATGAGTACATTATTGCTATATGAATTTTCATTTAGAACTATCTTTTATATGAATTTTGATAATTGATTTTAGGTCAAATAATCAGTCTATTCTAAATCTAGCTTCATCTAGGGTCTATTCAAAACCTTAAGTGAGGATTAAATTCAAAATCTAGCTTCATCTAGGGATCTAGGGTTCTTGAATTGAAGTTGTACTAGTTAAGAAGAAATGTGATATTTTGATGAAATGTAAATTAAATTAGGGATGGTAAATAAATCAACTCTCTTTAAAAAATATAGATGTCTATTCTATTAGAGAAAAAATGAGGATTTTGAACAATTAATTATTAGAAATTAAGATTTAAGTTATAATCTATTTTGAAGAAAAATATAGTTTTTAAATACATTTTTAAGAAAAATAATGGTAAGAAATATATAAATTAATTTAAAGAATAGAGTTTATGACATATGCATAATATTTATTTTTTGTGAAACTAAATGAGAGGGTTACTTGACACATAGAAATTAGTTCTATTAAAAATGAAGATTTAAGTTATTAAGTAGTGGCATTTAAAAACGCCTAGGGGCATTCAGTGTTGGATCTCAATTGTCATGTTCTCATAGGTTAGCCCTCATGATAAGATCAAGTTCATGATTATGGAAATGATTGAGGAGAATAGTATTCAAACTTGGAAATGGTGATGCATAATTAGATTAAATTTAGGTCCTCCTATTGAAGTGTTCCTCTCATATAGTACTTTCAAAAATTTAAATGATTTGTGAATAATGATCAAGTGTAATTAAATGATAAAATAAAGACAATTGAATGCCTTTGAATACTAAGCAAGTTTAGTTGGCTCATAATGTATTATTAAATGTGTAAGGGATGGAAAATTTTGAATTTAAATTTTAAAATTTTAATGATTAAATCCATGGTTTAGGATTTACCATATATATGTACTTAGAGTATTGGTTTAGGATTTAAATTTTTGCACTAGTTACCTAGACACTAAATAATCTAAATATTTTTGTTTTCTAAGTTCTTTTAGGTTCTTTCAATTACAAACAATCTAAAATAAAATAATTTCAATTCAACATTAACTAATTTTATATTATACATGTTTTATATCATAAAATTCATTTAAGTGAGTTCAATATTAATGAAAAAATATTAAATAAAATAATCTTATATTCAACTAAAAAAACATCCAGTTAAAATATACATCAATTTCAATCTTAATCACACATAATTATGTGTTTCTATTACGGAAATAGTCAATCTATTCATAAAATAAAAAAATATTCATAAACTAGGCACTAACTTGCAAGTCCATTATTCCAAGGGCCTCCCAAACTTCACCCTAAGTTCGTTAAACCCAAGCCCTGAACTCTAAAATCTAAACCCTCAACACTAAAGCATCCATTTTGTCTTAGGACCTTATAATCAAATTTGGTTGCCTTAGGAAACTCCACCAAATTTGTTTCCCTTAAGCCATGTCATTTTTTCGTAGAACCTTACTACAAAGATCCCCTTAATCCAAATTTGATTCCCTTAAGCCATGTCATTTTGTAGTAGAACCTTACTACAAAGATCCCCTTAAGCCAACTCAAAACTCTAAACCCTAAACAGGCTAAATACATCATTTTTTCACCAAATTTTATTCACTTGAGCCATGCCATTTTGTCCTAGGACCTCACTAGACATAGATCTCCTTAAGCCATCCTATCACCCTAAACCGTAAATCAATGTCTTAAGGGGTCCTAATATGACATTTCTTAATGGGATGAAAGAAGTTTTTAAAATTTGGTGAAGTTGCCCAAGGCAACCACATTTAACAATAACAAGATTGTGCAAGATTATAATATGAATGATATTTGAAACAAGACCTATCTCAATCAATTGTTCCACAAGAAAATGTTCTTTGAACTAAAGCATTCATTTTGTCTTAGGACCTTAAAATCAAATTTGGTTGCCTTAGGCAACTCCACCAAATTTGATTCCCTTAAGCCATGTTATTTTTTCCTAGTACCTCACTAGACATAGATCCCCTTAAGCCATCCTATCACCCTAAATTGTAAATCGATGTCTTAAGGGGTCCTAATATGACATTTCTTAATGGGATCAAAAAATTTCTTAAAATTTGGTGAAGTTTCCCCAAGGCAACCAAATTTAATAATAACAAGATTGTGCAAGATTATAATATGAATGATATTTCATGATCTAGGTTGGTCAGCTGAAACAAGACTTATCTCAATCAACTGTTCCACAAGAAAATGTTTTTCACTAAAGCATTCATTTTGTCTTAGGACCTATTCCACAAGAAAATCTTCTTCACTAACTTGCAAGTTCATTATATTCCAAGGGACACCAAAACTTCACCCTAAGTTTCGTAAACCAAATTTAACAATAATTAGATCATGCAAGATTATAATATGAATGAGATAAATCATGATCTAGGTTGATTAATTTACGGTTTAGGGTGGTAGGATGGCTTAAGGGGATCTATGTTAAACTCTAAAACGTAAACCCTATAACATTCATAAATTGTCTTCTATTAATAGTTAATTGTATTTTCATTCAAGTAACATGCCTTAGACATAAATGAGGCTTAACATTTTATTTTATCATATGTATTTAATTAGGCCATTTATATTGAATGGTTTAAGGGTATAAATCCTAAACATGTATCCTACATTTTGAAATTATAAATCTAATGCAAGTTCACTCATATCTTCTAGAGATCACATGGATTGATTCAATAATATTCGCAATCAACCTCCACGCCCTCCATCTCCACCACCTTCACCTCCACCTCCACCCACTCCACCTCATAACCCCCCACCTCCACCACCTAAAATCAATGGTGCTCGTTTGCAAACACGAATCAATTCCAATGTTAGAACCATCCAAGATCAAATCAACATCATTAAAAATGAAGAATTTGTCACACCACCTGTGAGGATGATTGCATCTAGGATGCAAACCATTGTTGATGCCATCAGGGCTATGGATGGGATCTTAGATGAGCATCGACAATGGCTAGAGGAGAGGAGAACTTCTGATTCTGAAAAGGAAAATGCAAATAAATGAAGAGATGCAGTAGAGAGCCACAATAGTTTTTAAATTAAGACAATGATCTTAAATAGTTATGAATTTATGAATTTGGTGAACGATGGATATTTTGTGTGATGTGAATTTATGATTTTGGTTCTAGATGGATATTTTTAGATGGATGGTTCTAGATGGATATATATATGCGTTAGACATAAAATGAGCTTTTTGTGAATGTTTCAAGTTTATTGTTTACTATGTACACATGCATTAAAATTGCACATATAGTTGTTAAATTTTGAAATTTGTATGTATGTACATAGTTTACTTTAATGATGTATGCATGCAAATTATGCATGGTATTTTTTATTTTAAATGTATGTATGTTAAATGCATGGTATTTTTTTATTTTAAATGTATGTGCATAGTTTACTCGATCAAGTTCAATCAATGTATATGTGTGTTTAAATTTTATATGATCTTAATATATGTATGCATGTATCATATTTAAAAAAATTTGCATGTGTGTTTCAAATTTAACTATTTCTTGTAATTTTTTAAGTTTGTATTTTAATTTAGTATAATTTAATGCAAGTGCACTCTTATATCTCATATCATGGATGATTTTAATATTGATGATATCATCAATCCACCACATCAACTACCTTCACCTCCCCCTCCACCTCCCCCTCCACAACCTATTGCATCTGATGAGGCTCGCTTACTAGCACACATTAATGATCAGGTTGCATCAATACAGAATCAAATCAATGCTATGCAAAGTCAAGCATTGATTCCACCCCATGTTAAACGTTTTGCATCTGCAATGCAAAACATTGTGGATGCCATCAGGACCATTGATTTTGATCTAGATAGGGATAGACGAGACAAAGAACAAATGAGACAATTTTATGTTGATGGTCTCTCTTATAAAGAAATATTAGACCTTAAAATAATGAAAGCCCTCCTAGCCCCCTACTTTCTCGACCCCATTACTCGACAACCCATTCTTGAGAACAAATCTAGAATATCCATGAGGTGGTGCATACATCCACAAATGAGTGCAAATTTTTGGGATTGATGGTATATGGTTTTTGATAGTCCCCCACATGCTAATTGGGAGTGCCCATTGTATTTTTTGAGGAAATTATATGTAGAGTTTGTTATGGGGCACAAGCCCAATTATTTTGATTTTAAATCATTTCAGGGTGTTGGTGGCAGCATGCCACAATAGAGGTTAGGGGCAAGGGTTGATCCCCAACACCCTATGCATGCACAACCCCTTGTTGTTGCTCCTGATCCTCCCATTCCTGCACCTATGCATCATCAATCTATGGTCTTGACATTAGGTTCCCTTAGTACACTCATAGGAGACCTTGATCAACATGCTTCTATGATAGCGGGTGGGGAGCATAGAGACGATGATGATGGAGGAGTGTTCTATGGAGCTAGTCCGAGTACCACTCCAGGAGTGTCGAGGCCCGTCCCACATGTATGTACTAGTTGCCATCAAGTATGCTATGGACCTGATCAGGCCACACCTAGTTTGGGTGGACATGGAGATTCTGGTGGTTCATTTGGTCACATCAGTTCATTTGTAGAGTTTCTTACAAGAGGCGAACATCCCGAGGACACTGGTACATAGGTATAAATATGCATCTACATGTTCATTTTATAAGAATTTTGATGAATGTATATATGAAAGTAAAGTTTGTAATACATTTTAACAATCAAACTATTTGGTATACAGACGATAGTAATGATGGGGCAATCATCCATTCCATGAGTACATACATCGACACCAGTCCTAATCGGCAACCCTTATGGGGTATTTTGATTTCAATTTTTTAAATTATAAATGAAATGATTTTTAACTTAACTTGAGTTTTAAATTTATAATTGAATAACATATATGTTTGAAATATTTATGTTGGTTTAGGCGAGTCAATTGACTTCCACGTCAATTCCACCCGAGGGGTTGTCGAGCACTCCTCCACTATCGACCATTGTAGACCAGGGGTAGGTGCATTTATATTGTAAATTGTTTAACTTACATTAGTATAGTTACAATTATGAATTTTTAATTCACTATATATATGAAATGTGCATGTACACTTGTAAATATTATAAGCTTGTGTTACATGTCTACATGTCTGTCTAGGTTGATACCACAATCAAAATGGGCATCGAGCAAACATTATATTTTGCGGTTACTCGTGAGGCCTCTGATTTTCAGGTTGTTTAAATAAATTTCTACACAAAATGTGCAAACTTGAATATATATATATATATATATATATTTACCTAATTCAAGTATGTACATTCTTTAAGTTTGATCTTGTAGGACTTTTTTAGTGCGACTTTCAACCCTGACCCAGACATAGTTACACCTCCAAGAGGGCATGTGGAGCAGGCTCCAGATCAAATGGTAATTTAAATTTTTTATTATATTTAAATTCAATTATAAATTATATATTGTGAATATATAACTAAATAATTTTAAATTTCAAATTGAATATTAATATAATTTGAGCTAATACATGTTTTAAATTCTTTTTATTTTATAACATGTGACACATCTAGTAGTTGAGAATGTACAAACATGTCCTGCAGAAGAGGGTGCACAACCTATGGATATGGTACAATTAAAATATGATAAATTATAAATTAATTTTAATTAAATCATTTTTAATTGTAGACTTGTGCATCTAATTTCAACTTTTTTTGTCTTGTTTGTGTAGATTTATTCAGAGAATGTAGAGGTTGCTTCAGGTGTAGTAGAGCATGCAAACCCAGATATGACGGTAATTTAATTTTAATATGATGAATTATAAATTAAATTGTCATTAATTTTTTTTTCATTGTCTTACATATGATTTCATCTTTCTCTTGTACGGAGTGTTTCAGGTCATCTGCATAGTCCGCATGGCACGAAGAGGTCTCTTGATTATAGAGACAATACATGACCTAGAAACATGATTTTGTGGGTTATATTTGTTTATTTTGTGGACTATATTTCTGGTTTGTCACGTACTTTGTTGGACTTTATAATTCATGGTTCTTAAGTACTTAGTTGGACTTTAGTTCATGGGTTGTACTCTGATGGAATTTTTTTCATGCACTTAATATATTTACATAAATTATGGACTTTATTATTATTTGAAATTTTAATTTACACATATACATTTATGCATTTTATGTTCATAGTCAAGATATTAATATAGGACATTAATGTGAAATTAAATATAAATATGAAATTATGAAACTAATAGGACATTTTAATAATTATAGTTTACAAATTTAGTGATCTCATACATGATATGTACATTCAATAATTAGCTCTAATTAGTCAATGAACTTATTCAATTCACGTCAATCAATAATTAGTCAATAAATCACAATTTACAAACCAAAGCAATTCGTTCATATACCAAAAAGGATAAAATTTTAAGAAATAAACAAAACCATACAAGATTAGAGAACAAAAGCATTAATAAATTCTATAAATAATAAAATCCAACACTAATTTATAAGCTGTCAAAATAAATAATGGCATCCAATACTATTTTTTAAGCTGTCAACACAAATAATGGCTTCCAATACTAAATTATAAGGCGTACATTGAAAACAAATAAGGAGACATCTTAAGGGGTCATAATACAATGTCTTAAGGGGACATCTTAAGGGGTCATAATACGACATGTTTAAAAGATGTCTTAAGGGTTCATAATAGAACGTCTTAAGGGGATGTCTTAAGGGTTCATAATATAATGTATTAAGGGTTCATAATAGAATGTCTTAAGGGGATGTCTTAAGGGTTCATAATACAATGTATTAAGGGTTCATAATACAATGTCTCAAGGGGATGCCTTAAGGGGTCATAATACAATGTCTTAAGGGAATGTATTAAGGGGTCATAATACAACATCTTAAGGATATAATTGATTTAACAATAATGTATGCATAAAATTTAGTGATTTGAAGACATACAAGGACATATATGTACATATATGTCATCTCAAAATAATATTTACAAAATTTGGATATGCCATCTCAAGAACATCTCAAACTCATGCCCATAATGTACTAGGTTTTCACACCGCCTAATATCAAAAAGTTACAAGCAATATCAATGAAATCATCAAAACATACATAATTTAATTTATATAAAACTAGCTATATGTACACAACTCAAGTACCTGCATTTAAAAGTATTCCACACGTGTGTAGGTTGAATCCAGGCATCCTCTCCTTTTTATTTCAAAGTATGAGATCAATGCAATGATGGATTAAGGATACAAAAAAAGGATAATAAATCAATTTAAACTATTAATGTACAAGCAATATCATTATGTAATCAAAACATGTATTTAAATATATTTTTACTAATAATTACCTCTATTTAAAAGGACAATATAAAACTTAAATTATATTTACCTGTATTTACTTATTCCATTGTACCATCTGCATCCTCTCTTTTTTGTAATGCATCTATGATTGTCTCATGCTCTTCCATAGAAATTATCCATAACACTTTATTTGTAGGTCTTCTGTGATACTGATCTAGTTTTATATTTGTTGCCGCCGCCAAATGTGAATAATGTATAATTTTTTTATGCAGTTCATAATCTTCGAATGCAGGTAAACCATTCTTCCTTGCTAGGTATTTTCGTAGCCAAGTGCCAACAACCACAACCGATCCTATTGGAAAATATGAAAACAATCATCATATAAGTTCTCAAATTTTTCTTAATGAGATGAAAAACGTGTTCTAAAATATTGTTTAAGGGGATCAAAAAAATTGTTATCAAAATTTGCTTAAGGGGATGTCTTAAGGGGATCATGGTACTTGTTGGATAATGATAACCATCATCATCTTCTCGAGGTGATCTTAACTTATGTTTACTCTCCACACAATGAGCCAACCAATATTCTATTTTCTCTTCATTCCCCTCAGGTGCAACAACAACATACACATGTCTTGCAAATAAAAATTGATTTAATAACTTACACATATCAATATAAAAAAATTAGTATTACAAAATAACTTAATAAAGCAAAATTAAATGAAATAAATTGAATTAAATTACCTTCTTGTACAAGGTTTGAAACACGGTCATAGTCTTCAGATGCAAACACTTGATCATTTTCTTCAATAGTTCTTTCATATTGATCATGTGCTTGTGAAGGTGTCAATGATCTTTGCTCGCACTGTTCAACCCATTATGTATTTTCACATGCTTCCGAATCTCCTGAGATGAAAAACTAGCAAAAACATGCAAGCTCCTTGTCCAGATAGTCCATGTGCTTGTTGTCAAACTCCTAAACGAATTCCATTTAATAGATCCAATAATTGTCTCACAGTCAACTCTAGGTACAATGTTATCTTCTTCAACCAACCAAAAGAATCAATGAACTCTAGAGTACTCACTCGAACCAGGTGTAGATAATATTGTATTACACCAATCGACAATCCCATGTGCATCTTTAAATTTTATTGCATCTTCAAATTTTAATTGTTCTCTAGCAAGAATTCTTTTGACACACGCACCAGCTCCATCATGTTCTCCTTTACCATGCCCAGCTTCAAAAAAACTCCATATATGTTGGAAATTAAGTTCTTTGTGAATCCTACTTAACCAATAGAACATTCGAGCATTCTTGAACTGCCCCGTACAATTATCTGACCATATGAGGTGTTCTTTCATATGGATTCCTCTTTCTCTTAAATTTTTGTAAAATATACTGAAACAGTATTGAACAAACTTTGATGAGTGTAATCGGTTGTCACTCAAATAAAAATGATACTCCCTTAGAACTTTTCCATCATCCTCAGTGCTATTATTTGCATGTCTATAAACAATATGGACAAACATAGCTACTTGCACTGAATTATAATACTGTGATTGAATTTCCTCTTGTGGAGCTAGAGTATAATTTTCTGCAAAATCAACCATTGAAAGTATAGTACCAATTGGAAATGTGTTTCTACATGAGCGAAATTGGCCATCAAGCCATCGAGAATGTTGAGAGTGCATGATATATTTTGGTACTATCTTATTCTTAAATTCACTCATGAATGCATGCACACTAACTTTTTCTGTAATTAAATCACAACGCTTTCCTATTTTTCCATCTTTTAAAGAATAGTGAACATTCTTAAATCTTTTAATTTCTACTAATTGTTGTCGAAAATCATTATCAACACTTTCATGCATACAAATTCCTAAGAATGAAAGGTTTCCACAATCAATGCATTGTCTAGAAATACAAGAACTTAAATAAAACAATTTACCATTAGATCTTTCACAAAACAAACTTGAAATAAACTCCCTTATTGCTTCAGGTGGCATATTAATACCGTATTCCTGTATAATCATGTTAGTATGCAAGGTACAACGTACATATCGAAAAAAATCATAAAAATAATGAAATTGAACATGTGTTTTACAACAAGATATTTGTTGCTTATTAATTTTTACATACCAAGGTTTACATTTTTCAAAAGACCTTTGACTTATTTTAATATTATCAGGTAACACTAAATCACCACAAAATTTCCTATAAAATTTAGTTTGTGTTGTACCTAATAGGTGTTTTGGGTGAGGATCGTGAACTTTGGACCCCACCCTTAATTTTAAAACATCTCTAGCATTAGATGAAACCCTAGTATTATCATGCCAATATTTTTCAATCAAAGATTTAATTTCAACATTCAATTTCGTATCAGACCTCGGGAGTCGACCACTGAAACTCCAACATTGGTTGATAGGATGATTTTCTATAATTATTCTTCTTTTTGCTGCTCTTAGCAATGTTTTAGGATGTATTTTTAAAACTTCACTAATATTTCTTACCATTCTTTTATTCAAAGTTGCTTTATTAACTATAGCAGTTGTTATAGCTCTTCTTGCTGCATTTTTATCTTTAGATCGACTATTTTTTCCAATCGATTGAATGACACTAGCAACAGTACACATAGCATGTTTCAATGATTGATCTTTTCTTTTTGGTTTAACAAAAAAGCCTAACCTTTTCATTATTTTCCCCATTTTTTGCATTCTCATCAATTGCATCATTAGTTGACATTGAATTGTAATTTTTTTACGATAAAAGAATTCGTTGTATATTTTATTTGCACGTGTTCTTATTTGCCTCCAAGAAATTTGACTAGGAAGATTATCAAAAACACCACTTTCAATTTAAAAAAAAGTATTTTCGTTAAATTCAACATCACATTCTAGATTTTCATCTTCATCTTCATTTTCATTTTCATTTTCATTTTCAACTTGAAAACGATTTACATTTTCATCAACAAAACGGTTTTGATTTTCATTTACATCAACATAATGGTTTTCATTTTCATTTACATCAACAAAACGGTTTTTGTTTTCATTTTCAATAAAAGGATTATTCTCAATTTCATTTTCAACAAAAGGATAATTCTCACTATCATTTCAACAAATTCTATAAAATATCCATCTCTCTGAATATTATCAATGTTAGCATTGTTAAGTCCAACATCTTGTAAAATTTCTACATACGAATTTACCATTTCACTAACATGTGGATTTGAAGATGTACCTGGATTTGTGCATATTGAAACATTATCCATAGCATTGAAAGAGGGATTTGAAGACATAGTAGGACTTGATTGTATAATCATATTCTTCTCCAAATTGACTTCTTGCAAATTCGCTTCATCTACAACCATGGTCTCCTCTATGTTTTCATCTTCAATAGTTGTGGAATTGGATGCTCCCCCATCATTCATTGATTTAATTCTCATTCTTCTTTCTCTTTCTCTTTGTCTCTCCTCTTTGTTTGCTTCAATTTTTGCAGGAGTCAATGCCTTCCTCCTCTTATTACGACATTTATTTCCCATGATTATAAAATTCTCAAACACAAATGAATGTAAATAGTGAAATTCTTCAAAAAATTCGATTCAAATTGGAAGTTCAAGACCTAAAAGGACTAAATTCTTCCTCTTGTGTTCCTCAAAACAAGTAGAAAACTAGCACAATTCCACTTTAAAACTAATTTCTTCATGCCTCCTTTGAAAAAATCAATTCATATTGCAAGTTGAAGACCTTTTGTTCTTTCTTTGAAAAAATGGGATCTCTCCTTTGAAAATTTTTATCAAAAAAGCAAGTCACCACCTATAAAAAAAATGCTCAATGAAAAATAGACTAATTTTACTATTCTCGGCCATACATGTGAAGTTGCAGACTTCACAGTAAAATTTGACAGTAATTTAAAATAACACAGTTGAAGAGAAACGGGATCCCGTATTTAAAGATACGGGATCCCGATCTCATTTTTTTTAATTTGAATATTTTTTTGCCTCGTGGTCGGGGTTTTGATTTGGATTTTGGTTCGGGAAAAGCATTGGGAGTCTAAACCTAGGCCTTCAACCTGGTTTGACCTACAAGTTGAAGGTTCTAACAATGTTAGGGAAAAAAATTGAGTTTGGGCATATGGCTGACGACTTTGTTTGCATAATTTTTTGACGAAATTAAAACCCATTTTAGATGAGACAATGCAGATTTCAAATATGTAATTTTTTTTACAATTGGATTATTTTTTTCTATTTTTCAATTAATTTTTGATGAAATTGGTGCATAAACTTTAAATATCAGTGTTTTTTACTATTTTAATAACTTTTGATCAACATAACATTTTGACGAACGGATTGCACAAGGACAAAATTCAGACAATTCTATTCATTTTTTTTTTTTTTAAATGCAAAAAATGATAACTTTAGGTCATCTTATGCGTGTCGTACACAACGATTTTTCTAAATGTCAAATATGCCTGATAAAAAATTAATAAAAAAAAAAATTCAATAAAAAATTACAAAAAATATCTAGGGCATGCTTCAGTGAGTCATAAGTATTTTCCCAAAAGTATTTAGAAAAATATGATAATTTAAGTCAAAATATGGATGTCATACACATGCATGGTATGGTAAAAAAAAATGACTTTTAAATAGTGGTTTTTACAAAATCCTATTGAAACTCAATTTGTACAATGTGGGTATTGAAATAAATTACATATTTGGAAACTAGACTCTGAGTAATACATTTTATGATTAGTGACTTGTTTGAAGATTTCATCTCTAAGTGTTTCAAATTTTAAGGTCAAATGTGTCAAACTCTGAAAATCAGGGAAAACAAACAACTTCTTGCCATCACTCATAAGTTTGTTGCCCCTCCCAACCAAAACCTACAAATATTTACCAACACCATGCCAAAAAATAATATTTTATTTTTCAAAGCTAGTGAAACAAAAAATAATGTGATGAAAGTTGGCAAAACAAGAATAGACAACTGAGATGGGGGGAATCAGTTGTCACAAAATTTAGAACTTATTCAACCTTATTAACCTTTAATCTCAGATCTGATAATTAACAGTAACAACATGAATCAACAACACATCAAAACACACATAACACCAAGATTTTATACGTGGAAACCCTGTTAGGGGAAAAAACACGGTGGATGTTAGTCCACAAGATTATACCCTGTTAGAAGTATAATGAAAATGAATAAGGAATGCACATGCATTCAGGCACACTACTTAGAGCTCACTGCTCAAATGGGAAGGCTCGTTGCCTTACAAAACATTTAGATTAAAACCATTTGAAGAATATGAACTGATAAATTAGCTTCTACAAAAGCTTGATGATAGTTCTAGTTAGGCACATAAATACTTGTTCACACTTCGGTCAATCTTATTTACACTCTACTCTGCATTCACAAATTTCACATTCACAGTTCTCATACATTCATTGAGCACACCTCACACACTTCAAAATGAAGAAACAATCGCTCTTAAATATCCGCTACATAGAATTACATCAACAACTCTTTCAACCAAAGATAAAAGAATAAATTACAAATTGTCAGCCCAATTCATGAACAAATCTCAATGCACACCGACCATAGTCAATCACACCATAATGAGGTCCTAAATAAACTTCCTCGAACATGCCAAAAATTAAAAGATCAATCCTTAAGGATCCGCAACACGCTACGACCACCATGTTGACCAAGAATATGAAAACTTGAACACACAACGGAAAAATCTTCAATCATGATCACACCAATCAATGCAAACATGCAACAAGGATAGAGAACAATCTAGAAACATCAATGATCATCACATGAGAAAACACAACAACTAGAATTATCAGAATCACATTTTCTTCTTCCAGAAACATCAGCTATAGTAAAAAAATAACTGTAGGAACACAAAAAAACACAACTTGCACATATCTTGATGCGCACCTTTGAACTTTACAGAGTATAAACTAGATAGGCTCAACAAAAACCCTTTAAATCACAAAATCTGAATACAAACATACTGAATTTTCCACCACACTCAACTTTACAGCTTCACAGACAACCTGCAACATATTTATTATAATTTTCTCAATATCCTCGACATATACAACCTTCAATACATTAGATGATAATAGTGTTGACATCAATGACAACCACAAATCAGCAACACAACCATAACATCCAAAAATCTCCCCCTTTGGCATTAATGGCAACACATGATGTGAAAAATACCATCAACACAACTAACTCTTCTCATATTGTTCTTCTCCTCCTACATTACTCTTCTCTGCTCTTCTCCCCCAAGGTTTTTCACATTGTTCTTCTCCCCCTTTGAAATCAATGGAAAAGGTACACAAGCTTTGAACTACATATCTCAATCATTTGACTACTCTCCTTGAGTAGTAGCCACCACAATATCAATCTAGAACAAGATATGACTATGAGTGCACGGATTGATGCAAAGACTCGCGTCTTAGTTCAAATTAGGAGGGGAAATCACCCCCAACTTTCCTCTGAGATACTCAAAATTATCTTTAGGAATGACTTAGTAAATATGTTTGCAATCTATTCCTTGGTAGGCACATAATCTAGTCTGACTTCTTTATCACTCACTTTGTCTCTCAAAAATTGATATTTAATAGATATATGTTTTGTCTTTGAATGCATCACTGGATTCTTAGAAATGTTTATTGCATTGGAATTGTCACAAAATATAGAAATAGGCTCATCATACTCAATTTTGATATCTCTCAACATCTGCTTCATCCATAATACTTGAGTGCAATTGTTTGCAACAACAATATATTCTACCTCAGCAGTAGATAAGGAAATGGAATTATGCTTTTTACTTAACCAAGACACCAACTTCATCCCTAAGAAGAATGCACCACCACTGGTACTTTTTCTGTCATCCACATCTCCTACCCAATCAACATCAATAAAGGTGCTCAAAGTAAGATCATCATCTTTAGGATACCAAAGACAAAAGTCAACTATCCCTTTTAGGTATCTAAAAATTCTCTTCACAATAGTCAAATGAGATTCCTTTGGATCAACTTGATGTGTAGCAACCATGCATAAAACATTCATGATGTCTGGTCTAGTTTGAGTCAAATAAAGTAATCGACTAATCATTGACATGTATCTTGTTTGATTTGATTTAGGAGAATCATCATTTTGTGTTAACATGCATCCAGTTGCCATGGGTGTACCAACTCGCTTTGAGTCTTCCATGCCAAAATTTTTTAGTAACTCTCTTACATATTTGGACTGAGATATAAAAATTCCATCATCTAGCTGAGTAATTTGCAATCCTAAAAAGAATTCCAGCTCTCCAATCATAGACATTTCAAATTCACTTTTCATTTCGTCAACAAACTTCATACATAAGTCATCATCACTTTCAAAAATGATGTCATCAACAAACACTTCAATAATCAACTCCTTATCCTAATCCATCTTGAAATACAAATTAGTGTCACGAGTACCTTTATTGAATCCAAGCTTTAACAAGTATTTATCCAATATAGCATACCGAGCTCCAGGGGCTTGTTTGAGTCAATACAATGCTTTCTTCAATCGATAAACCATATTTTCTTTATCAGTCAGTTAAAATCCATCTGGTTTCTCAACATATAATTCTTCTTATAGATCACCATTTAGAAATGCTGACTTTACATCCATTTGATAGAATTTTTAGTTCTTAAAAGTAGCATAAGCAAGAAATAATCTTACAGCTTCAATTCTAGCAATAGGGGCAAAGGTTTCTTCAAAATCAATACTTTCCATTTGTGAGTACCCTTTACATACCAGTCTTGCTTTATTTCTGAATACTTCACCTTATTCATTCAACTTATTCCGAAAGACCCATTTGGTTCCAATCACATTTTTATCATGAAGTTTGGGAACAAGAATACATGTATCATTTTTCTCTATCTGCATAAGTTCTTCCTTCATTGCTTCCATCCAATATTCATCTTTACATGCTTCATTGAAATTGTTGGGCACAGTCTTGAAAATTAGACAATACTCTTCTACAATTCTTCTTCTAGTTTGCACACCTTTGTTCTTATCTCCTATAATATGATTTTTAGAATGATTTAACTTTACATACCTCAAAAATTTAGGATTCTCTCGGACTTTTGGTTCTTCTGTTCTTTCTTTTGCACTTCCACTACCTTCTCTTTCTTTATTCTCTTGATACACTAGAACAATTTGAACTTGATTCTATTTCTGTGCATTCTTTCCATTATCAGTACTATCATGTTGGTCATCTGAATCATATCCACAATATTTGGATGATCTAACAGTGTCTTCATAAACTTTGAAATTTTCACTTTCAACCATTTTCCTTAATCTTCTATTATAGCACCAATAGGCCTTGCTCATAGTAGAGTAACCCAGAACGATTCCTTCATCACTCCTAGCATGAAACTTGCCAATATTTACATCTCTCTTGATATAACATCTACTTCCAAAGATTTTGAAATATTTAACAGTAGGCTTATAACCAAACCACAACTCAAAAGGAATCTTAACAGAATTACCATTCACATTTACCTGGATGATAGTATATACAATAGTGCTTGCAGCTTCTCTCCAATAGATATGAGGAACATTACCTTCCAACATCATAGTTCTAGCAACATCTAGAATTGTTTTGTTCTTTTTCTCAACAACTTCGTTCTGTTGAGGGGTCTGGGGAGCAAATAACTATCGTTTGATTCCATGCTCTTCACATAATGGATTGAACTCTAGGGAAGTGAATTCACCACCTCTGGCTAACCTTAAGCATTTAATCTTTAAACTTGTCTCATTCTCAGCCATAGCTTTGAAACTTTTGAACTTTTCTAATGCTTCATGTTTTTCTCTCAAGAAAGAAACCCACATCATCCTAGAGTAATAATCAATAAACAACATAAAGTACCTTTCTCCTTGCAGACTTCTAATTCTGGATGGACCACATAGATCAGTATGCACAAGCACTAGTATTCCATTAGAATGATGATGTTTGCTCTGAAAATAATATCTAGTTTGCTTTCCCATTTGACATTCCTTGCATATGGTGTTAGTAGGTTTCACTAACATAGGAAGATCTTTAACTGCTTGAGTGGAGCTTACTTTGACAATGTTATCAAAATTTACATGACATAGCCTCCTATGCCATAACCAGCTTACATCAACTTGAGTAATTAAATAACTTTCACTAGCAACACTCAGGTGAAAAATATTACCTCTTGTCTTTGTACCTGAAGCAATTACATTTCCGACACTTCCCAATATCCTACATTTCCATCCTTGAACTAAAGATTGTATCCCTTGTCTACCATATGTCCAACACTCAACAATTTATGCTTCAATCCTTCAACATAAAGGACATCATAAGTATTATATTTACCACCAAGAGAAATAGTGCCTCTGCCACAAATCACACTAGCATTTTTATCTCCAAATATTACAACACCACCGTCATATTTCTCCAAGCTTATAAACCTATTTTTGTCACCAATCATATGATGTGAGCATCCGTCGTCAATCACCCATTCATCCTTTTCTTCAATTTTGGCTGCAAGAGCTTTCTCAATATTCTTACACCATACCATTTTGCTTGATATCAATGAATACCCATCCATCTTCATTTCCATTTTCTTTATCAGATTCATCATCAGTAACACCTTCTTCAGCACAATAACATTTCTTTTGAAATTTAGGCTTATCAGGTTTGAACCTAGGAACTCTTTTAGGACACCTTGATGCAAAATGACCTATCTTATTGCAAGAGAAACATTTAATGGGAAAATTTCCTTTGTACTTACCTTGACCTCTAGCTTATCTTTTCACAATCAATGCTTCTAGCTCTTCTAACTCTCTTTCTTCATCTTCAATCTATTTCATCTCATCTTCATACTTGAATATCTTTCTTGAAATTTCTCTTAGATCATATATCTGTTGGTTTCTTTCGGATACCGTAGCTTTGACTGCAAATTCTGTCTTAGGAGTAGATTCACCAAATTCACTCAATTCAAAGGCAGCAAGCTTACCAATCAACATATCTCTTGTCACATTTGTAACTGTCTTGAGTTCTTCAATAGAATGATCTTTCATTTTAGAAGAAGTAGGCAATGATTTGAGCACTTTACCCACAATCTCTTCTTCATCCAAGATTCCACCAACACATCTAATACCCATAACTAGTTCATTCACCTTTTTCATGAAAGAAATGATGTTTTCATCTTCACTCATTTTAAATTTTCCCACTTACCTTTTAGAATCTGTAGCTTAGAAACTTTCACTTGTGCATCTCCTTCATACAATGTTTCTAGGTTCTTCCAGATCTTATATGTTGTCTTTAGACCTATCACATTTGTCATCTTTGAATCTTTCAAAGAAATCAATAATGCTTCTATAGCCCTGGTATTTGTTTTAGCTTCTTTGATCTCATCAGGAGTAGAGGGACCATTCTAAGGAATATTATACCCTTTCTTTGTAATATTCCAGAAGGGATCACTAATACACTTCAAGCGACACTCCATTTTGAACTTCCACAGAGAGTAGTTTGGTCCATCGAATTTGGGACTATCCTTCTTGTATGATGTCATCTCGGATCACTTCAAGTTGTTAAGCTTCTTCAAAGGAACCTACTCTGATACCAATTGTTGGTAAAACAAGAATAGACAACTAAGAGGGGGGTGAATTAGTTACCACAAAATTTAGAACTTATTCAACCTTATTAACCTTTAATCTCAAATATGACAATTAACAGTAACAACATGAATTAACAACACATGAAAAAACACATAACACCAAGATTTTATACATGGAAACCCTATTAGGGGAAAAACCATGGTGGATGTTAGTCCACAAGATTATACCTTGTTAGAAGTATAATGAAAATGAATAAAGAATGCACATGCATTTAGACACACTGCCTAGAGCTCACTACTCAAATGGGAAGGCTCACTGCCTTACAAAAAATTCAGATTAAAACCATTTATAGAATATGAACTGATAAATTAGCTTCTACAAAAGCCTGATGACAGTTCTAGTTAGGCACATAAATACTTCTTCACACTTCACTCAATATTCTTCACACTCTGCTCCACAATCAAATGATTTGATCTTTATTTGCATAATTTTCATTCACAATTCTCATACATTCATTAAGCACACCTCACACACTTCAAAATGAAGAAACAATCGCTCTTATATATCTGTTACATGTAATTGCATCAACAACTCTGTCAGCCAAAGACAAAAGAATAAATTACAAACCGTCGTCCCAATTCATGAAAAAATCTCAATCCGCACCAACCGTAGTCGGTCACAACATAATGAGGTCCTAAATAAACTTCCTCAAACATGCCAAACATTAAAAGATCAATCCACAAGGATTCACAACACGCTACAACCACCATGTCATCCAAGAACATGAAAACCTGAACACACAACAGAAAAATCTCCAATCACGATCACACCAATCAATGCGTACATGCAACAAGGCTAGAGCACAATCTAGAAACATCAATGATCATCGTAGGAGAATACACAACAACTAGAATTATCAAAATCATATTCTCTTCTTCCAGAAACATCAGCTATAGTAAAAAAATAACTCTAGGAACACAAAAACACACAACTTGCACATATCTTGATGCACATCTCTGAAACTTCTAGAGTATAAACTAGATAGGCTCAACAACAAACCCTTCAAAGCACAACCTCTAAATACAAACATATTGAATTTTCCACCACACTAAACTTCACAGCTTCATAGACAACCTGCAATATGTTTATTATAATTTTCTCAATATCCTTGACATATACAAGCTTCAATACATCAGGTACTAATCGTGTTGACATCAATGACAACCATGTATCAGCAACACAACCACAAAATCCAACAATGAATGTTGACACAAATGATGAAAATATGGATCCTAATAAAGAAATTCCTATGGACTCATAATGGCTAGACTAAAATACCTCTTGACATTGCTTTCTCATCTAAAGATATCATTAAAAAGGCATGCGATGGTCCTCTTTACATAGCCAGTCAAATCAATTAAAAGCCCACTGATGGGATATTAATTGATCTCATCTGTGGAGAGAATGTGACCACTAAATAATTCTTACTTGTGTATGAACTCTATAAAGATAAATATGATAGAACAAAAACATGGATAAAAATGCATAATGGTTTTTCATGCCCTACGATTGGTTCGATCATCCTTCCTTTTAAAGTTGGACCAAAATAATTAGATGTCTCATTCTCCATCATCTCAATGTCAAATCAATTTTGTGTGGAGCTTGGTTGTCCATGGATATGCTCCATGGAAGCTGTCCTTTTGGTTGTGCATAAATATTTAAATTTTCCCTTTGGTAATGAAAATTTTACTGTACACCATAATGGATTTAATCATGTGTCTTCCCATGTGAATTTTTCATTGGAATTCTTTTGGCCCGAGCCTATTGAACCTATTAAACTTCGTTAAGACTTCTTTTTCAAATCCTATCAAAAGTTTAAGGAAAAACAAATAGCATAATTATCCCTTCAAAACATGACTCAACCCATGATTGAGCCTCCTATCCTTGACGAAACGATGATTGAACCAAAAACCATTCCAAATAACCAAGACCAACTCAAAATAGATACTTTGCATATCTCCTACAAAAGACCATGAGACAACCAAAACAATTTTGTCATCCCTCCTAAAATAAAACAAGTTTATAAAGCTAAAGAGAAAGTGTTTGAATAGCCTTCTATGATTCCTTTCATTCCTCCCCTTAAGGAAGAAAAGATACCTAGGTTGATAAGCTCGTTCCTACACAAATGCAACTCAAAAATCATACCAAAAGAAATAGAAATGCTAGAGAGTGTAGGTGTAGATGTCATGCTATTGCTCGAAGGTTAAATGAAGAGAACAAAGAAAATCAACATCCAAACTTACATAAAAAAATAAATGATGAGTCTCCCTCTTTGCAACAAAAAAAATCCTATATTGTAACCACAACTGGAACTAGCATCTTCTTTGGACATTATTATTCGACCTCCCATTGTGATTAACTTAGACAATGATGATGAGATTGCTAAAATTGATGAAGAAGTGCATAATGAGTTGAATACATTATTTTCCTCTTCTATGAGCTTAAATGACAATTCTCCTAAGAAGAATGTTTAATTTTGTGCTTCTCCTAGTACCACACTCACTGTTGTCTCTTTGGCTAGTTTCCAACCTTCTATGAACAAGATTGGGATACAAATGAATTGTTATAGGTTGACTCACATGTGCCTTACTAGTCTTGCCTTTATTTTATTTTTGATGTTATGTGTGTGATTGCATGTGTGTAATGTGATCTCCCCATACTATTTTTTTTGATGTATCTCTCTCTTTGTGGCATTCCTCTATTTGTATCTACATTCTTCTCTATGTCGTAAACCTTTATCTTTTTCTTTGTCTTGTGTTTTGGGGATGACATAAGGCATTGAGACATTTAGGTCTCTTCCATGTTGACCCAAAATGTTTCTTTGTTTTCGCTCTCTTTGTGTCATTCTTCCTGTTCCATGAGTATTTGGGTAATGATGACGTTTCTAAGCTCTATAACAACATTGTAGCAAAGACATATTGACCCCAAATCCGTAGATCCCTTATGTGATTTTGGGGTTTCATTTTGTGGGAAACCCCTTTTCATGACGTAGCTTCATTTGGAAACATATGACTTGGCATAGGGCTTTCCAAATAAGCTCTCATGTCCTCTTTATTGTTAGCATTTATCATTTGCTACTTTAAAGTAATTGCTCACATCATGGTGTTTAGCAATTTCTGTAAAGTGGGGGCATACATTGGCATTATTCTCATGTTTCATTATGTGGTCTTCTTACTTCATGCAATGTTCTTTTCTCTTGGTGACGACATTGGGTGTGATTTCCTTCAAGAGCGTGATCTCTCTTAGCATGTTATATTCCTCTTAGTGGCAATGTCAAGCGACATGCATTCTATAAGTTGTGAATATTCTATTCTTTGATTGGTCCTCTCTTGGAGACATTAGGCATGGTGTTCCCTAAGTTAAGACCTTACATGAACTAAGAAAAACCCCTTTGAATGTACCTTCCACTATCTCTCATTTACAATAACTATTATATGGCCACCTTGCATAATACACTTTGCTTACTTGTGGAGCCATCTTGTTTGTTCATGGGTGTTAGCATATGAAGTTTTTCTTGCCTCATGAATCTTCCTGTTTGTATTGTGTGGCATATTATTGAAGTTATCATGAGATAAAGATTTGGTATGGTTAGTGTATGGGAGCTGAAATTAGGCGTGACTTTCCCTTCGCCACTTGCTTGTGTGTGTGAGGGCATAGTGTTTGCATGTGTATGTGTCTCACCTCTTTGGGGGCTCACCTAGTGGATACCAGGTTCCACTAGCCCTTGTGAGCATGTGTTTGGTTTGCATAGTGGACATCATGTTCCACTTGTAATTTTTTTTGGAAAAACAACTTAGATCTTATCCACATCATGTTGGACAAATGGTCGAGGCTTGATCCACCCCCTTCTCTTTTCCCTTTTTCTTTCTTCTTTATGTCTTTGGCAGTGTATGCTTGTATCTTGTTGTTGCTTCATACATCATTCACATGCGTGTTATTTTGTGCCTATGCTAGTTTTCCATAAGATCTTGATCCTGGGGCCTTGATCATCCCTCTTGATCGTTCTCATCCTATCTCACTAGCATTAGTACATTTGGACTCCTCTTGATGCGAATTTGTATACTTTAGTGTGAGTTTGAAGAAATTTCCTCCTCTCACTAAAGTGGGGGCTAAATGTAGTGTAGAAAAATGTATCCCTTTACATTCTCACACTTGTTTGGGCCTTCCCTACTAAAATTGGGCTTCTTTATGCCTTATTTGGTCCTATTTTGCATCCACAAGCCTAGTTAAATACATTTTTTTTAGGATAATCCTAACCTTTAATAAATGAAAAATCATGATTCAATGTTTGAGGTTATGTGTTCCAGATCTAGTGATTTGGGACTCATACACCACCTTGGGCATGTGGGTCCCACCTAAGTTTCGGGGCCTAATTTTAAACATTGCATTAAACAAGACATTTGTTGGAGTTTGTGTCCCATGTTTAAGACACTAGGACTCATATGCCCAAGGTCGCATATGAGTCTTGCTTTAACCAAGACCTATTTTAAATAAAATTCTTGGTGGGATTTTATTATCCTAGATCTGATGTTGGCTTGTAGTGTTGTAATTTTGAGAAATTTGGCATAAACAAGTATAAATACAAGCTTATTTCACATAATTTATCCTAGCAATTTTTATGAGAAAGTGTGATATAGAAATTCAAGTATTTAAGAGCATTCAAGAGCATTCACGAGTTGATTATCAAGCATTTGGAGCTATATTCAAGATTCAAGCATCATGTCAAAGTCTTCAAGCATCATGTGTGTTTTTTAGCTAAAATTTGTGATGTATTCTTTTCATGATTCAAGGAAGTATTCAAAGACATTATCTCATATCAAGATCAAGAGTCAAGATCCACATTCATGCTAGCCATTTCACACAAGTTTGTAGCCTTTATTTCAATGGTTTGGTGAATTACAACATTGCATATTGTTCATTCATCATTCCTTCATGCTATTTCATTTCATTTTAAGGTTTGATTACAAAAATGGGGTTTGACCAAGGCAAACCCCTATTCCCTAACACATCAACATTTTTTCCCCTTTTCATGTGTAATTGTAGATCTAGGTGATTTGGAGTTTGAAGATCCTTTGAAGACAACGTTGCAAGATTGAAGAAAGTTGTCAAAGTTGTCAAGAAGTTGTCATCTTCACAAAAACTCACCTACAAATCACAATTCAGACTTTTCGTACTTGAAAATCAGACAAGATGAGAGCTACAAAAGATCACTAGAGGCTTCATAAGTTTCAATAAAACCCTAATACTAGGACTAAATCGCCCCTCTGGGCATATGAGTCCTAGTGTACCTCATTTTATCAATTTTTTGTGGATCTTGATTTACCAACAAAAGATTCTAGATTTTGTCCATATTCCAGTAGTAGGACTAAATCCCCTAGTCTTGTGTATGAGTCCCAATGCACTTCAAAAATCAGAATTTTAGAGTTGCAGATCTTGCTTGGAATCCATCAGTTTTCCAAGTTCCTTTATCTCTGATTTTTGTTTGTTCATTGGATTTAATGCTCTCAATTTTATAGGGTTTAGTGCATTAGAGTTTGCATTCTTCCTTTGAAGCTTCATTTTAATGGTGAATCTCCCTTTCAATCAAACCTAAAGAAACCATCCCTAGTATTATTCTTTCCCTCAATTGAGTCACTTGGTTGAGGGATCTTGGTTTCCTAATGAACTGACAATGAAATAGATCCTAAGTTCCATCTTCCAAAAGGTGGAACCCTATTTCCTTCGGTTCAAAATGAATCATAAGTTTATAAAACTTATAATTGATAAAGGAATATATTGTCTTTTGTGTGTTATTTTAGTGTGTGATGACCCACCTCATTCATGAGCCATTTAGGGGTTATTTGTGTGGTCTTGGAATAAACAAGAGGTTTATATTACCTTTCCCCTCCTCCCTTGTTTCTTTTTGTGGATCCTCTGGTGGTCTCCCTAGACCTTGGGAGTTATTTCCTTTGTGGGCTAGTGTGAGGTGAGATCGAGTGTCTAAGACTTTTTTGCTCCCTAACTGTTTTCATAATTTTTGAGCTTTTTCCTTAGTGGATCCTTATTTTTAGTTTCTAAGAGTTGTGCTCATCTAAGGGACAAAAAATGAGTTTGGGATTACTAACTATTTAGGACACTAGCACTAGAGTGAAGACTAGAACAACTATTTAGGACTCTAGCACCAAAATAGGACAATCATGCTATACTAGGACTCCAACACTAGACTTGGACACCTATGCACTCATGCTAGTGTCCTTCCTAGGAACTAGTGTCCTATCTAGGTGCTATTGTACTCTAGTGCCTTGTCTCCATCATTTCATTGTGTGTTTGGTTTTTCGACTATTACTTGGGGAAACTTTACATATAAAATATTTTCCCCTTAGCATAAAGAGTCTTCCCATGTTGTCACTATGTTGATAAGTGTTAGAATAAAGGAGTTATGGAACCCATTTTTCTTGGGAATCATTTTGTTTCTTGTAAGTAACCCATCATCATTCTAGTTGGTGGAGTACTTGTACCTCCCATTAAGGAAAACCTTCAAGGGAAAGTTTTCTCTTGTGTTTAAATGTTGTTAATGTGTGTTTTGGAGTGTATTAGATGTGGTTGACACCCTCATCCTACTCCTTGTTTTAAAACCTATTGGTTGATTTGTTTCATTAAGGGGTATTAGGTCCTAGCTATTCCACCATCTATGTGGGTTTACACGGTGTTGTTTGATTTTGTAAGAGTGTCTTGGTGTAAAATTGAGCTTGATGATTCCCTCAACTTACCCTAGTTTTGTGTTTATGAGAGAATATGATTGTAGGTGAGTACTTGATCATTTCATTTAGGTGTCATTTCCCCTCTCATAGGTTAATTTTGATGGTTTTTTCCCACAATTGGTAATTCTTTTGATGGTGCCACCTTTCTTGTAGCAATGGTGGTGTTTTTCTTGTGGTTAGTTTCCTTGCGTCATGTGTCACATGAAACTTGTATGCACATTGTTGGATAGTGTGACATGTTATTGTTGCGTCTTAGTGGTTATTGTTGTATTAAAAAAATTTGTTCAATCGACTAATGTCCTAGGTGTGTGGCTTGGGGAATTACACTATATAAGCTTAAAACTAAATCATAACCATTATTTTCTTGACCCAAAAATTCATAGCCAACATCAAAAAAGTTATACTCATCTAAGGAAAGAGAATTATAAAACCTCATAGTTAAAAATTAGCCTATTACAAGTGTATATTACAAATACAACTCCCATATTAATTTCCCAAGAACTATACTTCATTTTTGGGTTGCATTAAGGTATTGAATTTGATCACACAAACTCTGTTGCCATCAATAAGATACTAAATATTTGAAACACTTTTTTGGTTTTACCAAATTCTTAAGAGTTTAATTTAATACAAAGAACCAAGCTTATAGGTCCATGACTAGAAAAATGGGACTACAATAGAAAAATGGATCTTTATTTAGCCACTGTAAAATTCCTAATAGTTTATAATCCTTTTGAAAATCATATTTCTACATACATATGGATCTTGTTGGTAGGGAATTTGAAAGGTTTTCCCTCCAATAAACCACATGAGACAAACACAAATTGTAATTTATAAAAAAATCACAATTAGTCCTATATAAGACATTGATTAAGAATAGGAAAAATAATGCCCTCATAAGAGCTTATTCAACTATCTTTAGTTCAAAATTAATATCTTAATCTTCATTAGTAATAAATAATGATTTTTGAAATCATTTCAACAACATCCCCTATTTAGACCAATAACTGTATCTTCCTTAAGGTCCATTGCTTTAGAATTAAGCTTTTGTTAGATCTCTTATGTATGTATTAGTAAATTTAGGTCCTTCCTTAATATATAAGTCTATCCATGTTTAGTTAATTTATTGTATAAACTTTCTTTTGACTCCTTGTAACATATAAGTCTTCTCCTCTTGGCCATTGTTCTCTTGAAATAATACTATTTTTCATGCTTTGGGCCTCTTGTAATCATTACATTTAATCTACATCAACATTAGGAACCTTCTTGATATCAATTATTCTTTACAAACTTCATTAAGTCTATCTCCAAGCTTCAGTAGTCCTTAATGGTCATATTCATGTATAAATCATTAGTTCAACTAACTTATCATCTAATGTGGTTTATATATACCCCTTATTCAATAGAGCTCCATCATTTTTTTTTCAATCCTATATTTTATATTCCATGAACATAACCTTTTCATGTCTCCTCAAGTCCTATAAATCTATGTACATTGCTATTATGGTCAATGAAAATTTCACGTTGCTAAAAATATGAGTATTTATATCTAATAGTCAATAAAATAAAACTAATGAAAATTACATTAAATAGATTTAAATACATTCATTGATTTGTCAAAAATATAATAAAATCTTAATAATAATTTTATTTGTGCATTGACAATTCACAACATAAGTTAATAAGAAAATAAATAAATGACATTTCTTAAATTATTAAAAAATAATTTATAAATCATTTCTATTCATTTTTTTAATTCTATATATTAATTGACTAAATATATTCATTTCTCATAGTTTCAGGTACCGGTCCCATAGGTTGCATAGCTAGTCAAAGCTCCTTGGTCTATGGTCTCCAATGTAGTTAGTATGAGTAGTTGGGATTCACGTGTCAATCAATGAATGGTAAGTGCCCAGAAGCTTTGTTTGCTTACCATGTGCTCATCATTCATCTCAAGCAAATGCACTTACCCGCCACCTATCCCTTCACTTTTGATTAAATTTGACGACTTTCTTAAGAGTGAAAGCCTGTCACAACCTTATTTGCCCTATCTTCTTGCTCGTCTTGACAGTCCTATACCTGGCATAAGCCTGTTGTATCTAGCACATGTGCCTCCATTATAAATATATAGAGGACCAAAGTAATGTCAATCATTAATCTAATTCTTCACTAAAAGAAGCTCATTAAGGTGGTAAATACATTTATATGTTTTGCAAAAAGGGAAGCAATATCTACTCACAAGTGGATTTAGAGATTCCTTAGATCCAAAGACTTAAGGGGCTAAAACCATGAGCATAAGAAGAGCGTTGCAATTAATTTAAAGAACATTGTGTCTAGAATAATGTGCCAAAGAGTAATAGTTACACAATTGAGTAGAGCAAATTTGGAGAGCCCCGAGGGTTTTGGGCAATTAAAGGATTATTTTATGTTTAAAATATTAATTTGTTTTAAAATGTTGTAGATCTAAAAATATAAAATGTATGTATATACATATATGTGTATATGTAACATGTATGTGCATATATGTATTGATATAGATGTATATGTATATATGTATGCATGTATAATGAGTTTGTTCATATTCTATCTATCTATTATATTTTAAATTCTATATTTATGTATATGTACATATATGTACTTTTATACATATGCATATACATGCATACATGCATACATGTAACCGACACATATGTATGCATATGAATATGTATATATAAACATGACATATAAACATACACATGTTTATATTTATACATATATGTATAAGTGTATACATAAGTTGTTGGGAACAAGCTATGTCGAGTAGGGGGGAGGGGGGGAGGGGTGAGTTAGTGTTGTGAAAAAGATAACTTTATTAATCTTTATGTTCAAAGCAGTTGTAACATTCAACCAAAATGCATGAACAAGAAGAAAACAATCACAACACCATAACACAAATTTTTTTACGTGGAAACCTTGTTAAGGGAAAAACCACGGTGGATGGCCAATCCATAATATGATCTGAGTATATACTCAAATAAAGTTTACAATATGGGGAATGCACTTGCATTCAGACGCACTACCTAGAGCTCACTACTCAAAGGGAAGGCTCACTGCCTTACAAAGATAATTAGATTAAAACCATTTGAGAGTTTGAACTGAGAAAAATAACATCTACATATGCTTGATTACAATTCCGGTTAGACTCAATATTCAATCTTTTGTCCTTCAGACTGATTTTGCACTTTTGCTCTATTTTGCTCACACTCGCAACTCAAATCCTTCATGCACAAGTGAAACTGTGCATTATCGCTCTTCTAGTATGCTCTTATTCACAATTCACATCAACACACTTCATACACACTACAAAATGATATGGACGATCTCATATATATATCCGCAACTTAGAATTTAATCACAATATGTCAGCTACAATAGAACAAAATAATATTTACAACTGTCGGCTTAAATCATGAGTAAAGTATAATGCGCATCCACAATGGTCGGCCACAACTTAGCTAGGACCCAAACAAAGATGCACAAACACAAAAATACTTAAATGACTTTTTCCCATACACCCGTGACATGATACATTCACGAAGTCAGCTCTAGTACTGATAAAGCAGAGAATTAACCAATCAGATCTTCTAACTCGCACATGGATCAGTACGAGGCACTGAGATTTACGGATAACACTGAACATACGTCGATCAACCTTCTATGAGATATGCAACACAAAATATTAACTAAGAATCGTCATGAGAATCGATGAACCCAAAACTGCCAGATGCTCTGTTCTTCCTTAATTGTTTGCAATCTGACTGCCGATGTGAACAAAAGATGATGCGTAGATCCAATCACTGATTGGGGTTTCCATCAATGACAACACCAAATGATATTTGTAGTGTCTCTTTCCAACAATCTCCCCCTTTGGCATTGATGGCAATGCTTAGTGAAAAATGACTAAGTGTTGGATCAGTACCAACATTAACTACACTACCCAAAATTTCAAAAACCAAACTCTTCTACAAAATACAGTTCTCCCCCTGAGATGATTATGCATTTTTCACTCTTTTCTCTCCCCCTTTGACATTAGTGGCAAAGGCAGGAATCCACATACCAAAAATTTAACAAAACTGTTATGAACAAGTTGCTTATGTATAAACAAACTTACACAAACTTGAAAATGTCTAAAATATCTTTCTTCAATAGAGCCAAATTTGTGTCCCAAACTCTTTTAAGACTCTCCAAGATTGTTGTGTCCACAAACCAGGTAGGATTGTGTCTCTGTAGACTCCAGGTTTGCTGGATCACCCACTACTTTAACATCTTCTACTTCTTTCAATGCACTTGACATAATTTTTATCTTTGGGCCAATTAGGCCTCTAAGTTCACATGCTCTTGCAACAATTTTCTCATTTTCATGCTTTAAGTTCTTTATTTTGTCAAACAAA
Organism: Sequoiadendron giganteum; assembly: GCA_007115665.2. NCBI lineage: Eukaryota > Viridiplantae > Streptophyta > Pinopsida > Cupressales > Cupressaceae > Sequoiadendron > Sequoiadendron giganteum. Next base: position 277,903,203 of record CM021104.1, on the reverse strand, counting down.
GATATCACTTCACCTTCTAACTTTCCAACACTACCAGTTAAAGGATCAAACACATCATAAATAGTAGTTAATTGTTTTTCCAGATCCTTAACCTTCTTCTCATTGTCATCAGTAAATTTTGTCAAGGAAAAACAAGAGTTGTAAATCTTCCCTCCTTCGGATAAGAGAATTTTGGATATTTTCCACATTGGTGGCTATCAAAGTTTTATCCTTAGCAATAATTTCCTTCATCCCATTTAATCTCTTAGCATCAAATTCCTTTTGAACTTTAATCATAGCTGATTTCTCAAGTGACTCGAAGTGAGTACTTACTGAGTTGATGAGCCTCTTTAGTTCACTGGAGGACGAACTGGTCGGATCTTTCACATGAGTGGGCATTATCTTTTCTAGGACTCCAAATGCAAGATTTAGAAGTTAATTGTCCTCAATATGGGACTTCAACAATTCTTCTCTGGCTTTTTCTTGGGCAAATGAGGCTACTTTTATTTTTCTAAATTGGAGTTAGGGTAGATAGGTCGATTGGACCTTCAATTGATTTAGGATCAAACTCTTCTTTCTATTCTACCAAAAATTTCTTTACTGTCTCAACACTATCTCTTGCTTCTACTAGAATTTTCTTTACATCAACTTTCTTCTCTTCAACCATTGCTTCCTCAGTTGCATGTTTTGACTTATCTTCATGGATCTCCACTTTCTCAACTGATACACTTTCCAAAACTTCAATATCCATAGGAATTTCTGCATTGTCCACTTCAGGAGGGATATGAATATCCTTAGTTGCATCTTGTTTCTCTTCTTCTTCTTCTCCCAGACCAGATGAAACAACATGAGTTCCTTCAGGTACAACATCAATTCTGCTTCTTAACAAAACTTTTCTCAAAATTTGTTCAGTCTCTTCAATGACTTTTTTGGTTTGACCAATCATCAGCTTATTCACTCTTGTTTTTCTTTTGAATTCCTTCTTGGCTTTATTTAGTATTGACTTCATTTGTTCCATAAATACTACTGGACACAATTCATCAAGAATTATTTCTCTCATCTATTCTTCTTTTGATCTGGGATTAACTCTCCTCATCTCCAAGATGTCATATAAGCTTTTAGGAAAATTAGGCATTATTTCAATCAAAATTTTATTGAAAATATTCAAATGATTTATTGTTGCCTCAATAATTCTCTAATCTAATTTACCAAAAGACTCATACCATTTGCAAAGTGGCTTGAGATTTCCATCCTTAACCAAAGCTTTTTCAACTTCTTCCACTGACACACTTGGTTGGTCAGTTTTTGCCTTCTTCTTTTCTTGATCATCTCCACTAGAGGGTTTTCTTTTTATAATAGTTGCTGCCTTAGTACCTTTATGCTTGATTTCTCTAACTCCATCAAACTTTGTTTATTCATCCTCATAAACTGCTATATAGACTCTTTTGCTTTTATCTTTCTTCCTTTTTCCAACCTTACCAGATCCCTTAGATTGAGTTTTCATAGAGATTAGCTTTGTTGTAGGGTGGATAGGGATGCAGAGCTTCTAGTTGACCTAGCTTGAGTAGATGGTGCTGTCGGACCAGTTGATTTAGTTTTTACTGCTTCTTCTCTTTTCCTCCTAGCTTCCTTTAATTTTTCTGCCAGTATCCCCATAATTTTTGCTAAGACTTCCACCTCTTTTCTAACTCTTTTAACTATTACAAGTTTTCTAAGTTCATTGTGTAGTTGCATATCCTTTTCTACATAAGTGTCGAATCTCTTTTCTGATTGATCTAGAGGCTTGCTCAAGAAATATTCTACATACATTTCTAGAATGCGCTCCTCAAAATTCATATCCCATTGACATGATCCAGATTGTTCTAGGATCAACGATTTCCATCATACATTGATCAATATCTACCATAAAGAAAATTGTATCCTTATATTTATCTATAATGGAAGTGGGAATCCTCTCTCTGGTCTACATCATATTCTGTTTTTTTTTGAAATATCCCTGTATATAGTGGCATTCTTTGTCTTAATGTCTGTAAATCTATGAAAGAGATCTCTGATCTAAGCGGCTACTAGTTTATCTTTTTTCCAATGAACCTTTTCGAATCTCGGAACCTCATTCATGAAGTAAAAGAATAAGCAATAATAGCAAGTTACCATACTTAAAAGAATCTTTCTTATCCTTCTTGATCTTCCCAAGATTTTCCACTAGCTAACTCCTAAGCAATTCACAAAGATCATAGTTTGCATTTTCCTTTACCATCTGATAGGCTACATAAATGGTTGTACCAGACACAAGGTTGTCTTGACTGGAATGATAGATTTTGTACCCAATAACCATATATGCAAATTTGACATCTACATCAACAATGTCATCAATTGTCATTTCTCTTCTGTCATATTTATAAACTATTTCATTAGTGACCATTTGATTCTTCACTGCTTTCAAAATCGATAATCCATCGAAATAATTTAGACCTTTTACAACATTGATAGCCTCCTTTGTAATCTTGAAGGGTATAATTAACCACATGAATTCATCACGGAATTGAATCAGAATGTAACAAACCCATTTCGACTCTTCAAAGATGGGAAATTTAACAAACTGTGTAAATTTATTTTCTTCTAGGGTTTTATATTTCGGCTTCACACATAAATCTTCTCCTATGATGTGATTATTATACAAATTCAGTAGTTGCAAGCTTCCTATCTCTTCAATATTAGTGTGAATATAAGCCCTAATATCCTCTATGTGTAACACACCGTATGAAACAAATGAAAAATCTCCTAACGGGTCGGTCTCAATAGACTTGTAGGGATGCCATTTGAATTTTGGACAGGGTGTGTCCTTACCTTCTACTACTAATGGAGTAGCCATTATCAATTCACAAGTTCACAGTGTTTTTTTGATAAATACCTTTCCATTGAATTGTAGTTTGATTTCTGAAAGCTTCTTCGTACTTGAATTTCGTCTCAATTTTCCAAGGTTCACCTTAGAGCTCTCCAAACTTATTTTCTTCAAAAATCAAAGTGACAAATGAAAGATATAAATGAATTTTTATTACTTGCATACTTAACCCTTTTTCTCACAATAAATGCTTTTACCCTAACTCAACTGGTTACATTGTTTTCATGCTATGTGATAGATAAATCTTGTGCAGGGCTCCAACATTGCATAATAATTTCTCCAATAGGTTCAAAAACATCTGTAGAACATCTATGCTCTTACTGAACTTATCCACATCTCGGTGTTAGTTATCGGTTAGGGGGTTAAGATATTTTCTTGACAACCCCCCTAGGCCAAAGGCCTGAAACTAATTCTCGAATGAACTACCAGAAGCAGGTTCTGGTGCTAGTGCATTTTCTTCATTAGAGGGACTCTTCTTCACCCATTTCTTCTGCATTTTTTTCCTGAACACATCTCTAGTGACTGCCTTTTCCCTTAACATCATTCTGCATGCCCCTTCTTTGATTTAATGGACCTCTTCTGTTCCAATAGAATGTAGCAATGTGACCAAATTTGTTGTAGTTATAACACACAAAATTTTCTATCTAGATCGGTTGTTCCAGTGATTTTATTTTGATCTGTACTAGTTAGTAGTATGCCCAAATCTATTACATGTATAACATCTGACATTTCTATGGAATTTGTTCATCACATTTCTGCATTCATTTGATTGGTGACCAAACTTATGGCAATTAAAACACTGACCTGAGAATGATGGACCATTTTGATTCATCCTAATTTTACACTGAGAAGCCATATGACCAAATTTATTGCAATTGAAATAGTATCCATTAAATTTTTGAGCATTAGGTTGTCTTATCAGATACCTTCCGGATTTTTTCATTTGATTTTCTTGCATGAATCTCCTTTGATTAGATCTAGAACTTTCGCCTTCTTCATATCCAAGACCTCGCTTGTCATCATTTGTCCTTTGAATACTAATTAGTTCATCAAGCTTGGCTGAGCTAACTTTGAACTTCTCCTTGTACTCATTTGCAATAGCAAGTTCATCTATGAGATCATCAATATGCTTTTCAAGTACTTCCTCATTGTTTTTAGACTGTTCCAATTCATTGTCCAAATGACTACATACTTCATATTTTTCTTTCATAGACTGTGCTAGGTTATCTTCATTCTTCTTCCCATCTTCAATTTCCTTGGTCATCCTCATCATGATAGATTCCATTTCATGCTTTAGGATTGTATTATCTCTGGTAAGCTTTTCACATTCTTCTCTCTTTTCATTCAGGGCTTGATTGAGCTGTTCATCTTCAATGCTCTTACTATCATTCTGCTTAATATGATCACAAAGTTACTTTCTCTTCTCTCTAAACTTATTGATTTTGTCTTTTACAGACTCAATGAATTTCTCAGCATCCATGAGGCTTGCTTGCAATTTTTAGACTTCAGACTTTGACTAATCAAAATCATCTAGGGCCACCAAAATTTGTTGTTGAAGACTGCTTCAATCCATTTCCAAGATCTTTCCAAGTTATTAGACTTCTTCTTCTGAGGAACTAGCTGATACAAATTGTTGGAAACAAGGTACATTGAGAGGGGGGGTGAATCGGTGTTGTGAAAAAATTAACTTCATTAACCTTTATCTTCAAAGCACTTGTAACATTCAACCAAAATGCATGAACAAGAAGAAAAAATTCACAACACCATAACACAAGAATTTTTACATGGAAAACCTATTATGGGAAAACCACGGTGGATGGCCAATCCACAATATGATCTGAGTATACTCAAATACAATTTACAATATGGGGAATTCACGTGCATTCCCCAACACTACCTAGAGCTCACTGCTCAAAGGGAAGGCTCACTACCTTACAAAGAGAATCAGATTAAAACCATTTGAGAGTTTGAACTGAGAAAAATAACATCTACATATGCTTGATTATAGTTCCGATTAGGCTCAATATTCAATCTTATGTCCTTCAGATTTATTTTGCACTTCTGCTTTGTTCTGCTCACACTCGTAACTCAAATCCTTCATGCACAAGTTAAACTATGCATTATCACTCTTCTGCTATGCTCTTATTCAAAATTCGCATCAACACACTTCATACACACTTCAAAATGATATGAACGATCTCATATATATCTGCAACTTAGAATTTAATCACAATATGTCAACTTCAATAGAATAAAATAATATTTACAACTATCGGCTTAAATAATGAGTAAAGTATAATGTGCATCCACAATAGTTGGCCACAACTTAGCTAGGACCCAAACAAAGATGCATAGACAAAAAAATTATTAAATGATTTCTTCTCATACATCTGCGACATGATACATTGACGAAGTCAGCTCCAATACTAATAAAGCAGAGAATTAGCCAACCAAATCTTCTAACTCACACACGGATCAATACAAGGCACTGAGATTTATGGATAACACTAAACATACATCGATCAACCTTATGTGAGATACACAACACAAAATATTAACTGAGAATCGTCATGAGAATTGATGAACCCAAAACTGCCGGATGCTCTGTTCTTCCTTAACTGTTTGGAATTTGACTGCCAGTGTGAACAAAAGATGATGCGCAGATCCAATCACCATCTAGGGTTGCCATCAATGACAATACCAAATGATATTCATAATGTCTTTTTCCAACATAAGTATACACATTTATGAATACAAAAATGTATATATGTATAAAATTACATCACATAATCTTATTACATATATGTATATATGTGTGTGTATACATGTGTACATACATACATGCATATATAAATGTATGTATATATATGCATACATGCATGTATGCATATGTGTACATACATACATACATACATACATACATACGTACATACATATGTATATATCTGTATACGTATACATATGCACATTTACAACTAAATTACTTAATCTTGCTATACATATTTTTTATTATCCTCATAGGTTATTTATTACTGTAAGAAGTTGATGCTTATTTTGTTGGTTATAGGACTTGAGGAGACATGAAAAGGTTATGTTCATGGAATATAAAATAAAGGATTACTAAAAAGGAAGGGTCTCTTTTGAATAAGGAGTATATATGTACACCACATTAGATGACAAGTTAGTTGAACTAATGTGATTTATATATGAAGAGGACCATTGAGGACTATCAAAGCTTGAAGTTAGATTTATGAATTTTGTAAAGAATAAGTGATATCAAGGATGAATTTTGTAAAGAATAAGTGATATCAAGGAGGTTCCTAATGTTGATGTAAATAAATAAAAAATTATAGGAAGTCTAAAGCATCTAAAACAAATGTTATTGCAAGAGAACAATGGCCAAGAGGAGAAGACCTATGTGCTACAATGATTCAGAATAAAGTTTATTCAATAAATCAACTAAACATTGACATTTACTTGTATATTAAGGAAGGACTTTAATTTACTAATATAGACATAAGTGATCTAAAAAAGGATTATTGCTAAAGAAATGAACCTTGCCTCAAGGAAGGTGTGGTTATTAGCCTAAATAGGGGATGTTTTGAAGTAATGTAAAAAAAAATTAATTAATTCTAATGAATGTTAAGATATTAATTTTGAACTAAAGATATTTGATTAATTTCTTTTGAAGATATTTTTTTTGTATTCTTAAAGTCAATGTCTTAACTATTTCTATCCCAAAATTGGGATTTTTTATAAATTATAATTTGAGTTTGTCTCATGCATAGTCTATTGGAGGGGAAACCTTTCAAATTCCCTATTGACAAGGTCTATATATGTATATAGAAATATGATTTTCAAAAGGATTGGAAACTATTATGAATATTATAGTGGCTAAATAAAGATCTATTTTTCTATTTTATTCTTATTTTATTCCTATTTTCTAGTCATGGGCATATAAGCTTGGTTCTTTATACTATTAAACTCTTAAATTTGATAAACCCCAAAAAGTGTTATAAATTTTTAGTGTCTTATTGATGGAAATGGACTTTGTGTGATCAATTTGAACAACTTCATGCAACCCAAAAATGAAGTATATTTCTTGGACAATGAATATGGGAGTTATATTTGTAACATAGATGTGCAATATAGGACACTTTTCAATTATGAGGTTTCATAATTATTCTCTTTCCTCAGATGATTGCAACTTCTTCAATGTTGGCTATAAATCTTTGGGTCAATTAAATGATGGTTATGATTGGGAAACTTTTTAGCTCATATAGTGTTGTATGAGAACAAGAGTTCCTAGGTTCATTCTCACCCTTTGTCTTTCTCAACTTATTTTCCACTTTGTAATGGCCCAATATTTTGTACAACACATTAATAGTCAAAACATGGATGGAACATTTTTTATGATGTAAACATGACATAAAAAGGTCACATTACATACCTAGTCACTCAAGATTTAGTGACACAACACAATAAAAATGAAGGTACACAATGTTGATGCATAAAGAATGAAAACACAAGTGGAAGAAAACCATGCCATGTGACAAAGTTTCCACAAAAAGAATAAAAGAGGTTAGTGTTTACTCAAAGATAAAAATTAAACCCTAGTACATGATCTCATTCTCTTATAGGTACAAATATTAGAACAAGAGTGACACCTACTTTATTACACATCTCATTATCACACAATTGACATCTAAGAAGATGTGGGAATTCCATCAAATCACTAGGCTTTCTCCCAACATATACATAGACGTGCATATATGTATTTGTATGTATAAATGTATAGATGACAAGTATGTATGGATTTATATATGCATGCATGGGTGTTTGCATAAAGATGGGGACCAAAAATTGGCCACAACCACCTTTTGGTCCATCTAGGACATAATGTGAGTGCACTATAATGTGCTTGTGTTATTTTCAACATAAAATAAACTATAAAGAGGCTGACCTCATTTGAAATCAATCTATCGTGTATCCAACGACAGACTATGATTGAGAAAAAGAACAAACACATGATGTATGGAAGGTCAAGGAGGTAGGATTTATCAAATTTTTAGGGTAAAAATTTAATTAAATAGAAATTTAGGACTTATTTAAATTTAATGTTGTTTAATTTTTAGGAATTAAAAATTCCTCACTGATTCATGAAAACCCTAATTCCCTAATTGATGAAAAACCTTGATGATAGATAACCTCATAAAAATCCTCCAACAATCCCTTGAAATCCTCCTAAAATGTAAGATAACTTAAATTAAAAAAAAAAAACTTCCAAAACTTGATTGAAAGGTTAAGAAATCCAAGTGGAAACTAAATCCCATTAGTCTACTCTCACCACTCCATTGGAATCTGTCACCTCTCTCATAGATTCTATGAGTGTCCAAATTAACAAGTGGTCAAAAAAGAGGGATGAAGCATGTCAATATTATGCCACTTAAATTATTCTACCAAGAATTAAAATAAAATAAAATATTGTAATTTAATTATGTGCATTGTTCATTGATCTATAAATTAATGCACCCTTACATAGTATTTTTACAAGGTTCCATATTCATTGGTGCCAACACCAAGGAATAAGGGAGAATTTTTGGGAGAGGTGGTGTATAGTTTTTGAACATCCTCCATGCAACAATAATGAGGACCTACAATACTTTTTGAGTAAACTCTATTACGAGTTTCTCCTCAATGAGATCCCAAACTACTTTAACATGCACGAGTTCTATGGTAGAGATGGCAGATTTGCATGGGATAGAGAGGGGTATGCAATTACCAAGGCTAGACACAAATAACCCTTGCTAGTATAAACATTGAGCATATCAAGATCCCTTTCATTGTGAAGGATAGTGTTTAGGTGGATACACTAGAGTCCATTAGCCCCTCACACAAACCTTATTATATAACACTAGGAATTTAGCACAAGGTGATGAGGGTGAGGTTCATAGGTCTCAAAATTCACCTTGGAGCTTTGAGCTCGGTTGATTGAGCTTGACCGAGCTGGATCGAAATGGTCAGAACGATGAATGAATGGAAAAGTGACACGTGGCTCAACATCAGGATGTTGATTGGCTAGAATCCAAAACAATGTATGATAGTTATTGTAGGTTGAGTTTTCAGCTGAAGACAGGACCCAATTGTGGCAAGGAATTGAATGCATGGGCAACCTGATGCAAGAAGATCTTCCAGTGAATATCCCGATGACAGTTGATTGTTTGGACTGGCAGAACAGGTTGGCACACGATAAGAGATTATATGTAATCTCATGTGCAGTTAGTTAGTATGATGAGCGTTTAGAGAGAGAGGCTGAGAGTGTTTGAGCGGTTTTGCGTACTGCTATAACTGTGAACACTTAGACTCTTAGATCAGGAAATATGTGAACCTAAGATGCGTTGAGGATGGGCTGGCCATGAGGTTGGCTGTGACAATCAATTGAGGAGCTGAAGGGAATCTACATAGTATGTATTTTGAAGACATTGTAATTGTGTGGAGTTTTTGTATTATTGTGTTTCCTGCTTTCTCCAGATGGACAAGATGTAATCTTTTGAGGAGCATAGCTCTATGTTTGTATTGTAACGATTTTTTTAACTGAATAATACAAGTGAGCTGAGTGTTTTGGAGGGTGGGGTTTTTTACCTAAAAAGGTTTTCCCCACTTATATCTATGTGTCCACATGTTTTTATTTCATTATTGTCTGATTCATGTTCTTGAATCTATGCTTGTGTTGAATCTGTTATATATTAAGCATTTACTTTTCTTAGAGGATCAATGGGGGATTTATTGTGCTTGTTTCCGCTTTATGGCATAGTTTTTTGTGTCTTTGAAGTGATAAAAATGAAAATCACTAAGGCACTACTATCTTAGACGTCTGTTCTATGATGACAAATCCATATCGTATCCCCAACATAAATATAAGGGAAGAGGGCCTTGTACCTAGATACAAGAAGAAGAGTTGAGACCAACACCAAAATAGGCCCAAGGCCACAACAAGGAACCACAACTTGAAGTCTAGCATACTAGACTAAGAAACTAAAAACTAAGAACCAAAAAACATGAAAGGGTGCACATAGACACAACAAAAGACACCCAGTCTGAGAACAAGAACAAAAACAATAAGGGCCAAGTGCCCATCAATACTTAGGACTATATATTAAGTCCTATTTTTTCTTTACTACATCAAGGGAGTCTTCCTAGTATAAAGTAGTCTTCCCTTTGTGGTCATCTTCCTGGGATGAATCTCCCATGGCTATCATTTATTTTTTCTTCTATTTTTTGATCTTGGTGTGTTCAAAAGTAGTGTCAAATATTGCTTTTTGCATAATACCATCCATAATAGAAATGAGAGTGTTAAGAGCGAGCTGCATCCCTTTAAGCTTCCCATTGATACTATTGGGGTCAAGTTTGTCTTCCATATTGTGAAAAAATCCTTGAAGATCTGAAATATTCTCTCTAAGCCTTTCCAAGGATTTAGAGTTAGAATCTTTCTTCTTATTCTCCTCCATATTTATATTTTCTTTGTTGATAATTAAATTATCTTGTTTTGTTTCCAAACCTTTCTTTCCTTGTGGATTGGTCCCTCTTCTAACCTATTTTTTTGTCTCTTGGACCATATCCTCTATTTTGTATTCCATATTAAACTCCTCATAGTTTAAATCCCCCTCATTGTTTTCTTATTCTTCTTCTTCATTAGCACTATCCTCGTTGTCAAAATCACTATTCTCCTCACTTTCAATTTTTGAATGGGAAAATAACTCTTTAGAAAAACATTTCATCACCTCCTCGAATATAAATTCCTTTCCTTTTTATCTTTGATTTTTTTCTTGTTACCCACACTAGCTAGTTAGGTAGACCTTCGTTCTCCAGAATGAGAGGGTGCAAAGTTGCCACCCTCCTTGACATTGTCTTTTGCATCATCCATGATTTTTATAGTGATTTTTTTTAACCCTGCTTCATTGAAGTATCTCATTTCCTCTTTTTGTGATCTTGAGCGCTAGGAGCAAGTTTCCTTTTCACTAAGGAAGATTTTGACAATTCCTCTTCAAGAGGAGAAATTTCCCTACCTTTAGGAATGCCTTTTTTGGTTTTTGTAACCCCAAAAGAGGGATTTTTGGGAGACACATGAAAATTACTACTGATGGGCTTTAATTCTAGAGGGTTGTTAGCATAAACATTACTTTTTGTGGGGTATTGAATAGAATTTTCTTATAGAGAGTCAATATAAAACCCTGGTGTAAGGGTGGAGAGGCACCATTCTCCATACAATGAGGTAGAGAAGAAAACAAATATAAAGGGATATTTATCTATTCATTGTGCCTAATATGATTTAATAAGGGAAAGTGACATCCATGCATTGTTTTAAATCTTCTTTCCAAGGTAAAATAAAGCATTATGTGTAGACTTACCATACCAAAGTGGGTTGATAACATCTCCTAATTGTAGCCATTTTGATACCTTTCTAGTTTTTCATATTTTTTGAATAAGTTGCCAATAAATCTTTGATAATTCATGTTACTCTGTTTTACCACATTTAAGCCCTTGTTCTTGAGTTCTATTGCCTTCACAATGAGGTTAGTCCTCACTGTGAAATTGATTTTTCCTATAAAAGAAGGTCGTTCTTCCAAGAATTGTAGAATCTAGAAGCTAGCACATAGTTGAACCCTTTCATGACTTGAAAAAAGGATTCAAACCTAAATCTTCAAATATTTTTCAAAGATTCACATTTTTTTGTAGTGAAATGCAAGAAAGGAGTTCCAACCTCTTCTAAGGGCCTCCCATTTTACCTTCCCCTACCTTCAAGCTTATTGAATGCCTTTGTAGAGGAAGAAAGAACTCAAAATTAGAGTGATGGTTGTTGCAAAAGAAATAAATCCTACTCATTATAATGGAAGTATCAAATGAGTGAATTTTCCTCAAAAAGATTAACTCTACTAGAGTAGCAAGCCACTTGTCATATAATCTGTACTTGCTAGGATTTCTTATAATAATTTCTTCAATTATATTCCTCTTCCTTGAATAATCATGATTGATGAGAGACATATCAATCGTGCAGCTTGTAACATTTTCCTTAGAGTGAGGATTTACAAATCTATCCAACTATTTAGTGGGGTTGATAACAATCATACTCTTTATCATATATTTTTTTTATCAAAGATGATATCATTATCACCTTTACCATATAAATCATTACTACCGTAGTTCAGAATTTGGGAAAATTTTAATTTTAATATCATTATCCTTTATTTTACAAACAAAAATTCCACTATATTCCATGAATCTTAACTTAGAATTATTAGGGAAATGATACTTCTTCATTTTGTAAGGGTTATTAAAAAGCCATAGGATATCAACTCCAACCTTACACATTTTACATAGGTTACTTATCATTGCAATTTTTAATTTTTTTTTTTGTCGCAATTCTTTCATTTGAAATTAAATCTTTTATTTTTTGAGGGGCCTGGTCATATCCCTAGCTTGTCCATTGAGGTCAAGATATCCCTTCATTAGAAGTTGCATTTACAACTTTGTTTCCCTCTCTGAAGGTATGAAGAATCTTGAACTTGAGAAAACCATCAATCAAATGATTTGAATCTTTTGTCATGTCTCTTATTGCCCAAGGAGCAGAAAAATCTCCCTTAATAATGTCAATTATTAATTTAGAATCTCCTTCTATAATGATTTGATTGAAGCCCATTTATTTCATTCTTCTTAACCCCCACAAAGCAGTAAAAGCTTCCACAATATTGTAGGTGTAGATGCCTAATTTCTTAGCATAAACTTTAATAAGGAAATCATTATAATCTCTTATCACACCTCCAACAATAGCTATGTATGGGATATCTTCCAAGAACATCCATCAAAATTGAGTTTTGTCCATTCTTCCTCAAGGGAAACAATTTAGTTAAACCTTATGTTCATGATATTAGCCTAGTTCACCCTGGTTAAATATTTTTGGATCCCCCAATTTTTTTTAATTCTTAGTTCTACGTAAGTAGGTGCACTTTTAGATAAACCATAATGACGAGTTAATATTCTTGGATTTTCTATTTTATGCTTGAGAAAACATCCATATTGCTTCTCTTCATATCTCTAAAGATTTTTATGTTTCTTTCTTTCCATAATCCCCATGAAATAAATGGAGGGTTTTTATTTCATGGATCCTCAATGATAGGGTGCCTAAAAGGGTATCTTTTCTAGTTTTCTACAAAAACCCTTAGAGAGCAAGGAAAACCCAATTTATTAGAAGAATTCTTAAGACATAGGTCCAAAGCTCTCTAGAGAAAGAACACTGAAAGAATATGTGTTCAATATTCTCATTCTCCTCATAGAAGGAAAAAATCTATTCATAAATTGATAACCTCTCTTATTAATATTGTCGATTGTGAGAATGCTACGATGAACTATAGCCCACCAAAAGTAGTTGATTCGGGGGATTAGTTTAGTATTCCAAATCAGGTTCCAATCGAAACCTATAGGTAGAGGCTAAAGTCGATCCATCATATTATAACAAAACTTAATAGAGAAGTTCCTATAAGGAGAGCTACTCCAAATACACTTATCATCCCTATTTAAGGAGAAAAAGAGGAAATCACCTTTTTTGACACAAATCTTGGGAAATGAATCCCCACTCTTGCTATCTCCCTTCCCTTAGATTCTTTCCTCTAGTCAATTGTTGACAAAAATTCTTCCATCTTGGGATTTTCCCAACCCAATCTAGATAATTATGTGTAGGAAAATTCAATTGACTTTGATTATCCTTTTCTTGATTTGATTTAATTGAGTTATGGAAGAAATAATCAGTCCCTTATTCCATAGTTCATCCAGAAAAAAGGTCTTCCTATCATTCCCTATTCTCCTTTTGACTCCTTGTTTTAAAATGCCTCTTGTTTTTATTAAGTTGTTCCATACCATAAAACTATTTTGGAAACTTTGAGGAAAACATAAAACTTCTAGGATCAAGATTCCCAAGATATTTAGGTTTAAAGATGTCCACCTAGTCTTTGTTTCCTTCAAGGAAGTTCCATAGTTTTGGATAGTATCTCTCAGGGAAAAATTTAGTGGCGAATCTTTGCCAATTGGTGTATAATAGAAATCGGGAGCTCCAAAAATGGTGAATAGTACAAGTTAAAACGAAGATTGAATTGCCAGGTTTTTACAAAAAAAATAATTTTGTCTCGATTAATTTGCCATGTAAGCGATGCGTCATTGGCACTAATTCGCGAATAGTTTATATAGTAAAATTTAAAAATATTAATAATAGTCGCCAATAATATTGTGTAATTTTGGAGAATCAAGAAGGGAATCTACTATATTTGCACCAAGCTCCCGAAAAGATGTCCGATCAAAGCTCTGTTTGATCTCCACCGTTCACTATTTCCAATAGTTCATGACATACATCATCACCATTGTATCGACGGGACATCCCTAAGTGTCCCACCGATGATGTTCACTCATGCCGATAGGGCTTCCATACTCCACCTGGGGTCCACCAAGGCACAGGTACACCACTTGTGTAATTTCAGAGAATCATGAAGGGAATCTACAATATTCGCGTGAAGCTCTTGGAAAGATATCCGATCAAAGCTCTGTTTGATCTCCACCATTCATTGTTGCCAATAGTTCATGAAATATGTCATCATCGTTGTATCAGTGGGACATCCCTAAGTGTCCTACCAATGATGTTCACTCACGCCGATATTTGCTCATGGTATGAACTTGCAGCCATTCGATTTAAAAGCTAATCGATGGTAAAATTTTAAAGTTTCATTTAGTCTTACTTTTCAAGTGAGATTTTTTAAAAACACTTCATCTGTGTGTGTTCCAATGCATTTTCAATAGTGAATTTATGCTTGGTAGCGAGGGGCTTTGCCCCTCGACCCCGCCTGTATCGTGAGAGGATCGTGTCGGTGTCATTGTCCCCGGACCCTGCAATGGGGCGTTGCCCCCTCGACCCCCACAAGGGGGATTTTCCCCCTTGACCCCCACAAGGGGCGCTGCCCCTTGACCCCACCAGTGGCTGCCACCCCTGGGCCCCTACTTCAATATTAAAAATAAAATAAAAATATATGGGGCAACTGCGTCGACCAACTATGCAAATTTTTAAAGGAGAGATTCGCCATTGTGATTATTATTTTTACCAATTATTCATGAATATTAGCGAGGATTTTACAAATTTTTTAATACTCTGCATAAGATTCACTAAGAAAATTAATATTTTTTTTCAAATAAAAGGAACTTGATTCGCCAGGATTTTACACCTTTGCCGAGGAGGGGGGGGTGGGGGGGTGTTTCTTAAAGTTATCCTTGGAATATCACTTTGTTGAATAATTTTAGCCTTCTTATTCCATGGCCCCCAAAATTTTTAGGTAAGAATACTTTATCCTAATTAACTAGAGAAATCCTTGAGTTTTATTCTAACCTTGTCCATAGGAATTTTCTTTGAACTTGTTGAATTTTGTCTGCTATGAAGGCAAGAATCTTAAATAAGGAGAGGAAGTAAATTGAGATATTTTGAAGAGAAGCTTTTAAAATTTTAAGCTTACTGGCTTGGCTAAGAATCTTATCTTTCAATCATGCTAGATTTTTTGGATCCTCTTAATTATACTATTCATGTAATTGTTAATGGTATTTTTATTGCTTAAAGGTAAACCAAGATAGGAAGCTGGAAAAATAGTCAATTGGTAGCATAATATCTTCATTACTTTATCCTTGAGAAACTGATCCATATTAAAGAAATAAACCTTTCTTTTGGTATAATTGATATGTTGTCCAGAGGCTATAGCATAATCCTAGAGGGTAGATTTCTAGAGGGTTGCTTCAACTACTAACACTTCTCCAAAAAAGAGGGTGGAATGTGTCTCAACCTTGCAACTACAAAAGGATACTATTTATAGTAAGTTTACATTTGAGTACAAATAGATCCAAAATTTCCTCCAAACCTATGGAATATCCAAATAAATAAGTTGATGACTAAGATCATGCCTAATTTCCAAGATATTAAAGTTTCCATTTTTAAAAGTTTAAAAGTCAATTTTGGGAACTTAGAGGTTGGTTTTAGGCTCAAAAGTGGTTGTAAAGTTAGGAAAACAAGTTATAACTTGATATCTATAACTTCATGAGCTTTTCAACACTTTGAATGGTTTCTTGATCAAACTTGCAGATTAAAATTTATGGCCTCTAGGAGTTGGATCTCCTGAATTGAGAAATTTGAGAGTGTGTTGGGCCCAAAAAGAATTGTAAGGGGGTAATTACACATGTTAGTGTGTTTTTTAACACCTCATAGGGAATATTTGATTGAAGATGAGTTGGTTCCATGTTTTGGGTAGTTTTAGCTTAAGGTTTTGTAAATATTGTTTAATGATTTCATGAATTGTATCTCTTATATATTAGGTGTTTGAGATGGAGGTTATGTGTGAGAGTCTTATTGATAGTGATTTTCCTTTAGATATTTTGTTGGTGATACTCCTACATGAAAATATTTCTTTGCAAGTATATTACAACTTTGTTGAGTTTTTAATAATATATTGGGTATCTTTTGGAGGGTAGGATTTTTTCTCTCAAAACTTGTTTTCCCCATGTAAATCATTGTGTTGTAGTATTTAATGCTATTTATGTTTATTTGTTTTTATTTTATGTAACTTTTGTAAGGATATATTTTTTCATAAATATTCTCTCAAGACTAGTGTAGGGAGTTTTTCTACTACCATAACTTTCTTAAAAGAGGTATTAGAGCTTGATAACCTTTGGTTTCAACTGTGGGTAGTTAGATTTTTTGAACTAATATTGTTTTAAGTGGGATCTTGTGTAGAATATACTTTGTGATCTTGTTGTAGGAATATTTTAAATGAATTGTAAATAATAGAGAATAGAGGTAGATAATTTCATAGGTAAAAATTTTGAGATGTGGAAGTTGAAGATAGAGGATCTATTAATTGATCAAGATTTATGGGATTTTGTTGATGAGAAATTTTTAAGACCTAAGACACTACTTTGGCTACTCAATATGATGTTATGGATTGTAAAGCCAAGGGTATAATTAGATTGTGTCTCGAAATATTTGTTTTGATTAATGTCTAATGAGAGTCCTTTGCAAATAAACTATGGATTAGACTTGGTGAGATATATCAAGATAAATATTTAGTAAATATGATTTTTTTGAGGAAGAAATTATATTTATTGAGAGTGGAAGTGGGTGGATGAATTAAAAACCACTAAGATGAATTTTATATGTTGGTTTCTGAATTGGCATCAATTGGTGTAAAAATGGATGAGGATGAGGGATTTTAGATCTTGTTTTTCTCTTTGTTTGATTTATGTGGCT
Source organism: Sequoiadendron giganteum (assembly GCA_007115665.2). Classification (NCBI taxonomy): domain Eukaryota; kingdom Viridiplantae; phylum Streptophyta; class Pinopsida; order Cupressales; family Cupressaceae; genus Sequoiadendron; species Sequoiadendron giganteum. The sequence goes on along the minus strand of CM021104.1, from coordinate 277,885,999 downwards.
CTCTTATTATGGCTATTAGGAGTAATTATATTTTATTAAAACCTGGAGATTTTGTGGGTTCTTTTCTTTCTAAAGAGATGAGGAGGACGATATCCATCAGTGTCAGGGAGGCACTAAATTTTTGTGGAAGAAATAAGGAAAAAAGAAAGAAGAGAAATAAGATTTATAAATCCAAGTATAAAGGGAAATCCAAATATCCTAGAGAAAGTCCAAAGCTATTTGCTAAGATTTAGGTAAGTTTGGACACTTTTTAAAGGAGTATAAAGAAGAAAAGAAGAAGAAATTTGACTCTAATTATGATTTTGAGAAGGAAGATGATGATGTATGCATTGCAACTTTGGCCACTTGTGTAGGTAATGCTGCATTGTTAATTGACTCAGGTGGTGCATCTTTCCATATGACCTCTGATAGAGATTGGTTTTTGGAATATGAAGAATTTGATGGAGTTAAGGTGTACTTGGGTGATAATTTTTATTTAAATATTATTGGTTGTGGTAAAGTTAGAATCAATTTTCTTGATGGTAATATAAAAAGGATTAATAATCTGTTGAATATCCATAGATTAGCACAACATTTATTATTTATGAGAAAACTAATAGATGTGAGTGTGCAAGTAGTCTTTTCTTATGCAGGATGGTTCTAGAGGTGCTATGGTGATTTCTAGAGGTGTTAGATTTGGCACATTATATAATATTAAAATATACACTATTGAGTGCAATAGTACTTCTATGGAAAGTAAGTTCATGGCTACTTCATTGGAAAGAGTGATCATTTCATCTTTAGCATATGGTCATGGATTTTGGATACCCAAGGATGCTCTTTCTTTTGAATCAACATTAACTCTAGAGAATAATATATTATGGTACCAAAGACTTGGCCACATTGGAGAAAAGGGTCTCAGGACCTTGAAGAATAAAAATCTTGTTGAAGGGTTCTTTGAATACACTGTTGATTTTGATTTATGTCAGCTTTTTTATTTATGGTAAACAAAACCACATTTAATTTTAATCAAATTATCATAAATATTATGGTGTGTTGGATCTTATTCATTTATATGTATTTGATCCTATATACATCCCTTCCATTAGAAAATCCGCTTATCATGTTTCATTTATTGATTATTTAGTAAGACTAATGTAGGGACTTTCGAGAGTCATAAATTTTGACTTGGGAGTCTATTTGAGTTGAAATTTTACATGGAGGAGAATCTTGGAGCACCTCTTGACACTTTTCAAGGTAGTTTTCAACCATCTAAGGCCTCAAAATAGCAATTTTGTGTTTTTTCAGGAATTTCTAAATTTGTATTTTTGAGATTTTTCATGTATTTAAAAGTTTTTAGTTCTCAATTAGTCTTACTTTAGTTAAGATACAAATAAATGGCAAGCTTGATAGCCAAATGAGAAAACATGTAATATTACTAAAAATAGATAGATTTTTGGTAGGGGTTTTACTAGTTAAGGGAATTGTTTTAGGTGGAGAAGATAGAATGGAATGATGATGAGAGAGTTAATGAAGAAGGGGAAAGTTGAACCAAATTAGCTAGGTCCCTTTGTTGTGGTATCAGTCTTTAGATTTCAAGTGTATTAGTTGTCTACACTTGAAGGGGATTTGTTTGATGAGCCTATCAACAATCTGCATCTCAAGAAGTTCTATACCTAGCTCATCTAGTGCATGTTCAAATTCCTGAAAAAAATGGTTACCCTGATGAAAACTTGGAAAATAGGCATCCTGGTGACAACAAAAAAATCAAAAAGATCAAAACTACAAAAAATTCAAAAAAAGAGAAAAATACAAAAAAAGTGAAAAACATAAAAAGTAAAAAAAATTCATAAAATCTAAAAAAGTGCAATAAAAACAAATAGTGAAAACCTAGCAACATGTGCTATTTTTGATAGATCAACTTCTTAATTTATTTGAGCATGTGTCGACCATTTGCTTTTGCCATCATTTTGCTTATTATTGAAAAACCTCATGTACATATCCTGGCATCACGGTTGTGTCTCACCCTAGATTGGGGGAAAAATCCTGAAATCACTGGGGGAAAATAAAATTTGAGCTTAAACCAACAAAAAAATAGTAGTATGATACCAACACAAGCACAACGATCATAATACAACTCAATCTTGAACATCAATCAAACCATCCATATCAAACAACTAAAATCAATCAAATCAATAAAAAATCTAAATGGGCGATTTTCTTTTGAATCATGGCTTTATCATGTTAGCATGAATGTTCAACGGTTGTACTTTGATTTTTGTTATCATTTCTCTGGAGTACCTCGATGATGTCCTAAAGTAGAGGAGCTAAGAAGGAGAGTGATATTTTTCTTTATTTGTTGTCTATGAATTGATCGTTATTACTGTGAAAATTGTCATGGGACATACTCTACAAAGTATCATTGATGACATTTCGAATTTGCATAGAAAAATGATTAAATCTTGTTTGTTTACGTGAGGAATGCTCAGGCCACCTCGGTTTAATTCTACCTAGATGCTCAAGTGTTAACTTGCAATATCAAAAATCATGGAAGTAGACTCAGGTCATCATGGTCTAATTACACCATTGATGTTTGTACTCACTTTCAACATTTTAATGGCTCAATTATGATAAAAAAGCATGAAAAATTAACTGTTAAAATGACAACCTTGCATCTTTAGATCTGCATGGTAGATTAGATTGCATCTATATTAGTTTTGTATCTGTATTTCGAGATTTTCCAAGGCTGGAACAATTTTCAAATGATGTTATCTCTATCATTAAATGGATTGAGTATACTTGACATTAACAAAAAAATATCATTCTCATGTAGTTGTATATTCATTTGCATATCACACATCCATCCATACATTGCATCATAATATTTTCATTATAAAACAAAAAAGAAGTGCATTGCATCACATTTGCATAATCAAATTCATCTCATATAGTATAACAATATCATATATTTGCATCAGGAAAATACAAAAATCAATTGCATGACATTTCATTTGCATCCATCCCATAGCATAAAACATCATCCATAAAACATTTAGAATCATAATCTATGCATTATTATATCATCATTACATCCATACATAATCATGACATAATCATATAAGCAACATATAAATATTGGATAAACATTATAACATAGAAATTAAATGCGTCCATCATAGGCATCTATTATAAACATATATATAAACACATATAGATCAACCATTGTCATTGCATATCATATAAATCTCAAAATAATAATGTCAAGAGTACAAGGATTTCCAAACATGTAGAGAAATACAACACCAAAAATGTGGTAGTATATGATAATGTCTCAGCTAAATCGATGTATACAAATGTCTCAAGTACATCAAATATGATCAAATGGAGCTATGAGGTGCTCCCCCCAGACGTCATTGGCCTCTTTGATCCTCGTGCTAAACCACCTAATGTACCTGCACTTGATGGACTTGTACTTGAATCCCTACCTGGTGGATCTTTGCGTGGTGGTTGCATTACACCCATGCTAGTGGTATGAGACTGACTCTTGCCTGATCGAGATTGTGCATAGATAACCCTCTACTTTGCAGGAACTAATTGATGATACTGACCCTGATAGTACTCAACCTCTTCTAGTGATTTGGGTAACCTCTCAGAGCATGTCACCTATGGTGGTCCCCTCGGCCACTCTCTACAACCTGTCAGCCAAGGCCTCTACTTGCTCACCCCACTGTTTTGCTGCATCTCTCTCGACAGTCAAAGTGGAAATCTTCCCATGTGCCTATGCTAACAAAGCATGTACCTATGCTAGTTGGCCATGCAATTTATAAACCTACAGTAACTATCTGTGTCTGTTGCTACTGTGAGGGCAACCCAATTTGTACACACTAATGTGTTATAGCCACTAGTGATCTCCTCCTTTGGGGTGCCATAAAATATCTCACATCAAACACTAGTCTACCTCCATCACTGTCTCCACCCTCATCACTTCTCTCTCCCTCCTCCTCCTCATCTCCTCTATCTCTCCTCCGCCTAGGTGCATGTGGTGGTGTCCTCTCATCATCATCCAATAAAGGCATGGGCTCATCTAGGCTCGATATCCATGGAAAAGGGTGCGTAAAGAAATACTGAGCATACTCCTCTAATAAGGTATCCTCTATGATCTTTGGATGATACTCCCATATCACTGGCTATAATCCATAATATTGTTGGCATGCTGTATCATATGATATAATAGGCCCCCACTCCAGAATGCCCTATCGTCTTCATATATAATGAGCAACAACTTGTGGCATACCCTGTACTTTCCTATACTATCGATGCACTCTCCCTAGAAGGAATCTCTCAATGATGAATGGTGTCCTCCTGATCAAATATTTGGCTATGAACACATAGGGAATTTCAATATCATCCTTTGGCCATTGCTCACAATCAAGATAGGGCCTCTAGGTCATAGTATACAGATCATCAAGAACTCTCCACCGGTAATCTAGTTTTCCCAACTTATGCTGGACAACTAGACCTATGTATCCATGAATGTAGGGCCTCCTAGCTAGTTTTTGTCTCTTTGTAATGAGTCGAGTGACAACTATGTGCTCCCACACCCATTTCTATAACAATGTAACTCCAATTGATAAACTGGATGCTTTGAGGTAGACCACCTGATGAAGATCATGGTACAAATGAGAAAGCATGAAAGATCCCCATGCATATCGAGTTTGTTGTGTGATCATTCTCTCTAGTGTCCAACCCCATCCAACTGAGAGTCCCTTCAACCTATGGTCTGGACATAAGAATCCACCAATGAACCCAACAAGCACACATGGAAAGGTAGCATATGCATCAACCATATCCCACCATGGGATCTCGTAACCACAAATCTGATCATCCTCAAAAAATATTCAAAGTGCATCAGTCCCTCCCTACTCAGTGGAATCATATATGACCAAATCACCAACCATTGGAATCCTCAAAATCTGGTAAACATCCTCTGGTGTGACTGTTATTTGACTAGTAGGCAAGTGAAAGGTGTTATGGTGACTATGCCACCTCTCTACCAATGCGGTAAGAAGCCCCTTGGTAATCCTATGTTGGGGCATGTCTAGCAAAGAAGTCAACCCGCATCATCCAATCACATTTAGATCAGCTTGATCTAAATTTGGAATCAAATCCCAGGTCCTCGAGAAACACTCCTGTGACATCAGAATTGACGAAGGCTCCTATCATTATAACATATCGCAAAGCAATCAATCAATAGAACATCAATCAACCTATCAATCTAATTAGCTTTGGTGAGACTTTGATCAAATCTCATGAGTGTCTATCATTGATCCTCACCTATCATGAGGTCAATCATCATAATCCAATCATTGATCCTCACTTATCATGAGGATGACCATTATCATCGTATCATTGATCCTCACCTATCATGATTGACCTTATCATTGAATCTCACCTATCATGAGATCAATCATCATCTAATCTAACAACATAATGAAACATCATCAAATCAAAGGTTGATGTGATCAAAAATCATCAAAATCAGGGAATCTAATCTAAATTTCATCAATTTGGCATGAATGCGCTAAATCAGTGTCTCAAAGTGCTAAAAACATGGATGCACTAGATAATTCTATCAATGCACCAAAATATGGCTTTAATGTGCCAAAAGTATAGATGTGCTATCAAATCTACCAGATGCACCATTTCAGGGTCTTTATGTGCTAAATCTTGACATCTATGCATTGAAACCATCAATGCACTAAAAGATTCTATGCATGCGCTAAAATTTGACCTAAATGTGCTAAAAATCCCTATGCACTATGTAACATTGACCCTATGTGCTAGAAAATTAACCCTATGCACTAAAACATTGGATGCATAGCTACAATGACCCTATGCTACATCGGCAACCTAATCCGCTAAAATGTGAAAAGTAGAATTAAAACATGAAAAAAGCATGAAAAATGAGATTCAAAAATCACAAGGAGGTTTTTCAAAGTACGTACCAGATGTCCATACGCTGCTGGGCGGTTATGACGTCGCACACACTCAAATTAGTGTGTCTAGATTGAAATCACCATCTTGCTCAATTTGCTCAAAAGTTACTCCATCTCTGCAAATTTTCAAATTGCAAATGCACAAATGATTTTCTTTTCACCTCTTTTTACCCTTTAAAGGGTGATTAAGAGGGAATTTAGTGGGGTTGATTTATTTTATTTTTCAAAGGGGTCCTAATTAATCAATTCATCAAAGTTGGCAAGTTTTATATAAATCTTCATGAGATAAATCGTTGAAACGTACAGAAAATTTCAAAATCATCATTTTTTTTGAAAAATCCACAAAAATTATAAAAATAAAAAATTCATTGATTTATCTCCTGAGGGGGCATATATTTATTATCACTCGAAATTCAACGTCTGGGGCATATCAATTTTTTTTGTCAGCACCATCAACAAATTTTTCTTTGAAGCAATGTGTAAACACATCACTCCAAAGAGGGGAAAAATGTATACACCTAAAAATGGTCTAGATAATCTAATTAATTAAATATAATTTATTTAATCAATTGACCTTTAATTCGTCTACTTATAAATAAATAGAAATATTTATTTATATAGTTCACTTGTTTAATTCTTCCATCTTAATTAAATAAACAAATTTAATACTTTGTTTTATCTAATTATCACATTCTTCCATTTTAATTAAATAAGCAAATGTCAATAGTTTGTTTTATTTAATTAATATCTCCTCACTAAATATGAATAATTCTAAAATTCAAATTTAGTCACATGTCTCCAACTCTTCCTCTTGCCACATCATCAAGTGTCTCATGAATTTAAATATGCTTAATATTTAAATTGGAATTATCCTCAACCAATTTTGAAACAACTTTGGACACTTGGCTCTTTCATTTCAACTCTTCCCCTCTACACTTGGCAAGATTTTTTCATGCATGGGAACACTCTCGTAATTTCTCACCAGCTTCTTCATTCTCCACCCTTCATCTTTCTAGCTGAAATCCAGACCGTTGGTTGCTGCCACATCACAATATGCCTTGGAAAATCTATAAATACAACTTCATTCTCCAACATTTCATATCCCATCTTTAAGAAAAATTACTCTACAAAAATTATCCTTGAGCATTTGAGAGCATTTTAGAGCATTTGGAGCATTTAGAATATTTAGCATAGTAGAAGCATATTAATTTAGAATCATGGTTTAGTTTGTTAGTTGCATCTCCATTATCATAGTAGTTTTATACAACATTTGCATCATATCCATTATCATATCATCATTATCATTTACAACATATCACATAGTTTATCATCATGTAGGGATGAAGTTCTTGCATATTTCAACATTCCATTCTTTCAGGTTGCCATTCTAACATGATACAAGGTCAATTTTGAGATTTTTGTAGTTTCGGATACCCTTTTTCCAGAAACCTTTTCTTGCATAGAAATTTAGATCTGGGACTAATTCACCCAGCTTTGTGAATGAGTCCCAACAGACCTAAATTTTAGGGTATTTATCATTTCAGGTCTCCATTCTAGCTCTCCCAGGTTTCCAGGTACTCCTTTGTACTTTTCCAATTTGCTGTTTTGATTTATTTGCATTTATAGGCCATTTATTCAAGTTTCATTCATCACTAGGTTTTTTCAATAGATCTTGCATGTCATACATTTTTCCAAGCCCTAGCTTGGTGGTGAACCCCTCATTAATCTCTAAACATACCCTAGGATAGTTCCTTAGTAGATCTCTTTCTCTCATTATCATCATTTGATTGAGATCTCTAGGGCATACTTGAATTTGGAGCATAGAAAGTTTGTTGCCATAGGTCCTAAACCCTAGTGGTGACAAATTTCTATCTTACACTTGTTATAAGTGGCTAAGATGTAGGTTGTGGTGTGTGTAATTCACAAGATTGTAATATGTTTTGCACTGGATAATAAAATCATTGGGTGGCTGAGTTTTTATGGATGTAGCCCATATTGGGTGAATCACATTCAATTTTTGTGTTGTTCTCTTTTGCGTTATTCTTCATTGTTATTTCTGGGAAGCTTATTTAATCTACATATAATTGTTAATTTTTATTTCTCCGATCTGCTTGAATCCTAACATCTTGATTGCTTATAAAATTCTAGGATGCTCTCTTGAAAATTCTATGTGAAACATAGTGAAATGACCTTGTATTTATACATATCTTAATATTAATTCTCAAAATTCAAATATCACACGTTGACATTGAATTGTAGATTTGAAATCATTAAAATACTACCAAAAACATATTTTAAAGGGGGTCCTAGGTCTAAGTGAGGACCCATTCACCATAGGGTGAATGGGTCCTAGGCCACTTACCTAGGACACACATCAATTAGTGCTAAATATTATGTTAAATTAGGGTCATAAGTCTAAGTGACGACTCATTCACCGTATGATGAATGGGTCCTAGGTCACTTACCTAGGGCACACATATTTGAAAGTTAAGTGTTGTGAAATGGCGTTTATGAATGCCAAGTTTTATCCCCTAGAAATCACATTTAATTAGGCTTGGATTTAAATTAAAGTGGCCAATTAAGGAAAATTAACCTCAATCAATTAATAAAGCCCTAGATTAATGTGAAAGTGTAAAGGTAAACCTTACAACACCAAAAACAAGACACAATAAAGTCCATTTAATATAAAATGGCCCTAAACTTAATGTGAACATGTAAAACACATATTACAACACTAATTTAAGGCATACTTAGGCTCATTTTGTTATTAACTATTTCCAAATTAAGTGTGAAAAAGTGATGCTTTTTCCTATACACTACAATATTATATCATGGGAGCATAATATAACATGTGTGTTTTTAACGTAAATTGATCATTTTATTGTTAATATAAATCTAATTTGGCAACTTTTGACCTCAATTTTAGTGCACTTTTCCAACTCTAGACATTGGAAAGACAAAAAAATAGAAAGACCAAGCCTAAAACAATAGAAAATAAAGGATTTAGGAACAAGGAAAGAGGTTCCAATAAAAAATGGATGTGACATGTGTGTAAAGACATGTGACAATAGATGCATGACCATGCTAGAACATGATAGAGGCTACAAATTCATCTTCAAAAACATAAAAATAATCATTATATATCAATAGAACTAAATATGTCAATGACTAATGAATTATTATTACACATATATATGACAAGTATCAAGATCTCCTCATGATGGTTTAATTACACCCACTATAGATCATCATCAATCATCAAGTGATATATCATCATTGCTAACAAAGAGTAATTTAATTATGATGCCAAGATGTACACATGGAATAACGATAAACATATCCTAATTAAATATCACTTACGTTACTTAGAGAATCAAAGAACACAATTGCAACACCAACAAATCTCAAATTAGAATCATGGTCTCCAAACAAGAAGATTGGATTGATTATGTAATTATAGAAAGCTCCTACTAACCTTGATCTAAAACCTCTCATGCCACCATACTCAACAACTATAGGTCCTAAACTATAATTTTATTAATTAATACAAACACCATCTCTTTGCCTCATTGTAGTGAGTGTAATAATGCACCAAGATGACCAAAAAACATAGCCAATATAATTTACATCAAAACTATGAAAAATATATGACTATAGAGAACCCACAATTAAGTAAACCCAAATAGTCTACACATATATATAACCAACAAAATTTTACAACTCATAGATCTTAATAAATGTAATGTAAAATTCAAAGTGTTTTAATAGTAACATGAGAATAGAGATAACATGTACAAATCCTCCATGACTCAAACAATAAATTAAATAAAGATTAAATTTGGAACAAACTAACCCTGAAGGTTTCGAAATCCAACTAGTAACACCACAAAATTGTTTTAAGTAATGAAGCACATACCAAAACTTCCTCACTTAAGAAGTCCACAACCACCTCCTCAAACCATACATGAAGCATGAATGTAGATCCATGACTTCATCTAGAATACCCTGAACAATAGTCTTCATAAATCTACAATACCATAATTTTTGATTAATATGTAAAACCTATAAAACCATATATGTAAATATGAATCAATTTAAACATATGAAAATATAGAATTTTTTAGGTACAATTAGTTGCGTCCATCTTTTATCAAATAGTCAATGCTAGTTTTTTCAAAACTAGGAAATTTTGGATTTACAACTTTAATGACTTTATATATATTGGATGAAATTAGATCTCTCGTTTTTAGATATATAATTTTTTTTGTGTTGAACATATTTTTCTATTTATTATTAATTTGTAAACGAAAGAACTTATAAATTTTTAGAAGGAATAAACTTTTGCAATATAACTAATGATTTTTTTGAATATTTAGATGAAAATAAAATTCATTAGAGATGATAATTTCTAGTTTTTAAATATGATTTTTAATTTGTTTTGAATATAGTAATAATTTTTAAATAAAATTCTTGATAAACGTGAAAGGACATATGTTAGCACTTTATTTAGTAAATTTTGAGTTGTTATATTTTTTTGGTTTTTTTAGGTTTGACCAACTTAGACATCATTCTTTACATGATGAAAAATAATTTTAATGTTAAAATAATTTTAGGTCAAATTATGTTGGTCATACATGATGAGTTAAAAAAACACCTTAATTTGATTAAAAAATTAAAAACATAATATTTATTAAAAATCATAAAAAATATCTTGACCAATCTTCAAAATCATATGCATATTTTCACAAAAGTGTTTATAAAATTATTTCATTTACTACTTATTTTGTTAGTCCTATACACACATGTTTTGGCCTTCAACATATCTTTTTAAAAAGTTTACTTTCTTACATCATATACAAAACCAACTATTGTTATCTTAGTATTAGAATAAACTACATGATCTGAATTTAGAAACAAAGTTCTACAAATTTCATATTTTTACACCATGTTAATATTAGATGTGTAAGCTCTTTAAAATTTTATCCCAATTATGATAGAGTGTAAATTACTCAACTTCTTACACTTATCCAAATTTATAAATTGAACAATAGAACTTACTAAAATATAAAATTTGATTTGAAATAGATAATCTATAGAGCTCATTAATCCAAAACAACATGAATCTATAACATTCAAGTTCAATCATCCATAAGGATTAAAGTGCCAAAGAATTCTAGGCCACCAAAAGATCAATTCCATAATAATTTCCATGTACATGTAATTGAACAAACTATGTTTTGCAAGAGCTTCCAAGTCACCAAAATACCAACTCCATAACCCACATGCATATAAGGGATAATCATCCAAAACTTTCATGAAACCAAGGTAAAACAATGAACCCAAGTAAGTGCTCCATATGATAGTCAACACAACTAGTCCTTTCCCAAGTGAATAAGGGGCCAAAAGCAACTATCCAACATGAACAATCTTCCATTGCACATAAGCACAAGATAAATGAACACAACCAACATGCTAGAGGGTAGCCATATATTGTAAAATCATGACAATTCTAAGATCAACCATCTTTAGATTCCACAACCTATAGGTTCCATTAAACCTCTCACTATTTCATTGATGCTTTTCATTCAATTTACCTAAAATAAATTATAAATTAGGTTCACTACAAAATTATACTCATAGAAGGATTAAAAATAACCAATCTTTTCAAATAGATTCCCTCAAGATTGTCAAGCTAAGAAATCAACAATGGAGGAATATCCATAACCAAATAACTATGGATCAATCACATGCAATGACATGAAATAACATGCAAGTAAATTAAACTCACATGAAAATAAATGCAATAAAAAAATCACTCACTCGAATAACAAATTGATTGAAAAGCACACATAAACCCCTTAGCAATTAAATGGAAAACTAAACATAATTATTATGCATGTAGGTATTTCCACATTAACTCTTCAAGGAGAATATCAAAATAATTAAATCTAGATAAATTTTAACAACATTCTAGTATGTAAACAACATAACTTGGAAAAGAAATAACGAGAGATATAAAAGAGAAATAATAATAAGAAGAAGAATGATAAACATATACCCTAGTTTTTTTGATAAAGCTTAACCTCCAAAGGACCAAACCATTATATTATTTAGCAAAAAATAGTTATAGTTAAATATCAAGCTCTTTCCTTTACATGGAGATCAACATCATCTTCCTTTAGTGGAAAATCAATAGCATAATGATATAGAAAAAAACTTTCAATCCATTCTATATCCCATGCATCTAATATACCAAATTGAGGAGGCCTAAAAACCACCTAAAAACAATAGGGGTCCAAAAAAAGTCCCAAAAAATATTGGTATGAATTCTAATGACCCTCACATGTGTAGAGCCATCTTATGTAAATAAATGAAACTTTAGACTATTTAACATTTCCCATCACCCTTTCTTTTCAATCTAGCCCACAATCTATCAAGTGACTCTTCATTTTTTTCTGGACTAATATTATTTGACATTATTTTTCTTTACCAAGCTTGAATAATAAGAATCTTCAAAAAATATCAAACTCGCACTCCAATAATTTTTAATCATACATAGGTAACAATATATAATAATTATGATATTTTACACCAAAAAAATTCGGCATGCAACCACCCCTGCAAAAGAGAAGATAGTCTGAAGTTAATGACCTCAAAAAACACTTTAAAATGCTAATTCCAGAAATGATTAAATTCTGATTTTACTATGATTTCCAACTGTTAGACTCCTAAAATCAAAATATTGAACTTGAACAACAAAATCTGGAAATGAAATTCTCAAAATGTAGCTTGAGTGAGGTTATAGGTGACTATGTTCATATAAGGATTTGATAAGTAGTACTGGGTTATAATATAGATTGATGGTATTGTAAGGCAGTATTATCTGAGATTTTATATGCTATGTGTCTAGAAGATAAACTTGGTTATAAGTAAAAAACAACCAACATCTTTGATATTATCTAGCTATGGCTACCAAATCTATTAAAAATTGATCATTAGTGTTAAAATTGAAACCTTGCAAATATAATCTTTGTCCAAATCCATCAAGAATTTTCCATCAGTTATAAACAATTCCCTTATAAAGAACTTGTGAAGTCAGGTCTAAAATCTGGAAATGAAATTCTGAAAATGCACAAGACTAATAATGAAATCTGATGAGATGTGTTGCTTTAAAATAAGATTTTCAAACCTAGAAGTACAAATCTGATTTCACAAATGAACTCTAGAAAAAGACAATGACTACCCTCAACCTGGCGATATCTTCTTGAGTTTCTTTTGATTTTCCCCAAGAAAACCGTCGAGCAAAACACTGTCGCAATAAATAGTCGAGCTCATTTTTATTTATGTCTGCCACAATTTAACTTTGCATGCAACCACCCCCGCAAAAGAGAAGATAGTCTGAAGTTAATGACCCCAAAAAACACTTTCAAATGCTAATTCCAGAAATTATTAAATTCTAATTTTACTATGATTTCCAACTATTAGACTCCTAAAATCAGAATATTGAACTTGCACAACAAAATCTGGAAATGGAATTCTCAAAATGCAGGTAATAGGCCTCAACAATTAAGGCCCACTCAAGACTTTGTGAAGTCACTGCAAGGTTTCCAGGCCTTACCTGATGATTTTAGTAGGAGGATTAAAGAGTTGGTAAAGATTTTTGATGACTAGAGTGACACATCTTTACCAGATATTTTAGATGCCCAAGGAAATGTTAGATCACTGCAGCAATGGCAGGACAGGGTAGATGAAATCATGAATGCATAAATCAAATTGATTTGTGATGACTCAGATTATGACATGCTAATGAGTAGTATGGATAAAATCATTAACACTAGCACATTTTTGGAATCTTTTGAAAGGGAGGCGAATTAAGTAGCAGTAAAGTATACACCTTATAGTGCCAAGGTAAATGAGGTGGTAAATTTTAATTGGCCAACGGATGAGGAATATAAAGGATGGGTAGAAAATTACTTAACTGAACAAGAATAGGATAGAGTCTACAACTGACAGTTAACAACTCAACGATTATGGTTATAACAAATTTTGGCTATGTCTTGGTGGTAGTTTTGGTGCAAGTTTTCAAAGTTTGGCAAATGCAACAGTTATTCTCCAGTGGACAAGATGAACAAGAAGATTCTCCAGAGACTCAACTGTTGTAACCAAATTTTGAAATGTCATAAGGCATTCCAAGTGACCAGTGATAGGTGTATTTCTAGTCTGATGCTTGTTGCTCCTTCATTTTCCCTATAAGAAGGATTTCAGGACCAGAAATACGGGTTAGCAAGTTAGATATCTTTAGGTTGAGTCTAACTGAAGTTGCATAACGAATTTGTAAAGAGCTTGATAATATAGTGAAGATACTATTCTTAGGTTTGGTGTCATTCTATTGTAGGTTTTAGTTTCATGGGTACTTAATTTTCAAGACAGTACTAGCATCTGAATGAAAATTACTCATTTCAAGGTCATGTATCTCCATTGTATGAATATATTATTATCTTGAATAAAATGATCAAGGGTTATTCTATTCATCTCATTGTTATGGTGTGTGTAATTCTCATTTTGGCTTTAATTCAAGGAATTAATTAAAATGCTTGAGTGAGGTTATAGGTGACTATGTTCATATAAGGATTTGATAAGTAGTATTGGGTTAGAATATAGATTGATGGTATTGTAAGGCAGTATTATTTGAGATTTTATATGCTATGTGTCTAGAAGATAAACTTGGTTACAGTAAAAAACAACCAACACCTTTGATATTATCTAGCTATGGCTCCCAAATCTATTGAAAATTGATCATTAGGGTTAAAATTGAAACCTTGCCAATATAATCTTTGTCCAAATCCATCAAGAATTCTCCATCAGTTATAAACAATTCCCTTATAAAGAATTTGTGAAGTTAGGTCTAAAATCTGGAAATGAAATTCTAAAAATGCACAAGACTAAAAATGAAATCTGATGAGATGTTGCTTTAAAATATGATTTTCAAACCTGGAAGTACAAATCTGACTTCACAAATGAATTATAGAAAAAGACAATGACTACCCTCAACCTGGCGATATCTTCTTGAGTTTCTTCTGATTTTCCCCAAGAAAACCGTTGAGCAAAACACTGTCACAATAAATAGTCGAGCTCATTTCAATTTATGCTTGCCAAAATTTAACTTTGCAGGTCCGTCAAAATTTCAGCAAAAGATCTTCGTCAAAACATAGACGAAAAAAATGGTTCATCGAAATTCCAAAGAAACTCGGGGATAAAAATTAAAAAAAAAAGAAAATTCGCACAAGTGCTTGACGATTCATCCTATTATATAGCTTTCATCAGAAGGTTTTGTCAGAAATTGGGGTCAAAAGAGTTACTGAGATAACATGCTGTAGCGACAACCTCAGCCTAGAAATTCTGCTCCAGACCAGCACCGCTCAACATACTCCTTGTCTTTTCCATCAACGTCCTATTCAACCTTTCAACAACTCCATTTTGCTGTGAACTGTAAGGCATTGTCTTATGCCTTTTAATTCCATGATCAGTGCAATACCTTTCAAAATTTGTAGAACAAAATTCACTGCCATTGTCTATTCTCAAACATTTGATTTTCTTTCTAGTCTGATTCTCTACCAAAGATTTAAATTCTTTAAACTGACTGAACACTTTTGATTTACTTTTAAGAAAGTATACAAATGCCCTTCTCGAACAGTCATCAATAAAAGAAACATAATATCTAGACTTCGATAATGAAAGAACATTAACTGGACCAAACACATCAGAATGAACATAATCCAGTATACCAGAAGATTTATGAGGACTAGAATAAAATGAAACACGGTGCTATTTTCCATAGATACAATGTTCGAAAAAGTCAAACTCAAGGTTACAATCATCAAGCCCTTCTACAAGATTTTTATTCTTCAATTTTTTTAAACCTTTCTCACCAATGTGACCAATTCTATGATGCCATAGCATAGTCTTCTCTGCTGGGAGTTTTACCTCCATAGCATTTGCAGCCCAAAAAGTGTCTTCATCTTTCTCTACAGGTGCAACAATGCTTGACTTTATAGAGGCACTATTGCAAAGGATAGGTCGTGCATCCAACTTGTACAGAGTGCTAGTATGAACACCTCTAGCCATTTTACATCCCCTACTTGAGAAAGAAACTTCTACACCAGCATCATTTAACTTAGTGACAGAAAGAAGATTTCGAGCCAGACCTGGTATGTGAAGTACACCACCAATACCTTTGACTCTCCTGTCAGGAAATTGAATTATGACTCTTCCTCTTCCAGCTATCTCCAGCATTGAATCACTTGCCAAGTATACCTTTCCACCATCATACTTCTCATATTTAGAGAACCATTCTCTATTGGATGTCATGTGAAAAGACACACTTGAGTCAACCAGCCAGACATTATCTAATGCCTAAGATGTCAAGGCTACTGCAATGAAGGCATCTGCATCACTTTGAGAAGATTCATTGTCAAAGACATTCTTCTTCTTCTTCTCCTTGCAGTCCTTCCGGATATGACTAGGTTGCCCACAGTTCTAGCATCTCACCTTGAACTTTTTACTAGGAGAATTTGATCTCCCTGTAGATTTGGATTTTGACTTCTTGTCCTTCTTCTTGCCTTCCTCCTTTGGTCTACTTCGAACAACAAGAGCCTCTTTGAACATCTTAGAAGACTTCCTTTGCATTTCTTCAAACAAGAGCGAAGCAACCACATCATCCATCTTGAATGCAGTGGTTGTGCTTCCAATAGCCATCACAAGATGATCCCAATTATCAGATAATGAACACAATAGGAGCATGCAATGATCCTCCTCCTCTATATTTACACCTACAGATACCAGATGAGTAACACTCATATTAAACGAGTTCAGATGGTCTACAACAGATGCACCTTCTTCCATCTTCAAGGAGTACAACTTCTTCCTCAAGAATAACTTATTTACCAGAGAATTTCCCAAATAAATATCACCAAGCTTCTTCCATAATGAAGCTGCAGACTGCTCCTCATGGACGTTGAGGAGTATAGAATCGACTAGACTTAGTCTTAGCAAACCTCTTTCTTTTCTATCAACAAGATCCCAAGCTTCTTGTGTTGTACTTTGTGGATTAGTTCTAGACACTGCAATCCAGAGGTCTCTATCCACAAGCAAGTATTCTATCTTGAGTTTCCATAACTCAAAGTTACTGCCACTAAACTTCTCAATATCTACTCTACCAGATGTACTCACCATCTCAAATAGAAACAAGTTTCAACAATGCAAGACTCCCACTGAAATAGTATTAGCACAAAAAACTGATCTTTCCTACAAGGATAACACAACTGGCCAAGCTCTGATACCACTTGAATAGAAAAAATGAGATGGATCTAATGACCCAATAGTGTGGAATACATTCCCTTAACACTAATACAACAAAGGAGAAGAGCATAAACAGGTTCAAAAGCTTTAGAAACTTACTTGAGAAGAATACAACCAATAAAAATAGATAACATAATTGAGCATTCACAATTGACACAAGATATACGTGGGAAAATCTTTACAGGTAAAAAACCAACCACACAAAGTCATGACAATTATATTATAGTAACAAAAATAGTTACATACAATATACACTCTTCTCTGATCATCTCACAAAAAGACTTCTAGAACTCTCTAACTATTACAATGTTATCTCCAATATACAGTTCAAACAAAAACTCTACCCATGCAATATTGTACTCGACTTACTTAAGTCATACGTTGCATTCAATTCTGTCAACCAAGCACCGACCATCAAGTTCATGAATCTGTCATCCAATCATGCAATCGATCTACCCATGTCGATCTCCTTGCATCGAGCCACCCAGGCATTAACTTCTTTACCCAAATCGGGTCCTGTCGACCACCTTGAGTCAACCTACAATAACTGCTATTATGACTTTGGCCTTTACCCAATTATCACACTGACACTGAGCCACATGTCCTTCCTTCATTCGTCGTCGCTCATGGCTTTTTGGTCCAACCGGTCAAGCTCAGCTGACCAAGCTCCGAGCTCATCTGAACTCTTACTGCGCTACCGCAGCCCTACTGAGTTCGACTCGCGGTATGGCGGTGAGCTCGAGCGAGCTCACCCCAAGTCATCACCGAGCTCTACCCTCCACCCTACCCCGCTACCGCAGCATTGGCAAGGTCTAACCATGGTATGGCGGTAGCTATCTTGGCTGACCGTTGGTGGTCTTACCGCGGTCACTGTGGTCAGTCACTTGACTATCCGTGGTGTGGCGGTAACTACTAGCCAGGCCGCTAGCGGTCTTACTGCGGCCACCGCAGTCAGTCACTTGACTATCTGCAGTGTGGCGGTAATCGCTAGCCAGGCCATTGGCGGTCTTACCGTGGCCACCGCAGTCAGTCACTTGACTGTCCGCGGTGCGATAGTAACTGCTAGACCCAACCGCAGGCGGTCTCACTACGCTACCGTGGTGAGTGGACCCACCACTTGCGGTATGGCGGTAATCGCCAAGACAGTCACCGCAGTACCGCCAAAGCTAGACTTAGCCACCGCGGTAGAGTGGTAAAGGCAGAAATGAAACAATTTAATGCTGTCATGAAAGTTGGGGCTTCGAGTTGGAAGTTGAGACACATTTTCTCAACAAGCTCCCACTTGGCGAACACTTCCAGCTTCCCCCATGGCTTCGAAAAGTTACTGTTAGTCATAGGCCCCAAGGCCCATCGATTTTGCGCACCATTTAAACTTGTCTATGCTAACCGACTTCTTTAAAGCATCTGCAACATTCTTCAAGGTATCGACCTTTTCCAGATTTACCTTGCTGTCTTCAACCATATCCCTCACAAAGTGATATTGCACATCAATGTGCTTGGTCCTAGCATGAAAGGTCAGATTCTTTGCCAAACAAATGGCACTCTGACTGTCACATCAGATTGAAATCTACCCAACATTAAATCCAATGTCTGAACACAAATGATTTAACCAAACAACCTCTTTACACATGTGAGTTGCAGCCATGTACTCTGCCTCTGTCGTGGATAAAGCAACTACAGCCTGTTGCTCGCTCATCCAACTGATTGCTCCACCATTAAGCATGAAAGTGTATCCATTGATGGATTGCCTGTTGTCAATGTTCCCTGCCCAATCTGAATCAACATACCCATGAATTCTAAGAATCCTCTATGATGCAATCAAATTGCCATGGTAACACAATGCATAATCTGAAGTCCCCTTCAAATACCTAAATACTCTCTTCACAACATACCAATGTGATCTTCCCGAATTTTCCATAAATCGGATTAGAACTCCCACTGCTTGGGCAATGTTTTGTCTTGTATAGACCATAGCATACATCAAACTGCCAATAGAACTTGCATAAGGTACACTGGTCATGTCCTCCATCTCAGTAGTAGACTTTGGACAGTCTTCAACAAACAACTTAGTTCCATGCATGATTGGAACAACAAGCTACTTGCAATCATCCATGCTAAACCTCTGCCAAACTTTCTTCACATACTTACTCTGACTGACCCAAAGCTTTTTGCTTGTTAAGTCCTTGGTAATCTCCATTCCAAGAATGTACCTTGCTACACCCAGATCTTTCATTTCGAACTTTGCAAACAACTGAGATTTAAGATAAAAAATCACAGTCTTGCTATTTCCAATGAATAACATATCATCCACATACAGGGTAATAAAAAGCACATGATCATTCTCAAATTCATAATAAATGCAATGATCAAATTTTGATCTCACAAATCCAATTGACAACACAAACGTGTCAAATTTCTGGTACCACATTTTAGGAGATTGTTTTAAACCATAGAGAGATTTATTCAACTTATAGACCAAATTTTGTTTACCTCTCTCAACAAATGCTCAGGTTGGGACATGTAGATTTCTTCTTCCAACTCACCATGGAGAAACGCTATCTTCACATCCATCTAATCAATTTCAAAATCATACACAACTGCTAATGACAATAAAAATATGATGGATGTCAGCTTTGTTACAAGGAAAAAAATCTCTCCATAATCAATTCCCTCAATTCGAGAAAATCCCTTTGCAACCAACCTTGCCTTATACTTCTCAAAATTGCCATCAAGACCTGTTTTCTTTTTGAACATCCACTTACAGCCAACATACTTTCACCCTTTAGGCAGTGGTACCAAATTCTAGGTTTCATTCTTTTTCAATGAATCCATCTCTTCATTCATGGCATCCAGCCAAGAATTTGAATTAGCCATGCTGATTGCTTTTTTAATAGTCCTAGGTTCATCAGTGATGGTAATTAAAGCATAGGCATAGTTTAAATCTAACATAGAGAAACCATACCTTTCAGGTTTCCTTTTCTCTCATGTAGATCTTCATACAGGTTGAGGTTGTTCTTCATCATCAGAACTTCTAGAGCTACTTGAGCTCTCCTCAGTCTCATGTACACCATGCAACTCTTCCCTTTTCGGAGTTTGGGGAATCTCAATTGTATCCTTCTTCTTGTCACTCTGATCTGTCTCAAGCTATTGATCACTTATTGAAGGTTTTAGCTCATGAAATATCATACTCCTGCTGTACAAAACCTTCTCAGTAATAGGGATCCAAAGCTTGTATCCTTTCACACTAACTCCATAGCGAATGAGATATATTTGACAGCCTTGTTATCCAATTTAGATCTCTTTTCATTTGGCACATAAACATATACCTAACAGCCAAACACATAGACATGCCTCAGAGAGGGCTTCTTACCAAACCATGCTTCCAAAAGCGTCTTCTCAACAAGAGTAGAGCAAGGAGATCTATTTATTAGATAACATGTTCTAGCCACAACCTTAGCCCATAACTTCTACTCTATACCAGCACTGCTCAACATACTCCTTGTCATCACTGAGCTCTACCCTCCACCCTACCGCGCTACCGCAACACTGACAAGGTCTAACTGCTATATGGCGGTAGCCGTCCTAGTTGACTGTTGGCGGTCTTAGCGCGGTGTGGCGGTAATCGCCAGCCAGGCCGCTGGCGGTCTTACCGCGGCCACCGTGGTCAGTCACTTGATTATCTGTGGTGTGGCGGTAATCGCTAGCTAGGCCGTTGGCGGTCTTACCACGACCACCGTGGTCAGTCACTTGATTGTCCACGGTGCGATGGTAACTGCCGGACCCAACCACAAGCGGTTCACCGCACTACCGCGGTGAGTGGACCCACCGCTTGTGGTATTGCGGTAATCGCCAGGACAGTCACCGCGGTACCGCCAAAGCCAGACTTAGCTATCGTGGTAAAGCGGTAAAGGTAGAAATGAAACAATTTAATACCAAGTCATGAAAGTTGGGGCTTCGAGCTAGAAGTTCAGACACATTTTCTCAACACCACTATAGATCATCATCAATCACCAAGTGATATATCATCATTTCTAACAAAGAGTAATTTAATTATGGTGCCAAGATGTACACATGGAATAATGATAAACATATCCTAATTAAATATCACCTATGTTACTTAGAAAATCAAAGAACACAATTGTAACACCAACAAATCTCAAATTAGAATCATGGTATCCAAAATAGAAGATTGGATTGATTATGTAATTATAGAAAGCTCCTATTAAACCTTGATCTGAAACCTCTCATGCCACTATACTCAACAACTATAGGTCCTAAACTATAGTTTTGTTAATTAATACAAACACCATCTCTTTGCCTCATTGCAGTGAGTGTAATAATGCACCAAGATGACCAAAAAACATAGCCAATATAATTTACATCAAAACTATGAAAAATATATGACTATAGAGAACCCATAATTAAGTAAACCTATATAGTCTACACATATATATAACCAAAAAATTTTTACAACTCATGTAGATCTTAATAAATGTAATGTAAAATTCAGCGTGCTTTATTAGTAACATGAAAATAGAGATAATATGTACAAATCCTCCATGACTCAAACAATAAATTAAATAAAGATTAAATTTGGAACAAACTAACCCCGAAGGTTTCAAAATCCAACTAGTAACACCACAAAATTGTTTTAAGTAATGAAGCACATACCAAAAATTCCTCACTTAAGAAGTCCACAACCACCTCCTCAAACCATACGTGAAGCATGAATGTAAATCCCCGAC
This sequence comes from Sequoiadendron giganteum, assembly GCA_007115665.2. Lineage (NCBI taxonomy): Eukaryota > Viridiplantae > Streptophyta > Pinopsida > Cupressales > Cupressaceae > Sequoiadendron > Sequoiadendron giganteum. The sequence continues at coordinate 277,863,921 of CM021104.1, read as the reverse complement.
TTCATCTAGAATACCCTGAACAATAGTCTTCATAAATCTACAATACCATAAATTTTGATTAATATGTAAAACCTATAAAACCATACATGTAAATATGAATCAATTTAAACATATGAAAATATAGAATTTTTTAGGTACAATTAGTTGGGTCCATCTTTTATCAAATAGTCAATACTATTCTTTTCAAAACTAGGAAATTTTGGATTTACAACTTTAATGACTTTATATATATTGGATGAAATTAGATCTCTAGTTTTTAGATATATAATTTTTTTGTGTTGAACATATTTTTCTATTTATTATTAATTTGTAAACAAAAGGATTTATAAATTTTTAGAAGGAATAAACTTTGGCAATATGACTAATGATTTTTTTGAATATTTGAATGAAAATAAAATTCATTAGAGATGATAATTTCTAGTTTTTAAATATGATTTTTAATTTGTTTTAAATATAGTAATAATTTTTAAATAAAATTCTTGGTAAACGTGAAAGGACATATGTTAGCACTTTTTGAGTAAATTTTGAGTTGTTATATTTTTTTGGTTTTTTTAGGTTTGACCAATTTAGACATCATTCTTTACATGATGAAAAATAATTTTAATGCTAAAATAATTTTAGGTGAAATTATGTTGGTCATACATGATGAGTTAAAAAAACACCTTCGTTTGATTAAAAAATTAAAAACATAATATTTATTAAAAATCATAAAAAATTTCTTGACCAATCTTCAAAATCATATGCATATTTTCACAAAAGTGTTTATAAAATTATTTCATTTACTACTTATTTTGTTAGTCCTATACACACATGTTTTGGCCTTCAACATATCTTTTTAAAAAGTTTACTTTCTTACATCTTATACAAAATAATTAAATCTAGATAAATTTTAACGACATTCTAGTATGTAAATAGCATAAATTGGAAAATAAATAATGAGAGAGATAAAAGAGAAATAATCAAAAGAAGAAGAATGATAAACTTATACCCTAGTTTTTTTGATAATGCTTAACCTCCAAAGGACCAAACCATTATATTATTTAGCAAAAAATAGTTATAGTTAAATATCAAGCTCTTTCCTTTACGTGGAGATCAACATCATCTTGCTTTAGTGGAAAATCAATAGCATAATGATATAGAAAAACACTTTCAATCCATTCTATATCCCATGCATCTAATATACCAAATTGAGGAGGCCTAAAAACCACCTAAAAACAATAGGGGTCCAAAAAAAGTCCCAAAAAATCTTGGTATGAATTCTAATGACCCTCACATGTGTAGAGCCATCTGAGAATAGAAAATAGCTCTTACACAAGCATCTTTAGCCCCTATTATGCAAATTTCAAGCACTTTGTCATGAAACACAAATTACATCCTAGGTCCAACTAATAATATAAAATTCTCTTACAAGTGGACACTATGTAACCCCCTCATCAATATTGTTATGTGTCATTATATCTCTTACACATCCTTCATGATAATGTATTGAAGCTTGCACACATACTTATACAAGTAATATCAATAATTACATATGACATAATAATGAAGACGTAAAGTGAGACATATCACATCATAAGGAAATATTAAATAAATAATTAAATAATCTCAAAATGTGTCATAAAAGATAAAAAATCGTAATCTAAAATAAATGTATATAAATCATCTGTAGAATAAACCCTAAGAGAACCCATAATGATAAGGTATCATGTGGCTCGGTTGTACAATAAAGGATAACTTATAATGTATACCCAAACTCTAATCCAAAATGATAAGGAAATTAAGATCAAAACTTGGGTAAGGTTAAAAATAAAATCAAAATCATAATAATATCATATCAAAAAATATGGATTAGATATCCAAAAGAATGTTTAGACGTGTCAATCATATAAGTTCATCAGAATACTAAAGAAGAGTAAACTTTTCCTTATAAAACCTAGATTAATTCATTCAATTGTATACATATACGAAAAAAAACTCATCTTATGTAAATAAATGAAACTTTAGACTATTTAATATTAATAATTTGAAATAATTAAAAGTCAGACATATAAATAAAAAAACGAATGTATTCATAACTGAAGATGGTTTGGAAATTTACATAGATCTTAAGTTGATATATCTCTAAATTTATAACGTCATTTAAAATGTGTATATGCAATAGTTTCTCTTTTCTTTTAATGATTTTCATATGATAAAAGTAAAAGCATTAAATATCTTTAAATACAAAAACATTACATAATCAAGCCTAAGCAAAATGATTAAGAGCAGTAGTTAGTCAAATTTGAACAGAGATTTTTAAATTAAAGCAGAATGAATTCGTAAAACGAGGGTGGCCATGAAAGTCGTTTAATCGGTGCTAAGAGTCGGCTAATAGAATTCGTCAATTCTCAAATGCCTCATTTTTCTACTTCGGGGAAAAACAACGTCCGCCCACACTGACACGTCATCCCATCCCACTCCCACGTAGGAACGAAATTGTTGTGCATTCCGTGTACGTCTTGGAAACCCACAGATCTCTGTTACATATGCTTCTTTGCAAATTCCTCTATCTTCATTCCTTTCCCTTTTCTTCTGCCTATGATAGTGAAGCTCCAACTCAACTCTCATTCAAAATTCTTTGTGGCAATCAATCACAAGGCTTCTGTATTCGGGCTTTAATGGAGTTCAATGCATCAGTTGCAGGTTTCCACAGGGTACATCTTATGACAAGGACTGTTTCTGCTGGAATTTCGAGGGTGAGAATTGGGCTGAAATCAAAGCAGCATGCACTTAAAACGGCTACAGGTATTAGATCAATTCACTGTCAATATGCTGCCCATTCTTCTTCTTCTTCTTCATTGTATGATGTTCTCTCTGTCTCTCCTAGCGTGAGTGCGGGTGATTTAAAGAGCGCATACCGTAGAATGGCTCTTAAATTCCATCCTGATGTCTGCGCTCCTGAAGAGAAAGAAGAGTGTAGCAGACAGTTTCTTAAAGTTCAGGAGGCTTATGACACTCTTTCGGATCCTCTCCTCCGCCAGGATTATCATTGGAAACTGCAGAACGGGATGGAACTTAACGAGCGTGGAGGAAGATTAGAGAGTTGTAATTATACGTGGGAAGCTCAGGTGATGGAGTTGAAAAGAAGAAGATCTGGTTATAATTCATCGTCGTGGGGCAGCAGAATGAGAAGACGAAACCAACAAGCGGCTGATTGCTGATGATCTAATTTCTTTATTTCGGCATTCTGTTGTTATTATTGGTTGTAAATTGAAATGTAACGCCGAATTCCACGGTGAGCTCCATTTCCTAAGGAAGCCGTGTACATATAATTATGTAAATTTCAGCCTACTTTGGAAAACAAAGTATAGCTTCGTTGAAAGCATTTCATTTTCTTCTAAGTGGAACGAATATGTGATTTTGTTTTCCGGAGGCTGTTACTCAAGGAAATTCTTTTTACTTCATCGGGATTCGGAAAGACTTAATTTCATTTTTTAATAGTTTTTAATTTTTGCTTAGGTAATTTGGCAATTTCTAGGGAGCATCTTCGATGCACATTTGACCAAAATAATAAATTAATAATTGCATGCCAATGTGGAATGAGTTTGTCATAGTCATTTGTAATTGAGGGTATTTTAGTTTGATTTGAAGTATATGAAGAGGTCTTAGGGAGTCATGCTTATATATAAATTAGTAGCATAAATTAGAATATATTAAGTAGATATAGTATTCTATTAATATATATTTTTTATAATATTATGTTATTGAGAATTATTATTGTATGTAGATGGTTTTGTTTTGTTTTTCTAGTGTCACGTGTATATAACGTTGATATGTAAATGTTGGGTAAAGTTCATGTCATTTTAAGAGGCAATTAGTGATGCATCTATTTAGGATTTATCAAAATTCATAAATAATAAAGTTCATATCCTACCTTTGTATTACTTGTCAATTATTGTGCACCAACTCACCCTCTCTCCTCTTCAATTCATTAAACAAGGAGAGACGATGTGTGAATTCTTAGTTTCATGTATCCAGCTCCAAGTTGAATTATTTAAGTGACATGTTATGGTTGCTAACCACAAATTTTAAATCATTCCACTTTTTACAATTGATTTTAAACATACTAGTAATTAAGTGGCAAGATCAATTTATATAAATTTGATCAAAAGTATATTTACAATTGAATTAATGGTTTGAAAATTTAAAATTCTATACAAAATATATGTCTCCAAAGTTTCCCTATCAACTCAACCTATTGCACTTTCAATTGGTGCATGCACTAGTTTAGAGAAAATGTGTATTCTCCAATAATTAACACACATTAATTATGCAAGAGGTTAAAAATAATAGTCATGGGAATTGATGTTGTACTTGAACCTAATTGATGCATTTAATGTGCGACACTATTTAATACCATGTGACATGTAGGTTGACAACATTCTTAATAGACACCAATCATTTCTTGTTCATATAGGAATAAGTATTTATAGAATTGAATTGTTTGAAATGACTCAAATTTCTTCTCCAATATCTCTAGATTAAGTCTACACCTTACCAGTTTACAAATTTGATCCATTCAATGTTAAAATACATCCCATATTTAATATTTGCTACCTTTAAATCATATAGAAAGAAAAACAAATTAAAATTAATATCTTGGTCTACATGATGAGGGTTATGGTTGGAGGAGGGGTTCTTTCATTGCCTACAACAATATTGGTAGGCTCACAAGTGATGTGCCAAATGTCCATGACTTGTATAGGTGTTGTCTAATGAGTTTATTTGTCTATCTTTTCTTTCTCGGAGGTGCTTCTCATACTAGCCATAAATCTCCCATGGTTTCATGTTGTACAACAATTTTGCAAGAAGTGAGTAATGCAATCATGTATCTCTATTTATTGTCGTGCTTCAATTCTTTGCAAGGATTTCCAATCAATTAAACTTAGCCTTTCCTTCTCATTTTTTTACTCTACAAGACAGGAAGAAAAGGAAGACAGAGCACTCGCATGTAAACGTTCCAGAGGGATGATACCTATGTTGGAAGATTTATAGGGACATAATGTAAGCGATGAAAAGCTTTTCTGTGCTGTTACGAATTTGGAACAAGAGATTTCTTCGTTTCTCTCAAAAAAATAAACCATCGGACAAAGGTGAGATTGGATCCGTGGGCAGGGAGGAGTCAGGGAATGAAATAAGTTATTTGGTAAGTGTGTCAGATGATCAGCTAGGCATCTTTGTGATAGATTCGCCTCTTTCTGAGCCATGTTCTCTTTGAAGCGATGGAGAAGCAAGTTGCACGGAGTAATGGGAGAGCGAGCTGTGGTGTTTTGAAGATTATAAAAACAACATTCTAGTGCCCTCGGGTGCCGAGCATTTTTTCTTACAGCTGGTGATGCACATCTTAGTGCCTCTTATTTATTTAGAATTGAAATCTCATGTAAGGAATTATTATTTATTTATTTTATTGGAATGAGATGTACAATTGTTATGGATTATTGATCATTAAAAAGTGTGATATTAAAATAGACTGTTCCAATAAAAAATGTATATATGAAAGATTTTTCCAACAAATATATTAAAAAATATAAATAGTGGTGTAATATTTTCCACTCATCATCTTCAAAGCCACTTTTTTTTTACCCCTTCTTTGTTGTTGGTCTTACACTTACTAGGAATATAGTTTTGAAACATCTATACGTCAATGTCGAATATCCAATTTGGATTACATTTATGGTCTTATAGCCTCTAAAATAATTATTAATCTTTCAGTTGTTGATTCAATACTTTCACCTATCCTTTCTCATCTAAGGAATGTTTTCCACATGTCATTTTAAAAATATTTATTTCTAAGTTTTGTTTAAAAAAGAAAAAAATCTAATTAGCCGCTAGGCTATATTATGGATGGGATTTTGGTTGGAAACATGTCTCACGCCAAAAACAACTTGTGGTCAAACACTTCTTTCTGAGGTTATTTTCTATTCTAAAAGGTAAACAATTTATCATTTTTCAACATTTATTAAATCGAGAAGGATAAAATGATTGACAAAATTGTAGACATGCAAAACTAACATCATGCATTAATCATATCCGCCTAGATCAAATAAATCAAGTTTATTTGATTAAATCTCCTAAGGTTATCTCACTTAATTAAATAAATCAAATTATTTAATTAATCTCCTAAAGTCGTCCATTTAAATTAAATAAATTCATCTTTAATACTAACATCATCCCCTTTAGCTAAATAAATCAAAATATTTATTTAACTACATGTCTAAACCATTTTCCATCTCCTTTTGATTTATTTTAATCAATAAATCTAAATCAAATAGGTCAAATCATCTAATCCCTCATTAAATTAATCCAATCCTAATTAATTTAATCTAAACTCATGTCACATCCTCTAGCTTTTCCCACTTGCACAAATAAATCACTTAATTGATTTATTAAATCTTCTAATTTCCCTCAACATGGCATCTTTAGGGAATATTCCTCCAATTTGAATTTCCCTCTCGAATGACTTGTCCCTTCCAACATAGCATTAACTCCCCTCTTACATGTTCCCCACTTGGCATTTAAGACCCCTTTCTTCTCCCTCCAACAAGCCAAATTTCAAATTTGAAAAGGTCACCAAATGTCATTTATTGACACATTCATCAAAACTTGCACATCCTTGACCCATTCACATGATGACAAGTGGCTTCTTCCTATTAGTTGAGGATTAGTCCCACATTGCTCAAACTTGCTCATTCTTCCAAATTTGAAATCTCTAAATGAGAGACTCTTTCTCTCATTCTTCATCCACAACATCATGCAAAGTTACTCTCTTCACATTGAGAGCTAATTTTTTCCATTGTCACAAGTATTGCATCATCATCATTGGCTTGTCAAGGGTTGGGAAATGGCTACTTTCCACCCAAAGAGTAGCACCAATCCACTATGGAATAGGTATACTTCATGTTTTTATATGCTTTGATCATCTTTGTCATTTGTTTGCATTTTGAAGCATGATGTATTATTTCATAGGGATATTGGATGTTTGCTTGGTTTTGAAATATTAACCATGCTAATGATGTGTGTGCTAGAGTTTTAACCATTTGCAGATTTTGATATCCACAAAACTAAATTAATATTAATGCAATATAATATATGCAGATTAATATATGGTAGATCAATCTTCTAGATGTGTATGCACTGTGAGTTGCGTTCAGTAAATGCAAATCATTCTTGTGGTAAATATTTGATTTGGTTGGTTCACTTCTCAAATACTTTATTTACTTTTAATGCATTACCTACCAACTTATCATTGCCTAGAATGTCTTCACCACCTATAATTTCCATAAATACATTGCATAATGTACAAACAAATCTACATCCACAAAGGTTTTAGTAGATGTTGATGCAAAAAATTGGCAAGGTAACAACCCTTTGTGGGAAACTTAGTTAAAGGAGGACCTTTTGCGCTAAAATGAGTAACCTTCGAATTTTAAAGAAGCTGACTTCTTCTATAACTAGGGTTTTGAATGGGAAAATGAAGCAGATATAAAAATAAAAGATCTAACTAAGGTGATGCACCAAGATTTAGATGTAAGGCACAATAGAATTATCTTATAGATGTGATCTAAGGGTTCGTTCAGGAATCTGTTATGTTCGAAAATATAAAACATAAAAAAGAAAGACCTGGATAATTCATTTCATGACATAAAATAATTTACAAAGAGGTTTATTGAATAGAAAGAGTCGGAGACATGGTTCTAAATCAAGATTCTAACACTGTATAATGTTATCCAATAGTTAAGAAACAAAAAGGCCAAATTACAAGGGCACAGTTTATGAGTCTTTACAATTATCAACAGGACAAAAGGCCAGGTGTCTTTCTAATTCTTTTGTAGATATTTCAAAATTTTTTAATGATCAAAAGAAGCAGTATATATAGCCAAGGCTTCCACCACTTGAAGGCTTGTAATAGAAAATATTCCCATCATGAATCATAATGCTTGTAGCAATGATTGATCACGATCGTTGTAACATAAAAGATTCCCGAACATGAACCCAGTCACTCATGAGCCAGATGCATTCTGCAAATGATATCAGTGGTCCCAGCTTACCCTGTGTCAACAAGTGTCACCTCCTAGCAAAGGAAGTTTGAGCACGTGGCAGTGTATGGCAGTTTGGCACCCATGCTATCCCTTTGGTCCAAGAAGATCGACCGAAGGGCCACGTGGAAAAATTTCATAATTCATGGTTCATCCTTCCCATCCTTTGATAAAATCCTATGACAAAAAGACATGTGGTAGCATCCTTAATATCAACACCGCTTGAGGGGCCTGCCAAAGTTTGCACGGGTGGAGGCTACATCATCGACGGACAGGGCCTGAAAGAGAGTTATATGAAAGCATGTCAAGCGCGTCCGATTTATTGATACGTGGGGGCAGAATGGGGCTTAGAAGAGAAGGGAAGGGAAGCTCCCTTTTAGAGAGCGATTAAGTGACATGTGGCAGCAATGAATCGAGGTCACCAAAAAATTGGCATGAAGGTTCTTAAGATCATTGGGCGCAGTCGGAAGTTGAGAAAGACATCAAAAACAACTCGAAGGGAGCATGGGGGTATTTTAAATATCCAAAAATTTTGGCGACTATCAGGGATGTTTCACCTACAGAATGACGAACCCAAAAATCTCTAGTTTCATAGACCAGAGCCTTATTCATTAAGCATTGGAGTCAGAGCTTAGAAAGGGAAATCTGCAAGGGAAACCAGTCGGCCTCAGAAGGCGTTGATATGGCACGTAGGATCTCATGTGCCTCATGCAAATTGATCACTTCTTTAAAAGGAATCGTTGCATAAATTCCTGACCTGACCTCAAGCTGAAAAAGTAGCCATACGATCTGATGGGTTACACCTTCAATGTCCTCGGTTGTAGGAGGCTAGCTAAAGCTCAAAAAAAATGATAAATCCCGCTTCCTCTCCTCAATTTTGGCTATAATTGTCTTTGGGGTGGCCACTAATTTATCGAAAAGTAAAGGAGAGGGTAAACCCATCTAGGTCAGTTGAGAAAACCTTTCCCAAACACCATCCATCATTCGCCCCAATGTGACCGAGCAATGCTGAGCATGAAGGGTGGCCTCATGGTAGCGGATGAACTCCCTTGCGATCCTAGCGGCTGACTGTCAATTTTCAACCCCCACTCGTACCAAATCCTCGCTTGGCACGGTGTACAGCTTGGCTAGCAGCTTCTCTCCTTCGGGAACCTTTTTCCCTATGAATTGAGGAAACTGTTCCATTATGCCATGAACCTCCCTGCATAAATCTGTTGCTTCCACCATGAACTAAAGTGTGGGCTGGAGTGTCAGACATAATGCCTTGACTCTCTCCCAGTAGGAAGCATATAGTTATTGGGCTATTAAGCAGAGGTCTGACTGTGGGGCAAGAGTTTGAACAATCTTCTTCAAGAGATTAATCTTTGCATCCCTTGTCCCAATCTCTTATGTTAGCCCTATAATTTGTTCTATGATAGAGGAGAGTTTCTCTTGTAGGTCTCTTTGTGCATCCAACAACTTATCCTCAGCCTGGTTTCAGGCTACAAACTCTTCCTCCAGGGAAATCCTGATGTTCTGGATGCCTTCTTGAAATAGAGCCTGTGCGCTCACTTGGTTTGCCTCCTTTTCTTGTACTGCTTGCCCCAACTGAGCATGCAATCACTGCAATTCTTCATTCTTGTGCTGAGCCTTTCCTTTCGATTGGGCCAATCTTTCGGATAATTCCTAGTTCCTTTGTTGCAGCTCAGCGATTTGGTTTGACTCCTGAGATTGGAATCTCTTGAGTTCTCTTTGTAGGCTAGCTTGCTTTGCCTGCGCATTTAGTGTGAAGTGCGCATTTAGGCTCACATTCAGAGTGATGGGTACCATAGAGATTGTGGGAGGCACAAGAGACTGTGCGTCGAGAAGAGAGGGAGAGAAAGATATTGAGTGAGAGATTCTATCTCTACTACTTGGCCAACCACAACTTCCTATGAATCTCCTCTTGAAGCAGCTTCAATACGGTATCTTTTTCTTGGTGGAGGTTCCTCCACATCGACTACTTTTGTTGACTACTACGTTCCTCCAGGCGTCCCTGCACCCCAGGCTCAAGATTGCAAGGACTCTGATCATGAAATATTCCTCGTCACACTCTTTATAGCTGTGTTGGGTTGCACTATTGTATTCTTATTTTGCTTCCCCTTGTTAGAGCGTGGTAGGGTAGCCTCAGGGTCGGACTCCTCTGCATCACTTGCATTAGAATCTAGATGTTCCCCATTCAGAGGGTATGAAAATGATCATCAATGTCAAAAATCGATGAATGTTGGAAAGGGGTGACAGTGTTCTTGATCTCCTAGCGGTAAATCTAGAAATCATTAATCTTTTCTGGCTTCCAGCACTATTCCCTCATCAAGCTATTTCAGAGGGTAGTGGGTACATGACAATTTTCATCTACCTTCCCCTTAGGGAGATAGAAATCGAGCCATGATGGCCTCCGATTATCCCTTGGCATGAGCGCTAAGTCCACCCAGAATCTGCTAATGTCATCCAAAGGATTTCACCCTACTTCCCAGTAAGGCTGAGGGCTATGTTTTACCTTAATAAATGTGTCACCCAAATAATCCTCGGGGTTGTAGTCCCACCTATCACAGATGAAAACCAACCTGTGGTGTTCCAGCTTTTCCTCCAGCAGCTCTGCCGATTTCTTCTTCACCATGACTACTGTTCTATAGCTCATAGGGCATTCAAAAAATCCTCTTTTCTTTTTCTTTGGGTCAGAGAAAATGTTCCAGTCCATAATATCCATCTGTCAAAAAACTTCAAGGGCCAATACTCGATCGGTGGGGGATGCGGGGAGTCAGATCAACTCTTCGCAAAAGCCACACACTCAGATGCATGTGAATTCTTCCTTGAGGAACCAGTCACACTTAGCGAATAGGGATTGCATCTAGCCAATTTGATTGCCTGATGGGTGATAGTGGTCATTATCTTCACCCAGATCGTGCAAAATCAGAATTAGGAATTTCTCTGAAAATGCATAATAATCATAGGTAGAAGTAAGGATGTGAGTCCATACCTAAACTGGCTTTCGATGCTTCTTCTCATCAAATATTGACAAATCTATTTTTTCCCTGAAGAAATCAGGATTTTGATGAACAAACATATAGGCTAGAAGAGAAGGGTATTTGAACCTACCAACAGTTTCGAACTCACCAATCTGTTTCCGCGTATCTTTGATAATCATTTTTGTGAAATCATACCAGAAAGGTTTTTTCTGCCTTCTTAGTTGAAAGCCTAGGCCCCACTAAGATTCACACATGATCATGTCATTGTCCAAGCCAAACACAAAAGCCATCATGGAGAAGGCATCTTGTAAGTCCTCATGGATGAAGCCAACATGACGAATCATATTTTTTAACGGCTGCTTGTAATCTTAGGGCCTTCTGATCTCTGCATTATAAAATTTGAGGGCATTCCTTCTACCCTTCCAGAATTCTGAACCCTTTTTCTGGCTGAAGGGCTCCATTGGTAGCGCTATGGTGCTATTCTTAAGAACACACAACATCTTCCTAAGAGCATCCAAAGTTAGAATGACCCTCAACTTTCTTCCCTCAATGGCTCTAGTCACCATATTGAAACATCAAATACTTTTGTGAATTATTTCCGGACAATGGTGCACATAGGGGACCATATATTGTGGGAGTCCACAAAACCATTGCTTGTATGGTAGTTGATTTTTGAAGGATTTCTTCATTCTAACGAAAGCAGCCTCCCTTAGGCCCTTAGGGTTAGTCTAAAGAATGAGGTCATAGATTTTATCCCACTCTTCCTTTACCAAATTTGCATCTCTGAGTGGACCCTTCTTGGCTTACCATGTGCAAAACCACTCCAGCTTATCTAGTATCCCAAGCACAACGTAGGATTCCTTCTCCTAAAAAATGTTGACCATAGGTGTTGTGAGTATCGCATTGGCCAAGCTTTGAGATGTTTCTCCAGGCTCATTCAGCTGTGGGTTTTGGGCTACTTCAGGGGTAGCAGATTCCATTTTCCCTCAAACTTTTGAGATTTTCTACGCATCTCTTAGTAATTTTTCACTTCAAAAATTCTCTGCACAAATCTTGTATTCAAAAAGCCTTCTTTGCTTTAAAACAATGACATGTAATACTTAACTTTTCTATCCTTCGAGTGGTAGATAATGGTTGCTTTTTATGCATTAATTTTAGCATGTACTACTAGCCTTTTGGCTTGTGTGAAGTGAACTAATTTCCATTTTGAAATGACAAGGATTCATAATGACCCTAGGTACGTGCAACCCATGACACGATTTTCCTTGGAAATTGAGCCATTGATTTGCAAGTAGGATAGGCGTCGTATGCCATGGTAATTAATACCCCGAATGGAATGATTATGCCAAAGTATGTGATAAGCATCAAATAGATACAAATCCTTTCTTGGATTTTGAGGGATGCCTACAGAATGTCACCTCATCTTTTGGCTAAATGGACTACCTCTGGATACTGCCAGCCAGCTTGTGCTAATAAATTAGCTTTCCTTAATTTTGTACGCAACAACTCGTACCTGCAGTCGCAACTGGGTGAGATTCTCGAGTGAGCCTTGGTGTAGTGTTTGAGGTGGTACTTGGTTAACCTAATGCTTATGGTATGCTGATTACCATGTTTATCCCTTGTTGCATCTATAAATAGGTGCCTAGGCAGCAGGGAAATTAACTTAGCAATTTTTTATAGAATTAGCACTAGGTGATTGGCTTAGCATTTGGTATTTGCAGTCAGTATTGTATTAACATAGAGTTCAAACTTAGACATCTTGCATAGGTTTCTACCTAACAGTCGTATAGCCTCTGATGCCATGGATACCCCAATTAGGCTAACCTCCCATAAACTTTAAATGGCTTTTCTGGGTGAAATTTTGACTAGGCGCTTGAAGAGGATGACAAAGAATAAGCATTCTTTGGCCATCATAGCTATGAAATGGGTCTTGGTCATGAGTGCCTCGAATATGAGGACAATTATAGAGTAAATACTGACGTGTTCTCTCATTTTGTGGCATCGATGCTTGACATTCAAGTCCCCAAGCCACTTATCATTCGTCCAGTGACAAAAATATTTCTGAAGAAGTATTTGAACGGCCTTGGGGAGGTGCTGGAAAATGCTGCATTTGGCGGAGGAATTCCAACTGCGAGTGACCTTCGCAAGTTCATTGAAGAAGATGCGGTCATCCCGTGGTTTCCTTTTCTGAGCGGTTTTGGCCTCCAATCATGAGAAGTCCATCGCCCGAAGGTTAGCTATGTCTGCTACTTCCTGTTCTGGATATACAATGTGGTGCCTTTCTATGACATTGACTAGTACACAGATTTCAGGAAATTGGTGTTCCCTCCGCCACCTTCCGTTGCTTCTCTATATGGTGCCATTGATCTTGCTGCTACTGAAGACGACATGGTTCCGGATGTTGTTGCTACTTGTTCTCACAACTGAAGCTTTTCACTCTTTTCATGTTTAAGATTGCAAACTGTTAGCTCTTTTTGTATATAGCCTGAAAAAGGCTTCATAATATAGAAACATATATAAGTGTATACTTCTTAAGAGCATGGCCTTTGAGCCATTTTGATACTTGTACTTATCAAAGTATATATAAATATAATTAAGATATGGCTTTAAAATTTTCCGTTTTGCTGTATAGTTCTTATCCTTTCTTAAAATATGTTTTACTCTTTATCATAATGTGAATTTCTACTGTGTCACTGATTAGAAAGACCAACCGAACAAACAAGCGAACACAAAAGAAAGCAACCACACTAATTACATATTTACATGGTAGGCTCGTTCATTTCAGCTCTATGGAAATTCTAAGATGAATTCCCCCAACAGGAATCCTTGGATCATTTTTTCTTTTTCTACTTTCTGATTTAATTACCTCATACAACTTGCACTAAATTACCGTGAACAGACTTTCCCTTAGGCTGTCAGATTTCTCGTGTCAACCAGGTCTTGTCACCCGCTCTTTGAATTCTAGTTGTAGACATACAAAATTAACATTATTGATTAACATCACATTTGATCATTTTCTTGTTAATTAATTAGATCAAATTATTTAATTAACCTCCTAAAGTCTCTTCATTTAGTTAAATCAAATGTATTTAATTAAATGACTAATAACCATTATCTTCTCATTTTGAGTTATTCTAACCCACAAGTCTAAGTCAACATGTCATATCACCTAATACCTCATTAAGTTAATGCAATCATGATTAATTTAATCTAAATCCATGTCCCATCCTCTAGCTTTTCCCACTTGCACAATAAATTATTTAGTTTGATTTATCAAAAGCCCTATTTTCCTCACTCGGAATATGCCCTCATTAGCTCCCCTTGTTTGACTTTTTTGTTCAAACAAATTTCCCCCCAAATCCCTAAACCATATTCATTCAATGCCATTTTAAAATTTCAAATGGGCACATTGGCCAAAACTTGCACAATCATGGGCCAATCACATTGTGACAAGTGGCTCTTTCCTATTTTTTGGGGATTTGTCCCACATTCTTCAACATTTCCTCTTATATCTTCAAACTCAACTATAAATTCAAGGCCCCTCTTCTTCAAAAAAACAACACAATCTCATTCAAAGTTACTCTCTTTATTTGGGAGCTAATTTTGTCCATCATCACAGTATTTTACTTTCATCATTTAGCTTGGCAAGGATTGGGAAAGGGCTCCTTCACATACTAGATAGGTTTGCACTCATGTTTTATATGCTTCATTTAGTCTTGTTGTTTTAATGTCTCATTTAGCATATCTAACTAGATGCAATATTTCATAAGGATACTAGATTTGTTATGTTTTGTTTGACCATAAAAATGTTTGTAAAAAACTAACATGCTACAGATTTAGCATCCAACAAATGGCACTAGAAGGAGGGAACATCTACTTTTAATTGAATTTATAGAAAAGAAAAATCTTAGTCAAACTGAGAAGATTAGAAACGGTTGCCACTGGCTTTCCACCATTAATTTCTCTAAAGTTGATTACACACTTTGTCTAAAGTTCTCTTTTTATTGCTGTTTGTGTCTATGTCTCTTTAAATCATTCATATTGCCTGCATCATTTTGTATGTAAAATGCAACTTTCCTAATTAGTGAAGTAAGATAATTCTTGAAACAAATAAGTATGTTGAAAAGTAGTTTTTTACAGTAAGATTAATATTGGTTCCTACTCATTTTGACATTTTGGACATTGATAGCAGCTATCAACTGTTATAATTTTCATTAACTTCTTTTCTATGGGTAGCCTAAATACTTTCTACATTGCCCACTAATAGTTTTATAGTGTTCTGACAACCCCTATTGCTTTACCTTGCATTATGTTGAGCATTGACTTACATCTATGAAATAAGAAAATAAAATTTTAGTGCTCTTGTCAGCGTTAACCTATTCTGAGACTGCCAATTATACAACGAACAAGAATAGGAAACAAATTTAGATAGACAATTTTTTCTGGCTTGATATCATGCACATGCGGTAAAAATAATGACTAATGATGATGTTCTCCTGTAAGGGTATTTCTGTACTGTTTGAAATGACAAACTTCTCTAATTTTGTGGATGGTGTTTCAAAAGTGAAAACTCTACCCGCCTGACATACGTTCCATTAGAGAATAAATGAGTCTACGTAAATATTTTAAGAGTCTCACCATTGACATCGTTTTTCTTGGTCTCATTGAAAGTGTGGCAAAATATCGAAAGAAAGATGCATCTGAAATATCTTCTAGTTGTAGTAGCTTGAATGTTTTAAAAGCATTTTCAAATAGTCCATGTTATGTGAATCTTATGCTACTGATCGAAGGTTGTGGAATACGGTTTTTACACCAGCTAGTAGCATTTGTGTATAAGTACATATTTAGATTTTTTGCCTGTCAATAGGATGCTAGTCACATAATCTAGTTCTATGCCTACCAAACACATTTACATGAATTTGGCAAAGGCTTTCAAATCAAGCTTGAAAGTTTTTAAAGTCTTTTTTTACTGAATCCACTGTGCGCATATCCTGCAACCAATACCTTTCATAGGAAGACATTTTCTGTAGAGAAGCGGTGGCATTCACGATGTTTTTGACAGGTGAGAGGGGCGAAAGAGGTTGTGTCAATTAGCAAAGTCCTTCTACTTGTTACACTATGCCTCTTACCTCATTTAGTAGCCATTCCATAATCTCGGTCCTCTTCAGCATATTCCTATTAATTTAAGATGGTCGGTTCTCCCTCATTCCATTTCTTCTTTTCTCATACATTGAAGGAATCACAAATTTTATGATTTTAGTTCATGAGAGGCAAGTCCATGCTTCAAAATTTCTGTGTAGGCCATACTTCTATCTGTAGTTTATCTAGAAGGCGCAGGCTTATTCCAGTAGAGACAACATTTAAAAATTCATCATAGACCACGCATTGTCTCTTAATATCAATTAAATGCAGTAGATATCAAAATGTACAATCACAATGATATCTATCTGCTAGTTGCATAAATCTTACACCTAGTGGCTGTATAAATTTTAAACGCCTCCTTACTGACTGATGGATGTTAAATGCTGACACATTTTGGGCACGGTTTTATAGCTGTTAAGTAAATTAGTTTGAATATTTCAAAGAAACTTTCATTGACGGTAATGATTATTATATAGATGCTATTTTCGAGATATATATCTATGTCTTTTCACTACAATAATAGTAATGATGATGGTCTGAATTAGGCTATAGGAAATAAATATTTGTAGAGCAGTTAATGTTGTTGGGTGCATAAATTTCAATTTTTGCATTGACATGGCTTCCATGCTTTGAAAGTTGATTCAAGATTGGAGTTTCAAACTTTATCCCATCTACAAAACTCTACTGGATTTGTGTGATCACTTGACAAGTTGTGCATTTTAAATTATATTTTTGTTTTGATATGGATGTATACTGAATTTGACAGGTTAGTTACTAATAATTGCAGGTTTGGGGATTGGTTTCAAAATATAATTACATTCAATTTGCTTCTAATTTGTTTTTAATGCTTTCAGATTACTCACTGTCGTTTTGTTGGAGAAAAACATTTGATTGAAATCCTTCAAATTTGCAAGCCGCATGTTAAAATGAATTTTGTGATGTGTGATTTCATATAAGATCTCTCATTCTATGGGTTGAATGCCAATGCAGAAATCTTAAGGACTTCACCTTTGGACTACAAATATTAGACCACTTATTGATAACAACTTGTTCATGATGATTGGCATTGAAGTTTTAAATCAATTTCCCAACATGATTTCAAAAGGATGCACTCTTTATTATTTACATCAAATCTAATTTTTAGGGGTGCATATAATCAGATTTCTAGTGATAGCCTTGTAATAGTCATAAAATATTTGAACTAAATCTTATTTATAATTGGAATAGGAAAACGAAGGAGGAGGGATTTCATTCGCACAAAGAATTTGCAACATTTAAGTATAACGATCTTTGAAGAATCTTGAAGAGGATTGAGTACTAAATTTTAAGCTGACAAAGCATTTTTAAATGCTTGGAGTGTCCATTTTCTACTCTCGTTTTTTGTTTTAAACCAACTCACATTTATTTTGGGGTTTAAAATCAATCATTGATTTGATTTCTTTTCAAAGTTGGATTAAAATTGAACCTTAGGAATTCACTAAGATTTTCGATTTGGGTTCTGAAATTTGACAAACAACTCTCACATCTCATTTTGGTGCTTTAAAACGAATCTAAAATCACTGCTTTGTGGTCTAAAATGAACAAGTTTTTTTCATGCTTTGCAATCTTTTTCACAATTTAATATCATTTAAAAGGTGTATGCACTTCTCTCACGCTTCACGACGATCTTGAGAATCAAAATTCTTTTGGTGATATTAAATTGTTTAAAAGATTGCCTCCACACTTTGATCTGGGTAACTTAAAATTGAACAAAACATCTTGGGAGTGTAAGTAAACTTATTGCATGTGTTCTCCCTTTGTTTCTAAATGAAGGTTGATCAAACTACGAATTTTTTTGCTCGCTTTTGTTTATCTTAGAGGGCCTGGCTTGTGGGAAAAAGTACTCACCCAAGGGAATGACCCAACTGGTAACACACTAAGGACAAGTGTATTTCCAGCTGGGATATAAAAGTGGGTACTGGAAAAAAAGCTAGTATCACATAGTTGGCTCCGATGAGAAGGGAAGCAATGGTCTCTCACCGCATGGGTCAATCTCCACAAATGGAAAGTCTGAATTAAAACCCCTTGTTTAGCAAAGGCCAAAATCCTATCTATTTGTTGGTGGAAAAGGTCATGTCCTTTGAAGCCGCCCCACATATACATGCGATTTTGTTGTAGAGATGAAAAGTATGCCATGGGAGATTCATGGGTACTGATGCTTGGCTGACCCAAGAAGTGAGTGCACTATAAGGGGGAGCCTATGTGGTCAAGCATCTAATCATCCACATTGAATATGCACAGATGGATTTATCCAAGTGGGAACCCAACAAATATTGTCTTTTCAACCTAGGGTTGTGCATGTTATTGGAATCAAAACACTTTGCTTGGATCTAAAACATTCGAAAACAAACATTTACAGAGAACTTCAAAATTTCAAACCCTTTGGAGGAAACAAATATCCCTTGACAGATCTAAGTGGTCTTGCTTACCCTAGGGATTTTATCCTTAGAGGTTTCTAAGTACTTGGGTTTAATCGTCATTTGTTTTCACTAGAGTCAACCTAGGGAACTGTGCTCTTGAAACCTTCATTTTCACATAATGGACCTTGTGGAATGAAAGGGAATTGAGACATAGACATTTAGTTTGAAACTTTAATCGAAGAACTATTTGTGGTAAAATGAATTCATTAAGTAGAGATAAAGACAATTGACTCCACACATGTGTTCTCTGAAATGATTTCTCACAAGATCAAAATCTAGAAACGCAAGCTCAAAAGTTTTAGTTTGAAAACTCGTGAGGAGCATCTTGAAAGACTTCTTGAAGTTTAGAGAAAGATTGGTTTACAAATTTTACAAGAAAGCTTCAAGAAACAACCCTGACTTGTATGAGTTGTATTATCAACAAAATCCTGAGCTTTTTGAAAGGTTTTCTTTTCTCACATAGGAAGTCAAGCGTGTTCTTCAAAACCAGGGTCTTGTAAGAAGAAGTGTTATCTAGGTCAAGTCTAGGATCAATCACTTTCATCCACCTCTCAACCATCAAAATCAGTCAAAAATCACCTCACCAACAACTCTTGAAAATTTTGAAAACATCATTTATGATAATATTTTAGGCGAAATCAAATCACCTTGTTTGACTTAACACACTTAGTGAAACTATCATCTTATGCACAAGTTACTCTAGGATAACACAACTTCTGAGGGTTTACGAGTTCATTATCATCTTGTTTGGCTTAACACACTTAGCCAAATTATTAAATCCATAATCACCTCATTTGACTTAACACACTTAGTTAAACCATCCTCTTATGTACAAGTTTACTCTAGGACAACACAACTTCCTAAAGTTTATGATTACGTTATCACTCTTATTTGACTTTACACACCTAGTCAAACCATCAATTCGATCACAATCAATCAAATCAAGCCCTAGAAAGTTTAGCATTACCTTCAAAGGTTCTTTAAGAGTTCCATTCATTTGTATCACCCATCTTTCGTTTATCTCATCCCCATCATCGCTTTGATCCTTCAATTATCCTAGTTCTTTGTTTAAACCGATCTAAAGGGTTAGACCGATCGAAAGGATTAGAGGCTCATCTCTTACATTCTTGAAAGTTGATCTTTATTTTATGGTTCAAACTCAATCTCAACACAAGAAGAATATGGAACAAAACAAAGAAACATCCATTTTGAGTGATCTAAGCCAAACTGAAACAACATTTGAGTTGACGATAACAATCGATCTCCCAATCAAATCCTCCTCAAGTATGTAAAAATTCTCAAGAGGAAGGTCATATAGAGGACATCACTAACAATGGGATGACATAATTAGAACTTCTAGAAATGGTGCAAAACCCTGAGAGTCACTGAATTGTTAGTGCCATGCTGAGATTGTACCCATCCCAATACATGTTAGAGTTAGCAAAAGAAGGGGCTAAACTCCCTTTTGACTTTGACATAAGCACCATTCTAGAGAGGTCTCTCAGTATAATGCCTTCACCCGCATCCACATTTCCACTTCAAAACATCACTCAAGACATCCCCCAAATCATATCATCTATCACTTCAACCTCGCCGGTTGTTAACAGGGGAAGTGCCATGTTTCACGAACTCCAATTACATCACCTTGTGAACAACCGAGGGTTGAATGCAAGCACCTCATCAGATCAATCCATCCTCATAAGTCCATTGCACCCTTACGTCCTGCTCACATTTCATGATCATACCAATTCATCCTCATTTCATGCGACACCAGAGTATCCTCTTGACATGCAAACTTCTCTCCCAATCTCACTAGGAGAAGGTGACTTGTTTGGGGTAGGAGGAATCTTGGATCCATCATCATCATTTCTAGGGATTGCATCACCCGTCTATTCACCATTTTCACCCTTACTGCTCACATCTACATCATCACTTGGGTTGGGTCTTCCTCCTCTTCCCGCCATCAACCAATCGAATCAGAACACCTTATCAAATCCACTAGTAGTACCATCTATATCGCAACAATAGATGGAGATCATCCAAACAACCGCAATAATCAACACATTCACCATTCCACAAAGCATGGTTTCGCAGGGACCAAGCACCTCGATCGCACCATCTGTAACTCGAACTCTGATCATTAACACGGCTGTTCTGCTCATCACAATGGTTGTCGTTCTTCCCAATCCACTGCCATTACCACCAAGGCACAACGCGACCAATTCATTCACCATGATGTTGCAAGCTGCTCGACAAGCTACCCAACAAAAAGAACTCCAAAATCAGCAAGTTGCACAACTAGCCACTCAATAAGCGCAAGCACAATTAACAACACAATAGGCACAATAGGTTGCACAAGCCCAAGACTTGTTACAACAACAATAAGCCGAGCAAGCTGCCCAAGCTGCGTAGGTAGCTCAAGCCACTCAAGCTAGTCAATCTGCACAAGCTGCACAAGCTGCACATGCCGCTCAGATTGCACAGGAAATCCAACAAGCACATGCTCAGGCACGAGCCCAATTCCAAACTCAACAAGCGCAAGTGCAAGCACATTACTAGGTGCAATTGCAAACAAAAAAAAAGCATATCAGCAAGCCTTGCAAGACTATCAGTTACAACAACAATACGACCAACAACAAGAGTTGTTGGTGCAACAACAATATGACCAACAACAACATGATCAACAACAAGTGCTGTTGGCGCAACAACAACAACAAGACCAACAACAAGCATTGTTGGCTCAACAACAAGCACAAGCATCACTTGCTCAGTAAAGCTTGCAACAAAACCACATCAACATCCCATCTGCCAATCCCACACCCCATAACGTATTCACTCCACCTCCTGATCTGCAAGGTGATGTGATGACATAGATCAAATTGCTCTCGCAACAAGTGCCAGATCTTCAATCCAGGAAGATAGTCAAGACACCAAGCAACTTGTGCCCCCATCCATTTGATAGAAGCTTGGCAATGGTAAAATTCCTGAAGGGATTTGAAATCCCAAAATTTGATAAATTGATAAATATCGTGGGATGGGAAACCCTGAAGATCACATTAGGGAATTTTAGGTACATTGCATGGAAGTCACCTACAATGACACGTATCTAATGCGACTATTCCCTCGAAGCTTGGCTGGTGACACTATGGAATGGTTTTCTCGTCTGCCTATGGGGATCAAAACATTTCAAGAAATCAAAGATGCATTCCTCCAAAATTACGCATTCAACATTTCTGTGGATGTTAGTTTGGAAGAACTCTCAACGCTCAAATAGAGTAAGGGGGAATCATTCACCACCTTTCTCCGATGATGGCGGGCCAAGGCCAATCAAAGCAAGTGGGCCATGCTAGAAGAACAACAAGTCTGTACCATCATTGCCAATACAGACAAAACCTTGACATTATATTTGAAGATGCAATGCATCACTACGTACGATGAACTGATCCCCAAGGTGCTCAATATTGAACGAGCTCTTGTTACACAAGGGGGCATGGCCACTTAACCTGAACATCAGGACACTCACCCATCCACCAGCTACAATGACAAATCTCACACATGGGCGAAGAATTAAAATGTCACCAACGAAAGCGTAGTTGATGCCAAGGTTGTCATCAACACTCCGAAGCAAAATATTCAAACACATAATCACCAACCGTAAAACAACAACCGGAATAACATGCAAAAAAATGTGGTAAACCAACAACCACTCCAAAATCAAATCAATAATCTCAATAATCAAGGAGGACCACCTCCACATAACAAGTTTCCCCCCAAACAGAAATTCACAGCCCTTGGGGAGTCAATTGAGTCCTTCATGAAAAAAGTGGTCAATGAGAACATCAACAAAATCCCAATCCATGATAATTACAGTGAACCCCAGGTGAAGCCACCCTGGTACAAAAAAAATCTCTTATGTGATTATCATAAACTTAAGGGACACACAATAGCCAACTGTATGAGGTTGAAGAACATTATTCAAGATCTCATTGAGGACAAAATTATAAATGTCAAACAACCAACCAGTAATCAAGATTTGAAGATATACATGAATCCAATTCCAAATCATAATCAGGGAAATAATCAAGGAAATAACCAAGGGAACAACAAAGGGAAGCAAAAGTATGCTAGTTCTAACCTTGTATATGAAGACATTGTCACATGCATAGATGAAATGGTCACTGTCATTAGCGTCAAAGGAGCAAATGCTGATTGTGGAGTCACCACACACAATGGAAAGGTTACTAATGCAGGGGCATCACAACCATCTAAGTGTTGGGAAATTGTTGCCTCAACATTCTGGTTTCCCTTGAAGACTTGGTCGTTTTCATTCCTTGGCATATTTTTTGTGTTGTTCCTTGGTTCTGTCGGAGGCGGAACCGGGATGGAACCTTGCATTGAACTTTTGCTAAGTTCCGGGTTCTGTCCCCGTTCTTGTTTCGGCTTTGCTTCTCGTGTTCTTTGTTCTGTCAGAGCTAGAACCAGGATGGGACCTAACACTAGAATTTTGACTTGTTCCTGCTTTTGTTTCCACTTCGGCTCCGACTCAGGCTCTGGTCTCGGCTGTTTGTGTTTTCGCTCTAGCTCCAGTCTCATCGTTCTTGGCAGGTGGTTACCATTGTACCGCAGATGACGATCTTGCTTACCGTGGTAGCGTGAAGAGACCACCTATGGTCAGATTTGGCGGTTACCGCCTTACCGTGGTCGGTGCTCGGTATGACTGTGATGGCCACGGTAAGTCCACTAGCGGTCAATGCTGGCAGTTACCACCTTACCATAGTCAATGCTTGGTGTGACCGCGGTGGCCGTGGTAAGACCACTGACGGTCTGCTAGGCGGTTACTGCCATACTGTGAGGCAATGCCATCAGGGCTGTGGTAGCGCTGTAGGAGCTCAGATGAGCTCAGGTCTGAGTTTGACCAAGTTGGACTCGGTGGCAGTGCGATAGGTAAATGATAGGTTGGCACATGGCAGGTTGTCTGCTTCTGATTGGCCGAAGAAAAAGGTGGGCCAAAACTCGAAGGAGCTCAGATGGCTTACCGCCATACCACGAGGTGAGTCAGTCTAGGCAGTGGTAGTACGGTTGATGGCGGGGTGAGCTCGGGCGAGCTCATCGCCATACTGTGATGGAGTTGTTTGAGCTTAGCGGTAGCATGGTGGAGGCAGAATATGCTCAGGACTCGGTTGACTGAGTTAGACCAATTTGATCGACAGTCAGCAGCGATAGACGAATGAAATGGTGACACGTGGAAAGTTCTTTGAGATCCCATTGGCTAGAGAGTTATTTCTTGATTGCGATAGAGCTGTATTATTGACGGAAGGTTGATAGACACGTCTGGGCCGAGTTAATGATTGTGTGGCTTGATGTACCTGTATAAGCGATGCACGTTATCAGGGAATGGTCGGGGCTTGCAGGTGGATAATTTATTATCCTGATGATCGTTGCTGGCAGGGATGGGGTGAACAGGTATGGACATGGTGTAAGATTATAAATAATCTTGTGTGTAGTTCAAGACAAAAGATGAGCGATATCAAAGAGAGGCTGAGAGTGTTCGAATGGTTCAACTATGAACACTTAGTCTCTCGGATCTGGTAAGATGTGAACCTGTGATACCAAGAGGCTGGGCTGGCCATGAGGCTAGCTATGATAGTCATTTAAGAGGAGCTGAAGGGAATCTACACAGTATGTCATGAGGACATTGTAACTGTGTGATGATTCTATTTTGTGTTGCCTGTATTCTTTCTCCAGATGAACAAGATGTAATATCTTAAAGAGCATAGCTCTGGTTTTGTATTGTAACCGTTTTGTTACTGAATAATACAAGTGAGCTGAATGTTTTGGAGGTGGGGTTTTTTACCTAAAAAGGTTTTTCCCACGTATATTTGTGTGCTCATAGTTTTGTCTTTCATGGTTGTTTGATTCATGTTCTTGAATCAATGCTTGTGTTGAATCTAGTTTGTTTGCACTCACTTCTCTCAGAGGATCAATGGGGGATCAACTATGCCTGTTTTTGCTTTATGGCATGGTTGGTTGTGTCTTTGTTGTGATTTTGAATTGAAATCACTAAGGCACTTCTATTTTAGATGCCTATCTTGATGACAGAACCGAATTCGTATCCCCAACAAGTGGTATCAGAGCTAGTAGATTGTTGCTCATGATACCAACAAGTGGTATCAGAGCAAGTTGAAAGAGATTGAGGCTTGATGATACAAAAAAGTGGTACCAGAGCCTTCTCCTGGTTGCTGAAGTTCTGGGTATTTCTCCTGTGGTGATTTCTTAGCCTGACAAGCTTGAGGAAGTCTGGAGAAATCGGTTGGTGATTGATCATTCGATGGGTGGAAGTGTGTGCTTCTTTGATTCAACACACAGTTTGAAAGATGCTGGAGATGACTGGACTTGGTCATTTGGTGGCAACATGTTCTGATGCTCCTGGCTCGCGACAAAGTTTCTGATGCAAAGGGCATGAGGTTTTTTCATGGCTGAGTTGTAGCGAAGCATGGTTTCATACTGGGTGTCTGTGTGAGAGGCTCCCTGGCAGTATGGACTTGCTTGTGTTGCTATTCAGCTATGGAGAGTTATGCTTATGCTAGGTGTTTTTGACTTAGCACTTAATGTAGCTTCTCTGGTGTCCTGATTGCATGGTGGCTATGAAGTGACCTTGGTGGTTTGCAACTTCAGGATAGCCTGGCTCTCTCATTTTCTTGTGCATGAATGTGGCATTGGAACTGGTCTGAAATGAAACTATTGTTCTTGGGTGCCTATGTCTTGCACTTGCATGGTTTTAGATTCATGTCTTTGGCTCTGAAGGTTTTGTGTAGATTTTTCTAAAAAGTCTATGACGTATTTTCATGTTTCTTTTCATTTTTCTAGTTAATTGTGATGGTTGTGTGCAGACTCTTGAGTCATCCAGATGAGAAATGAAGATGGAGGTGCGTGGGTGTTTTGGAAACACTGTGGTTTTGCAGGTTTTACATGGTCAAGGAAAAATTGCGTTGTGTGGAGCTGCTGTCTACTATTTTCTAGATCCTGGCTTTCGAGGTGTGACTAGATGAGATAGCTGCAGTTTGACTTGGTTGGAGGAGAGCTATCTTCTCTGCATGAGAGTGTTGGTATGTGTTTTAATTTCAAAATTCTTGTGGTGTTTCTTGTTCGTTACCTAGAATTTGGTGCTTGAGTTGTGGACATGTCTGGAAAATTGGATCTATTGCTGATCTAGTGTTTGAGTCATGCTTGTCTGCTTTGGATTTTCTCTTTGATGATCTCAGTTTTGTAGTTTCCAGTGCGATGATAGATTTGTTGTTTCTTTTGGTTGAATCCACGAGTTGTGCAATGTTGTGGGCTGTCCTTACCTACATGATTGTTGTGAGACAACTCGGAAGTGGACTGCCAATATCCATGAGGTTGTAACTGTGTGGTACAGATTTGTTAGCTGACCTTGTCTGTGGTCACTTGTGCATTGGTGTGGCTATTTTGAGATGAGAGGAGGAATGGCATTTGAGTACCTGAATAGTTAGTGATGGGGACCTGAAGCATGTGAGTCATGTTGTCATGAAGAGCTTATTACACTGGTTAGTGTAAGCTTTTGACAGTGATGGTGTGGTCAGTCATGGTGCTTGGAAAGCTCAGTGTCATGTTACAGTGGGAGCTTTAGCAATGACTAGTGATCTTCCTTGGTGTTGCAAAATTTGCATCTGCATGGTCACTATTTGAAGATGTGCAACATCTTGGAGCCATGGAGGACTCTGGTAGTCTTTGGCTGAGATGCTAGTGGTGCTTGACAGGTGATGTTGGTTTAGAGTTTGTTTGCTTTATGTCATTGTATACTCTTGCTTGTGCATTAGAGTTTTGGCATGTTGCTTTGCTCTTGAGACCATGGATAGTTCACTTGAACCATGGTATCTCCTAAGGGGATGTGTAGATCATGGTGTCATGATAAGTTTTTTGAAGCTTTGACAGTGGTCTGGGGTTTCTCTATGTTTTGAGTGCATTGGTCATATGTTAGAGGACTTCATGTTTATTGCAGTAATGTAGTTTGGAGTTAGCATGAGATGACAGGTTGCTGATACTCATGGATGCATGGAGAATAAGGTGAGGCTGGAATTCTTATGAGCATGTTGCTGTTACAGTTGAAATTCTACGAAGCGTGCACCTTGGTTGAATGCAAATTCAACAGAGACCTTGAAGGAGAATGCTCTTGGGTAAGTCATGGTGACTTGTATATCTTGGATGAGCATGTTTTCTTTTCTCCTTGGTCTACTCGACAGTGTTCACTTTGAAAGGTATTTTCCCATTATATCTTTCCGATGTGTTTTATGCTTTATCTTTCATGGATATGAATCTTGAGTTGTTTTAGATTCTGGAGGATTCATAATGAAAGTTGGACAACATAGTTTATCTCCTTGTGCTTTTGAGGACTGTCAGGAGATGGTGTATGGATTATTCTGATCTTTTTGATGCTTACATCCATGGTGTTGTTGGATGTTGTTAAGGCTTTTCCTTTGGGATGTGTAGAAGATCATACTTGTCACAACTAGCATATAGAAGAGCTTGTAGAAGGGCATATTTTTTTGATTTGTTGTTTCTCTCTAATCTGGTCTTTTCTTCCTGAATGTTCTTGCGACTTTAGATGTGAGTTGCCTTTGTGGTGCCGAGTTAGTCATAGTTTGTGGTCATGTGTTGTCACTTGGGTGATGACACGCAGGTGCCTGTGCTTCTTTCTTCAGTCAGATTTGGAGGACCTTGGAAGAATGGTGGAAGGTGTTGAGAGAAACATTTCTTGCAGCAGGTGGTTGTAGGTGTTGCAGATTAGTGTGGATGTTCCTTGGAACTACATGGTTACTCATTTCTATGTGTAGGGATTGGTGGAATTTGTATGTCTGGATCATGTGTGATGGTGCTTTGTTTCCATTCATCTGGATAGTACCCTTGTAGTGGGAGTACCTGGATGTGTTTGGTCTACAACTAGTTGACACAGGGTGCTTGTTTGCTGCTAAGATGGGTGGTTCTATGATGGCATGATTCTACTGCTGGTTGTCATACCTTTGTGGTATGGGTGGTTGGATGTTACAGCATGAGCTATGGGTGTTGGTTTTCAGTCATGTGGATTTGATCAGTTGGATGAGGGTAGCCAATTTTGTGGTTGTTGTTCTAGCTGGTTGGTTTCTTGTTCTGGAGAATGGTTCTTTTTTCTGTGTTTGCGTGGTGCCTTGTTGTTGCTGTTTTGTTGCCTTTGTCACCTGGAGGATAAATTGCTTTCATTCCTGAGACTGGTGCATATACACCTTGGCATGTTCTTGTGTTTGGAGCTGGTGCCTGAGATGGTGGAAATGTTTTGATGTCGTTGCAGGTGTCTTGGTTGGAGTGTGGAAGCATGGTGTTGGTCCTTGTTCGGATGTTGGGAGGAAGCTTGAATGTCTTCATCAAGTGGGAGATTTTTGGGAAATTGTTGCCTCAACATTCTAGTTTCCCTTGAAGACTTGGTCATTTTCATGCCTTGGCATATTTTTTGTGTTGTTCCTTGGTTCTGTCAGAGGCAGAATCGGGATGGAACCTGTTATTGAACTTTTGCTAAGTTGCGGGTTCTATCCCCATTCCCGTTCCGGCTCTGCTTCCCATGTTCTTTGTTTTATCAGAGGTGGAACCGGGATGGAACCTGGCACTGGACTTTTGACTTGTTCCTGCTTTTGTTCTCACTCCGGCTTTGGTCTCTGCTATTTGTGTTCTTGCTCTGGCTCCAGTCTCATCGTTCTTGGCAGGTGGTTACCATTGTACCACGGAAGGTGAGCTTGCTCACTGTGGTAGTGCAGTGAGACCGCTTGTGGTTGGGTCTGGCGATTACCACCTTATCGCGGTCGGTGCACGATGTGACTGCAGTGGCCGTGGTAAGTCCACTAGCAGTCAGCGCTGGCAGTTACTGCCTTACCATAGTTGGTGCTCGATGTGACCACAGTAAGACTGCTGATGGTCTACTGGGCGGTTATCACCATACTGCGAGGCAATTCCATCAGGGCTGCGGTAGCGTGGTAGGAGCTCAGATGAGCTCAGGGCTGAGTTTGACTGAGTTGGACTCGGTGGTAGTGCGACAGGCAAATGATAGGTTGACACATGGCGGGTTGTCTACTTCTGATTGGCCGAAGAAAAAGGTGGGCTAGAGCTCGAAGGAGCTTGGATGGCTTACCATCATACCACAAGGTGAGTCGGTCTAGGTAGTGGTAGTACGGTTGATGGCGGGGTGAGCTTGGGTGAGCTCACTGCCATACCGCGATGGGGTTGTTTGAGCTCGGCGGTAGCGCAGTGGAGGCAGAATGTGCTCGAGACTCGATTGACCGAGTTGGACTGATTTGACCGACAGTCAGCAGTGATAGAAAAATGAAATGGTGACATGTGGAAAGTTCTTTGAGATCCCATTAGCCAGAGAGTTATTTCCTGATTGTGATAGAGCCATATTATTGATGGAAGGTTGACAAACGCGTCTAGGCCGAGTTAATGATTGTGTGGCTCGATACAGCTGCATAAGTGATGCACATTATCAGGGAATGGTCTGGGCTTGTAGGTGGATAATTTATTATCCTAATGACCATTGCTGGTAGGGATGGGCTAAACAGGTATGCACACGGTGTAAGATTATAAATAATCTTGTCTGTAGTTCGAAATAGAAGATGAGCGATATTAGAGAGAGGCTAAGAGTGTTAGAATAGTTCAACTATGAACACTTAGTCTCTCTGATCTGGAAAGATGTGAACCTGTGATGCCAAGAGGCTTGGCTAGCCATGAGGCTGGCTGTGATAGTCATTTGAGAGGAGCTGAAGGGAATCTACATAGTATGTCATGAGGACATTGTAACTGTGTGATGATTTTGTTTTGTGTTTCTTGTATTCTTTCTCCAAATGAACAAGATGTAATATGTTGAAGAGCATAGCTCTAGTTTTGTATTGTAACCATTTTGTTACTGAATAATACAAGTGAGCTGAATGTTTTGGAGGTGGGTTTTTTTACTTGAAAAGGTTTTCCCCACGTATATCTGTGTGTTCATAGTTTTATCTTTCATAGTTGTTTGATTCATGTTCTTGAATCTATGCTTGTGTTGAATCTGTTTTGTTTGCACTCACTTCTCTCAAAGGATCAATGGGGGATGAACTATGTCTGCTTCCACTTTATGGCATGGTTGGTTGTGTCTTTGTTGTGATTTTGAATTGAAATCACTAAGGCACTGCTATCTTAGATGCCTATCTTGATGACAATGGGTGTGGAGATTACGAAATGAGAAAAAATGCTTTCTTTGTAGGAGAGTTACCACAATCTCCTAGGTCACATGGGCAACCCCCATTAGTTGAAACACCAGTCTACACTTTTAGGGCAGACCCTTCTAGATTCCGTCGTTGGGGGGATCTTAGTTAGGAAAATGTGGAAGAAAGAAATATTGCAAGCTCGCTATACCAAGATGAAAGGCCCACACCCACCCTACCCATGGATGAAGCTAGTAGAGAACTAAAAATAATGCTTGGTATGGGCTACAACAAAAATGAAATACTTGGAAGGAACAGTGATGGACGAATGGAACCCATCATTATAGAGAGATGAATTAGAAATTTGGGCCTTGGATGTACCCCTTCTAGTATAATTGTACGTGGTAGACATACCCCTAGTAGAGCAGTCAAATCTCCACCTCAGTTATCAACAACCATTCTTCAACTACCCGTACCCACAGGTCCGCCCCTAGATAATTTCACCCTTGACCTAACTAATGTCTATAGTGGTAGTGATGATGAGGATAATATAACCGGCCTACACACACTATTTGTAGACTCCTATTTATTCATGATTAGTACCTCATCCCTTGAGTCAGACTGCCAAACTCACAAAATAAAGCTAGTTTACCCTCAAGTCATCGACTATGACCAACGAGGACCACCGGTTCTAGACACATTTGAAAATGATGAGGCTCTCTCAGAATTCATGGAACTAAGGGATACAATACCATGCAGAGATCAGAAGGCTGGGTTCAACATCACGCTGGATACACAAGCGTATTACGGGTAGATGATTGAGTCCTTCAGTCACAAAAGAAAAGGAATGAGAATATGCTCAGGGTCATTGAGTGAAAACCACACTGTGACACTCTCTAACCATAGAATAGTAAAAATAAAGGATGCATCCAATGGTGAAAACCTCTCTGAGGCACCGAAGGATGGAGGATTCAATCTCCCCCTACTGCGCTTCATCAAGAAAAATCGGCAATCTTAGCAGAACACTGCAACCCTGTCAATCTAGGAACAAAAGAAACACCACACATCACTCTCTATGCTGAGTCACTTCTGATAGAAGAACAAGAACTATTAGCAGCATTCCTAAGGGAAAGAAAGGTGAAATTTGCATGGACCTATGTTGACATGGTGGGTCTCAATCTGGAAGTCATGGTTCATCATTTATTTGTTTACCCAGGAGCAAAGCTAGTAAGACAAAAGTTGAGAAAGATGCACCCTCAGATAGCCTTGCTAATCAAGGTGGAATTACAGAAACTCCTGGATGCCAAATTTATATGCCTAATTGATTATCCAGAATGGGTGTCCAATCTTGTGCCAGTTTCAAAGCCAAATGGGGGCATTCGTATCTGCACTGATTTCAAAGACCTAAACAAAGCATGTCCTAAGGATGATTTTCCACTACCCAACATTGATATGATAGCGGACATGATGACTGGATAGGAGATGCTAACACTGATGGATGGCTTCTCAAGGTACAACCAAATCATGATCACAAAGGAAGACCAGCATAAGACAACGTTTACATGTCCATGGGGCACCTACTGCTGGAACATGATGCCATTTGGACTGAAAAATGCAGGTGCAACATACCAAAGAGCCATGACATTGATTTTCCATGACATGATCCATAAAATAGTGGAAGACTATTTAGATGACATATTGGAAAAATCTAGAAAAAGACAAGACCACATACCAGCCTTGAGCTCTATTTTTGACAGATTGGAAAAATATAAGGTCCTTCTCAACCCAAATAAACGTGTCTTTGGGGTACAATCTAGAAAATTCTTAGGATGTATAGTGTCAATGAGAGGAATCAAGGTAGACCCAATGAAGGTCAAGGCAATCCTTGATATGGAAGCACCCAGGACATTAAAGCAACTGAGGGGTCTAGAAGGCAGACTCTAATCCATCTGTAGGTTCATAGTGCAGCTGGCAGATAAGAAAATCCCATATTCACATCTGCTCCACAAGGGAGTAACATACAAGTGGGACGACAAGTGTGATCAGGCATTTAGTAAAATCAAAGAATATCTACTTACATGACCAGTGTTATAGCCACCCATTCCAAGAAAACCACTAATCCTATACATCTCGACAATAGTAGTATCCCTTGGTGCTCTTTTAGCTTAGCACGATGAAAATGGGACAGAGAGGGCATCTATTATATCAGGAGAACAATGGTCGGCCATGAGTTAAACTACTCATTCATTGAAAAAGCATGTCTAGCAGTAGTGTTTGCTTCACAATTTTTTTGAAATTACATGTTGGGACACAAAATCAAACTCATCACCATGATCGATCCCCTAAAGTATCTACTATCAAAGGAAATTCTCACAAGAAGGATGGCTAAGTGGGTCATGATACTACCAGAATATGACATTGAATATGTGGAGCGAAAATAAATCAAAGAACAAGTCATTGCAAACCAACTGGCAGAGGCTCCAATCTATTTAGAGAATCCACTCATATCATAGTTTCCAGACAAATCTATCTTTAATCTCAACATAGCCGATCATTGGAAACTCTACTTCGACGAATCATACACGCAACATGGATTAGGAGCCTGTGTTTTCATCATCACCCCATAGGGAGATTGCATTCCTAGATCCTACAAATTGGCATTCCCCTGTACTAACAACATTGCAGAGTACAAGGCTTTAACCATAGGTCTCAAGATTACAGAATAGTGGTGGATCGTGGCATTAAAATTCTATGGGGATTCACAACTTATTATCAACCAAGTCAATGTTGAGCACCAAACTAGGGATGATAAGCTGACACCATATAAGAAGTTAGTAGAGAGCCTCAAAGAATCATTCATTGATATCACCTTTGAGTAGATACCAAGCGCTAATAACAAAGCAGCTGACGCCATGGCAACTATTGGATTCTTACTGGATATCCCTCGCAATGTCCTAAAACATGAATTCTTGGTAGAGCAGCTTCTAGTACCGACTTTCAAGGTACCAGTGTTTGAATATGTGTGTGAACTCATTGGTCCCGACGATCCCTAGTATCACGACATCTATACCTACCTGAGAATAGGAGTCCTCCCAGCCGACATAACCCCAAACCTCAAACGAGCCTTTGTCAGAGAGTCCACCCATTTTGTCATCCTAGGAGAAACCCTCTATCGTAGGAGTATTGAGGGAACCTTGTTGCGTTGCTTAAATATTGAGGAAGCCCTAACTGGTCTGAATGAGGTTCACAATGGCATTTGTGGTTCACACTCAAGTGGTATGACCTTGACTAAGAAGTTGTTGAGGACCGGGTATTACTAGCCAATAATGGAAAGAGAGGTGCATGACTTTGTCAAAAAGTATTTACTGTGCCAACATGGAGACCTTATCCATTCACCAGCTTAGGAACTCCATCCTATTGTTACACCTTGGCCCTTTTCGCAATGGGGGCTCGATCTCATTGGAAAAATCACACCCACCTCATCCAACGGCCACAAATTCATCATCACCACCATAGAGTATTTCATAAAGTGGGTCGAAGCAATTCCAATGACCTACATAAATGGAAAGCAGATATCCAAGTTCATCTTGAGCTATCTCATTGTTTGATATGGTGTCCCCCAATCCATTATCTCTAATAATGGAACATCTTTCAAGAATTAGGATGTGCATGACATTTGCAAAAATTTCAATATCCAACATCGCTTTTCCACTCCGTACTACTTGCAAGGCAATGGCTAGGTAGAAGCCACTAATAAAACTATCTTGAAAATCTTGAAGAAAACAGTCAATAACTCTAGTCATGACTAGGATCTGCAGCTAAATCCCACCTTATGGGCCTACCGCACCAGCATCCGCATGCCAATAGGTGCCACCCCATTCTCCCTAGTCTACGGATCAGAAGCCATCCTCCTAATGGAGATCGAGCTCCCATCATTAAGGATATCACTACAAAACCTCATTAGAGATGAGGAATATCAGGTATCAAGGTTAAATGAGTTGGAATTATTAGATGAACGATGCATGGATGCCTTAAACCATCTACAAGTCTATCAGAACCGCTTGAAGTGCAGCTACAACAGAAGATTAGGAGACACACCTTCCAATTCGATGAACTTGTGCTGAAAGAGAACCAAAAGAACTTGCCAAATACAGAAAGCAAAGGAAAATTTGAGCCCAACTGGTTGGGGCCTTTTGTCATCACAACAAGCTATAATTTAGGGGCATATCAACTATCAACACCATAAGGTGAACCTTTGCAGGAGCCCCTGGACAACTCCCATCTCAAAAAGTTTTATGCCTAAGAACTTGCAAGGTATAGAACCAAAAAATACAAAAACATCAAAAAATGTCTTGAAAAAATGGTTGCCTTGATGAAAACTTGGCAAACAGGCGTCTTCGTGACAACAAAAAAATCCAAAAATCCAAAAATCCAAAAAAATCAGAGAAAGGATTGAAAACAATAAAGAAAAAATCATCCTCTAATGAAAACCACTTCGGTGGCACTTTGGACAAGTACCTTGGTGAAAACATGGCAAACAGGCACCAAGCGTAAATAAAGCACTCTTCATCCACTAGGATCTTCATGGCCCATTTTGTGCACTCACTTATGCATTACATTCCATTTATCCTTCCATCATCCATTTGCATCTGTACCATAGTCTGATCTTGTGCTTGTATCATGTTCCATCATAGTACTACTTGGCATATTCCTAAGTTCAGTTTGTCCTACACCTTTATCAAAGTAGTCTATCACATCATGTTGGGGGCATATTCCTGTACCTGCATCAGATCGAATTCATGTATATTCTTGTGATCTTACTTAAATATCAAAAAATCCAAAAACTCAAAAAACTCATCAAAAAATACAAAAACATTGAAAAAATCCATCAAAAAATCCAAAACATTCAGAAAACCAAATCATATCAAAATCTAAAGCATGTCAAAATCCAAAAAATCCAAAAAATAGAGTCATCAACCAAACTACGTCATCTCTGAGCTTGAACGTATGCAAGGTTGATCTTTGATCATCCCCCGAGACATTGTAGGTCATTCCTTTAGGCATCCGTAGCAATGGAAATCAATTTGCCCATTTATTTCACATTTTAGGCTAGTCCTTTAGGCGTCCGTCGCAATGGCAATTTGTTTTCCCTTCTATCTTTTCATTAAGTTAAGTTTGTTGTCAGTTGAACTACGTGGTCTTTGTGTGTATAACGTAGGCAAGGATAATCTATGGATTAACTCCCGAGATCCCTAGGATAGATCTTTAAGTCAGTCTCTTGGTCAAAATCTTGAAAATAGCAAAAACATTGAATTTTTTTTGAAAATACCAAAAACATTGAAAAATCTCAAAATCCCAAAAACAGCCTCAAAACATTTTAAAATACCCAAAATGGTGCACTCGTCTCATCTCTCTTTCACTCGCAATGAATTTCGCTCATAATAAATCAATCGTCATCTTCATCCTTTGGTAAGTCAGTCAGAAGCAAGTCTAGTAGTTTCAAAAAGTGAATACCTAATCGTCAAAGTCTCAAGTCTAGATCCGTAAGTTAGCAAGTTGGTCAACTCAGAGTATTAATAGCTTATCATCCAATCAATCCCATCAAAACCCTGATCACAACATGTCCTAGGAATGCAACGTCCCTACGATGGACATCAGCATCAAGTATCACTGTAGTTTAGTCTTTGGCTAGCGATACGAAGAACATTAGCTTGTTTGTTTACTTTATCTTGGTCTTGTTTGGACGTATCTTATTTTGCACTCATTCCAAGGACCTCTCGATGATGCCTAAAAAAAATAGGTTTAGAGAGAAAGGAATGGGGTAGTTATCATTATCTTTTTATCTACAGTTCTTGTTGGATATTCTTGTAAAATAACTTTGTCATGCGTACTTTGTTTTGTTTGTAGGGAGGATCTTTTAGGTGTTTTTTTGACAACATAAGAAGGCTTGCATTTTTTATGTTTTAGCCCGAGATGTTTAGAATATCTTAATTGGATTCCGAATAAGGTTTCATTTGTCAAGTGTGAACAAGAGTACTCCTGTTTGTTTGACGAGTCAAAGTCCATCACACTAGGTGCAACACCATCCTGGCTCTTAATACCTTGATGCATCACACCTATGTGTGTTATCAAACATAAAGAAGGGTATGCTCTTTATCTCTCCCATCCTTGGATAAGCAATAAATCATCATCCATCATCATATCTAATAAAGTCTCAATGACTAAGGGACTTGTTGGACTTCTGCATCTTCTTGAATTTAAGGGTTGATCCCTATCATTCTTCTATTCTCTTTCACACTAACAATGCATCCATCTTGCATCCACACTTGTATCCTACACAATCACATCATGTCATCATAGGAAAACATCATCCATTTCATCCATCTCACATGCATTGCATAATAATTTAAGATGTTTAAAATAATATAGATTTTTTATTCTAAGCATCTTCCAAACATCTCATTTGCATCATCATCTAAGTTGTTTAGGATAATATAGATTTGTTATTGTAAGCATCTTAAGAACATCTCATTTACATTATCATTATCATATAGATCATTTAGTCATAGCCATCCATACATCCATTTTGAACCTCTTTGTCTCGAGATCGACCTGAAATCGAATCTTTTAGCTTAATCTCTCAAGGGGGCTATGTACTAACATACTTATTTCCACTGGGGCATTCGAAAAAGTTAGAATTTTTTTTAATTTTGATGTCGATGGCATCATTCTTTGAACTAATGCAACAAGCACATTTCTTCAAAGAAGGGAAAAATGTAGACATACAAAATTAACATCACATTTGATCATTTTCTTCTTAATTAATTAAATCAAATTAATTGATTAACCTCCTAAAGTCTCTTCATTTAGTTAAATCAAATGTATTTAATTAAATGACTAATAACCATTATCCTCTCATTTTGATTTATTCTAACCCACAAATCTAAGTCAAAA
Source organism: Sequoiadendron giganteum (assembly GCA_007115665.2). Classification (NCBI taxonomy): domain Eukaryota; kingdom Viridiplantae; phylum Streptophyta; class Pinopsida; order Cupressales; family Cupressaceae; genus Sequoiadendron; species Sequoiadendron giganteum. The sequence continues at coordinate 277,827,085 of CM021104.1, read as the reverse complement.
TGTCATATCACCTAATCCCTCATTAAGTTAATCCAATCATGATTAATTTAATCTAAACCCATGTCCCATCCTCTAGATTTTCCCACTTGCACAATAAATCATTTAGTTTGATTTATTAAAAGCCCTATTTTCCTCACAAGGCATATTCCCAAGGAATATGCCCTCATTAACTCCCCTTGTTTGACTTTTTTTTTCAAAACAAATTTCCCCCCAAATCCCTCAATGATATGCATTCAATGCCAATTTAAAATTTCAAACGGACACATTGGCCAAAACTTGCACAATCATGGGCCAATCACATTGCGACAAGTGGCTCTTTACTATTTGTTGGGGATTAGTCCCACCTTCTTCAACATTTCCTCTTATCTCTTCAAACTCAACTATAAATTCAAGGCTCCTCTCCTTCAAAAACACAACACAATCTCATGCAAAGTTACTCTCTTCATTTGGGAGCTAATTTTGTCCATCATCACATCATTTTACTTTCATCATTTAGCCTGGCAAGGATTGGGAAAGGGATCCTTCATATACTCAAGGTTGCACCAATCCAATATGGGATAGGTTTGCACTCATGTTTTATATGCTTCATTTAGTCTTGTTGTTTTAATGTCTCATTTGACATATCTAAATAGATGCAATATTTCATAAGGATACTAGATTTGTTATGTTTTGTTTGACCATAAAAATGTTTGTCAAAAACTAACATGCTATAGATTTAGCATCCTACACTAGTATTAGGTCCTTACCATCTGAACCCTGGTCCAAAAAGTCATCTAACAGAGAAGACACACCTGAAATTGCTACATTTTGCACAATTGACCCTACGGAGGGTAGTGGGTAATGATTTTTTGTTGACACTTGATTTAGGTCGCATAATCAATACATAGGAGGATATCTCCGTTCTTCTTTCAGATTGGGTTCAGGCTAAATACCCACATGTTAGGCTTGACTGAGAAAACAAACCATGGTCATACTAGCTTTACTAACCTTTGCACCATCAATGCTTTCATATCGGGGCTTGTGGACCTGAGATGACAAACTGATTTGGCGAAGCATTTCTGATCTATCATAGGTGGGATGATGCCAGGATCGTATCCTTTGAGGTTATCATATGTCCGGGCAGTTGTTCCCTCAATAATTTTTTTTAAAAGGTAGATGAGCTTTTCTTTCCCTAGATGTTGGACATCCTTTCTTATTTTGAACTTTCCCCTATCCCTGATCTGAAAATTCGCATACTCACCTCCACTTGCTATAAAATTCCTCTTTTTGTTTCCTACATTGTTAGAATCAAAAGGATTTTTGAGAGTGACCAAGCTTTTCGAAAGCGTATGGGATCCTTGATGAATGTTTTGTATGTCATCGATTTCAGCAACCCTTGATTGGAGCTGGTCAAAAAAAAAATTTGACTATGAATTGAAAGAGGTGATGTGTTCATTGCTGCCAAATGCTTTGCAGCTCTGACCATCATCAGGAATGGCCAATTGGGCTATCATTCGTACAGAGTGTCAGTTATGCATTAGGTCAGGTGCTAGTTTGAATTGGGGTCTGATTTTGGCTATGTGATTTGCATCAACATTCTATTCGTGAGGATCAACTCAAATATTAAAAACCTTAAGGCTCTTAATTAGGTCCCAAACTTTGTCTCTATAGGATCTCATATGGACATTCTTTGCAGTATCAATATTATGAACTTGTTTGATGATTAGCTCAAAAGCCCCGAACACCTTTGTGTGCCTAATGTCCGTTTTCTCTATTAGGATCAAACCTATTACAAGGTTTTCATATTCATTTTTGTTTGAATAGGAAAACTGGAATAAAAAAGATCTGACTATCTTCTCGTCACTTGGGGAAGTTGGGCACATCCTTGCTTCTACAATGACCTTGCATTTAGTACCATCGAAGTGCAGTGATCATAGCTATGTGGTTGATGTTCCTTAGGGTTCTTGTGTTACGTTTGGAATGGTTTGGTCTTCATCATAAATACCATAAGTCTCTAGTCCAGTGGCATGATAATCGCGGAAGGGGTCTTTATCAATGAATTCACTTAGGAGGACTTCTTATTGATCGATCTGATCTCTGGTGATTTGGACTCATCTTCTAGAAGCTTTGTGCAATACAATTCTTCCTTGGTAATGGAGGTGTGAGCAGGCTTGAAGCCCATCTTAGCCTCATCTACAACATGTTCCAAATGCAAGGGTTTAGACACTAGCTTCATTTTGGCTTTGTGCTTGGTCCTTATAATTAGGTGTGACCAATCTAAGAAAAGGTATCCTCCTAGTTTAGAAGTGAATTCCCTGGACAAGCATAGACCAAATATTGGAGGAATATCAATGATCACAGTATCCTAATTGACCGTGATATTTGGGTAGGCAAATAGAGTTAATGGAAGGTCCTTAATGATTCCCACAGTATTAACCATATTTCCATCTAATTGCATAACCCCTTTATCCAAAGGTTAATAACTCAATCCTAGGGCCTCAACTATTTTCTTGGGCATGACTATGGTGCTAGCACTGGAGTTAATCATGGAATTATGCAACAATTTCTTACCCAGGATAAGGGTTAGGAAGAACGACTTAGGTTTTGGTTTGCCTTCAACGTCTTCGACTGTGGATTCTTTCTCTTGACCCTCAGTAGAGGCTTCCTCTACAATATTCACGAGGAATTTTGTTGGAGGTGATTGATCAATCATCTCCTCTTTTTCTATGATAAGATCTTCTTGGAGAGCCCTCTATAGCAATGTCTTCTGCTTTGAAATGGCAAAGATTTCCCTAAGGGATACGTCAGCAAATGTTTTTTTTAACTATTCCACTATGTCAAACAGTAGCAGACTTGGATGCTTTTACTCCTTAGTTCTTTTAGTTATGATCACCTTTTGTGATGGACTTTGTGGTACCACTGCACAGGTGCTAGGTTCGTGGTTGGTAGTGCTTTTAAGTTGTAGACTGACTAATTGTGGGATGACTGTTTCACCCATGAATCTCCCCTTAGAGCAAGTGTTGTAATTAGACTACGCTTGTGAGGTTTCTGAAGTGGGAGTTTCGATTATGAACACCGCTTCCTCTCCTTCCATCCATGAAAAAAGGGCATGGTTAGGAGGTATGTCATTTTCCTGTTGAAGGGACATCCCTTGCATTTAAGTAGCGAGTACCATGTTTTCCATTTGTGGAGAGGTATATGCATAGCCCCCATTATCTGACGTCGCACCTTGACTGCGTTGCTCCGCTACTTTCTGTTGTAGATTGTCGCATGGGTAGTTTCGGGGCATATGTGAATCACCAGAAGGAAAACACCAGGGGTTGCCATCATTGACCAAATTGTTTTGCCCTACAGTCAACTCTTTGTTAGAGCTTAGGTTGGAGTTCTGCAACGGAGTGGGTATTGGTACTATTTGGTTTGTTGCTTGCGCTTGAGGATTTTTGTGAGCACCTCCTTGGAACTGGTTCTATTGGTAGGAGGATCTTCTGCCCTGATAGTTCTAATAGGTCATCTTTGGAGGAGCGACCTAGTTGCACTTGATGATAGTTATCTCGTTGGCCATAGCCCACAACATTTCCTTTATGTCACTCATCTCGTCCTTCGGGATAGTAGATGTGGAAGCACTGCGCTGCGGTATGCTCTCGTATGTGTACATAGATTGAGGAGGAGCAGTAGGTGCGGTAGGTGGCATCGCCTGGGTGAAAATTGATAGCTCAAGGAATATAGGCATGATGGGCTAAGGCAAAAACTTTCCAGTGTCAATCAGATTGTTCTCTGCTTTAATTGCGACTCTATATGCATTTGGTAGAGTAGTTCCACTAAGTGACTGGATCATCATTGATATGTCGACGTTGATGGACTTTAGGTGGAACATAAATGCTAAGTCAGGCGGTAGGCAAATTGTAGCTTGAATTCTTTGCCAAGTCATGTGGAATCGGTTTTGAAGTCAGTTAGGGCCTCATATGGATCCCGCTTGATGATCTCTAGCTGGTGATACTGGGAAGACCTATCTCTGGGGTTCAAGAATCTTTCATAAAAGGGGTCTCCAAGCTAATCCCACATACCAATAGAGTTAGCTGACAGAGTGCGATACCAGTCAGATGATTTTCCTTTGAAAGAAGCTGTGAGCAACCTCAATGCTATGTTTTGGTCTATAACTCCATGTACCAAACATACATCCACCACATATTGCAAATGTTTAGATGGTGTTCTTGAGCCATCTTCGGTAAATTTAGGAATAGATTTGAGGCAGAGATCAGAATGGGGGCCGAAATGCTAGGTGCTATTGGGGCAACAAGAGGACTCTTGGTGTCTCAAGCCACATAGTTTTGGTTAGCGATAGGTAACATGGCTGGTGAAGGAGTGGACAAATTTACGTGACAGGTTCTAGCTGGTACTGTTCCTAGCGGTGGTACCAACAAACTTGGGTTATTTACTGTTTGGGATCTTGTGATAGTTCGATGGCTCATATACTTTCTTAAGGCTTAAGCACATTTCTCGGTCCCACCGGGCGTGCCAGGAAAAGTAAAAACTTTTGATGCCAAAAATTGGCAAGGTAACAACCCTTTGTGGGAAACTCAGTTAAAGGGGGGACCTATTGCGCTAAACTGAGTAACCTCTGGATTTTAAAGACGCCAAATTATTTTGTAATTGGGGTTTTGAATGGGAAAAGGAAGCATATAGAAAAATAAAAGATCTAACTAAGGCGATGCACAGAGATTTAGATGTAAGGCATGATAGACCTATCTTGTAGATGTGATCTAAGGGCCCGTTCAACAATCTGCTATGTTTGGAAATAACAAACATCAAAAAGAAAGACCTGGATAATTCATTTCATGACATAAAATAATTTACATAGAGGTTTACTGAATAGAAAGAGTTAGAGACATGGTTCTAAATCAACATTCTATTCAAATCGTTGAAGTTGCAAATGAACTATTAAAAAAAGAGACAATATAATGTTATCCAATAGTTAAGAAACAAAAAGGCCAAATTACAAGGGCACAGTCTATGAGTCTTTACAATTATCAACAAGACAAAAGGCCTGGTGTCTTCCTAATTTTTCTATAGATTTTTTGAACTTTTTTAATGATCAAAAGGAGCAGTATATATAGCCAAGGATTCCACCTCTTGAAGGCTTGTAACAAAAAATATTCCCCATCATGAATCATAATTCTTGCAACAATGATTCATCATAGCTATTGTAACATAAAATATTCCTAAACATGAACCCAATCACTCATGAGCCAAATGCATTCTGCAAATGATATCAGTGGTCCCGACTTACCCCATGTCAAGAAGTGTCACCTCCGAATGAAGGTAGTTAGAGCACGCAACAACATATTGCAGTTTGGCGCCCGTGCTATCCCTTTGGTCCAAGAAGATCCATTGAAGGGCCATGTGGTAGTATTTCGCAATTCATGGTTCATCCTCCCCATTCTTTGATAAAATCCTATGACAAAAAGACATGTGGCAACTTCCTTACTATCGACACTACTTGAGGGGCCCACCAAAGTTTTGCATGGGTGGAGGCTATGCCATCGACGATCGGCGATTGACATGTGGGGGCAGAACGGGGCTCAGAAGAGAAGGGAAGGGAAGCTCCCCTTCGATGAGCGATTAGGTGACATGTGGCAGCAATGAATTAAGGTCACCGAAAACCTGGCATGAAGGTTCTTAAGATCATTGGGCGCGGTCGGAAGTCGAGCAAGACATCAAAAACAATCCGAAGGGAGCATGGGGGTATATTAAATATCCACAGTAGACTATACACCAATTTGAAGGATTAAACACAAATTTTGACAATTTACAAATATAAAAAATTATTTACTATTTATTTTAGCCTTTTAAAGTTGTGCTAAATGAATATCTTCTTCTCAATGGTCCTTTCCTCTTTCATTGTAATCATTATACTCCATGAACCTATGAACTTGCCCATTCATTTCCTTGAATAGTTTCTATGTGTAATGGATTTTTCCATATTTTGCATATATGCTCACAAATCAATTAGTAACAGGATGGAATCCACTCTTTTGTAATGTGGGCATGGGGCCTCTCACCCTATTGTTATCTATAAAGTGTATATATTATTTTTGTGATTTATCTATGGTTATTTTTATATATGATATTACTATAATATCTAGTGCTAGATCGCTATTTGATATTTTTGAGCCATGAAATGAATTTTACATTGATTTAGTGGTTTTAATTTTTTTCTTATTCTCATTTCCTTATTGTGATGTGGGAAAAGGGATCTATGGTCTAAATCACAACTTTCCCAACATTAAATTAGAGAGGAACCAAAATTGATCACACAAGACCATGTGGCTACTATCCTCAATGGAAGAGCCAAAATTGTTTATCAAGGTTTTGGTCCCTCTTTCGAGGGAGTTGATTTATATGGTTTTTATTGGGAATTGAATTGTTTTTCTTGTGTAAATGTAAAATTAGGTCAACTGTGAATCTACAATAAATTGATGTGATTTCAAAAAAGTATAGAACTGTAACACATAAATTGATGATGAAAAAGAATATTGCAAGATAGAAGAACCTAACATACAAATTGGGACTAAAATTTTCTAATCTAGGGTCATGGCACCCTAGACTAGAGAATGATGCATTTTGGAATCTATGAATAGGTCCCAATAGGTTACGACTTGTAGGTTCTTCCCTCCTTAACTCAGCTTCGAAACTTCATCTATTAATGAATAATTCCTCTTGCCCTAATTTATTGAAATATAAGGCTTGAATGCTTGATCTTGCTACTAGGTCTTTAATTTTCTCCCAAATCCACTTCAAATCTACCATTTTTAAACAAGAGAGGGGAGAAAGGGTTGTGTCATATAGGGGGTTTCCTAGTTCAAACCTTATTTTGGTGTTTCCACCTCCACAATGACTATGATGTAAATATATTGATAGACTTAAGAAGAACTCATAATTTCATCACAAAAAAGGCCAATTGTCTTAATTAGTTTATATACCTAGCTCTAAAATTTTAGGTCTTGATTATAGATGGGGGTAGAAATAGTTGTTTAGGGAAACAACACAATATTAAATTATCCATGGGAGACTATCATATTTATTCCCTAGTTTTTGTTATCTCCATGGGTCTAACTGGTATGTTGGGGTTATAGTGTCTTACTACTCTTGGAACAATTAAAATGAAATTCTAGAAACTATTCATGTGGCTCTAATTAGAAAGAGAGATAGTGGAGTTGAGAGGGTTACATGCTAAGTCCCAATAGATGGAAACCTCTCATCAAATACAAAATTTGTTGAAGAAAAGAGTGTTGCATAGATGGTTGTCATTGCACTAAAAAAACAACCTATTAATGCCTGATACAATCTCTAGAGTTAATGAATCCACAAGAGGTGGTTAAGCCATATCACAGACCCAAGTGCTGCATTGCACAACATAAGGAGACGAAGGGCACACACCTTGCAACAACCCCCCCAGTGCAAGTGAGGGGTTCAAACTCATGACCTAGGCTCTGATACCAATTTTTGCATAGACGGTTGTCTTTGCACCAAAAGATCAACTTGTTAATGCTCGATACAACCGTCAAAGTTAATGAATCCATTGGAGGAAATTAAGCCATGTCACTAAATTAACCATCCAAATTTATAAGGCATTAGAGATCATCACTAAATAGTTTTTAAATTTATGCCCAAAGGATTGTTTCCTATGAGGGATCTTGGTCATGCTATACAACTAGTGCTAGTGATCCAACCACCCAACATTAGGCCTCATAGGTACCCAACCTAAAACTTAGGTCACCATTTTCTTCATTCATTGCCAAGAATACACAAAAATATGGGCCTATAGGTTTTATGCAAGGTTTTGTTTAGATTAAAAAGTTTAATTACGAGTCCCTTTAGTCAAAGTGATGTCAGGTTCAATTTTTGGTTATACATTCAACTTTAAAGGTTTTTGTGATGTATACTTTTGACCAAAAAGTATACGTTCAAAGCTCTTATTTCTTTTTTGACACCTAGGAGTCATTTTTTTGCCTCATCCCACAAGTGAGATATAGTATTGTAGGATCACTGATTGTACAAAAACAAGGTAATTTATTTGTCTATTACTACGATAGTCCTCATCTAGCAATCACATGGATAAGGCTTTCCTAATTACTAGTCCCACCATTGACCCTACAATTTTTCAAGTTTCCAACCTTCAATTACTATTGGAAAAATTAAGATGAGGCTCATTTATTGCATAAGTGAATTCCAATGATTTTATTTGATTCTCATAAATTAAATTAATTGTAAGGTTTATAAAATCATGTTTTCACTTATTTTAATTTTTTCTCAAATATTTAATTGTATTTCAAGCCCTTTTTTACTTAATACTAAACACATCATGTTTGAAATGATGATTTATCTCCAACTCAAATGAAATGACAATTTTCTGCCTTTACTTATTTAAAATTTTCTTTATTCGAAAACTAATATTGTGATATTTTGAAATTTTTACTTAATATATTCTTACAATTTTAAAACATGTAAAATCTAAAAAAATATATAATTTAAAAAATCTATTTTTTTTCATTTTGAAAAACTTAAGAATACATGTACAAAATTCGATAAATTTTTTATTTTCCCTCGAATCACATTCAAGTTTTTATAAATATTTTTATTCAATTACTTTTAAAAAAGTTTTATGTTATTTATCCTATTCACTAGAGATAATAATAATTATAACCTATACTACATTATCAACTCTACCCTCCAATATCTTCAATTGATAAAGATTTATCACTAGATGACTTACTTTCTATAATAGAGATCATCCATCCTAAAATGGACATTTGAAAGAGTCATCAACTTAAAAAAAACCACAAAACAAAACCATTTTCGTGTTTTTTTCTTTCTAATGTCACACCATTAAACGTGTTGGAGAAACCATAACCTGTGCTTTAAGTCACCACTGAACTTCTTTCAGTGAATGAGCCAGACAAAATGCATTACATAAAGAAGAGAATGATTAGGACAAGGGTAACGTGAATTAGGCCAGGGAAAACTGTATAACTGGCACCTGTCGTGCCTTATATTTCAAATATTGCTTTAGTTTTAGCTTTTGTCGTTCATACGATATCTCGCTCTTTCAAAATATCAGACCGATTAAAGTATGAATGCGCATCTGAACTAAACATTGAAAAGAATGTATCACTATTGGATATGCACGGGAATAAAAACAAGCTGGCAATTAATTTAGATGTTAAATGAAAGAAATAATTAATAATTATTTTTTAAATAAATGTGCAACATATATATATTATATTAGTTTCATTTTTAAAAAGTGATATGTGAAATGTTGTTTTGTAGTTTAGGCAAAGTCTTAAATAAAAATATCAAAATATGAATAATAAAAAATCATGATTAAGTGATTAAATGATTATAGTTATAAATTTAGTATGATATAGACATGGATCATGATTATTATATTGTTTTGGGAAGGTCTTGAATGCCAAGAATTATTTTCTTATCCATAAGATCACCTTCTTCATTATTGTACTTTCTATCTAGTAATTGAGCTTTATTCTTTGTAGGAGAGATGATTAAATTTAAGTGAAGAATTGTATCATTGTTTAGCCAACTAGCACCACCCTTGTTACAAGTTGGAAAATAGTAGAAGGCATATGATTTTGTATAGAACAATCATGATCATTGTAAGATCTATGTTAAGATGGGAAAGGACCATGGTAATCACGTATAAAAGCATTGTGAGAACATCTATGCAAACACTAAAAATGAAGGGATTAACTCTTCTAGAAGGGATAGGTTGACGAGACTTTGGAAATCATACAAGGTGAATTAACCAAATTGTTAACATGCACCTATATATAAGAAACTTGAAAAAGAATATTTATTTTCTTGCACTCATACTTTAATGAGAACAATAGGGAAAACCATAGATTTAGTGTACAAAGATAAATGTATATCATATAAGCTCTTGAAAAGAGAGTCAAGTTACCATCTTTTTAAATAATGAATATAATCTTTAATCTAAAAACATCTCATACTTTGATAAAATTAGTGGGAATTCTAGGCTAATCCTCCAAAAGAAATATGTTATTAGAAAAATGTTATGGTTATAAAAGGTCAATCCAATTCAAAACAAACTAGGCTTTGGTACAAAATTAGAAAACATGATTGAGAGTTTCAAGTCATCCACAAAATGGACAACAAGGATTGACAAATCTTAGATAGATCACATAAGATTTAGTGGGAGGACCTTGGTAATACAATAAGCAGACTAACTAAGCTTAGACTCAAGAATGGTTATCCAAATAGTTTGGAATCTACATTGGTTTGAGCTAGCTATGGACTATATAATCAATCTATCATTGAGTTCTTAAAGCATATGCAAATGCATGGAAGCAATGAATATCACTTGTGAGGTTTATTGTCATGAAATAGGGTATTAGGGTACAATTTCCAATCTTTCTGCTAAGGGTCATTACATCTAACCCCAATTTTGTGAAGAATTTTCCATAGGAACATTATCAACAATTGTCTTAAAGAGCTAAAAGATCCTAGTTGGAGAGCCAACATTCCATTTTGGCTTCAAGCTAAGACCACCAATTTTTGGTGACTTTAGAAAAGATGATGAGAGAATCTTGACACCATTGTGAAAAAAGCATAAGGTATGGACCAAAGGAACCTTACCTAGAGGTCTATCCTAGAAATGATCACAATCATAATATTTTTGATTTCTTTTGTATTGCGATAAAAATGATGCATGTCATATTGAAAAACATAATTTAGCCAAAGCATTGTAGTCAATTAATTGAGAAAAATTGGTGAGGATGATGGTATATTCCTTGATTGTACCATTCACTAAAGTTCAAAACTCTCAAAACATGTCTAAACTAGGTTTGATCTATAAGTGATTTTGATTGATGGAATCTTCCCATTTGTAATACCTTAAATAAAAGACATCTAATTTATTTTCGATAGTAGAATAAAGTATGGAATGATCGAAAAAAACAATAAATGAATTTTCATTTCTATGTATAGATCAATTTATCCCGTTTAGTTATTCACCACATTCTTGACAATGGAAAGCATATGTTGAAAAGAAATGCTTGACGCGTGGTAAAATTAGTAGAATAGTTTACCAGGCATTGAAAAAAATTAGCTGAATCAATCTATCTCTAAGAGAAGATGACATTCTCAAGCCATCCAATTCCTAAACGCGGTATAGAATGGGGCACTGTGCAGTCTACCTATGTGATTAGGGAATTTCACATTTATATGGAAGAGAGCAACATAAAGAAGAAAGTGATTACGACAAGGAAACTTGAAGTAGGGCTAGGAAAGCTGTTTTAAATGCCTCCTGTCACCCTCGTCTTTACATTTAAATATAGTTTAGTTCTTTCCGTTCATACTGAGTAGGCCGTCTTCCAATCAATGACATTTTAATGGTCATGTTCACATCAGTATGAGACACCGATGATAGCTTTCCTTTATAAATAGTAGAGTCCACATCGTGCTTCTAGAGGCGAGCTTTGTAGCTTAAATTTTTGAAGTCGAATCTAGGCTATATATCTCATTCTCTCAAAATATGATAAAGCGCGATTGAAGTATGAAGTAGCATCTCAGTTAAACAGGTTGCGTATGTAGAAAATAAATCAATTCTGTAGTCTAAGGCACTCCTCAAGTTGTATTTAAATGATTTGCTATGAAGCAATTGTATATGTATGGAAATAGCACTATTGCGTGACCAGGTAATTAATTTTTTTTAATAAGTGTTTTATATATTATTTATGTAAAGAATATATTATATTATATTTGTAATGAAAAGATGGTCTAGATTAATATTAAATTTTAATGTTTTGATAAGATTAAGATTGGAAGGTCTAATATGCATTACAAAACAATTATAAGGCAAATGAGGGGCTCATGAGAAGTGAAACGTTCAGCAAACTAAAGCATAAACAAAAACTTAAACATAAACAGCACAAAAAAACATAAACAGCACAAAAAAAACCATCACAAGACCACAAAACATCTATAGGTCTCCCAACAACTTGAGACGATTGATTGCCTTAACCACTCTTGAGCTCGGAAGTGGAGCTTCTCCTCAAAAGACAAAGGGCCTTTCTGCACAGTTTGAGTATTTACCGTAGCATCTAGAGTTGAGCTATCCACCGCCTTTCCTTTCTTCTGCTTGTGACCATCATTGTGTCCTTCCTTAGCCACCCTCATATTTTAATGTTTAGGTAAGATAAAGTTTTAAATAAAATATTATGCATTATTTTGTAATTATGATGAGTATAAGTTTATAAGTTACATTTTTGTTTTTGGGTCAATTTCAAAAATGTTTATGAAAATAGAGCTATCTTAATTTGGGTGTTGTTAGAATTGGAGGTATTAATCGTGATAATGATGGTATGGTTCTTTTTGTTTTCTCTTATGCTATGAGAATTGATTCAAACAATTTGATTGGAACTCTAACTATTTTGGAGGTTCTTGAGAAAACATGTGAGTTGGGTTGTAAGAAGGTTATTTGTGAATTGTATTCTTTGATCATGGTTTCTCTTCTAAACAAACATGATTTTCAAGAGGATCCTAGAAGATTGATTTTTTAGTGAAATAGATACTCTATTTCTCTTTGAATTTTGAGGTTGTCTTATTTGTCCATATTTTGAAAGAGTAGAACGTTGTAGTAGATTGCTTTGCTAAGTTGACTTGAGAGGAAAATCACTTTTGGTGTCTCTTAGTTAGATTCATTTCCTTTTGATAAATCTTCTTGACTTTTGAACAATTGACTCATAATTATCATTTTAGAATGGAATAAAATATTTCATTCTTTTAATAGTTATGATTATTTGTGTTACTTTGATTTCTATTTGTTACAAGATAGTGGAAAAAATTCCTATATTTATTATTATTTTTAATCATGAATATTTCCATTTGAAATCTAAATATTATAAAATGTAATCTATTTCTATCTTTTTAATAAATTACTTTCTCATTTTTTAAATAAAAAATAAAAAGAAGATTTCTTAGCATATTTACCACTTGTTGTAAATTCTTGTTATATTTGATCCCAAGGAGAACTAGGTCACCTATTTCAAATGCATAAACTAATATATTTTCATCAAGGTAGCTTTTATACCTATCTTAGTAAATTGTTTATTTCTCTTTATTAATTAATTTTCTAATATTTTCAATTTTATATTTTTTTGCTAAGTATGATGGATGGGGTTTGACCAAGATATTAATGTTTTACAATTATCACCATAAAATTCTTTTGAATTTAAATTTTTTAGGATAGATTGATACCTTTATTCATGTATAAATTTTATTAAATGAAAATAATCATCCCATAACTTGGGTTTATTTGCATTATACATCTACAAAATTCCCTCTAAAATTCTATTAATCTATTCAAAATTTTCATCCATCTTGATTATGTTTCTAATAGAAAGCTAATAAAGGTTACAACTAACTTGATTCCATTTTCAATTAAAATTTAATAAATATCAAGAAACCAAACTATTTAAAATTCGTGAGGCCATTGAGTGACAATTTGGACTAGATATCACATGTCATTGAGATTTTGAAAAATTGATAGGTGAGGATAAAATCCGTAAAAATTCTTTGAAAATGTTTATAATTCTTGAAAGGAGTGTTCAAATATCAATTCCAATCCTTCTATAATATACTACATTTAATTCTAACCTTATGAATAATTTTTATGGGTACTTTTTGTTTTGATGGTTCATAACTTGATTTTTCATGTTTGTATTTAGCTTTATATTCTTACCGAGACATCCAAATATTATCCCCTCTAGAGAAGAGGTTTGAAATACAAACAAATCCCTCATTTAAAAATATTCAAGGTAGGAGCCTAGGGAACTTTGGCTAGATGTCTATCACAACAATTAATCAATAGAACCCACAAAAATGATTGTTGGTTCATGAAATTATAGCCTTGAAATCCTTCTCATTCCAATTAAGTGAAAATTTAATGGCTTCCTAATATTTCCATATACTTTCGGCAACAAAATTACCTTGAATTCACATAGGCTTCATCACAATGAGGATGCATTGATACATTTTCTTAGGATTTTTTTAAATGAGGAGTTCCAGAAGTAATATAGTTATTAATAAGAATTTTTTAAGTATGATCACCCTCTAGGGCTCTTATTATCCAATTGATACTGAAGCCTATACCTTGTTGATAACTATAAATAAGACTTTAAGACTACTAGTCACATAGAAAAAAACAAAAATCCTAGGACAATCAATGAAACCATTTTTATTAATTAGAGGAGGTCCAAAGAAATTTTAAAATACATATTTATATTTTGATAAGAAGTTTTTGAAGGATCCCAAAGGAAGAATAGTTAATTTGGGTGGAAACACAAACTTTGGAACAAAGCTAAAAGTTCCTAGCAAGGGGAGATTCTTAATTATGTAGAAACACAATGTATTTGTTTATGGGTGAAAAATAGAGTCCACCAAAATGAATGAACAAGATGATGGACTACTTATTTTTATATGGCCCTCAACAAAATAAGATGCTAATAACAACTAGAAATGCAACCTAACTGCTATAGCAACTATCAGGGAATATTTTAGAGCGTAAAAGTTGTGTACCTAGCCAAAAAGTTGTTATTTTTGAGCTATTGAGGAATCATTCGCCTTCAATGGTGAATGGGTCATTTTAGGGTTTTAAAAAATTGATTTCAGGATCCTGTTCCTTGATGTTTGCACTCTTGAATTCCCTATTACCATTTTTTGGAAGTATGTATTCAATTCTATAGAAAACTTTTCATAATCTTGCACTTTGAATGACAACTTTTAACAACTTTGCAACTTTGAAAATTTTGCTCCAAATCTTGCTCAACTTGATCTTCAACCTGTAAATCTATAATCACACACTCAAGGGAAAAAAAACTTGTTGATTCTTTAGTGAATGGGGGTTCGCCTCAGTCAAACCCCTTGTAGGTAATTAAACCAAGTGTTGAAATGAATGAAATGAAGCATGAACATGAAATAATGTAAATGATATCACCTTGGATGATTTCTTGTGAATCAAATCTGCATACTAACATGTAGTTTCCATGAAGAATGTAGATGTTGGATGTACGATGATGGTTGTAAATGGATTCTCAATGAAACATTAACCTCTTAGCTCAACACACATGCATGCATTAAACCCTTGAAAATATGATACGACTTTGAATTGCTACAATAAACAATTGAAATCTGCCTTGAAATGCCTTATGAATGCTCTTGAAGTACACTAATTCTTGATCACTTGAATTCTTGCATGCTTGAAAGCCTTAGAATTGCTTAGATTGAATTTATTACAGAAATAATGTGAATTAACCCCTTATTTATACTAAATTAGGAGATTAACCCCAAAATTCAAAGAATTAAGGTTGGAATTAGATCTGGGAAGAAAGATAATTAAATTATCATCAGAATGAAACTCAAAAAGGGGGGTCTCATTACGGGAGGACCCATTGCCATTAAGGGTGAATGGGTCCTGGTTAAGTTTTTAGGACCAAGCTTTGGGGAGCTAAAAGAAGGCCAAAAATCCATTCCAGATAAACTAAGAAAGGGGGGTTGTATTAAGGGAGGAACCATTCACCATCAAGGGAAAATGGGTCCTAGCTCAGCTTACAAGGACTAAATTTTTCCCAACGAAATAATTTGTTTTTTAATTTACGATTGTTGGGATAGATCTTCGGGAGGTGTCAAAATTAAGGCCTAAATTTGAATTAAAATGGGCTTAACAAATCCAATTAACCACAATTAATTAAGACCACCTAGATAAATGTGAAAGTGCTTTAAAATGCTTTACAACACTTAAAAAAGGTACACATTATGTTCATTTTTATTGAAAAGGGGCCCATTAGGCAAATAAATCCTAGAAAAATGTGAAAGTGTGTTGCAAAACTTTACAACACCTTTGGGAAGGATCAATTAAAGTATGTTTTAGTCAAATAAAGGTCTTAGGATAGTTTGAATGTCTAAAAAAAATTACAACACCACTCCAAGACACCATTAATTCAATTTAATGTCAATTATCAAACTAAGTGTGAAAAAGGATTCCTTTTTTTGACACTACATTTTGCATCTACTTTAGTGAAAGGATGACCCCATGTAAAAATCACAGTAAAGTAGACATTCAAGACACTTAAGTATGCAAAAATGACAAAGATACATAATCATACCCTGTGAAAGGCCAAGAAAAATAAACAAAAACAAAGAATCAAGCACAACCAATTCAATGCGATGTGAGATGGTGGTTGTTTGTCCATAACACGTGTTGCTCACTTTGGGGTAGTGGAACCTCAGTCTATCCACTAGGTGAGTTGTTCGAAAATATGTATGCTCACTTTGGGGTAGTGGAATCCGAGTCTATCCACTAGGTGAGTTGTCCCAATGAGGTGGAAAATGAGAGAATCATATTAGCCTCTCATACCATACCAAAGTTATCCTCCTGACAACTTCAATAAGGCACCACAAAAGTAATTTTGTAAATGCTTTTGAATGTTACGTAATAAATTTGTTAGATGGGATTTTGCTTTGTTTGTGTAATGGTCTTCCTCTTAAGGAGCATTGTGCCTAGTGTCTCCAAGAGAGGACAAGTCAAAAGTGTCAGATCATCGCCCATGGGATGCCTCATTTGCATCATGCCATGTTAGTAGATTGTACACTCTTGGATGGCATGAAACACAATGACACCACCAAGAAGAGGACACATCACAAGGAAAAAGGAAAATCATGCCATGAAATTTACCAAAAGATGTCATCGATGTATGCCCCCACTTAAAAAGTTGTTGATACACCATCATTGTGAGAAATTTCTTTAAAGTAGCTAATGTTTGTAGTCTAATACATGAGAGATTTCCTCGAAAAACCATATGCCAAGTCATATGTTTGCGAAGCAAGCTGCATCATGAAATAGAGAGAAAGGGTTGCCTCCACAAACACATAAAGGATCTATGGATTTGGGGTCTGTATGTTTGTGCTACAATGTTGTCATAGAGCATGGAACTGTCATCATTCCCCAAATACTCACAGAACTATAAGAATGACACAAAGAGAGTGAAACCAAAGAAAATCCTTTCGGGTCAACATGGAAGAAACATGAATTTCTCAACGCCTTGCATCATCCCCAAAAGGAAAATGCAAGACAAATGAAAAAGATTAGGAAAAATATTTTGGGTCAACATGGAAGAGACATAAATGTCTTGACGCCTTGCATCATCCCCAAAAGGAAAATAGAAGAAAAATGAAAAAGATAAAGAAAAAGATTTTGGGTCAACATGGAAGAGACCTAAATGTCTCAATGCCTTGCATCATCCCTAAAAGGAAAACACAAGACAAATGAAAAATGATTACGACATAGAGAAGAATGAAGGCACAAATAGAAGAATTCACAAAAGAGAGAGAAACATCAAATGAAATGTCACAGGGGATCACATTACACACATGCAATCAGATAAAGAAAATTGAAAAAGCAAAAAACTAGTAAGGCACACGCGAGTCAACCTAGAGTAGGTCATCTGTCTCCTAATCTCAGTCGGTATAGATAGAAGGCGAGAAAATAGCCAAAAGGACAAGAGCAAGTGCCGAACTAGGAAACACACCAAGTTCAACACTTTTTTTAGGAGATTTGTCATTTACACTCATAGAAGAATAAAACAATGCATTCAACTCATCATGCACTTGTTCATCAATCTTTGAAATATAAATGTCATCATCTAAGTTAATCACAATAGGAGGCCGAATAACAATATCTATGCAATGTTCTTGTTTATGTTGTGGCGAGGGTTGACATTCATCATGCATTACTTTAGGTAAGTTTGGATTTTGATTTTCTATGTTATTATTGTTTTCTTGAGTTTGCAATCTATGAGCAATAGCATGACGTCTACGTCTATGCTCTCTAACACTTTGATTTCTTTTCAATTTATTGTTAATTTTTTTTGTGTGTAAGAGTGGGTTTTTCAATCATAGGTTCCTTCTCTTCCTTGGGAGGACTAGCATAAATGATGAGAGGTTGTTCAACCACTTTATATTTGAATTTCTAAATTTGTTTGACTCTAGGAGGGACAAGGAGATTAATTGTACTATCTCACGGTCTCTTGTGGGAAATTATAGGAGGTTGTTCTATAGATTTTTCTTGTATGGTCCGAAGTGTTTTTGGTTCAATCATTGTCTCATCAAGGATAGTTGGTTCAGTCATAGGTTGAGGCATGTTTCGAATGGATAGTTCCACTATTTTCTTTGCCTTGAATTTTGATATGATTTGAAAAATAAATATTCACGAGGCTTGATAGGTTCCATAGGCTTGGGCCAAAATTAATCTAGTGAAAAATTCCATTTTGTCGAGGTCAGATGAAATCCTCTATGATGGATAGTGAAGATGTCATTGACAAATGGAAACTTTAGAAATTTTTGCACAACCGAAGGGACAAAATTCATGGAGCGAATCCATGGATAGCCTAGCTTCACACGAATTGGTTTGATTGTGGGATGATGGAGAATGCGACTGTTAATGTTTTTGGTCCCACTTTTAAAGGGAGATCTTTCGAGCCTATCGTAGGGCAATAAAATCCATTATGTGTCTTGATCCATGCTTTCGGGTTGTCATATGTATCTTGATATAGTTCATGAACATATAAGAATTCTTTTGTGATCAATCACATTATCTCCATAGATGAGATCAACCAATATCCCATTAGTGGGATTATTATTGATTTGGCCAGCTATGTAAAGAGGACCATTAGTTGCATGTTTCAGTATGCAATTTTGTGAGAAAGCAATGTCAAGAGGTTATCTAGTCAATCCCTTACAAGGTCTATCTTCAATAAATGCTATCAAGTTATTCATGGAATGTTGTTCAATTATATTTGTATGGTCATCATTCATGTCAACATTCATCACATCAATCTTTGTTTCACTAGCTTTGACAAATGAAATATTGTGTTTAGGCATGGGATTTGTAAAGATTTGCAAATTTTGATTAGGAGGAGCTACAAAATTACTAGCTTGATCATTAACACCTCTGATTTGAAGTTGTTCATTATCAATAAGGTCTTGCACAATATGTTTAAGATGATTATAGTATTTTGTACTATGTCCAATTGTTTGATGGTAATGATAATAAGCTTTTTTTTGAAATCCTTTAGGAAATTGTATAGTAGGACCATATTCTCAACCAGGAGGTAAGGTAAGCATATTTTTGTCAATAATTTGCAACATGATATTGTGAAGGGTGTCTGGTAAAGGAGTGAATTCTCTCTCTCTCTCTCCCCGAAAGGAGTTGTGATTTTTATAGAAGCCACTTGATTATTGTTTTGTTTACTTGTCTGAGGAGGAGTTAATTGTAGAAAACCCTTATTTTGTTTCTTGAATGGTTGATAATTGTTTTGAGTTGTGGATTTGGTCTTTTCAGGATGACTAGGGGGATTTTTCACATGACAACCGCCAATCAAGTTTTGGTGGTTAGGAAGGGCATACATAACTGTGTGAAGGATGGAAACCTCAACATCTCAAATTTTCTTTGGAGTTTATCTTGTAAGTCAGAAATGAACATTCTTTGAAGGTCAGCATTAGGAATCTTAATGTTCACTTTTGAATAAAGTGTTTGATATCTTCCCATAAAATTGGTCACTTTCTCATCCTCTTTTTGCTTGCATGCCATTAAATTAGCAAGGGCCATTTTGGGACCCTAATGAACATGAAGCAGATTGGAGTGGAGGACGAGCACAACCTTGCTACAAATTCAGAAAGTGATGAATGGGTTGAGTGAAATGGGAAAAAAATTGGCCAATGAAGAGAGTAACTTTGGCATGAAATTGTGAATAATGAGGAGAGGAAGTCCCACCCATAGATTCTAACCCCAAAGAGAAAGCACATTTGAGAAATGTGGGACTAAATTCCCCAATCCAATGGTTGAATGCCAAGCCACGTCACTTCAGAATGGTTGATGGTGTTGCACATTCTACCAAAGTGCCAATAAATGCATTTAGTTTGAATTTGAAATTTGTGAAATGACTTGTTGAAGGGGGAAGGAAAATGAAGTTAATGTTAGTTGGTTCAATGCAAAGGACATGTAAGAGGTCTTAAATGCCTTGTTGGAAGGACCAAGTCCACTTGGTTTTTTTGAATTCAAATGAGGGAGTACTCCCTTTTGATGCCATGTGAGGAAAAATAGAGAATTAAACAAATCAAAGTAATTGATTT